>OZ023199.1:8043372-8643372 GCA_963995505.1 Hypericum androsaemum
CAGTTATTTGAAATCTTAGTGAAAGACTGGATTTGTTATCTCATGTTTGCTTTTCGTGAAAAAAAACCAATTGACTATTCGTAGCTATTACTTTGACACCAAAGAAGCGTTCGACCCAATGCTTTCTTTCTGTCCTAGTGAATCCTGATTCGACATTCAAAGTATATTGATTTTTCTTCACTTCCGAATACTTTTTTCTGTCAATACTGCCTATTTGATTCCATCCATAAATAGATTTTCTTCTCTAACCCGTCGCTGTCTCGGCTGTGCTACCGGAGGCTCTGGGGAAGTCGGAATAGGAGAGCACTCATCTTGGGGTGGGCTCCTTTATGGAATACGGAAAAATTTCCAGGGAGAATCTCAGAATACGACGTAAGACGTACGCAAAAAAACTCCAACCATACCCATAATATCTATGTCAGCCCCTTGGTTTGAATTTAATGCATTCAAAATAACACGCTTTCTAGATAATCCTTCTAGATTAGATGGGGGGGTTTTTGAAAAGAATAATATTTCTAGTTACTTCGTCCTCTATTTCTATTTGAAAAAATCCTTAGGAAAAGAATTTGGGTTCCAGCGGGCTAAAACAAGATGTCGACAAAATGGAAAGTTTAGTTATAGAGTCAAGACTCTAGATAAGCAATCTATTGGTCTGAATACACTCGAAAAAAGGACTCGATTGTATCGATTGTATAAGGACAAAAAATACGTAGAGAGTTTATATGATCCCTTATTAGGTGGACCAATCCGTTCAAATAATAATAGGGTCTTGTTTTTTAATAATAAAAAATTGCCAATTTCCCAAAATAAAATATTCTTTCTGATTGTAGTAAAGTTTTTGCAAGAGTATTGTGAAGAATATCCTCAAATAAAATAAGGAATAAACAAATCATGGATAAATCCAAGCGACCCTTTCTTAAGCCCAAGCGCCCTTTTCTTAAAAAAAAGAGACCTTTTCGTAGACGGTTGCCCCGGCCCAAATCTACGGGTACAATTGTTTATAGTAATCTTCGTTTAATTAGTAAATTTATTAGTAAACAAGGAAAAAATTTATCTAGGCGAGTGAATAGAGTGACTTTAAGAAAACAACGAGCGATTACTCTTGCTATAAAACAAGCTCGAATCTGGACCGGGATCTTCAATGGCAGCTTTAACGGCATCTTTAATGATATACCCTAACTCGATATAGACCTTGTCGGGAGCATCTACAAAGGCATCTTCAACGCGATCTAAGGAATCTTGGCCGGGATCTTCAATGGTAGCTTTAACGGCAGCTTTAACGACATCCCAGCGATGTTGAACGGATTTTTTGAAATCTGTAGACTGTTTATTAAGTCTTTTTGGTAGGCAATCATATCTGCAAGAACAGATTTAATGGCATCTTTTAAGCCAGCTAAGGAATCTGGACCGGGATCTTTAATGGCAGCTTTAAGGGTATCTTTAAGGGCATCTTTAAGGATATCCCTGCGATGTTGACCGGGATTTTTTTGGGAATCTTTAACTTTAAAGTAACCTACATTTAAAAAGTTCTTTAAGGAATACATGTAAGGGGGGTCAAAGTGAGGGACCTCGGAAAAGTAATCGTCAATGCGATTTTGAACGGTATCTGAAACGAAATACGAAACGCCATCCCAGAATTTTCCAATGTCTTTAATGAAAAGGGCACTGGTAGTAGGGTCAATGCAATATTTCATGGTATTATTCATGGGAGTAGCGTCAATGCAATATTCCATGGCTTTTTTAAAGGTATGTTTAAGGAGATTTAAGGAATCTTGACCGGGATCTTCAATCAAATCTATAAAGTCATCTTTAATGAAATCCCAGAAATCTACAGCAATGTCTTCAAAGGGAGATCCATACTAGATCTGACCAACTGCCCATCCTACCTCCTCTACGTTCTTGACAGCCCATCTTTGTCTCAGTAGAGTCTTTCAGTGGCATGTTTCGGTCCTCTTCCCCATTACTTAGAAATGACTTCGAAAGAGTGAGCCACCGGTTCAGGTACAAGAGACTATCATTACCGCCTGGACAATTAGACATCCAACCCGTAATCGCAACGACCCAAAATATTCTTGTGATAGGACCTGTGCCTGGGCAGAAATATACTGAAATTACCTAAAGAATGTATTGATTGAACCGCGGGACCACCACCCCGGAGCATGTAGCTGACAAAAACCCATATTTGTTCTAGAACATCTCCTACTCCTAATTGTTTCAGCGCAACTAGAAAGCGATTCTTTAACCAGAAAGAATTCTGTTCAGATGGAGGATACCTATCCAGAAGTTTGTCACTACGAACGCCCCCGATCAGTGCAATGGGATGTGTCTATTTATCTATCTCTTGACTCGAAATGGGAGCCCCACTATAAGTTCTATCCATATATGTTTTGATCGCCAACTCATACTCAATCCAGTTTCATTTTATTGGAAAGAGAAGACTAGCCCAACCAAATGAATTTGACTTGCTTTTAAAAGTGACCAAGATGCGAGGGAAAAACTTTTGTTAACCTACATGCTTGACTGAGTGGCAGCTTTTGTTCACATCATCTTCCATCCCCCAGTACTTTGTTTACCCAAGGCTTTACTACGTCGGGTCTTTTAACTGACATGCATCCATCTGAAAACTTAGTACCGGCTCTCCAATCGCAGTGGTTAATGATGCACATTTTTAAAGAAAGCAAATCGATGCTCCAACCGCTTGCTGCGGTTACTTTAAGTATTTCTTGACTGAGAGCGGCCCAAGCCGTGCTTGCCTTTTTTTTTCATGCCAGACGGCTGGACGGATGAACTTCCTTGCGCACACGGTCAATCAACCGGTTCCCCCGGCCATTATTACTATTACTATTACTATTATTCCCAGGTATAATTGGTATCATTGAAGCCCTATCATTTTTAAAATATAAAGAAAGCAAATCGATGCAAATATTAGGTATAGGTGCTTTTCTATTAGTATTTAAGGCTCTTTATTTTGGGGGCGTATATGATACCTGGGCTCCGGGGGGTGGAGATGTAAGAAAAATGACCAACTTGAAAACCAGAGTCATTTTCCTACAATACAAGTCTTCCCACATTGAACTATCCATGCCTCATCTGGTGGCATGTTTCGGTCCTCTTCCCCATTACTTAGAAATGACTTCGAAAGAGTGAGCCACCGGTTCAGGTACAAGATGATTCTGGGGAGGGCATAGACAAAAGCCTGCTTTTTCAGGGTAAGAAGGGGTAGAGAAAATGCCTCGAGCCAATGTTCGTACTTCAGCCCCTTCCGGCGCCCGACGTATTAGAAAAAAAGTATTAATACCTGCATTAATACTAGTTAAAAATATCATTCGTAAACTTTTTTTCGGAACTACCGAATGGGCTCAGGATTTCGAAGATTTGAAAAAAGAAGTCCATATTATATGTGACTATTCGGGAGATGAATTGCCCGAGAACTTCTTTGACCAACAATTCTTGATAGAAAACCTGTTTTTGCAGTTTACACTGGGTATTCAAATCAAAATAGTATCTCCTTTTCGCCTAAAACCATCCCACAGATCTAATGGGGAATTCCCTTCTAACAAGATATCGAAAAGGGATTGACAAAAGATTACGTTTGTTTTTTAACATTTTGGGGAACAGAAGTTCCCGAGCCCTATGATAATTTTGATACGGGAAGCCAACTTGTCCTTTTTCAACTTACCGAACCTGTCCTTACAGAATTAAAAAAAACAATTCGAAAGTTGAAAAATCAATTTCTAAAAAAACGAAAAAAAAATAAAAAACCACTTTCAAAAACAAATCAAAGGAAGAAAATGAAATTGAGAGAACTAGATAAATTGACTGAACCTAAAAAAGAAAAAGATTCACTAATCAATACTAATAACTGGATGATTTATCAATTTTCGACCCAAATGAAAGATCTGGCTGATAGAACAAGCCAAATCAAAAATCAAATAGAAAAAATGACAAAAAAAAAGAACCAAAAATGGCTACCTTCAGAGAAAAATAGGAGTTCGAAGAAAATAAGTTATAATGCTAAAGAATTCCAATTCCAATCGTCAAAAAAAATTTTGCAGATAGTCAAAAGAAAAAAGAGTCGATTAGTTCGTCAATCCAACTTTTTAATAAAAATTTGGATTGAAAGGCTATATATAGAAATCTTTCTAGATATCAGTAAGATAGCTAGGCTCGGGGCACAACTTGTTCTTGAATCAAGAAGAAAACCAAATGATATTAAGAAAAAAATGGAGAAAACAAATCAAAATACTCTTCAGTTTCTTTCACTTATAATAAAATCACTCAATCGGTTTCTGTCACTTATAATAAAATCACTCAATAAGGATTCAAAAAATGTTTATGACATATCACAAGCATATGTATTTTTAAAATTCTCTCAAATTCCAATTCCTAACTTATCTAAATTAAGATCTGTCCTTCAATATTCCGGGACATCTCTTTTTCTTAACAATGAAATCAAAAAGAAAATAAAAGATTTGTTTGGAATCCAAAGTTTATTTCATTTGGAATTAAAAGATCAAAATTTTCCAAATTCTGGAATGAATCAATGGAAAAACTGGTTAAGAAGTCATTCTCAATATAAATCGAATTTCCTCCAGATTACACGGTCTAAATTAAAAAAATGGCAAAATTGGAGAAATCGACTAAATCAACGCCGTATGGTTCAAAATAAAGATTTAAACACTTTAGACAAATTGAATTTATATGAAAAAGAGAAATGAAAGAAAAAAAAATGATTTTGAAACAGACTCATTATCGAATTCCCAAGAGAACTCTAAAAAATATTCTAACTATAATCTTTTAGCCTATCAATTTCTTAATTATGACAATAAGAAAGATTTGTATAGTTCACCATTACAAAGATCCCTACTCCAAGTAACTAATAATAAAAAGCTTTCTTATAAGACAGATCACAATAAACTATTCAATGTCTCTATATTCAAAAATTCTATATCAGAACATGATATTCTGAGACTAACTAGAAACTATTTTGATTGGGGAATTCTTGATTTTTGTCTTAGAAGGAAGATTGATATTGATTCATGGATCCATACCGGAAGCGCACATAAAAACGAAGATCTTTCTTTTGTTCCAATTCTTAAAACTAACGAAGTGGGAGGGGAAGGAGAGGGGGAAGGGGAAGACAAATCATCCAATACAAAAAAAAACCTTTTTGATTGGATGGGAATGAATAAAGAACAAAATCTTACCCGAGGCGATTTTGAATTCGAATTGTGGTTCTTTCAAAAATTATTTATCCTTTTCACCCTATATAATAAAAACCCATGGTTAATACCAAAGAAATCACTTGTTTATGAAACTACAAATTTGGATGACCAAAAACCAGAGATTCTATCAATGGACGAAGTATATTCTTTTTTAATGGAACAAAATGAGCTAATGCATGCAAGATCCTATGGTCTAAGGCTAAGAAATAAAGAAATACAAGCCATTATAGAAGAGAAACTGTACCCATACAAAAAACAAGGAAAAGAGGGTGTGTCCAGAAATGACCTAAAAGTGATTCTGAACTATCCCAAGGGCAAAGAAACTATCTTTGAAAAAAGAATGGACAACTGGCGAAAAGAAAAAACAAAAATGACAAAAGAAGAAAGACTACAACTGCATAAAGAAAAAAGAGAAAGCCTAAAAATACTACAACTGCAAAAAGAAAGAAGAGAAAGAGCAATAAGACTAAAACTCGAAAAAATAAAAAGAAAAAACAGGGAAAAAGGAAAGGAAAAAGAAAGAAAAGAAAGAGCAAGAGAAAGAAAAAAAAAGAGAAACCATTTCAAATATTGTGTTCGTGGAACAAATCTTATGCCGGATCTAGTGATGTTTGTACAGCCTCATGAGAGGCCATTTATAAAACCGATGTTTTTGCGTCATCAACTAAGATACAGCGCGTTTTTAAGTTTCAACCAACTAATCACTACTATGAAACTATGGTCTTTTATGACCAAATATGCACTCCCAAAGGCACTTGTTGTAGAATCTATTATCAGCAACGAAGTCGAGCTGAAGCTGTTGGTAGCTCAAAACAAAGCTGTTTCAGACATCTCAAAATGGGGAATAGTTGATCTCGTCGGGCTTGATTTTTTTCAATTGGATGGTGATTCAATTATATATAGGACAGTAAGACTTTCATTGGTTCATAAGAGCAAACAAGAAATGAATCAAGAAATGAATCGAAGATATGGAGAAAAACAGTATCTTGATAAAAAAAAATTTATCGAAGAAAAGAAAAAAGATCATTCTGATTTACTTATTCCTGAAAATCTTTTATCCTCTAAACGTCGTCGGGCATTGAGAATTCTAATTTCTTTCAATTCAAAAAATAGAAAAAAGAAGACTCAGAATCTCATAAACAGAGAAAATTTCAATGGTAATAACATAAAAAACAACGAGCCCATTCTGGATAAAAGCAAACATTTTGATAGAGATAAAAAGAACTTCATTAAATTCAAGTTTTTTCTTTGGCCTAATTATCGAGTGGAAGATTTAGCTTGTATGAATCGCTATTGGTTTGGTACCACTAACGGCAGTCGGTTCAGTATACTAAGGATACATCAATATCCCCCGTTGAAACCTCGGTGAGGTTCTTTTTTTTGTTCAGTCTCCATAGCATTTTAGCATTTTCGAGGCCTTTGAAGCTTTTATCATTTATGTACAATTCGATTTCTCCTACACGGCTCCCCTTCGAGTCTAATGAAGTTCGGAAATCAAAATTCTTTATCGGCCCCGAACCCGACTGACGTAAAGTCATGAACTCAATTCGGTTCTTCTTTATTAGTCTTAATTACCGTAGGAAACATGAATTTTTTGATAACTCATCAATCTGATAGCTATAGAAATCTAATTCTAGAAATCGTATAGATAGAGTTCTTTTTATTTTATAGGTCTAAATTGCAATATCAGGTCTAAATAGCAATATCCATCTAAACCGAAATGGATCTTGTATTCTTGAATCTAAGAAAATGATTTCCAAGTCTCTTATATGTCTTATGTTGTAACTTCGAAGAAACTTTTCTATGAAGGAGGGGAATAAGCATTTTTTAATTGAGTCTTTTAGAAAAACGAAGAATAAGAAGATTGAATCAGAAATATTGAAAGATTTTTTCGGAGTCCAAAGAAAAAATCAAATATGAAAGAAAAAGGCGGGGTCTGTTCTTTCAATTTCATCTCTTTTTTATTTGAATATCATATCATAATAGTGAATAGAGTCAGGATTCAATGGGTTAGGTCCACTTAGGTCAAGATTCCTTAGATGCTCTTAAAGATACCCTTAAAGCTGCCATTAAAGCTCGCAGTGAAGATTCTGGGGATGGCTTAAAAGATGCCATTGAAGATCCCATTGCAGATCCCGTTAAAGCAGCCCTTAAAGCTTTCAGTGAAGATCCCGGTCAAGATTCCTTAGATGCTCTTAAAGATACCCTTAAAGCTGCCATTAAAGCTCGCAGTGAAGATTCTGGGGATGGCTTAAAAGATGCCATTGAAGATCCCATTGCAGATCCTGATGTGAGCAAGCCTACGGATGCACCAACTATCAAGCTTGTAGACTCGAAGCAAGTTCAAGTTCCAATTGGGCCAATGACAAGAGCAAGAGCTAGGAAGTTGCAATCTGATTTCAATGGACTAATGCATGAAGTTTGGGCTCAAGCAAGTTCGTGGAGGACCAAGGACGTCCAAGAAACCCAAGGGAGGCCCATGCACGTTTTGGAGGCTGAATGGGAAGCTTGACATGCACGAAAGCTTCTAGATGCATGCGCACATGGAGAATCAAGAAGAATCAGCCTATTTAGGCCATGCATCTAATTGTTTTGGACGTGCAACTAGTAGCTATTCTATTAGATATTATTTGCTTATATTATTCCTTGTTTAGTTGCATAAGTTCGGCCAGAATCTCCTTAGAATAGGAAAGAGAGTTTTGGCCAGCCTTTGAATTCCTTTTAAGGAGTTAGCTTGTTTAGGAATATTTTGGTACTTTGGGAGCCTATATAAAGAGGACTCCTAGCAATAAAACGTACACACACAATTCGGAAATACTTAGCATTGGCTAGTTGAGAGTTTGATACTCGTTTGTTCTTGCTTAGGCTGGTGAGTCGTCTTGGCTAGAATTTATCCTTCACTTATCAAGCGGATATTCCATCCCCGCTTGTGGCGTGATACGACCTTAGGTCAAGGTTCAGAAGCCCTTGCAGCGGGTTGAGGTACAAATTCGTGCCTTAGTTCGTGTAAGTTCTTGTGAGTTGTGATCTGTTCCATTCTAAAGTAACAAACGGTCCGAGTTGTGAATCTTTTCCGCGGAGATTCATATCAGTTGGTATCAGAGCTTAGCTTGTTACTTTAGTTCATTATCCTTGTTATTTTTGTTCTTGTTGGTTCGTTTTGTTGCTTGTTATTTTTTTTGTTCTTTGTTGGTTCGTTTTCTCTCCTCGCTGTTTGAGAGAAAAGAGAGGAAAACAAACGAGTGAAGCAAGAAAAGAAAGAAAAGAAAAGAAAAAGAAAAGAAAAGAAAAGAAAAGAAAAGAAAAAAAAAAGGAAAGAAAAGAAAAAGAAAAAGGAAGCCGCAAGCTAAAGAGGAAGCAAGCTAAATTGGAAGTCTCAAGCCAAAGAGGATGCAAATCCGAGGGAAGCTAGCAAACTAAGGAGGCGCAACAGCTGATCAAGAAAGGGGACGAGCAAGACTAAAAGAAAGACCAAAGAGGAACTTTAACATTCTGTTTGTTAAAGCGTGGAGCTCAAGCAAGGCCGTTCTAGCCTTAGTAAGAACATACAAGTATCACGAGAGGAAAAAGGCAAGAGTGTGCGAGTACCTTAGAGAGAAAAGCCAAATATTTGAGTGCAAAACACGAGTGAACTTGAGTGCACCATACATTGAGAGTATACACGTAAGGGAGTGAGCTTGTGAGGCCATATTTTTTTTACTAACCAATTTTTCTTGCAGCAAACATGTCGCATGAAGGTCAAACTATGGAAAACATAGACCTTAAGTTATTAGTGGATGCCTTGGCCGGGAAGCTCGAGCGGATGGTGCAAGCTCAGATGGAGCCTTTGCAACTACGCGTGGATGCCGTGGAGAATTCTCGTGACAACCCCCAAACGCGAGGCGAACTCCAAAGGCGTAGGAGAGGAGTACCTATTGGAGAATCGAGCGGAGCTGATTCTGAGTCGGAAGAAGGCGTAGGCTCTACAAGGAGTCTTAGGAGAGCAAGAACAAACCGTCCACCTAGGGAGGCAAGGCCAAGGAGAGACGACAACATAGGAAGTATCAAACTGAAGATACCTTCCTTTGCTGGTCGTTCTGACCCGGAGGCATACTTAGAGTGGGAGAAGAAGATTGAGTTCGTGTTTGATTGCCACAATAGCTCCGAAGAAAAGAAGGTAAAACTTGCCATCACCGAATTCACTGATTATGCTATAACTTGGTGGGATCAACTTGTGACAAGCAGGAGGAGAAATAGAGAACGCCCAATAGCTACTTGGGAAGACATGAAAGTGGTGATGAGGAAGAGATTTGTTCCAAGTCATTACTATAGAGAGCTGTATAAGAAGTTCCAAGGAATGAGGCAAGGAAATTTGAGTGTGGAGGAGTATTTCAAACAGATGGAGATGGCCATGATAAGAGCTGATATAGAAGAAGATAGAGAAGTTACAATGGCAAGGTTCTTGAATGGACTCAATCCTGAAATTCAAGACAAAGTTGAGTTGCAACACTATGTGGAGTTGGAGGACATGGTGCATATGGCAACGAAAATTGAGAAGCAACTCAAGAGAGGAGAAGGGAGAACAAGAGCTACATCGAATTCTACTTGGAAGCCAAACTACCAAAAGAAGTTTGACAAGCCACAAGCAGCCAAAGTAGAGCATAAATCCGAGAGTTCTCAAGCTAATTCTCAAAAGAAAGTGGAAGTCACTCCAGCTAGGAACCGTGACATCAAGTGCTTTAAGTGTCAAGGAAGAGGGCACATCTCAAGTCAATGCCCTAACAAGCAAGCAATGGTGATCAAGGAAAGTGGAGAGATTGAAACTGAAGAAGAAGATTCGGAGCATGAAAGCATGCCTTCTTTGGAGGAAGTATCCGAGGAAGAGTACCAAGCTGCTGAGAGGCTTACTCTTGTGTCTAGAAGAGCATTGAATGTGCAAGTAAAAGAGGAAAATGATGTGGCTCAAAGAGAAAATATTTTTCACACAAGGTGCTATGTCAAAGACAAGGTGTGTAGTGTCATCATAGATGGAGGAAGTTGTGCTAATGTTGCAAGCACTACTATGGTGGAGAAGTTAGGGTTACTCACGGGAAAACACCCTAAGCCTTACAAACTACAATGGCTGAATGATAGTGGAGAAGTACGAGTGATGAAGCAAGTATTGGTAGCATTCCGCATTGGCAACTATGAGGATGAAGTGTTGTGTGATGTTGTACCAATGCAAGCTGGTCACCTATTGTTAGGAAGGCCGTGGCAGTTTGATAGGAAAGTGCATCATGATGGCTACACCAACAAGTATTCACTTATACTTAAGAAGAGAGTAATCACCTTGGCACCCTTGTCACCATCACAAGTTTGTGAAGATCAACGTCAGTTGCAAAAAGAAAGTGATGAGCAAAGAGAGCGTGACAAGAAGAAAAAGAATGAGAGGAGAGAAGAAGCCGAAAAAAAGATAAGAAAAACGGCCAATGGAGAGGAAAAGATTGAGAAAACAAAAGAAGCCGGAAAAACAGAAATTAAAACGGCCAAAGAGAGAAAAACCGAGAGTTGGAAAAAGAGTTACTATGTGGGAACAAATGATATTAAGCAAGCATGCTTTGAAAAGAAGCCTATGATCTTACTTCGGTATAGAGAGGCGCTTTTAAACACTAACGAGCTTGAACCACATGTACCTAGTACGGTTGTGTCTCTTTTGCAGGATTACAAGGATGTCTTTCCCGACGAGCTACCACCTGGTTTGCCACCTATTCGTGGGATTGAACATCAAATAGACTTTGTCCCGGGAGCTACCATACCTAACCGTCCCGCATATAGAAGCAATCCTGATGAGACAAAGGAGCTTGAGAAGCAAGTCAACGAGCTGTTGGAGAAAGGGTACGTAAGAGAGAGCATGAGTCCATGTGCTGTTCCAGTCCTACTTGTGCCCAAGAAGGATAAAACATGGAGAATGTGTGTTGATTGCCGACCAGTCAACAACATAACGGTAAAATATCGTCACCCTATCCCTCGTTTAGATGACATGTTAGATGAGTTGCATGGTTCTTGCATGTTTTCTAAGATTGATTTGAAGAGTGGTTATCATCAAATTAGGATGAAAGAAGGAGATGAGTGGAAGACTGCTTTCAAAACTAAGTATGGGTTGTATGAGTGGATGGTCATGCCATTTGGTTTGTCCAACGCACCTAGCACGTTTATGCGACTCATGAATCATGTTCTACGTCCATTCATTGGTAAATTTGTAGTTGTTTACTTTGATGATATACTCATTTATAGCAAGAGCATGGAGGATCATCTAGAACATTTGAAATCTGTCTTAGATGCACTTAGAGAAGAACAATTGTTTGCTAACTTGAAGAAGTGCACCTTTTGTACGGATAAGCTTGTATTCTTGGGTTTTGTTGTTGGAGCTAACGGAATACAGGTTGATGAAGAAAAGATCCGAGCTATCCGTGAATGGCCAAGCCCTACAAGTGTTGCTAATGTTAGGAGCTTTCATGGACTAGCTAGTTTTTATAGGAGATTTGTGAAGGACTTTAGTAGCATAGCCACACCCATAACTGAAGTCATCAAGAAGAACGTGGGCTTTACTTGGGGAGAAGCTCAAGAGAAGGCTTTCCAACTATTGAAAGGGAAGTTGACTAATGCACCCTTGTTAGCTTTACCTAATTTCTCTAAGACTTTTGAAATAGAGTGTGATGCTTCTGGTGTAGGAATTGGAGCTGTCCTTATGCAAGAAGGAAGACCTATTGCATACTTTAGTGAGAAACTAAGTGGTGCAACCTTGAATTACCCGACCTATGACAAGGAGTTGTACGCACTAGTTCGAGCATTGGAGACATGGCAGCATTATTTGTGGCCCAAGGAGTTCGTGATTCACACTGATCATGAGTCACTCAAGCACTTAAAGGGGCAACACAAGCTGAACAAGAGGCATGCACGATGGGTGGAATTCATTGAGACATTTCCTTATGTCATTCGCTACAAGCAAGGTAAGGAAAATGTAGTGGCTGATGCACTATCACGAAGGTACGCCTTGATCTCAACTCTTGATGCTAAACTACTTGGCTTTGAACACATTAAGGAGATGTATGTTGATGATGTTGATTTTGGCGAGTTGTTTAGATCAACTGAAAGAAGTGCATTTGGTAAGTTCTTTCGTAATAAAGGTTACCTATTTTGTGAAAACAAACTTTGTGTGCCTAATTGTTCGATGCGAGAATTACTAATTCAGGAGGCACATGGAGGTGGCTTAATGGGGCATTTTGGAATTGCAAAGACCTTGGCAATGCTACAAGATCATTTCTTTTGGCCACACATGAAGAGAGACGTTGAGAGAGTTTGTGGTCGTTGCATCACTTGCAAGCAAGCCAAGTCAAAGGTAAAACCCCATGGTTTGTACACCCCACTACCTATACCTAGTGAGCCCTGGATTGATATCTCTATGGATTTTGTGTTAGGCCTACCTAGGACTAAGCGTGGAAGAGATTCAATTTTTGTGGTAGTGGATAGGTTTTCTAAGATGGCACATTTCATTCCATGTCATAAGACTGATGATGCTTCAAACATTGCTGATTTGTTCTTTAGAGAGGTTGTTAGGTTACATGGCATGCCTAGGACAATTATCTCTGATAGAGATGCTAAGTTCCTAAGTTACTTTTGGAAAACCTTGTGGTGCAAGTTAGGTACTAAGTTGTTGTTTTCTACTACTTGTCATCCTCAAACTGATGGTCAAACTGAAGTAGTAAATAGGACTTTGTCTACACTTTTGAGAGCACTCATTAAGCATAACATTAAGACTTGGGAAGAATGTTTGCCTCATGTTGAGTTTGCTTATAATCGTTCTGTCCATTCTGCTACTCAATTCTCACCATTTGAGCTTGTTTATGGATTTAATCCTTTGACTCCATTGGATTTATCACCTCTACCTTCGAGTGAGCATGTTAACTTAGATGGAAAGAAGAAAGCTGAATTTGTCAAGCAGTTACATGAGAAAGCTAGAATGAACATCGAGAAGCGCACGGAGCACTATGCAAGGCAAGCAAACAAAGGAAGGCACAAGGTTGTCTTTGAGCCGGGCGATTGGGTTTGGCTACATATGAGGAAGGAGCGTTTTCCTGTCCAAAGACGTTCAAAGTTGCTACCACGGGGAGATGGTCCATTCCAAGTGCTAGAACGCATTAATGATAATGCCTACAAGCTAGACCTTCCGGGTGAGTATAGTGTAAGTGCTTCGTTTAATGTGGCTGACTTGAGTCCGGTTGATGTAGGTGATGATTTGAGGACAAATCCTTTTCAAGAGGAGGGGACTGATGTGAGCAAGCCTACGGATGCACCAACTATCAAGCTTGTAGACTCGAAGCAAGTTCAAGTTCCAATTGGGCCAATGACAAGAGCAAGAGCTAGGAAGTTGCAATCTGATTTCAATGGACTAATGCATGAAGTTTGGGCTCAAGCAAGTTCGTGGAGGACCAAGGACGTCCAAGAAACCCAAGGGAGGCCCATGCACGTTTTGGAGGCTGAATGGGAAGCTTGACATGCACGAAAGCTTCTAGATGCATGCGCACATGGAGAATCAAGAAGAATCAGCCTATTTAGGCCATGCATCTAATTGTTTTGGACGTGCAACTAGTAGCTATTCTATTAGATATTATTTGCTTATATTATTCCTTGTTTAGTTGCATAAGTTCGGCCAGAATCTCCTTAGAATAGGAAAGAGAGTTTTGGCCAGCCTTTGAATTCCTTTTAAGGAGTTAGCTTGTTTAGGAATATTTTGGTACTTTGGGAGCCTATATAAAGAGGACTCCTAGCAATAAAACGTACACACACAATTCGGAAATACTTAGCATTGGCTAGTTGAGAGTTTGATACTCGTTTGTTCTTGCTTAGGCTGGTGAGTCGTCTTGGCTAGAATTTATCCTTCACTTATCAAGCGGATATTCCATCCCCGCTTGTGGCGTGATACGACCTTAGGTCAAGGTTCAGAAGCCCTTGCAGCGGGTTGAGGTACAAATTCGTGCCTTAGTTCGTGTAAGTTCTTGTGAGTTGTGATCTGTTCCATTCTAAAGTAACAAACGGTCCGAGTTGTGAATCTTTTCCGCGGAGATTCATATCAGATCCCGTTAAAGCAGCCCTTAAAGCTTTCAGTGAAGATCCCGGTCAAGATTCCTTAGATGCTCTTAAAGATACCCTTAAAGCTGCCATTAAAGCTCGCAGTGAAGATTCCTGGGATGTCGTTAAAGCTGCCGTTAAAGCTGCCATTGAAGATCCCAGTCAAGATTCCTTAGATGGCGTTGAAGATGCCCTTAAAGCTGCCATTCACTATCCCATTGGAGACCTTGTAGATTTATGGTATATCATTAAAGATGCCTTTAAAGCTGCCATTGAAGATCCCGGTCAAGATTCCTTAGATGTCCTTAAACATGCCTTTAAAGAGACCATTTTAGTTTCCATTAACGATCCCCTTGACGTTCGCATTGCAGACATTACAAAATTCTGGTCTGTCATTAAAGATGTCATTAAAGATGCCATTGAAGATCCCATTGACAAGGAAGATCCCATTGACAAGGAGGCGGAGTTAGAGGCCGTCGCTGATTCATATTGTCGAGATCTAGGGATCTGCATTTATGTAGATAAAGAGGAAATCCCTTTCCATAAAGCAAGTGATTCAGAAGACGAAGGAGAGTGGGAGCCCGTGGTCGTAAATTCAGATGACGAAGGAGAGGGGGAGCCCGTGGTCGGAGATCCAGACGACGATGAAATAGAAGTAGGGGTACTAGTAGAAGGGGAAATAAAGATAGAATACGGTGAAGACCCACTATGGTGGTTGTCGCTATTCCCAGAAGAAGAAGAAGAGGAAGTAGAGATAGAAGATGATGAGCCTTATATAGATAAAATTAAGCGGAATGAAAGAGAGACGGGATTGGCTGAGGCTGTTGAGACAGGAACAGGTGAATTAAACGGCATTAAAATAGTAATGGGTGTCATGGATTTTCGTTTTGTGGGGGGTAGTATGGGATCGGTAGTAGGCGAGAAAATCACTCGTTTGATTGAGCATGCTACCAAAGAATTTTTACCTCTTATTATAGTGTGTGCTTCTGGAGGAGCACGTATGCAAGAAGGAAGTTTGAGCTTAATGCAAATGGCTACTGCTGTTTTCTTGATGCAGCTGAGGCATCCTAATAGACCGGTAGACTTGAACCGTCAAAAAATATTAGGATAATGGGGAATTAAAAAAAAGGGGCTCTCCAATGGATTGACCCGCAATAATACCGACAGCTACTTTGTTTATAGGGGTTATAGGAATTCCTTTGAATCCTTCGAAACCTGAAAAAAAAAAAAGAATCCCACAAAAAAGTCATTGTGGAATACGAAATAGAAAAAGTATTTCTTGTTTTGAATTCCCCCTTTCCTTGTTCGAGAAGCTCCTTCCTTCATCCACTCCGTATTTCTGGTCCCTGGGCGAAAGAGAATTCTAGTTCTTTCTACTATTCTCTGGATTTTTCTTTCTTTCGAAAGAAAGCCATACCCTATATATGGAAAACCAATATCATATAGATCATTGAAAGATTTTTTCGGAGTCCAAAGAAAAAATCAAATGCAGCTTTAAGGGCATCTTCAACGCCATCTAAGGAATCTTGACCGGGCATCGACCCAGGAAGAATCCATTTCCGCCTTATTAATAATAGCTTCTCCTAATTCCCCGATAGACCATAAGGGACCTATATGAATAATAGAAAAAACCCAGGAAAGAAAGATTAATGATTCATATAAATCACCAAAAGCTCTGCCCTCCTTCTTTATCCATCCAATTATATAAAATGCCAATACCACCAAAATATCGCCACCAAACCTAGTTTGGTAGTAGGATGGAGGGAGGAAACCTTTGCACGCCTCCGTTACCTTTTGGGAGGCCTACGCCCCATAGGGGAGAGGAGGGCCTAGTAGGGCAAGGGAGTACATTATATACTATGGGAAGATATTTCGGCACCTCTATAGGTTTCCTTGCGATCCAAAATGCATCCCTTGGTTGGGGGCTGTGACGCCCTGCCTTTCGATCGATACACAGTTGAGTAGGCCGATCACGAACGCTACAGGTGTGGGGAGGCAATTCACATTGTGTTCGTATAGTGACAATAACATCCTTATGCACCCATTTCACTGGAAAGGAAATAAAGCAGCTCCCAGACGTCGTGCCACAAAGCTATTTCGTCCGTTACTCCGGTGCGAATCTTCTATGCTATTGCGCAGAAGGTCGTAACTTTTAATGGAGATTTGTAGCATCATTCAAGTAAATACAGATTCTAATAGTTCGAATATTCTATCCGAGAGGCCCGTCTTTGTCTCAGTAGAGTCTTTCAGTGGCATGTTTCGGTCCTCTTCCCCATGCTGCTTGCGAAGTATGGAAGGAAATTAAATTTGAATTTGAAGCAAAGCAAGCTCTGCCCTCCTTCTTTATCGATCCGATGCATGCTCGTTGGTGTACCTACTTACAGAAATTCCCTTTTAAGATCTCTCATAAAAGTGGAACTCAGAATATAGTTGCTGACGCCTTGAGTAGGAGACTTGCATTGCTTACCGAGTTACGAGGTGTGATTACTGCCTTTGATTGTGTCCGAGATATGTATGAGGAAGATGGAGACTTTAGTGATATATGGATGAAGTGCAAGGAAGGAAAGGGTGTAGGAGATTATTTCTTGCAAGATGGGTTCCTAATGAGAGGGAATCAGTTGTGTGTACCAAAGTCATCCCTACGTGCTCATTTGATGCAAGAGATGCACGCGGGAGGCTTGGCAGCTCATTTGGGACGTGACAAGACCTTGTCCTCGTTGCAAGAGCGTTTCCATTGGCCAAAGATGTACAAGGATGTTGCTAAGTTTGTGCAACACTGCCGTGTGTGCCAAGAAACGAAGGGAGGAGTCAACAATGCTGGCCTGTACACGCCTTTGCCAATTCCCAATGCCATATGGGAAGACCTTAGCATGGATTTTATCCTTGGCTTACCCCGCACTCCAAGAGGGGCGGATTCTATTTTTGTTATTGTTGACAGGTTGTCAAAGATGGCGCATTTTGTGCCATGCAAGAAGACGAATGATGCAGCCGCGGTGGCAAGGCATTTCTTTAGAGAGGTGGTGCGTTTGCATGGCGTGCCTAAAACGATTGTTTCTGATCGAGACACCAAGTTTCTTGCCAGCTTTTGGAAGACACTTTGGAGGATGTTCGATGCCACGCTCCAATTCAGCACCACCGCGCACCCTCAGACAGATGGTCAAACGGAAGAAACCAACCGCACCCTTGGCAACCTTCTTCGCAGCTTGTGTCATGAGAGGCTAAGGCAGTGGGATCTTGCTTTGCCTATTGCGGAATTCGCGTATAATGGAGCTGTTCACAGGTCTACGGGGAAGCCTCCCTTTGCTTTGGTTTATACAAAGGCCCCTAACCATTTGGTTGATGTCTCCAGCGTGCCACGACCTGTTCGAGCCAACACAAGTGCCCTCGCCTATGCTGAAGACGTGCAAGCCATACTAGAAGCTGTGAAGAAGAGACTTAGCACAATGTACGCTAAGATGAAAGAGCGAGTGGATGCAAAGCGAAAGGTGCAAATATTTCAACCCGGAGAACAGGTTATGGTGCACTTTCGCAAGGAACGCATGCCCGCAGGCTGGGGAGGCAAGCTTCAAGCACGACGGTTTGGACCATACAAGGTGCTACGGCGTGTCAACGACAATGCATATGTGATTGACCTACCGAAAGATCTAGGCGTATCGAGGACCTTCAACGTAGCTGATCTCACGCCATATTTCAACTCTCTTCCTTTGCCAAGCCGTTTAGCTGCTCGGGACTAGCAGGCTCTTAAGGGGGGGGAGGATGCCGTAGGACGAATGTGCATTGGCCAACATGCTTGTGCATTGGACGTGTGCATGGAAAGCGTGGAGTTTGTGATTTCAATTATTGCACTTAATTCAGCGTTTAATTTCGTGGTTGTAATAAGGCACATTTAAATGCAATTAGTGGGGGTTAAAGGGGAGGTTACGGACAGGAGGAGTGTGAAGAGGCTTGCCATAATTCTCGCCTTAACTCCTGCCTTAACTCCCACCTTCTATTTGTATCTGGCGGAGAGGAAATAATGGACAGAATCGATTTGAATCCAAAAACGTGCAAGTGAGTTGAGTGCGCTTCGTGCGCGAGAATTTCCTACCTTGGCCGTTGGTTGGCTGCTTGTGGACTCAAGCAAACCTTCCATCTTGTTTCGGAAGATTCAAGTGGAATTGTCCATCGTTTTGTTCCTTTCAATTGTTCGAGCCTTGTTCGTTTGAAGTGTTGATTCGCACGCCTCCGTTGTGCTACATCAGTGGGTCTTGTAGCTCCATAGTGGATGTGTTCACATCATTCCCCCCCTCTTGAAAAGGATTTGCCCTCAAATCCTTGCATCCGTCATGCTTTTGCCAACTCACAACCATGCTGGTGCAAGATGAACTCTTTGAACGTCGTGGCTGCACGTGATACCTTCCTTTCCAACAGAACAAGTACTTCGATCTTAAAGAATCTGAAGTCATCTCCAACTCAAAAGCAAAAGCCCTACTAATCCGTTTAAGCCTTTCTTTGAACTTCAAACTATTCCAGATGTTGATCAACGATGAACCTCCAACATAATTAAACTCATCCACACCTAAGAAGTCAATATGTTCAACATGTAAATCAGGAGACATGTAAGATATGGGTTGAACATCTTCCTTGTCAACTAAAACAACAAGTTCTTCTTGTTCACCATCAATAGCAATTAAGCACTTCTTCATTTGAACAACATCCACCAATTCTGATTCATTGAACAAATCCCTCAAGTAAAGAAGTGACATGGCATGGTCATCAAAACATTCTCCATCGAACAAGTCAATAGAATATTCACCAAATTCCTCCCATGTCAAAACCTCTTCTTCAACAATCACTTCAGGTGTAACCTCCAAATTGTCAGAACTACATACCTTCCCCTCAATGTCGTGCTTAGTGTTAATGGTGTTCTCCCTCTTTCCATTGACTTCTCCAACAAAATTAGCTCCTGAATTCTTCTCATCTTTGACCCTCATCCTCCTTTGTTGAATTTGTTTTCCGCTACAGACATTAGGAACATCATGTATCCTCTCTTGTTTGCACACTATCCGGTCCACCTTTTTGCTGAGCTTCTTGACCTCCGTTCTCATTATATGCCTCATCCCACTAAGAAGGGCGTCCATAAACGTGTGTGGATCACCAACCAATGGTGCAACACCTTCAAAGGATCTTCTTGAGTAGTTATAAGACATTCTTGCAGATTCTCTTTTTTTCTACTTTCAACTTTTCTTTTTTTTATTTTTTTTTCAGCCTTCTTTCTTCTTCTTTTCTTGGCTGCCTTCTTCTCTATCTTTCTTTTTTTTCGGAATTTTTTTCCTCTTTTTTTATTTATTTTTCTTTCTCCAACAGAGAATACAATAAGAATAACGAACTAAAAACTAATGATAAAAAAAACGAAATTTAAAGATAGATGATCTGAAGTAACCTAGGCTCTGATACCAAATGATATGAATCCCGTCAGGAACTCGCACCAACTCGGACCGTCTACTCTAGGATGATGGTTGATCTTGACCCGTCGCTTTGCGCCTTGCACCGAACCTTAGTGTTGGTTAACTTTGACCCGTAGCAATGGTGAGAACGCAAACCTTGATCTTGAATCGAATACGCCACAAACGGAGATGGAAATTCTGTTTGATAAGTACAAACGCCCTAGTTAAGCAATCCAGCCCACAAGGACAACCAGAGTATCAAATCTCACGAATTTTCTTATGCCAAAAAGTGATGCCTTTATTGAATTCGTGGCCCTCCTTATATAGAGGTTAAAACTGACCTGGATAGACTCCAAAGTCAACAAGATAAGTTCTGAAGAGCTCCAAACTTATCATACTACTTAAACTAGTTCTAAAAACGAATGTTTATCCTAAGAATTGAAAAACACAATCATTATCCAACATTATCCACTATTGGATAACTCTTATTCCTAAAAAGTTATAAAAAGTTTGGATAACTCTCATTCCTAAAAAGTAGGAATCTTGATTCTACTCCTTTAGGCTTCCAAAACAACTCCAATCACGTGCATGGGCATCGCATGGACGTCCACGGGCTTACACGAACTGGTTGTAGTCCAAATCCCTTGAATTAATCCGTTGAGCTCAGCTTGAAGCGTCTTTGCTCTTGCTCTTGTGATTGGTCCAAGTGGAACTCGAACTGGTTGTGGGTCTTGTAGCTCCATAGTGGACGTGTTCACATCATTAGACTCTAAAGTCAACAAGATAAGTTCTGAAGAGCTCCAAACTTATCATACTACTTAAACTAGTTCTAAAAACGAATGTTTATCCTAAGAATTGAAAAACACAATCATTATCCACTATTGGATAACTCTTATTCCTAAATAGTTATAAAAAGTTTGGATAACTCTTGTTCCTAAAAAGTAGGAATCTTGGTTCTACTCCTTTAGGCGTCCAAAATAACTCCAATCACGTGCATGGGCTTTGCTTGGACGTCCACTGGCTTACACGAACTGGTTGTAGTCCAAATCCCTTGAATTAATCCGTTGAGCTCAGCTTGAAGCGTCTTTGCTCTTGCTCTTGTGATTGGTCCAAGTGGAACTCGAACTGGTTGTGGGTCTTGTAGCTCCATAGTGGACGTGTTCACATCATTCCCCCTCTCTTGAAAAGGATTTGCCCTCAAATCTTCACCTACATCAAACGGGCTTAAGTCAGCAACATTAAAAGAAGCACTTACATTATATTCACCCGGCAGGTCAAGCTTATAAGCATTGTCATTGATGCGCTCTAAAACTTGGAAGGGACCATCCCCACGAGGTAGCAACTTTGAACGCCGTTGCGCGGGAAACCGTTCCTTCCTCATATGCAACCAAACCCAATCACCAGGCTCAAAGACAACTTTGTGTCGCCCTTTATTCGCTTGTCTTGAGTAGTGCTCCGTTCGTTTCTCAATGTTCATTCTCGCCTTCTCATGCAACTGCTTGACAAATTCAGCCTTCTTCTTGCCATCTAAGTTAACATACTCATTCGAAGGCAAAGGTGATAAATCTAGTGGGGTCAGAGGATTAAATCCATACACAAGTTCAAACGGTGAGAATTGAGTAGCAGAATGAACAGATCGATTATAAGCAAACTCAACATGTGGCAAACAATCTTCCCAAGCTTTAATATTATGCTTAATGAGCGCTCTTAACAGTGTAGACAAAGTCCTATTCACAACTTCTGTTTGTGCATCAGTTTGTCGATGACAAGTAGTAGAAAATAATAACTTGGTACCTAACTTACACGACAAAGTCTTCCAAAAGTAGCTTAAGAACTTAGTATCTCTATCTGAAATGATTGTTCTAGGCATGCCATGCAGTCTTACAACTTCCCGAAAGAACAAATCAGCAATTTGTGAGGCATCATCAGTTTTATGACATGGAATAAAATGCGCCATCTTAGAAAACCTATTCACCACAACAAAAATTGAATCTCTACCACGTTTAGTCCTAGGAAGTCCTAACACAAAGTCCATAGAAATATCGATCCAAGGCTCACTAGGTATAGGTAGGGGAGTGTACAAACCGTGGGGTTTTACCTTAGACTTAGCTTGCTTGCAAGTGATGCAACGTCCACAAATTCTCTCAACGTCGCGCTTCATGTGCGGCCAGTGGAAGTGCTCTTGTAAAATTGCTAAAGTCTTTGCTATTCCAAAATGTCCCATCAATCTGCCTCCGTGTGTGATGTAGGACATCTTTATTTTATCAAGTTTGAATAAGTGCGTTTGTGCACATCGTACCCAGTTGTGTTGACCTTGGTTTTGTTTTACGTATGCATGGCTGGATTTAACGTGCGCATGGCTGTATGCAGCCATTCGATGTGAGACATAAATGCCTTTAAGGCCTTAGCTAGCATTTGTAACGCCTTAAAGGCATTAGTTAGCATTTGTGGCAGCTGGAACGGATTTGTAACTGCCACCATCATTTGAAAGGTCATGCTTGGCCTATTTAAACTTGTTTCCCTGAATAAAGAAGTCAGAATTGAATCCCAAAACCTTCCGTGAGTTTAACTCCCTTTTATTCATGGATTTGCATATGTTGTGTTAGAACCCTTGCCCTTTGCTGGCTGCCTAAACCCTTAGGCCAATCTTCAATCAAAATCGGAAGGATTTGGCTGAAGGTTTATCTTGTTGATCAAATTTAATTCCAGAACTCATCCACGTCGCTTCTAGCTACGTCAAGTGGTATCAAAGCTTGAGTGAGATCCATCTCAGCTTCTACGTTGAGATTGAGAGCACGTTATCACCTGGTGAGCTGAGAGAGACCCCATCTACGAGCCGATCCACAAGACTTCGTGATCTCCTGATCCAAGTCTCGTTTTAACCACCTAGCACCACCAAAAGCCGATGCACTATGGTCGATCCTAATGACATCCCAAGACCCGACATGAATCAGAGATTCACTCAAATGGAGGCGGCGATTCAGGCAATCCTTACACGCCTGGACAACCTTGCGGTGCAACCACCCGTAGGGCAGCCCCCTCCAGCTGAAGTACGTAATGATTTAAGAGAGGACGAGGAGGATGCAGATTCTGATGCTACCCTTTATGTGAGAAGGGGAGGGATAGGGATGAGAGGACGAGGTAGAGGAGGTGGTGGACGTGGTGATCTAGGACGTGCTCCTAGAAGAGAAGCCAATAGGGAGGATTATGAGCGTGGAGGAGAGTATAGAAGGGTGGATCGCCCTTTTAAGATGAACATTGAAAAGTTCTTCGGTGACGTTGATGTTGAGGGGTTTCTGAATTGGCTAGACTCAGTTGAGAAGTATTTTGACTGTATGGACCTTACGGAGGAGCAGAAGGTCAGTTATGTAGCCTTCAAACTTGAATCCGGAGCCGCGGTGTGGTGGAGAAAGGAACAGGAATCTCGGAGAAGGAGAGGAGGTCGCCCTATCCGTGACTGGCCTACTATGGAGCAAGCTCTACGTGAAAGATTCCTTCCGGTTGACTACCATCAGACCTTGTACTCACAATTCCTCACTTGCACTCAAGGTAATAGATCTGTTGATGAGTACACTTCTTGATGTGAGCAAGCCTAAGGACGCACCTACTATCAAGCTTGTAGACTCGCAGCAAGTTCAAGTTCCAATTGGGCCAATGACAAGAGCACGAGCTAGGAAGTTGCAATCTGATTTCAATGGACTAATGCAAGAAGTTTGGGCTCAAGTTGGTGCGTACAAGTGCAAGGACGTGCATGAGGCACATGCAAAGCCCATGCACGTGATAGAGGCTATTTTGGAAGCTTAATATGCACACCAACTTCTGGATGCATGCGCACATGGAGAATCAGCAAGAATCAACCTATTTAGGCCATGCATCTTCTTGTTAGGACGTGCAATTAATTGTTATTCTATTAGATATTATTTGTTTAGATTATTTCCTATTTTAGTTGAATAATTCGGCCAGAATCTCCTTAGAATAGGAAAGAGAGTTTTGGCCAGCCTTTGAACTCCTTTTTAGGAGTTAGCTTGTTTAGGAATACTTTGGTACTTTGGGAGCCTATATAAAGAGGACTCCTAGCAATAAAAACGTACACAACAATTCAGAATTACATAGCTTTGGCTAATTGAGAGTTTAGATACTCGTTTGTTCTTGCTTAGGCTGGTGAGTCGTCTTGGCTAGAATTTATCTTTCACTTATCAAGCGGACCATCCATCCTCGCTTGTGGCGTGATTCGACCTTAGGTCAAGGTTCAGAAGTTCTTGTTGCGGGTTAAGGTTCAATTTCGTGCCTTAGTTCGAGTGAGTTCTTGTGAGTTGTGATCTGTTCCATTCTAAAGTAACAAACGGTCCGAGTTGTGAATCTTTTCCGCATAGATTCATATCAGTTGGTATCAGAGCTTAGCTTGTTACTTTAGTTCACTATCCTTGTTATTTTTGTTCTTGTTGGTTCGTTTAGTTGCTCGTTATTTTTGTTCTTATTGGTTCGTTTTTTTTTTCTCTTCGCTGTTTGAAAAGAGAGGGAAACAAACGAGTGAAGCAAGAAAAGAAAAGAAAAGAAAGAAAAAAAAAAAAAAAAAAAAGAAAAGAAAGAAAAAAAAAAAGAAAAGAAAAGAAAAGAAACGAAAAAGGAAAGAAAAGAAAAAGTGCGTGAAGCCTAAAGAGGAAGCAAAGGCCGCAAGCAAGTCTAAAGAGGAAGCAAGGCCGCAAGCAAGTCTAAAGAGGAAGCAAGGCCGCAAGCAAGCTTAAAGAGGAAACAAAATCAAAAAGGAAGCGAGCAAGACTAAAGGAAAGACCCAAGAAGAACTTTAACATTCTGGTTGTTAAAGCGTGAAGCTCAAGCAAGGCCGTTCTAGCCTTAGTAAGAACATACAAGTATCACGAGAGGAAAAAGGCAAGAGTGTGCGAGTACCTTAGAGAGAAAAGCCAAATATTTGAGTGCAAACACGAGTGAACTTGAGTGCACCTTACATTGAGAGTATACACGTAAGGGAGTGAGCTTGTGAGGCCATATTTTTTTTATTACTAACCAATTTTTCTTGCAGCAAACATGTCACATGAAGGTCAAACCATGGGAAACATAGACCTTAAGTTATTAGTGGATGCATTGGCCGGGAAGCTCGAGCAGATGGTGCAAGCTCAGATGGAGCCTTTGCAACTACGCGTGGATGCCGTGGAGAATTCTCGTGACATCCCCCCAACGCGAGGCGAACTCCAAAGGCGTAGGAGAGGAGTACCTATTGGAGAGTCAAGCGGAGCTGATTCTGAATCGGAAGAAGGCGTAGGCTCAACAAGGAGTCTTAGGAGAGCAAGAACAAGCCGTCCACCTAGGGAGGCGAGGCCAAAGAGAGACGACAACATAGGGAGTATCAAACTGAAGATACCTTCCTTTGCCGGTCGTTCTGACCCGGAGGCGTACTTAGAGTGGGAGAAGAAGATTGAGTTCGTGTTTGATTGCCACAATAGCTCCGAAGAAAAGAAGGTAAAACTTGCCATCACCGAATTTACTGATTATGCTATAACTTGGTGGGATCAACTTGTGACAAGCAGGAGGAGAAATAGAGAACGCCCTATAGCTACTTGGGAAGACATGAAAGTAGTGATGAGGAAGAGATTTGTTCCAAGTCATTACTATAGAGAGCTGTATAAGAAGTTACAAGGAATGAGGCAAGGAAATTTGAGTGTGGAGGAGTATTTCAAACAGATGGAGATGGCCATGATAAGAGCTGATATAGATGAAGATAGAGAAGTTACAATGGCAAGGTTCTTGAATGGACTCAATCCTGAAATTCAAGACAAAGTTGAGTTGCAACACTATGTGGAGTTGGAGGACATGGTGCATATGGCAATGAAAATTGAGAAGCAACTCAAGAGAGGAGAGGGGAGAACAAGAGCTACATCGAATTCTACTTGGAAGCCAAACTACCAAAAGAAGTTTGACAAGCCACAAGCAGCCAAAGTAGAGCATAAACCCGAGAGTTCTCAAGCTAATTCTCAAAGGAAAGTGGAAGTCACTCCAGCTAGGAACCGTGACATCAAGTGCTTTAAGTGTCAAGGAAGGGGGCACATCTCAAGTCAATGTCCTAACAGGCAAGCAATGGTGATCAAGGAAGGTGGAGAGATTGAAACTGAAGAAGAGGATTCGGAGCATGAAAGCATGCCTTCTTTGGAGGACGTATCCGAGGAAGAGTACCAAGCTGCTGAGAGGCTTACTCTTGTGTCTAGAAGAGCATTGAATGTGCAAGTGAAAGAAGAAGATAATGTGGCTCAAAGAGAAAATATTTTTCACACAAGGTGCTATGTTAAAGACAAGGTGTGTAGTGTCATCATAGATGGAGGAAGTTGTGCTAATGTTGCAAGCACGACTATGGTGGAGAAGTTAGGGTTACTCACGGGAAAACACCCTAAGCCTTACAAACTACAATGGCTGAATGATAGTGGAGAAGTACGAGTGATGAAGCAAGTATTGGTAGCATTCCGCATTGGCAACTATGAGGATGAAGTGTTGTGTGATGTTGTACCAATGCAAGCTGGTCACCTATTGTTAGGAAGGCCGTGGCAGTTTGATAGGAAAGTGCATCATGATGGCTACACCAATAAGTATTCATTTATACTTAAGAAGAGAGTAATCACCTTGGCACCCTTGTCACCATCACAAGTTTGTGAAGATCAACGTCAGTTGCAAAAAGAAAGTGATGAGCAAAGGGAGCGTGATAAAAAGAAAAAGAATGAGAGGAGAGAAGAAGCCGAAAAAAAGATAAGAAAAACGGCCAATGGAGAGGAAAAGATTGAGCAAACAAAAGAAGCCGGAAAAACAGAAATTAAAACGGCCAAAGAGAGAAAAACCGAGAGTTGGAAAAAGAGTTACTATGTGGGAACAAGTGATATTAAGCAAGCATGCTTTGAAAAGAAGCCTATGATCTTACTTCGGTATAGGGAGGCGCTTTTAAACACTAACGAGCTTGAACCACATGTACCTAGTACGGTTGTGTCTCTTTTGCAGGATTACAAGGATGTCTTTCCCGACGAGCTTCCACCTGGTTTGCCACCTATTCGTGGGATTGAACATCAAATAGACTTGGTTCCGGGAGCTGCCATACCTAACCGTCCCGCATATAGAAGCAATCCTGAAGAAACAAAGGAGCTTGAGAAGCAAGTCAACGAGCTATTGGAGAAAGGGTACGTGAGAGAGAGCATGAGTCCATGTGCTGTTCCAGTCCTACTTGTGCCCAAGAAGGATAAAACATGGAGAATGTGTGTTGATTGCCGAGCAGTCAACAACATAACGGTAAAATATCGTCACCCTATCCCTCGTTTAGATGACATGTTAGATGAGTTGCATGGTTCTTGCATGTTTTCTAAGATTGATTTGAAGAGTGGTTATCATCAAATTAGGATGAAAGAAGGAGATGAGTGGAAAACTGCTTTTAAAACAAAGTATGGGTTGTATGAGTGGATGGTCATGCCATTCGGTTTGTCCAACGCACCTAGCACGTTTATGCGACTCATGAATCATGTTCTACGTCCATTCATTGGTAAATTTGTGGTTGTTTACTTTGATGATATACTCATTTATAGCAAGAGCATGGAGGATCATCTAGAACATTTGAAATCTGTCTTAGATGCACTTAGAAAAGAAAAATTGTTTGCTAACTTGAAGAAGTGCACCTTTTGTACGGATAAACTTGTATTCTTGGGTTTTGTTGTTGGAGCTAACGGAATACAGGTTGATGATGAAAAGATCCGAGCTATCCGTGAATGGCCAAGCCCTACAAGTGTTGCTAATGTTAGGAGCTTTCATGGACTAGCTAGTTTTTATAGGAGATTTGTGAAGGACTTTAGTAGCATAGCCGCGCCCATAACTGAAGTCATCAAGAAGAACGTAGGCTTTACTTGGGGAGAAGCTCAAGAGAAGGCTTTCCAACTACTAAAAGAGAAGTTGACTAATGCACCCTTGTTAGCTTTGCCTAATTTCACTAAGACTTTTGAAATAGAGTGTGATGCTTCTGGTGTAGGAATTGGAGCTGTCCTTATGCAAGAAGGAAGACCTATTGCATACTTTAGTGAGAAACTAAGTGGTGCAACCTTGAATTACCCGACCTATGACAAGGAGTTGTACGCACTAGTTCGAGCATTGGAGACATGGCAACATTACTTGTGGCCCAAGGAGTTCGTGATTCACACTGATCATGAGTCACTCAAGCACTTAAAGGGGCAACACAAGCTGAACAAGAGGCATGCACGATGGGTGGAATTCATTGAGACATTTCCTTATGTCATTCGCTACAAGCAAGGTAAGGAAAATGTAGTAGCTGATGCACTATCACGGAGGTACGCCTTGATCTCAACTCTTGATGCTAAACTACTTGGTTTTGAACACATTAAAGAGATGTATGTTGATGATGTTGATTTTGGCGAGTTGTTTAGATCAACTGAAAGAAGTGCATTTGGTAAGTTCTTTCGTAATGAAGGTTACCTCTTTCGTGAAAACAAACTTTGTGTGCCTAATTGTTCGATGCGAGAATTACTAATCCAGGAGGCACATGGAGGTGGCTTAATGGGGCATTTTGGAATTGCAAAGACCTTGGCAATGCTACAA
Organism: Hypericum androsaemum; assembly: GCA_963995505.1. NCBI lineage: Eukaryota > Viridiplantae > Streptophyta > Magnoliopsida > Malpighiales > Hypericaceae > Hypericum > Hypericum androsaemum. Next base: position 8,071,706 of record OZ023199.1, read on the forward strand.
GATCATTTCTTTTGGCCACACATGAAGAGAGACGTTGAGAGAGTTTGTGGTCGTTGCATCACTTGCAAGCAAGCCAAGTCGAAGGTAAAACCCCATGGTTTGTACACCCCACTACCTATACCTAGTGAGCCTTGGATTGATATCTCTATGGATTTTGTGTTAGGACTACCTAGGACTAAGCGTGGAAGAGATTCGATTTTTGTGGTAGTGGATAGGTTTTCTAAGATGGCACATTTCATTCCATGTCATAAAACTGATGATGCTTCAAACATTGCTGATTTGTTCTTTAGAGAGGTTGTTAGGTTGCATGGCATGCCTAGGACAATTATCTCTGATAGAGATGCTAAGTTCCTAAGTTACTTTTGGAAGACCTTGTGGTGCAAGTTAGGTACTAAGTTGTTGTTTTCTACTACTTGTCATCCTCAAACTGATGGTCAAACTGAAGTAGTGAATAGGACTTTGTCTACACTTTTGAGAGCACTCATTAAGCATAACATTAAGACTTGGGAAGAATGTTTGCCTCATGTTGAGTTTGCTTATAATCGTTCTGTCCATTCTGCTACTCAATTCTCACCATTTGAGCTTGTTTATGGATTTAATCCTTTGACTCCATTGGATTTATCACCTCTACCTTCGAGTGAGCAAGTTAACTTAGATGGCAAGAAGAAAGCTGAATTTGTCAAGCAGTTACATGAGAAAGCAAGAATGAACATCGAGAAGCGCACGGAGCACTATGCAAGGCAAGCAAACAAAGGAAGGCACAAGGTTGTCTTTGAGCCGGGAGATTGGGTTTGGCTACATATGAGGAAGGAGCGTTTTCCTGTACAAAGACGTTCAAAGTTGCTACCACGGGGAGATGGTCCATTCCAAGTGATCGAACGCATCAATGATAATGCCTACAAGCTAGACCTTCCGGGTGAGTATAATGTAAGTGCTTCGTTTAACGTGGCTGACTTGAGTCCGTTTGATGTAGGTGATGATTTGAGGACAAATCCTTTTCAAGAGGAGGGGACTGATGTGAGCAAGCCTAAGGACGCACCTACTATCAAGCTTGTAGACTCGCAGCAAGTTCAAGTTCCAATTGGGCCAATGACAAGAGCACGAGCTAGGAAGTTGCAATCTGATTTCAATGGACTAATGCAAGAAGTTTGGGCTCAAGTTGGTGCGTACAAGTGCAAGGACGTGCATGAGGCACATGCAAAGCCCATGCACGTGATAGAGGCTATTTTGGAAGCTTAATATGCACACCAACTTCTGGATGCATGCGCACATGGAGAATCAGCAAGAATCAACCTATTTAGGCCATGCATCTTCTTGTTAGGACGTGCAATTAATTGTTATTCTATTAGATATTATTTGTTTAGATTATTTCCTATTTTAGTTGAATAATTCGGCCAGAATCTCCTTAGAATAGGAAAGAGAGTTTTGGCCAGCCTTTGAACTCCTTTTTAGGAGTTAGCTTGTTTAGGAATACTTTGGTACTTTGGGAGCCTATATAAAGAGGACTCCTAGCAATAAAAACGTACACAACAATTCAGAATTACATAGCTTTGGCTAATTGAGAGTTTAGATACTCGTTTGTTCTTGCTTAGGCTGGTGAGTCGTCTTGGCTAGAATTTATCTTTCACTTATCAAGCGGACCATCCATCCTCGCTTGTGGCGTGATTCGACCTTAGGTCAAGGTTCAGAAGTTCTTGTTGCGGGTTAAGGTTCAATTTCGTGCCTTAGTTCGAGTGAGTTCTTGTGAGTTGTGATCTGTTCCATTCTAAAGTAACAAACGGTCCGAGTTGTGAATCTTTTCCGCATAGATTCATATCACTTCTGAGTTCGTGAGGCTGGCATCCCGTAATAATGTAGAGGAGAATGAGGATCAGATGATTGCACGGTTTATTGAGGGCCTCAGTTATGAGATCAAGAGCAAGATGGAGTTTGACACGTTTTTGTTTTTCAACGATGCGTGTGCCAAAGCTAGAAAGATCGGGGCTGCCTTGAAGAGGAAGAAGCCATTCGCACCCCGCCTTTCAGGCCCTGGCCAGACTTCTAGTCCTGCGAGAGGAGTTGAGAGGAGTGCACCCCAAACAATGGCCCCTAGGCCCCCTACTAAGAAGCCTACCCCTGAGGTGGTGCAAAGAAAGGGAAAGGAAGCTGACACGAGCTCGGTGATTCGTTGTTACAAGTGCAATGAGATGGGGCATAAGTCTAGCGATTGTCCCAAGAGGAAATACACTCAGTTGTGTGAAAAGGAAGATGAGGAGGGTGAATCTTCGGGAGCTTACTTGTGCGCACCAGTTGAAGAGAGTGGGGATGAGGACCAAGAGTATTCAGAAGAGGAGGATGAGTACTGTGGGGTCTTGCGCAAGTTGGCCTTGACCGCATCGAAGAAGGATGACTCACAACGCCACAATCTATTCCGCACACGTTGTCATGTAGGAGAGGAGGTGTGCGACGTGATTATAGACGGAGGCAGCCAGGAGAACTTCATTAGCAAGCAAGTTGTGGAGAAGCTTGGATTGAAGACATCTCCGCACCCTTCACCTTATTCTATAGGGTGGATTCGCTCAGGTGGAGGGGTTAAGGTGACAACCAAGTGCAAGGTACCTATTTCCATCGGCAAGTATAGTGACACGATTATTTGTGACGTGTTGGAGATGGATGCTTGCCAAATTCTGTTGGGCAGGCCGTGGGAGTTTGACAACCAGGCCTTGCATCGTGGCAAGGAGAACACCTACGAATTCAGGAAGGATGGCCAGCAATTTACTCTCTTGCCAAGGAAGCCAAAATATGGGAAATCTAAGTTGAACAGCGCCATGCAAGTCATGTCGTTGGTCACGTCCTCAAAGTTATTCCTTGCGTCGATGAAGGAGTATGGGGGTTGCCATGTTCTTGTGATTAAAGAAGTGACTCCAAAGCAAGAAGGGGAGATGGAGGAGCTACCTGATCGAGTGAGACAATTACTTAGATTGTTCCCCGAAGTTGCACCCGAGGAATCACCAAAGGGTTTGCCACCTTTGAGGGACATTCAGCATCAAATTGATCTGATCCCGGGTGCCACTTTGCCAAATTTGCCCCACTACCGAATGAGTCCTCAAGAGAACCAAGTCCTACGTGACCAGATTCAAGAGCTCCTAAGCAAGGGTCACATCCAGGAGAGCTTAAGTCTGTGTGGGGTGCCCGCTCTTTTGGTTCCTAAAAAGGACGGATCGTGGAGGATGTGCGTGGATAGTAGAGCAATCAACAAGATCACCGTGGGGTACAGATTTCCTATCCCTCGTTTAAATGACATGCTTGATAACCTGAGTGGATCCGTTGTGTTTTCTAAGATAGATTTGAAGAGCGGATACCATCAGATTAGAATTCGACCTGGTGACGAATGGAAGACTGCTTTTAAAACTCGTGATGGCTTGTACGAGTGGCTTGTCATGCCATTCGGCTTGACTAACGCACCAAGCACCTTCATGAGACTGATGCACCAAGTCTTGAAGCCCTTCCTTGATCGGTTCGTGGTAGTATATTTTGATGATATCTTGGTGTATAGCAAGTCCGAAGAAGAACATCAAGAACACTTGAAGCAAGTTTTTGAAGCTTTAAGAGGTAATAGCCTTATTGTGAACCTGAAGAAGTGCATCTTTTGGAAAGAAAATCTTGTGTTTCTTGGTTTTGTTGTTGGGAAAGACGGAGTGCAGGTTGATCAGGCCAAGATTGAAGCCATTCAGATGTGGCCTATTCCCCTTAATGTGAGACAAGTACGGAGTTTCCTCGGATTAGCCACGTTCTATCGAAGGTTCATCTGCAACTTTAGCTCAATTGCCGGACCGTTGACTTCCTTGCTGAAGAAGCAAACTAAATTTGAATGGGGAGAAGCGGCCCATAAAGCTTTCCAAGAGCTTAAGGAGAAATTAAGCTCAGCCCCGGTACTTGCACTTCCTGATTTCTCTAAGTTATTTCAGGTTGATGTAGATGCTTGTGGTGTGGGAATTGGAGCTGTGTTGTCTCAAGAGAAGCGTCCGATCGCTTTCTTTAGTGAGAAGCTAAGTGAGCATAGGCAGACCTGGTCCACTTATGAACAAGAGTTTTATGCCGTGTTTAGAGCTCTTAAGACGTGGGAGCAGTATCTAATTGGGAAAGAATTTGTGTTGTATACTGATCATAAAGCTCTCAAGTTTTTGAATGATCAATCCAAGCTGAGCAACCATATGCATGCAAGGTGGATCACATACTTGCAAAAGTTCCCATTTAAGATTGCTCATAAGAGTGGGAATCAGAATATTGTGGCTGATGCATTGAGCAGAAGAGAGTCTTCTTGTTGAGCTTAAAGGTTCGATCACTGCCTTTGATTGCTTGAAAGAACTCTATGACGGAGACGAAGATTTCGGAGTGATTTGGGACCAATGCAAAAATGGAAGGGCCGTGGCAGATTATTTTGTGCATGATGGTTTCCTTATGCGAGGGAATCAGTTGTGCATTCCAAAGACCATGGCATTTGGGAAGGGATAAGACCATGGCAGCCTTGGTTGCTCGTTTTTATTGGCCAAAGATGGCAAGAGATGTGGCTCGCATGGTCAAGCATTGTAGCGTCTGCCAAGAGACTAAAGGCACGGTGCATAACACGGGCCTCTATACACCGTTGCCTATTCCAAAGGCAATTTGGGAAGATCTCAGTATGGATTTCATACTTGGCTTACCCCGCACCCCTCGTGGTGTGGATTCTATTTTTGTGATTGTGGACAGGTTATCCAAGATGGCACACTTCGTTCCTTGCAAGAAGACTAATGATGCGCATGGAATTGCCAAGCATTTCTTTAAGGAGGTGGTGAGATTGCATGGAGTGCCTAAAACCATCACGTCTGATCGGGATGTCAAGTTCCTAGCCAGCTTTTGGAAGACTCTTTGGAAGTTGTTTGATGCAACCCTTCAATTTAGCACCACGGCTCATCCTCAAACTGACGGGCAGACCGAGGTCACCAATAGAACCCTTGGTAACATGCTACGAAGCTTATGTCATGAGAAAAAGAGACAATGGGACTTGGCCTTGCCCATTGCTGAGTTTGCTTACAACGGAGCGGTTCATCGTGCTACAGGCAAAACACCTTTCTCTTTGGTGTATACGAAGGAGCCTAACCACTTTGTTGATGTTTCTTCAGTCCCTAAGCTTCCTAAAGCCAATCAAAGTGCGGTTGACTTCGCGGAGCAAGCCCAAGGTGTCATTGATGGCGTACGCAAAAGGTTGGACGAGGCTTATAGCAAGGAGAAGACAAGGTTAGACGCACATAGGCGAGAACAGATTTTCCAACCAGGTGAGCAAGTTATGGTTCACTTTAGGAAGGAAAGGATGCCAAGTAACATGGGTGGTAAGTTGCAAGCTAGGAAGTTTGGACCATTCAAGGTGCTCGGGCGCATAAGTGACAATGCCTATGTGATTGATCTCCCGGACGAGTTTGGAGTGTCAAAGAGCTTCAACGTTGCTGATCTTACCTCGTATTTCGATGCCTTTCCCGTGCCATCCTAAGAAGGGGAGGATGATGTAGGACATCTTTATTTTATCAAGTTTGAATAAGTGCGTTTGTGCACATCGTACCCAGTTGTGTTGACCTTGGTTTTGTTTTACGTATGCATGGCTGGATTTAACGTGCGCATGGCTGTATGCAGCCATTCGATGTGAGACATAAATGCCTTTAAGGCCTTAGCTAGCATTTGTAACGCCTTAAAGGCATTAGTTAGCATTTGTGGCAGCTGGAACGGATTTGTAACTGCCACCATCATTTGAAAGGTCATGCCTGGCCTATTTAAACTTGTTTCCCTAAATAAAGAAGTCAGAATTGAATCCCAAAACCTTCCGTGAGTTTAACTCCCTTTTATGCATGGATTTGCATATGTTGTGTTAGAACCCTTGCCCTTTGCTGGCTGCCTAAACCCTTAGGCCAATCTTCAATCAAAATCGGAAGAATTTGGCTGAAGGTTTATCTTGTTGATCAAATTTAATTCCAGAACTCATCCGCGTCGCTTCTAGCTACGTCAGTGTGCCTCTTGTATCAACAATTCTCGCATGGAACAATTAGGCAAACAAAGCTTATTCTCACGAAATAAGTACCCTCCTTCATTCCGAAAGAACTTACCAGACGCACTCCTCTCGGTTTCACGAAACACATCACCAAACTCAGTATCGTCAGCGTATAACTCTTTAATGCGTTCAAAACCAAGTAGTTTTGCATCAAGAGTTGAGATCAAAACATACCTTCGTGACAGTGCATCGGCTACTACGTTTTCCTTACCTTGCTTGTAGCATATGACATAAGGAAACGTCTCAATAAATTCAACCCAACGTGCATGTCTTTTATTCAGCTTGTGTTGTGATGTGAGCACACCTACGAACACACCTACATTTAAGCCACAAGACTCACGGCAAGTGCACGTACCAATTGGACCGGTGACACGAGCAAGAGCCAAAAAGTTTCAGGCAGAATTTAATGGATTAATGCAAGAAGTCTGGGCTCAAGATGGTGCGTACAAGTGCAAGGACGTGTATGAGGCCCACGCTAAGCCCATGCACGTGATAGAGGCTATTTTGGATGCTTGATATGCACGCAAACTTCTGGATGCATGCGCACATGGAGAATCAGAAAGAATCAACCTATTTAGGCCGTGCATCTACTTGTTAGGACGTGCAACTATTAGTTATTCTATTAGATAATATTTTCTTAGATTATTTCCTATTTTAGTTGAATAATTCGGCCAGAATATCCTTAGATTAGGAAAGAGAGTTTTGGCCAGCCTTTGAGCTCCTTTTAAGGAGTTAGCTTGTTTAGGAATAGCTTGGTACTTTGGAGCCTATATAAGGAGGTCTCCTAGCAATAAAACGGACACAACTTTTGAGATTGATAATTTTGTGAGTTAGATACTCCTTGCGTGTTCTTGCTAATTGCTGGATTGCTTAGCTTGAGCGAAACTTTTCACTTATCAAACGATTCATCCATCATCGTTTGTGGCGTGGTTCGACTTGGACCATAGGTTCTCGAATTTCCATTGCTTGGGTTGCGGATCTTCTAGACCAAGGTTCTTGCAAGGCTCGAGTTCGGGGGTTGCGGTCTCTTCCATCCAAAGTAGCACGGTCCGTTGTGAATCTCCTACCGAGGTTCATATCATTTGGTATCAGAGCTACGGCTTGCTACTATCTATCTTTACCTTCCTTTTTGTTAGTCTAGTACCCAATTCATTTTTTATAAGTAGTTTGATTCGTTTGTGTTTCGAGCAATCAGATTCGTGACTTAGTTATTCTAGGTTGTGTATTCTGATCAAAAGAAAAAAAAAGAAAAAGAAAACAAAAGAAGAAGCAAGACTAAATAGGAAATTGCAAGACTAAAGCGGAGCAAGGCGAATTGGGAAGCTTGTGATTAAAGAGAAAACGCAAGAGAAACAAAAGAGGAAGCAAGAAGCAAGTCCAATAGGCGGACAGAAAACAAGAGGAAGTCAGTCCGAATAAATCTACGTGCAGCGCAAGAAGACAAGGAACTACCTTTGATGGTGATCCGTGTAGTTCAAGCAAAGCCTTGTTAGCTTAGTAAGAACGTACAAGAGTATCACGAGAGGAAAAAGGCAAGAGTTTGTGAGTGCATTAGAGAGAAAAGCCAAATAATTGAGTGCAAACACGAGTGAACTTGAGTGCAACTTACATTGAGAGTAAACACGTAAGGGAGTGCACTTGTGAGGCCATCAATTTTTTTTTTACTAACAAAATTTTCTTGCAGCAAGATGTCTTACGAAGATCAAAGAGAAAAAGAGTGTACGTTGGCTGATGTTGGTCTTAAGGTGTTTGTGGAGGCCATGACAGGCAAATTCCAACAAATGATGCGAGCGGAGATGGAGCCGTTGCAACAACGCATAGATGCAATGGAGGACACTCGCAACAGCCAACAATCAAGAAGAGAAGTCCAAGCACAACGAACGTTTGCACCTTTGGTAGGCACAAGTGGAGGAGAATTCCGTGCACAAAGAAGGAGAGCACCTTTGGGAAGCACAGGTGAAGAAGATTCCGACCCTTTTCAGGAGGAGGACGTAGGCTCTACAAGGAATCTTAGGAGAGCCAGGACTGACCGCCCACCTAGGGAGGCAAGGCGAAGAGGAGATGACAACTTGGGAAGTATTAAGCTAAAGATACCTTCCTTTGCATGTCGTTCTGACCCGGAGGCATACCTAGAGTGGGAGAAGAAGATTGAGTTCGTGTTTGATTGCCACAATTGTTCCGAAGCAAAAAAGGTAAAGCTAGCTGTGACTGAATTCGCTGATTATGCTTGAACGTGGTGGGATCAACTTGTCACAAGCAGGAGGTGTAATAGAGAGCGTCCTATAGCTACATGGGAGGAGATGAAAGTGGTGATGAGGAAACGTTTTGTTCCAAGTCATTACTACCGAGAGCTATACAAGAAGTTACAAGGGATGAGACAAGGAAGTCTGAGCGTGGAAGAATATTACAAACAAATGGAGATGGCCATGATAAGAGCTGATGTGGAGGAAGATAGAGAAGCTACCATGGCAAGGTTCTTGAATGGACTCAATCCTGAGATCCATGACAAGGTAGAGTTGCAACACTATGTGGAGTTGGAGGACATGGTGCATATGGCCACGAAAATTGAGAACCAACTGAAGAGTGGAGGAGGAGGGACAAGAGCTACATCAAGTGCTAATTGGAAGCCAAACTATTCAAAGAAATTTGACAAACCACAGGCAACCAAGATAGAGCACAAGACTGAGAGTTCCAATTCATGCTCTCAAAAGAAGGTGGAAGCCACTCCCACACGAAACCGTGATATCAAGTGCTTCAAATGTCAAGGAAGGGGGCACATCTCAAGTCAATGCCCTAACAAACAGATTATGGTGATTAGAGAGAGTGGGGAGGTCGTAACAGAAGGAGAAGATTCGGATCATGATAGCATGCCTTCATTGGAAGACGTATCCGAAGAGGAAATTCAAGTTCCTGAAGGACTCACTCTAGTGGCAAGAAGAGCCTTGAACTTGCAAGCAAGAGAAGAAGATGACAAAGCACAAAGGGAGAATATCTTCCATACAAGGTGTTATGTCAAGGACAAGGTGTGTAGTGTCCTCATTGATGGAGGCAGCTGTGCTAACGTGGCAAGCACTACTATGGTTGAGAAGTTAGGGTTACTCACGAAGATTCGGATCATGATAGCATGCCTTCATTGGAAGACGTATCCGAAGAGGAAATTCAAGTTCCTGAAGGACTCACTCTAGTGGCAAGAAGAGCCTTGAACTTGCAAGCAAGAGAAGAAGATGACAAAGCACAAAGGGAGAATATCTTCCATACAAGGTGTTATGTCAAGGACAAGGTGTGTAGTGTCCTCATTGATGGAGGCAGCTGTGCTAACGTGGCAAGCACTACTATGGTTGAGAAGTTAGGGTTACTCATGAAGAAACACCCTAAACCTTACAAGCTGCAATGGCTGAATGATAGTGGAGAAGTACGAGTGGAGAAGCAAGTGCTAGTGACATTCTGCATTGGCAAGTACGAAGATGAAGTGTTGTGCGATGTTGTGCCAATGCAAGCTAGTCATCTACTGTTGGGGAGGCCGTGGCAGTTTGATAGAAGAGTAACTCATGACAGACACACCAACAAGTACTCATTCACACTCAATAGGCGTGTGTTCACTTTGGCACCCTTAGCGCCATCACAAATTTGTGAAGATCAGATGAAGTTACAAAAAGAAAGTGATGAGAGAAAAAAAGGTGAGCAAAAGAAACGAATTGAGAGGAGAGAAGAAATCGAAAAATAGAAAGGAAAAACGGCCAAAAGAGAGGATACAATGGAGCGAACAAAAGAAGCTGGAAAAACAGAATTGAAATTGGCCATTGAGAGAAAATCCGAGGGATGGAAAAAGAACTACTATGTGGGAGCAAGTGAAATCAAGCAAGCTTATTTTGAAAAAAAGTCTATGATCTTACTCCGGTATAGGGAGACACTTTTTATCACTAACGAACTTGAGCCAAACTTGCCTAGTGTGATTGTTTCTCTCCTGCAGGAATACAAGGATGTCTTTCCCGAAGAGCTACCAGCTGGATTACCACCTATACGATGGATTGAGCATCAAATTGACTTTGTTCCAGGAGCTACCATACCTAACCGCCCCGCATATAAAAGTAATCCGGAGGAAACAAAGGAACTTGAGAGGCAAGTCAATGAGCTTTTGGAAAAAGGGTACGTGAGAGAAAGCATGAGCCCATGTGCTGTTCCAGTCCTACTTGTGCCTAAGAAGGATGGATCATGGAGGATGTGTGTTGATTGCCGAGCTGTCAACAACATCACGGTAAAATATCGTCACCCTATTCCTCGCTTAGATGACATGTTAGATGAGTTGCATGGATCTTGCATGTTTTCTAAGATTGACTTAAATAGTGGTTATCATCAGATTAGGATGAAAGAAGGAGATGAGTGGAAGACTGCTTTTAAAACAAAATATGGGTTGTATGAGTGGATGGTCATGCCGTTCGGGTTATCTAATCCACCTAGTACATTCATGCGCCTTATGAATAATGTCTTACGTTATTCATTGGCAAATTTGTCGTTGTGTACTTTGATGATATACTCATTTATAGTACGAGTTTAGAGGATCATGTAGAGCATTTGAAATCTGTCCTAGATGCACTTAGAGAGGATCAATTGTTTGCCAACTTGAAGAAGTGCACCTTTTGCACAGATAAACTTGTATCTTGGGTTTTGTTATTAGTGCTCACGAGATACAGGTTGATGAGGAGAAGATCCGAGCCATCCGGGAATGGCCAAGTCCTACAAGTGTTGCTAATGTTCGAAGTTTTCATGGCTTAGCTAGCTTTTACAGGAGGTTCGTGAAAGACTTTAGTAGCCTAGCCGCCCCCCTCACTGAAGTCATCAAGAAGAACGTTGGATTTAGTTGGGGAGAAGCTCAAGAGCACTCATTCCAACTCATCAAAGAGAAGTTGACTAATGCTCCTTTGTTGGCTTTGCCTAACTTTGCTAAAACCTTTGAAGTTGAATGTGATGCCTCAGGTATAGGGATTGGAGCTGTCCTCATGCAAGAAGGGAGACCAATTGTCTACTTTAGTGAGAAACTAAGTGGGGCAACCTTAAACTATCCAACTTATGACAAAGAGTTGTATGCGCTAGTTCGAACATTGGAAACATGGCAGCATTACTTGTGGCCCAAGGAATTCGTGATCCACACTGATCATGAATCACTCAAGCACTTAAAGGGGCAACACAAGTTGAATAGGAGGCATGCACGATGGGTGGAGTTCATTGAGACATTTCCTTATGTCATTCGCTACAAGCAAGGTAAGGAAAATGTAGTAGCTGATGCCCTATCGCGAAGGTATGCTTTGATCTCAACTCTTGATGCGAAGTTAATTGGTTTTTAGCGTAGCACAACGAAGCGTAAGCGAAATCTCGGTGGTGGAAAACGTGAAAGTGAAAGGAATACGATAGCTTGCAACTTCCGAAGCTAAGCTAAAGGTTGCTGAAATAATTCCAGCGGTCAACTTGGACAATTCTAATAAGGAAACACGGAAAACACTCCGCAATAATGTGTTCTTCAGGAGTTTTTGGATTCAAATTCAGCTGCTCTTTATTCAATCAATTCGGACTTATAAGGAGGCGGGTTTACAGCCTACAATTATGCAGAAATAAAGGCTAAGCTCCTCCACTCCCTCTGGCCGTTTTCTCCACTTTAACCTCCCTACTTAATGACAATTATCTGCCTTATTACATTAAAGACATAGTCCCATCAGCTGACCCAAATTAAAACGAAATTAAAACACACAACATTAATAGCGAACAATGCCATGCACTCGTCAACTTGCTCAGGCCATGCACACGTCCCACGCACTTGTATTCGGCTTCCTACGCCATCCTCCCCTTCTTGAAAACGATGCTAGTCTCGAGCAGCCAGCTTACTAGGCATAGGAAGAGGATCAAAATATGAAGTTAAATCCGCGACATTGAAGGTTTTGGTACCCCAAACTCCTCCGGAAGGTCAATCACATAGGCATTATCATTCACTCGCCTCAAGACCTTGTAAGGGCCGAACTTCCTCGCCTGGAGTTTGCCGCCCATGCTAGATGGCATGCGTTCTTTTCTGAAGTGCACCATTACTTGTTCTCCGGGCAGGAACAGTTGCTCTTTCCGTTTTGCATCAATTCTCTCCTTCTCTTTAGCATAGGTCGCTTCCAATCTCTTCTTCACGGCATCCAGGACAGATTGCACGTGCTCCGCATATGTGATGGCAGCAGGATTAGCTCGTGAAGGCCTAGGCACGGTTGAGACATCCACAAGGTGATTCAGAACCTTTGTGTAGACCAAGGAAAAAGGAGACTTCCCTGTTGATCTGTGAACCGCGCCATTATAAGCAAATTCCGCGATAGGTAGAGCTAAATCCCATTGCCTCTGCCTTTCGTGACACAAACTCCGCAAGAGGTTGCCAAGGGTGCGGTTGGTTGCCTCGGTCTGGCCATCCGTTTGTGGGTGTGCGGCTGTGCTGAACTGAAGAGTGGCATCAAACATCCTCCATAGTGTTTTCCAGAAGCTGGCGAGAAACTTGGTGTCTCGGTCTGAGGTGATTGACTTCGGCACCCCGTGCAAGCGAACTACTTCCTTGAAAAAGTGTTTGGCCACTGCGTGCGCATCGTTGGTCTTTTTGCACGCAATGAAGTGCGCCATCTTGGATAACCTGTCAACCACAACAAAAATTGAGTCTGTTCCTCGCGGTGTGCGCGGCAAACCAAGCACGAAGTCCATGCTCAAGTCTTCCCAAATTGCTTCAGGAATTGGTAGAGGTGTATATAGGCCAGTATTGTGCACGGTTCCTTTCGTTTCTTGGCACACTCGGCAATGCTTTACGAACTTAGCAATTCCTTTTGCCATCTTCGGCCAGTAGAACCATTCTTGCAACGATGCGAGGGTCTTATCACGACCAAAATGGGCAGAAAGAGCTCCTCCATGCATCTCCCACATCAACTGATCACGTAGAGAAGTGCTAGGAATACACAATTGGTTACCTTTCATTAAGTTCTCGCAAACATTCAAAAGCCGTGATCGTGCCTCTCAATTCAGTAAGCAAAAGAGACCTTCTACTCAATGCATCCGCAACTACATTCTGAGCTCCACTCTTATGCATTATTTTGAAAGGAAACTTTTGTAGATACGTACACCACCGTGCATGCATAGGATTAACTATCTTGGACTGATCATGCAAGAACTTCAATGCCCTATGGTCAGAATAAAGCACGAATTCCTTACCAACCAAGTAGTGCTCCCACGTCTTAAGAGCTCGGAAAACAGCATAGAACTCCTTCTCGTAGGTTGTCCATTTCTGCCTTGGCTCACTTAGTTTCTCGCTGAAATACGCAAGGGGCCTCTTCTCTTGGGACAAGACAGCTCCTATTCCGAGTCCCGATGCATCCACTTCCACTTCAAATAATTTCGCAAAGTCCGGGAGTGCTAGAACAGGTGCGTTGCTCAGCTTCTCTTTCAACCGTAAGAATGCTTGCTCAGCTTCTTCTCCCCACACAAAGGAAATATTCTTCTTGAGTAGGGACGTAAGTGGGGCTGCAATCATACTGAAGTCCCTTATGAACCTTCGGTAAAAGGTGGCCAATCCAAGGAAACTTCTTGTCTGGCTCACGTTCGTGGGTGCGGGCCAGGAACTGATTGCATCAACCTTGGATTGATCGACGTGAATTCCTTCCTTGCCGACAATGAACCCCAAAAACAACAACCTCTCCTTCCAGAAGCTACATTTCTTCAAGTTCATGTACAACTTATTGCTTTGGAGAGCTGCGAACACTTCTTTCAAATGCACGATGTGATCTTCCTCGGTCTTGCTATACACGAGGATGTCATCGAAGTACACCACAACGTACTTGTCAAGAAAAGGCTTCATGACTTGGTGCATCAATCTAATGAATGTGCTCGGCGCGTTGGTCAGACCAAATGGCATCACGAGCCACTCATACAAGCCATCCCTCGTCTTGAAGGCAGTCTTCCACTCGTCCCCGGGTAGAATTCTGATCTGGTGGTACCCGCTTCGAAGATCAATCTTGGTGAAAATAGTGGCTCCACTCAGATTGTCTAACATGTCATTGAGCCGCGGGATTGGGAATCGATACCCGATAGTAATCTTGTTGATTGCACGGCTGTCTATACACATCCTCCACGTTCCATCCTTCTTAGGCACGAGAAGGGCTGGAACTCCACAGGGACTCAAGCTCTCCTGTACGTAGCCTCTATTTAGGAGATCTTGAACCTGCTCTCTTAGAATCTGATTCTCCTTAGGACTCATCCTGTAGTGTGGTAAATTAGGAAGAGTGGCTCCCGGAATTAGATCAATCTGGTGTTGTATGTCTCTCAATGGAGGTAACCCCTCGGGCAGGTCGTCTTTCACTACATCCGGGAATAATTCAAACAACTTCAACACTTGATCAGGCAAGGGCTTATCCTCCTCCACTTCGCGGAGTGTCGCATGCTTCATCACAAAAAGATGACACCACTCAGAGGCATTCATAGCATCCACGACCTCCTTAGAGAAAGAAACCATCGTAACCAACTGTATGGCATTGTTTGATTGCGCTTTCCCTTGCTTCGGTTTCTTAGGGAGTAGAGTGAACTGCTTACTTCCCTTTTGTACCTCGTACGTGTTCTCCTTGCCTTTGTGCACTGTTTGATTATCAAATTCCCACGGTCTGCCCAACAGAATGTGGCAAGCATCCATCTCAAGTACGTCACAATTCACTACGTCTTGAAACTTGCCTATCTTGATCGGGATAGTGCACTTGGTGCTTACTTTGATTCCTCCTCCGGAGCGAACCCAACCAATGGAATAGGGTGCGGGGTGCGGTGTAACTTGCAATCCAAGCTTCTCCACGATCTGCTTGCTAATAAAGTTTTCTTGACTCCCTCCATCAATAATCACTTCACACACTTGATCACCAACGTGGCATCGCGTGCGAAATAAGTTGTGCCTTTGAGAGTCGTCTTTCTTATTCGTGGTTAATGCAAGCTTTCGCAAGACACCACAATACTCAACATCATCTTCTCCAGATGCATCCGGGTCCTCTTCTCCACTTTCATCGACGGTGCGGTTACCTTGATTGCACGACAAGAATTGTAGGTAGAGGGTCTGATGGTGATCCACGGGTAAGAACCTAGCTCTCAAGGCTTGCTCCATCGTGGGCCAGTCCCGGATTGGAGGCTCTCCTCTTCTCCTCCGAGAGTCTTACTCCTTCCTCCACCATACAGCTGCACCCGACTCCAATTTGAAAGCGACATAATTCACCTTCTGTTCCTCCGTCAATTCCATACAATCAAAGTATTTTTCAACCGAATCCAGCCAGTTCAGAAACGTCTCAACATCCACATCACCGAAGAACTTCTCAATGTTCATCTTAAAAGGGCGATCCACCCTTCTATACTCTCCTCCACGCTCATAATCCTCCCTATAGGCTTCTCTTCTAGGAGCGCGTCCTAGATCACCACGTCCACCACCTCCTCTACCTCGTCCTCTCAACCCTCTCCCTCCCCTTCTCACACAAAGGGTAGCATCAGAATCTACATCCTCCTCTTCCTCTCTTTGATCATTACGTACCTCAGCTGGAGGGGGTTGCCCTACGGGTGGTTGCACCGCAAGGTTGTCCAGGCGTGTAAGGATTGCCTAAATTGCCGCCTCCATTTGGGTAAATCTCTGATTCATGTCAGGTCTTGGGGGGTCATTAGGATCGGCCATAGTGCATCGGCTTTTGGGTGGTGCTTGGTGGTTAGAAATGAGACTTGGATCAGGAGATCACGAAGTCTTGTGGATCGGCTCGTAGATGGGGTCTCTCGCAACTCACCAGGTGATAACGTACACTCAATCTCAACGTAGAAGCTGAGATGGATCTCACTCAAGCTCTGATACCACTTAGCGTAGCACAACGAAGCGTAAGCGAAATCTCGGTGGTGGAAAACGTGAAAGTGAAAGGAATACGATAGCTTGCAACTTCCGAAGCTAAGCTAAAGGTTGCTGAAATAATTCCAGCGGTCAACTTGGACAATTCTAATAAGGAAACACGGAAAACACTCCGCAATAATGTGTTCTTCAAAAGTTTTTGGATTCAAATTCAGCTGCTCTTTATTCATTCAATTCGGACTTATAAGGAGGCGGGTTTACAGCCTACAATTATGCGGAAATAAAGGCTAAGCTCCTCCACTCCCTCTGGCCGTTTTCTCCACTTTAACCTCCCTACTTAATGACAATTATCTGCCTTATTACATTAAAGACAAAGTCCCATCAGCTGACCCAAATTAAAACGAAATTAAAACACACAACATTAATAGCGAACAATGCCATGCACTCGTCAACTTGCTCAGGCCATGCACACGTCCCACGCACTTGTATTCGGCTTCCTACGCCAATGAGGCCCACGCTAAGCCCATGCACGTGATAGAGGCTATTTTGGAAGCTTGATATGCACGCAAACTTCTGGATGCATGCGCACATGGGGAATCAGAAAGAATCAACCTATTTAGGCCGTGCATCTACTTGTTAGGACGTGCAACTATTAGTTAATCTATTAGATATTATTTGCTTAGATTATTTCCTATTTTAGTTGAATAATTCGGCCAGAATATCCTTAGATTAGGAAAGAGAGTTTTGGCCAGCCTTTGAGCTCCTTTTAAGGAGTTAGCTTGTTTAGGAATACCAAGGTACTTTGGAGCCTATATAAGGAGGTCTCCTAGCAATAAAACGGACACAACTTTTGAGATTGATAATTTTGTGAGTTAGATACTCCTTGCGTGTTCTTGCTAATTGCTGGATTGCTTAGCTTGAGCGAAACTTTTCACTTATCAAACGATTCATCCATCATCGTTTGTGGCATGGTTCGACTTGGACCATAGGTTCTCAAATTTCCATTGCTTGGGTTGCGGATCTTCTAGACCAAGGTTCTTGCAAGGCTCGAGTTCAGGGGTTGCGGTCTCTTCCATCCAAAGTAGCACGGTCCGTTGTGAATCTCCTGCCGAGGTTCATATCATGTTGTCCCTTTAAATGCTTCAAAGATTCATGGTCAGTATGAATCATAAATTCCTTGGGCCATAAGTAATGTTGCCATGTCTCCAATGTCCGAACCAATGCATACAACTCCTTGTCATAAGTTGTGTAATTCAAGGCTGCTCCGCTTAGCTTTTCGCTAAAATAGGCAATTGGTCGTCCTTCTTGCATGAGCACGGCGCCTATTCCGACACCTGAAGCATCACATTCAACCTTAAACGCCTTAGAAAAGTTAGGTAACGATAATAAAGGTGCATTTGTCAACTTCTCCTTGATGAGCTGAAACGCCTTCTCTTGAGCTTCACCCCAGCTAAATCCAACGTTCTTCTTGATCACCTCAGTAAGTGGTGCGGCTAAGCTACTAAAATCTTTCACAAATCTCCTGTAGAAACTAGCTAGGCCATGGAAACTTCAGAATTTAGCAACGCTCGTGGGACTTGGCCATTCTCGAATTGCACGTATCTTTTCTTCATCGACCTGTATTCCTTTAGCACTAACAACAAAACCAAAGAAGACAAGCTTATCTGTGCAAAAGGTGCACTTCTTCAAGTTAGCAAACAATTGATCCTTTCTAAGTGCATTTAGAACAGATTTCAAATGTTCCATGTGATCCTCCATGCTCTTGCTATAAATAAGTATATCATCAAAATAAACGACTACAAATTTGCCAATAAATGGACGTAAAACATGATTCATGAGCCGCATAAATGTACTAGGAGCATTAGACAACCCGAATGGCATGACCATCCATTCATATAATCCATATTTCGTTTTAAAGGTTGTCTTCCACTCATCTCCTTCTTTCATTCTAATTTGATGATAACCACTCTTCAAGTCAATTTTAGAAAACATGCTCGGTCCATGCAGTTCATCTAGCATGTCATCTAAATGAGGAATAGGGTGACGATATTTTACCGTTATGTTGTTGACTGCTCGACAATCAACACACATCCTCCATGATCCATCCTTCTTAGACACAAGTAGGACTGGCACGGCACAAGGACTCATGCTCTCTCTCACGTACCCTTTCTCCAATAGTTCATTGACTGGTCGCTCAAGTTCCTTTGTTTCCTCGGGATTGCTCGTATATGCGAGACGATTAGGTATGGAAGCTCCCGGAACCAAGTCAATTTGGTGCTCAATCCCTCGGATAGGTGGTAACCCTGATGGTAGCTCGTTGGGGAATACATCCTCTGAAATGAACCTCGGCAGGAGGCTCACAACGGACCGTGCTACTTTGGATGGAACAGACCGCAACCCACGAACTCGAGCCTTGCCAGAACCTTGGTTTGGAAGAACCGCAACCCAAGAAATGAAATTTCGTGAACCTTTGGTCCAAGTCGAATCACGCCACAAACGATGATGGAAGAATCGTTTGATAAGTGAAAGTTGCGCTCAAGCTAAGCAAGCCAGGAATTAGCAAGAACACACAAGGAGTATCTTACCTCACAAGAAAGAATTCAATCTCAAAAGTTTTTTGCCCCTTTTTATTGTTAGGAGACCTCCTTATATAGGCTCCAAAGTACCAAAGTATTCCTAAACAAGCTAACTCCTAAAAAGGAGTTCAAGGGTTGGCCAAAACTCTCTTTCCTAATCTAAGGAGATTCTGGCCGAATTATTTCAACTAAACAAGAAATAATCTAAGCAAATAATATCTAATAGAATAACTAATAGCTGCACGTCCAAAACAAGTGGATGCACGGACTAAATAGGCTGATTCTTCTTGATTCTCCATGTGCGCATGCATCTAGAAGCTTACGTGCATGTCAAGCTTCCAAAATAGCCTCTATCACGTGCATGGGCTTTGCATGGGCCTCATGTACGTCCTTGCACTTGTACGCATTGGCTTGAGCCCAGACTTCTTGCATTAATCCATTAAGTTCCGCTTGAAATGTTTTTGCCCTTGCTCGTGTCACCGGCCCAATTGGTACTTGCACTTGCTGTGAGTCTTGTAGCTTCACATCATTTCCCTCCGCTTGAAAAGGATTTGTCCTCAAATCGTCACCTACATCAAACGGACTCAAATCAGCAACATTGAAAGAAGCACTAACACTATACTCACCTGGCAGGTCAAGCTTGTAGGCATTGTCATTGATGCGTTCAAGCACTTGAAACGGACCATGTCCTCGTGGTAGAACGTCGTTGCGTGGGAAAGCGTTCCTTTCTCATGTGCAACCAGACCCAATCACCAGGCCCAAAGACAACCTTGTGCCGTCCTTTGTTTGCTTATCTTGCATAGTGCTCCGTTCGTTTCTCTATGTTCATTCGCGCCCTCTCATGCAGTTGCTTGACAAATTCAGCCTTCCTCTTGCCATCTAAGTTAACATGCTCACTCGAAGGCAAAGGTGATAAATCCAATGGAGTCAAAGGATTAAATCCATAAACAAGCTCAAATGGTGACAATTGAGTAGCAGTTTGTTATGCTTGATAAGTGCTCTCAATAAAGTAGACAAAGTCCTATTTACAACTTCAGTTTGACCATCAGTTTGTGGATGACAGGTAGTAGAAAATAACAACTTGGTACTTGCCGTAGGACGAATCACAATAAGCAAGAACTCCCTCAGCCAGCCTGCTTGTGCATTGGACGTGTGCATGGCGAGCATGGATTTTGTGTTTTCAATTATTGCAATCTCTGTCCAGAACATGTTTAAATTTCGTGTTTAATTTCGTGGCTGTAATAAGGCAAATTAAATGCCAATTAGTGGAGGATAAAGAGGAGGTTACAGACAGGAGGAGTGTGAGAAGGCTCGCCATAACTCCCGCCTTAACTCCCGCCTTCTATTTGTATCTTGCGAAGGGAAATAACGGACAGACAATTTTTATCCAAAAAAAACACGAGTAAGTGAGTTGAGAGCGCTGCGTGCGTGAGAGTGGTCTACCTTGGCCATTGGTTGGCTGCTTGTGGACTCAAGCACACCTTCCATCTTGTTTCGGAAGATTCAAGTGGAAGTGTCTATTGTTTTATTTCTTTCTGTTTGTTCGGAGCCTTGTTTACTTTACGTGTAGAATAGCACGCTTCCATTGTGCTACATCAAGTGGTATCAGAGCTGCTGAGTGAGATCCATCTCAGCTTCTACGTTGAGATTGAGTGCATGTTATCACCCGGTGAGTTGCGAGAGACCCCATCTACGAGCCGATCCACAAGACTTCGTGATCTCCTGATCTAAGTCTCATTTTTAACCACCTAGCACCACCAAAAGCCGATGCACTATGGCCGACCCTAATGACATCCCAAGACCCGACATGAATCAGAGATTCACTCAAATGGAGGCGGCAATTCAGGCAATCCTTACACGCCTGGAAAACCTTACGGTGCAACAACCCGTAGGGCAACCCCCTCCAGTTGAGGTACGTAATGATCAAAGAGAGGAAGGGAGAGGATGTAGATTCTAATGCTACCCTTAATGTGAGAAGGGGAGGGAGAGGGTTGAGGGGACGAGGTAGAGGAGGTAGTAGACATGGTGATCTAGGACGTGCTCCTGGAAGAGAAGCCTATAGGGAGGATTATGAGCGTGGAGAAGCGTATCGAAGGGTGGATCGCCCTTTTAAGATGAACATCGAGAAGTTCTTTGGTGATGTTGATGTTGAGGGGTTCTTGAATTGCCTAGACTCCGTTGAGAAGTATTTTGACTGTATGGACCTTACGGAGGAGCAGAAGGTCAGTTATGTAGCCTTCAAACTTGAGTCTGGAGCCGCTGTTTGGTGGAGAAAGGAGCAAGAGATGAGGAGGAGAAGAGGAGATCGACCAATCAGAGACTGGCCTACAATGGAGCAGGCATTTCGTGAAAGGTTTCTCCTTGTTTATTATCACCAAACATTGTACACACAGTTCCTGACTTGCACTCAAGGGACTAGAACTGTGGAAGAATATGTCTCTGAGTTTATGAGGTTGGCATCTCGTAATGACATAGAAGAGAACGAGGATCAGATGATAGCACGTTTTGTTGAAGGTCTGAGTTACGAGATCAAAGGTAGGATGGAGTTTGACACCTTCCTGTTCTTCAACGATGCTTGTGCGAAGGCAAGAAAAATAGGTGGTGATATGAATCCCGTCAGGAACTCGCACCAACTCGGACCGTCTACTCTAGGATGATGGTTGATCTTGACCCGTCGCTTTGCGCCTTGCACCGAACCTTAGTGTTGGTTAACTTGACCCGTAGCAATGGTGAGAACGCGAACCTTGATCTTGAATCGAATACGCCACAAACGGAGATGGAAATTCCGTTTGATAAGTACAAACGCCCTAGCTAAGCAATCCAGCCCACAAGGACAACCAGAGTATCAAATCTCACGAATTTTCTTATGCCAAAAAGTGATGCCCCTTTATTGAATTCGTGGCCCTCCTTATATAGAGGTTAAAACTGACCTGGATAGACTCCAAAGTCAACAAGATAAGTTCTGAAGAGCTCCAAACTCATCATACTACTTAAACTAGTTCTAAAACGAATGTTTATCCTAAGAATTGAAAAACACAATCATTATCCACTATTGGATAACTCTTATTCCTAAAAAGTTATAAAAAGTTTGGATAACTCTTATTCCTAAAAAGTAGGAATCTTGGTTCTACTCCTTTAGGCGTCCAAAATAACTCCAATCACGTGCATGGGCTTTGTATGGACGTCCACGGGCTTACACGAACTGGTTGTAGTCCAAATCCCTTGAATTAATCCGTTGAGCTCATCTTGAAGCGTCTTTGCTCTTGCTCTTGTGATTGGTCCAAGTGGAACTCGAACTGGTTGTGGGTCTTGTAGCTCCATAGTGGACGTGTTCACATCATTCCCCCTCTCTTGAAAAGGATTTGCCCTCAAATCTTCACCTACATCAAACGGGCTTAAGTCAGCAACATTAAAAGAAGCACTTACATTATACTCACCCGGCAGGTCAAGCTTATAAGCATTATCATTGATGCGCTCTAAAACTTGGAAGGGACCATCCCCACGGGGTAGCAATTTTGAACGCCGTTGCGCGGGAAACCGTTCCTTCCTCATATGCAACCAAACCCAATCACCAGGCTCAAAGACAACTTTGTGTCGCCCTTTATTCGCTTGTCTTGCGTAGTGCTCTGTTCGTTTCTCAATGTTCATTCTCGCCTTCTCATGCAGTTGCTTGACAAATTCAGCCTTCTTCTTGCCATCTAAGTTAAGATACTCATTCGAAGGCAAAGGTGATAAATCTAGTGGGGTCAGAGGATTAAATCCATACACAAGTTCAAACGGTGAGAATTGAGTAGCAGAATGAACAGATCGATTATAAGCAAACTCAACATGTGGCAAACAATCTTCCCAAGCTTTAATGTTTTGCTTAATGAGCGCTCTTATCAGTGTAGACAAAGTCCTATTCACAACTTCTGTTTGTCCATCAGTTTGTGGATGACAAGTAGTAGAAAATAATAACTTGGTACCTAACTTACACCACAAAGTCTTCCAAAAGTAGCTTAAGAACTTAGTATCTCTATCTGAAATGATCGTTCTAGGCATGCCATGTAGTCTTACAACTTCCCGAAAGAACATATCAACAATATGTGAGGCATCATCAGTTTTATGACATGGAATAAAATGTGCCATCTTAGAAAACCTATCCACCACGACGAAAATTGAATCTCTACCACGTTTAGTCCTAGGAAGTCCTAGCACAAAGTCCATAGAAATATCAATCCAAGGCTCACTAGGTATAGGTAGAGGAGTGTATAATCCGTGGGGTTTTACCTTAGACTTAGCTTACTTGCAAGTGATGCAACGTCCACAAATTCTCTCAACGTCGCGCTTCATGTGCGGCCAGTGGAAGTGCTCTTGTAAAATTGCTAAAGTCTTTGCTATTCCAAAATGTCCCATCAATCCACCTCCGTGTGCCTCTTGTATCAACAGTTCTCGCATGGAACAATTAGGCAAACAAAGCTTATTCTCACGAAATAAGTACCCTTCATTCCGAAAGAACTTACCAGACGCACTCCTCTCGGTTTCACGAAACATATCACCAAAGTCAGTATCGTTAGCGTATAACTCTTTAATGCGTTCAAATCCAAGTAGTTTTGCATCAAGAGTTGAGATCAAAACATACCTTCGTGACAGTGCATCGGCTACTACGTTTTCCTTACCTTGCTTGTAGCGTATGACATAAGGAAACGTCTCAATAAATTCAACCCAACGTGCATGCCTTTTATTCAGCTTATGTTGACGCTTTAAATGCTTCAAAGATTCATGGTCAGTATGAATCACAAATTCCTTGGGCCATAAGTAATGTTGCCATGTCTCCAATGTCCGAACCAATGCATACAACTCCTTGTCGTAAGTTGGGTAATTCAAGGCTGCTCCGCTTAGCTTTTCGCTAAAGTAGGCAATTGGTCGTCCTTCTTACATGAGCACGGCGCCTATTCCAACACCTGAAGCATCACACTCAACCTCAAACGCCTTAGAAAAGTTAGGTAACGATAATAAAGGTGCATTGGTCAACTTCTCCTTGATGAGCTGAAACGCCTTCTCTTGAGCTTCACCCCAGCTAAATCCAACGTTCTTCTTGATCACCTCAGTAAGTGGTGCGGCTAAGCTACTAAATTCTTTCACAAATCTCCTGTAGAAACTAGCTAGGCCATGAAAACTTCGGACTTTAGCAACGCTTGTGATATGAATCTCCGCGGAAAAGATTCACAACTCGGACCGTTTGTTACTTTAGAATGGAACAGATCACAACTCACAAGAACTTACACGAACTAAGGCACGAATTTGTACCTCAACCCGCTGCAAGGGCTTCTGAACCTTGACCTAAGGTCGTATCACGCCACAAACGGGGATGGAATATCCGCTTGATAAGTGAAGGATAAATTCTGGCCAAGACGACTCACCAGCCTAAGCAAGAACAAACGAGTATCAAACTCTCAACTAGCCAATGCTAAGTATTTCCGAATTGTATGTGTACGTTTTATTGCTAGGAGTCCTCTTTATATAGGCTCCCAAAGTACCAAAATATTCCTAAACAAGCTAACTCCTTAAAAAGGAGTTCAAAGGCTGGCCAAAACTCTCTTTCCTATTCTAAGGAGATTCTGGCCGAATTATTCAACTAAAATAGGAAATAATCTAAACAAATAATATCTAATAGAATAACAATTAATTGCACGTCCTAACAAGAAGATGCATGGCCTAAATAGGTTGATTCTTGCTGATTCTCCATGTGCGCATGCATCCAGAAGTTGGTGTGCATATTAAGCTTCCAAAATAGCCTCTATCACGTGCATGGGCTTTGCATGTGCCTCATGCACGTCCTTGCACTTGTACGCACCAACTTGAGCCCAAACTTCTTGCATTAGTCCATTGAAATCAGATTGCAACTTCCTAGCTCGTGCTCTTGTCATTGGCCCAATTGGAACTTGAACTTGCTGCGAGTCTACAAGCTTGATAGTAGGTGCGTCCTTAGGCTTGCTCACATCAGTCCCCTCCTCTTGAAAAGGATTTGTCCTCAAATCATCACCTACATCAAACGGACTCAAGTCAGCCACGTTAAACGAAGCACTTACATTATACTCACCCGGAAGGTCTAGCTTGTAGGCATTATCATTGATGCGTTCGATCACTTGGAATGGACCATCTCCCCGTGGTAGCAACTTTGAACGTCTTTGTACAGGAAAACGCTCCTTCCTCATATGTAGCCAAACCCAATCTCCCGGCTCAAAGACAACCTTGTGCCTTCCTTTGTTTGCTTGCCTTGCATAGTGCTCCGTGCGCTTCTCGATGTTCATTCTTGCTTTCTCATGTAACTGCTTGACAAATTCAGCTTTCTTCTTGCCATCTAAGTTAACTTGCTCACTCGAAGGTAGAGGTGATAAATCCAATGGAGTCAAAGGATTAAATCCATAAACAAGCTCAAATGGTGAGAATTGAGTAGCAGAATGGACAGAACGATTATAAGCAAACTCAACATGAGGCAAACATTCTTCCCAAGTCTTAATGTTATGCTTAATGAGTGCTCTCAAAAGTGTAGACAAAGTCCTATTCACTACTTCAGTTTGACCATCAGTTTGAGGATGACAAGTAGTAGAAAACAACAACTTAGTACCTAACTTGCACCACAAGGTCTTCCAAAAGTAACTTAGGAACTTAGCATCTCTATCAGAGATAATTGTCCTAGGCATGCCATGCAACCTAACAACCTCTCTAAAGAACAAATCAGCAATGTTTGAAGCATCATCAGTCTTATGACATGGAATGAAATGTGCCATCTTAGAAAACCTATCCACTACCACAAAAATTGAATCTCTTCCACGCTTAGTCCTAGGTAGGCCTAACACAAAATCCATAGAGATATCAATCCAGGGCTCACTAGGTATAGGTAGTGGGGTGTACAAACCATGGGGTTTTACCTTTGACTTGGCTTGCTTGCAAGTGATGCAACGACCACAAACTCTCTCAACGTCTCTCTTCATGTGTGGCCAAAAGAAATGATCTTGTAGCATTGCCAAGGTCTTTGCAATTCCAAAATGCCCCATTAAGCCACCTCCATGTGCCTCCTGAATTAGTAATTCTCGCATCGAACAATTAGGCACACAAAGTTTGTTTTCACGAAATAGGTAACCTTCATTACGAAAGAACTTACCAAATGCACTTCTTTCAGTTGATCTAAACAACTCGCCAAAATCAACATCATCAACATACATCTCCTTAATGTGTTCAAAGCCAAGTAGTTTAGCATCAAGAGTTGAGATCAAGGCGTACCTTCGTGATAGTGCATCAGCCACTACATTTTCCTTACCTTGCTTGTAGCGAATGACATAAGGAAATGTCTCAATGAATTCCACCCATCGTGCATGCCTCTTGTTCAGCTTGTGTTGCCCCTTTAAGTGCTTGAGTGACTCATGATCAGTGTGAATCACGAACTCCTTGGGCCACAAATAATGCTGCCATGTCTCCAATGCTCGAACTAGTGCGTACAACTCCTTGTCATAGGTCGGGTAATTCAAGGTTGCACCACTTAGTTTCTCACTAAAGTATGCAATAGGTCTTCCTTCTTGCATAAGGACAGCTCCAATTCCTACACCAGAAGCATCACACTCTATTTCAAAAGTCTTAGAGAAATTAGGTAAAGCTAACAAGGGTGCATTAGTCAACTTCCCTTTCAGTAGTTGGAAAGCCTTCTCTTGAGCTTCTCCCCAAGTAAAGCCCACGTTCTTCTTGATGACTTCAGTTATGGGTGCGGCTATGCTACTAAAGTCCTTCACAAATCTCCTATAAAAACTAGCTAGTCCATGAAAGCTCCTAACATTAGCAACACTTGTAGGGCTTGGCCATTCACGGATAGCTCGGATCTTTTCTTCATCAACCTGTATTCCGTTAGCTCCAACAACAAAACCCAAGAATACAAGCTTATCCGTACAAAAGGTGCACTTCTTCAAGTTAGCAAACAATTGTTCTTCTCTAAGTGCATCTAAGACAGATTTCAAATGTTCTAGATGATCCCCCACGTTCTTGCTATAGATGAGTATATCATCAAAGTAAACAACTACAAATTTACCAATGAATGGACGTAGAACATGATTCATGAGTCGCATAAACGTGCTAGGTGCGTTGGACAAACCAAATGGCATGACCATCCACTCATACAACCCATACTTAGTTTTAAAAGCAGTCTTCCACTCATCTCCTTCTTTCATCCTAATTTGATGATAACCACTCTTCAAATCAATCTTAGAAAACATGCAAGAACCATGCAACTCATCTAACATGTCATCTAAACGAGGGATAGGGTGACGATATTTTACCGTTATGTTGTTGACTGCTCGGCAATCAACACACATTCTCCATGTTTTATCCTTCTTGGGCACAAGTAGGACTGGAACAGCACATGGACTCATGCTCTCTCTTACGTACCCTTTCTCCAACAGCTCGTTGACTTGCTTCTCAAGCTCCTTTGTCTCTTCAGGATTGCTTCTATATGCGGGACGGTTAGGTATGGTAGCTCCTGGGACAAAGTCTATTTGATGTTCAATCCCACGAATAGGTGGCAAACCAGGTGGTAGCTCGTCGGGAAAGACATCCTTGTAATCCTGCAAAAGAGACACAACCGTACTAGGTACATGTGGTTCAAGCTCGTTAGTGTTTAAAAGTGCCTCCCTATACCGAAGTAAGATCATAGGCTTCTTTGTAAAGCACGCTTGCTTAATATCACTTGTTCCCACATAGTAACTCTTTTTCCAACTCTCGTTTTTTCTCTCTTTGGCCGTTTTAATTTCTGTTTTTCCGGCTTCTTTTGTTTTCTCAATCTTTTCCTCTCCATTGGCCGTTTTTCTTATCTTTTTTTCGGCTTCTTCTCTCCTCTCATTCTTTTTCTTCTTGTCACGCTCTCTTTGCTCATCACTTTCTTTTTGCAACTGACGTTGATCTTCACAAACTTGTGATGGTGACAAGGGTGCCAAGGTGATTACTCTCTTCTTAAGTATAAATGAATACTTGTTGGTGTAGCCATCATGATGCACTTTCCTATCAAACTGCCACGGCCTTCCTAACAATAGGTGACCAGCTTGCATTGGTACAACATCACACAACACTTCATCCTCATAGTTGCCAATGCGGAATGCTACCAATACTTGCTTCATCACTCGTACTTCTCCACTATCATTCAGCCATTGTAGTTTGTAAGGCTTAGGGTGTTTTCCCGTGAGTAACCCTAACTTCTCCACCATAGTAGTGCTTGCAACATTAGCACAACTTCCTCCATCTATGATGACACTACACACCTTGTCTTTGACATAGCACCTTGTGTGAAAAATATTTTCTCTTTGAGCCACATCATTTTCTTCTTTTACTTGCACATTCAATGCTCTTCTAGACACAAGAGTAAGCCTCTCAGCAGCTTGGTACTCTTCCTCGGATACGTCCTCCAAAGAAGGCATGCTTTCATGCTCCGAATCCTCTTCTTCAGTTTCAATCTCTCCACTCTCCTTGATCACCATTGCTTGCTTGTTAGGGCATTGACTTGAGATGTGCCCTCTTCCTTGACACTTAAAGCACTTGATGTCACGGTTCCTAGCTGGAGTGACTTCCACTTTCCTTTGAGAATTAGCTTGAGAACTCTCGGATTTATGCTCTACTTTGGCTGCTTGTGGCTTGTCAAACTTCTTTTGGTAGTTTGGCTTCCAAGTAGAATTCGATGTAGCTTTTGTTCTCCCCTCTCCTCTCTTGAGTTGCTTCTCAATTTTCGTTGCCATATGCACCATGTCCTCCAACTCCACATAGTGTTGCAACTCAACTTTGTCTTGAATTTCAGGATTGAGTCCATTCAAGAACCTTGCCATTGTAACTTCTCTATCTTCATCTATATCAGCTCTTATCATGGCCATCTCCATCTGTTTGAAATACTCCTCCACACTCAAACTTCCTTGCCTCATTCCTTGTAACTTCTTATACAGCTCTCTATAGTAATGACTTGGAACAAATCTCTTCCTCATCACCACTTTCATGTCTTCCCAAGTAGCTATAGGGCGTTCTCTATTTCTCCTCCTGCTAGTCACAAGTTGATCCCACCAAGTTATAGCATAATCAGTGAATTCGGTGATGGCAAGTTTTACCTTCTTTTCTTCGGAGCTATTGTGGCAATCAAACACGAACTCAATCTTCTTCTCCCACTCTAAGTACGCCTCCGGGTCAGAACGACCAGCAAAGGAAGGTATCTTCAGTTTGATACTCCCTATGTTGTCGTCTCTCTTTGGCCTTGCCTCCCTAGGTGGACGGTTTGTTCTTGCTCTCCTAAGACTCCTTGTAGAGCCTACGCCTTCTTCCGACTCAGAATCAGCTCCGCTCGATTCTCCAATAGGTACTCCTCTCCTACGCCTTTGGAGTTCGCCTCGCGTTTGGGGGTTGTCACGAGAATTCTCCACGGCATCCACGCGTAGTTGCAAAGGCTCCATCTGAGCTTGCACCATCCGCTCGAGCTTCCCGGCCAAGGCATCCACTAATAACTTAAGGTCTATGCTTCCCATAGTTTGACCTTCATGCGACATGTTTGCTACAAGAAAAATTGGTTAGTAAAAAAAATTATGGCCTCACAAGCTCACTCCCTTACGTGTATACTCTCAATGTAGGGTGCACTCAAGTTCACTCGTGTTTGCACTCAAATATTTGGCTTTTCTCTCTAAGGTACTCGCACACTCTTGCCTTTTTCCTCTCGTGATACTTGTATGTTCTTACTAAGGCTAGAACGGCCTTGCTTGAGCTCCACGCTTTAACAAACAGAATGTTAAAGTTCCTCTTTGGTCTTTCTTTTAGTCTTGCTCGTCCCCTTTCTTGATCAGCTGTTGCGCCTCCTTAGTTTGCTAGCTTCCCTCGGATTTGCTTCCTCTTTAGCTTGAGACTTCCAATTTAGCTTGCTTCCTCTTTAGCTTGAGACTTCCAATTTAGCTTGCTTCCTCTTTAGCTTGCGGCTTCCTTTTTTTCTTTTTCTTTTCTTTCCTTTTTTTTTCTTTTCTTTTCTTTTCTTTTCTTTTCTTTTTTTTTTCTTTCTTTTCTTTTCTTTCTTTTCTTGCTTCACTCGTTTGTTTTCCTCTCTTTTCTCTCAAACAGCGAGGAGAGAAAACGAACCAACAAGAACAAAAAAATAACAAGCAACAAAACGAACCAACAAGAACAAAAATAACAAGGATAATGAACTAAAGTAACAAGCTAAGCTCTGATACCAACTGATATGAATCTCCGCGGAAAAGATTTACAACTCGGACCGTTTGTTACTTTAGAATGGAACAGATCACAACTCACAAGAACTTACACGAACTAAGGCACGAATTTGTACCTCAACCCGCTGCAAGGGCTTCTGAACCTTGACCTAAGGTCGTATCACGCCACAAACGGGGATGGAATATCCGCTTGATAAGTGAAGGATAAATTCTGGCCAAGACGACTCACCAGCCTAAGCAAGAACAAACGAGTATCAAACTCTCAACTAGCCAATGCTAAGTATTTCCGAATTGTATGTGTACGTTTTATTGCTAGGAGTCCTCTTTATATAGGCTCCCAAAGTACCAAAATATTCCTAAACAAGCTAACTCCTTAAAAAGGAGTTCAAAGGCTGGCCAAAACTCTCTTTCCTATTCTAAGGAGATTCTGGCCGAATTATTCAACTAAAATAGGAAATAATCTAAACAAATAATATCTAATAGAATAACAATTAATTGCACGTCCTAACAAGAAGATGCATGGCCTAAATAGGTTGATTCTTGCTGATTCTCCATGTGCGCATGCATCCAGAAGTTGGTGTGCATATTAAGCTTCCAAAATAGCCTCTATCACGTGCATGGGCTTTGCATGTGCCTCATGCACGTCCTTGCACTTGTACGCACCAACTTGAGCCCAAACTTCTTGCATTAGTCCATTGAAATCAGATTGCAACTTCCTAGCTCGTGCTCTTGTCATTGGCCCAATTGGAACTTGAACTTGCTGCGAGTCTACAAGCTTGATAGTAGGTGCGTCCTTAGGCTTGCTCACATCAGCTTGTGGGACTTGGCCATTCTCGAATTGCACGTATCTTTTCTTCATCGACCTGTATTCCTTTAGCACTAACAACAAAATCCAAGAAGGCAAGCTTATCTGTGCAAAAGGTGCACTTCTTCAAGTTAGCAAACAATTGATCCTTTCTAAGTGCATTTAGAACAGATTTCAAATGTTCCATGAGATCCTCCATGCTCTTTCTATAAATAAGTATATCATCAAAATAAACGACTACAAATTTTCCAATAAATGGACGTAAAACATGATTCATCAGCCACATAAATGTGCTAGGAGCATTAGACAAACCGAATGGCATGACCATCCATTCATATAATCCATATTTTGTTTTAAAGGCTGTCTTCCACTCATCTCCTTCTTTCATTCTAATTTGATGATAACCACTTTTCAGGTCAATTTTAGAAAACATGATCGATCCATGCATCTCATCTAACATGTCATCTAATCGAGGAATAGGGTGACGATATTTTACCGTTATGTTGTTGACTGCTCGACAATCAACACACATCCTCCATGATCCATCCTTCTTAGGCACCAGTAGGACTGGCACGGCGCAAGGACTCATGCTGTCTCTCACGTACCCTTTCTCCAATAGTTCATTCACTTGTCGCTCAAGTTCCTTTGTTTCCTCCGGATTGCTCCTATATGCGGGACGATTAGGTATGGCAGCTCCCCGAACCAAGTCAATTTGGTGCTCAATCCCTCGGATAGGTGGTAACCCTGATGGTAGCTCGTTGGGAAATACATCCTCGTAGTCCTGCAAAAGGGAAACAACCATACTAGGCAAGTATGGTTCAAGTTCATTAGTGTTTAAAAATGCCTCCTTGTACATAAGTACGATCATTGGCTTTTTGTCAAAACATGCTTGCTTGATATCACTAACTCCCACATAAAAACTCATTTTCCACCCCTCGGTTTTTCTCTCATTGGCCGTTTTAATTTCTATTTTTCCGACTTCTTTTGCTCTCTCAAGCTCTTTCTCTTCATTGGCCATTTTTCCTTTCTTTTTTTCCGGCTTCTTCTCTCCGCTCAATTCTTTTCTTTTGGTCACTCTTTTTTTTCTCATCATTCTCTTTTTGTAACTTCAATTGATCTTCACAAACTTGTGACAGTGTTAAGGGTGCTAATGTGATTACTCGTCGATTGAGTGTGAACGAGTACTTGTTCGTGTAGCCATCATGCTTAACCTTCCTATCAAATTGCCATGGCCTTCCGAGTAGTAGGTGTCCAGCTTGCATTGGCACCACATCACATAGCACTTCATCTTCATATTTGCCAATTCGAAATGTCACTAGCACTTGCCCTTCCACGCGTACTTCTCCACTATCATTCAACCACTGTAGCTTGTAAGGTTTAGGGTGTTTCTTTATGATCAACCCCAACTTTTCTACCATAGTGGTGCTTGCAACATTAGCACAGCTTTCTCCATCAATAATGACGCTACACACCTTGCCCTTGACATAACACCTTGTGTGGAAAATATTCTCTCGTTGTGCATCATCTTCTCCTTCTTTTGCTTGCAAGTTCAAAGCCCTTCTAGTCACCAAAGTGAGTGCTTCAGTAGCTTGGAATTCCTCCTCGGACAGGTCTTCCAATGAGGGCATGCTTCCATGGTCCGAGTCTTCTTCTTCTGTCTCGACCTCCCCGCTCTCTCTAAGCACCATAACTTGCTTGTTAGGACATTGACTTGCTATGTGCCCCCTTCCTTGACATTTAAAGCACTTAATGTCTCGATTTCTTGTAGGAGGGGCTTCCACTTTCTTTTGAGAGCTGGTATTAGAACTCTCGGTGTTGTGTTCTACTTTGGCCGCCTGTGGCCTATCAAACTTCTTTGGATAATTCGGCTTCCAAGTAGTACTTGATGTAGCTCGAGTTCCTCCCCCTTTCTTCATTTGTTTCTCTATCTTGTTGGCCATATGAACCATATCTTCCAATTCGACGTAGTGTTGTAGCTCCACTTTGTCTTGAATTTCAGGATTCAGTCCATTCAAGAACCTAGCCATAGTGGTTTCACGATCCTCCTCTACGTTGGCTCGTATCATGGCCATCTCCATCTGCTTATAGTAATCTTCCACACTCATACTTCCTTGACGCAGTCCTTGTAACCTTTTAAAAAGATCACGATAGTAATGACTAGGAACAAAGCGTTTCCTCATCACAACTTTCATCTCCTCCCATGTCTCTATGGTATATTCTCCGTTACGTCTCCTGCTTGTGACAAATTGATCCCACCAAGTTATAGCATATGATGTGAGCAAGCCTAAGGACGCACCTACTATCAAGCTTGTAGACTCGAAGCAAGTTCAAGTTCCGATTGGGCCAATGACAAGAGCACGAGCTAGGAAGTTGCAATCTGACTTCAATGGATTAATGGAAGAAGTTTGGGCTCAATCAAGTGCGTGGAGGACCAAGGACGTCCAAGAAGCCCAAGGGAGGCCCATGCACGTTTTGGAAGCTGAATGGGAAGCTTGACATGCACGAAAGCTTCTAGATGCATGCGCACATGGAGAATCAAGAAGAATCAGCCTATTTAGTCCATGCATCTATTTGTTTTGGACGTGCACCTAGTAGTTATTCTATTAGATATTATTTGCTTATATTATTCCTTATTTAGTTGAATAAGTTCGGCCAGAATCTCTTTAGAATAGGAAAGAATTTTGGCCAGCCTTAAACTCCTTATTTGGAGTTAGTTTCGTTTAGGAAAGTTGTAAGACATGAGGAGCCTATATAAAGAGGCGTCCCCCTCCAATAAAGAACACACAATTCGGAAATACTTAGCATTGGCTAGTTGAGAGTTTGATACTCGTTTGTTCTTGCTTAGGCTGGTGAGTCGTCTTGGCTAGAATTTATCCTTCACTTATCAAGCGGATATTCCATCCCCGCTTGTGGCGTGATACGACCTTAGGTCAAGGTTCAGAAGCCCTTGCAGCGGGTTGAGGTACAAATTCGTGCCTTAGTTCGTGTAAGTTCTTGTGAGTTGTGATCTGTTCCATTCTAAAGTAACAAACGGTCCGAGTTGTGAATCTTTTCCGCGAAGCTGATTCTGAATCGAGCGGAGCTGATTCTGAATCTGAAGAAGGCGTAGGCTCTACAAGGAGTCTTAGGAGAGCAAGAACAAACCGTCCACCTAGGGAGGCAAGGCCAAAGAGAGACGACAACATAGGGAGTATCAAACTGAAGATACCTTCCTTTGCTGGTCGTTCTGACCCGGAGGCGTACTTGGAGTGGGAGAAGAAGATTGAGTTCGTGTTTGATTGCCACAATAACTCCGAAGAAAAGAAGGTAAAACTTGCCATCACCGAATTCACTGATTATGCTATAACTTGGTGGGATCAACTTGTGACAAGCAGGAGGAGAAATAGAGAACGCCCTATAGCTACTTGGGAAGACATGAAAGTGGTGATGAGGAAGAGATTTGTTCCAAGTCATTACTATAGAGGGCTGTATAAGAAGTTACAAGGGATGAGGCAAGGAAGTTTGAGTGTGGAGGAGTATTTCAAACAGATGGAGATGGCCATGATAAGAGCTGATATAGATGAAGATAGAGAAGTTACAATGGCAAGGTTCTTGAATGGACTCAATCCTGAAATTCAAGACAAAGTTGAGTTGCAACACTATGTGGAGTTGGAGGACATGGTGCATATGGCAACGAAAATTGAGAAGTAACTCAAGAGAGGAGAGGGGAGAACAAAAGCTACATCGAATTCTACTTGGAAG
This sequence comes from Hypericum androsaemum, assembly GCA_963995505.1. Taxonomy (NCBI): domain Eukaryota; kingdom Viridiplantae; phylum Streptophyta; class Magnoliopsida; order Malpighiales; family Hypericaceae; genus Hypericum; species Hypericum androsaemum. The sequence continues at coordinate 8,105,964 of OZ023199.1, forward strand.
CCAAACTACCAAAAGAAGTTTGACAAGCCACAAGCAGCCAAAGTAGAGCATAAATCCGAGAGTTCTCAAGCTAATTCTCAAAGGAAAGTGGAAGTCACTCCAGCTAGGAACCGTGACATCAAGTGCTTTAAGTGTCAAGGAAGAGGGCACATCTCAAGTCAATGCCCTAACAAGCAAGCAATGGTGATCAAGGAGAGTGGAGAGATTGAAACTGAAGAAGAGGATTCGGAACATGAAAGCATGCCTTCTTTGGAGGACGTATCCGAGGAAGAGTACCAAGCTGCTGAGAGGCTTACTCTTGTGTCTAGAAGAGCATTGAATGTGCAAGTAAAAGAAGAAAATGATGTGGCTCAAAGAGAAAATATTTTTCACACAAGGTGCTATGTCAAAGACAAGGTGTGTAGTGTCATCATAGATGGAGGAAGTTGTGCTAATGTCGCAAGCACTACTATGGTGGAGAAGTTGGGGTTGCTCACTGGAAAACACCCTAAGCCTTACAAACTACAATGGCTGAATGATAGTGGAGAAGTACGAGTGATGAAGCAAGTATTGGTAACATTCCGCATTGGCAACTATGAGGATGAAGTGTTGTGTGATGTTGTACCAATGCAAGCTGGTCATCTATTGTTAGGAAGGCCATGGCAGTTTGATAGGAAAGTGCATCAGAATGGCTACACCAACAAATACTCATTTATACTTAAGAAGAGAGTAATCACCTTGGCACCCTTGTCACCATCACAAGTTTGTGAAGATCAAAGACTGTTGCAACAAGAAAGTGATGAGCAAAGAGAGCGTGACAAAAAGAAAAAGACTGAGAGAAGAGAAGAAGCCGAAAAAAAGATAAGAAAAACGGCCAATGGAGAGGAAAAGATTGAGAAAATAAAAGAAGCCGGAAAAACAGAAATTAAAACGGCCAAAGAGAGAAAAAACGAGAGTTGGAAAAAGAGTTATTATGTGGGAACAAGTGATATTAAGCAAGCATGCTTTGCAAAGAAGCCTATGATCTTACTTCGGTATAGGAAGGCACTTTTAAACACTAACGAGCTTGAACCACATGTACCTAGTACGGTTGTGTCTCTTTTGCAGGATTACAAGGATGTCTTTCCCGACGAGCTACCACCTGGTTTGCCACCTATTCGTGGGATTGAACATCAAATAGACTTTGTCCCGGGAGCTACCATACCTAACCGTCCCGCATATAGAAGCAATCCTGAAGAGACAAAGGAGCTTGAGAAGCAAGTCAACGAGCTGTTGGAGAAAGGGTACGTAAGAGAGAGCATGAGTGATGTTGATTTTGGCGAGTTGTTTAGATCAACTGAAAGAAGTGCATTTGGTAAGTTCTTTCGTAATGAAGGTTACCTATTTCGTGAAAACAAACTTTGTGTGCCTAATTGTTCGATGCGAGAATTACTAATTCAGGAGGCACATGGAGGTGGCTTAATGGGGCATTTTGGAATTGCAAAGACCTTGGCAATGCTACAAGATCATTTCTTTTGGCCACACATGAAGAGAGACGTTGAGAGAGTTTGTGGTCGTTGCATCACTTGCAAGCAAGCCAAGTCAAAGGTAAAACCCCATGGTTTGTACACCCCACTACCTATACCTAGTGAGCCCTGGATTGATATCTCTATGGATTTTGTGTTAGGCCTACCTAGGACTAAGCGTGGAAGAGATTCAATTTTTGTGGTAGTGGATAGGTTTTCTAAGATGGCACATTTCATTCCATATCATAAGACTGATGATGCTTCAAATATTGCTGATTTGTTCTTTAGAGAGGTTGTTAGGTTACATGGCATGCCTAGGACAATTATCTCTGATAGAGATGCTAAGTTCCTAAGTTACTTTTGGAAAACCTTGTGGTGCAAGTTAGGTACTAAGTTGTTGTTTTCTACTACTTGTCATCCTCAAACTGATGGTCAAACTGAAGTAGTAAATAGGACTTTGTCTACACTTTTGAGAGCACTCATTAAGTATAACATTAAGACTTGGGAAGAATGTTTGCCTCATGTTGAGTTTGCTTATAATCGTTCTGTCCATTCTGCTACTCAATTCTCACCATTTGAGCTTGTTTATGGATTTAATCCTTTGACTCCATTGGATTTATCACCTCTACCTTCGAGTGAGCATGTTAACTTAGATGGAAAGAAGAAAGCTGAATTTGTCAAGCAGTTACATGAGAAAGCTAGAATGAACATCGAGAAGCGCACGGAGCACTATGCAAGGCAAGCAAACAAAGGAAGGCACAAGGTTGTCTTTGAGCCGGGCGATTGGGTTTGGCTACATATGAGGAAGGAGCGTTTTCCTGTCCAAAGACGTTCAAAGTTGCTACCACGGGGAGATGGTCCATTCCAAGTGATGTGAGCAAGCCTAAGGATGCACCTACTATCAAGCTTGTAGACTCGAAGCAAGTTCAAGTTCCAATTGGGCCAATGACAAGAGCACGAGCTAGGAAGTTGCAATCTGACTTCAGTGGATTAATGCAAGAAGTTTGGGCTCAAGCAAGTGCGTGGAGGACCAAGGACGTCCAAGAAACCCAAGGGAGGCCCATGCACGTTTTGGAAGCTAAATGGGAAGCTTGACATGCACGTAAGCTTCTAGATGCATGCGCACATGGAGAATCAAGAAGAATCAGCCTATTTAGTCTGTGCATCTACTTGTTTTGGACGTGCAGCTAGTAGTTATTCTATTAGATATTATTTGCTTATATTATTTCTTATTTAGTTGAATAAGTTCGGCCAGAATCTCTTTAGAATAGGAAAGAGAGTTTTGACCAGCCTTAAACTCCTTATTTGGAGTTAGTTTCGTTTAGGAAAGTTGTAAGACTTATGGAGCCTATATAAAGAGGCGTCCCCCTTCAATAAACACACAACAATTCGGGAAAATACTTAGCATTGGCTGATTGAGAGTTTTGATACTCGTTTGTTCTTGCTTAGGCTGGTGAGTCGTCTTGGCTAGAATTTATCTTTCACTTATCAAGCGGATCATCCATCCCCGCTCGTGGCGTGATACGACCTTAGGTCAAGGTTCAGAAGCTCTTGCAGCGGGTTAAGGTTCAATTTCGTGCCTTAGTTCGTGTGAGTTCTTGTGAGTTGTGATCTGTTCCATTCTAAAGTAACAAACGGTCCGAGTTGTGAATCTTTTCCGCGGAGATTCATATCAGTTGGTATCAGAGCTTAGCTTGTTACTTTAGTTCATTATCCTTGTTATTGTTGGCTCGTTTTGTTATTTTTTGTTCTTGTTGATTCATTTTTTCTCTTCGCTGTTTGAGAGAAAAGAGAGGAAAACAAACGAGTAAAGCAACAAAAGAAACGCAAAGAAAAGAAAAAGAAAAGAAAAGAAAAAAAAAAAAAGAAAAGAAAAGAAAAGAAAAAGGAAAGAAAAGAAAAAGAAAAGGAAGCCGCAAGCTAAAGAGGAAGATAGCTAAATTGGAAGTCTCAAGCTAAAGAGGAAGCAAATCCGAGGGAAGCTACCGAACTAAGAAGGCGCAGCAGCTGATCAAGAAAAGGGACGAGCAAGACTAAAAGAAAGACCAAAGAGGAACTTTAACATTCTGTTTGTTAAAGCGTGAAGCTCAAGCAAGGCCGTTCTAGCCTTAGTAAGAACATACAAGTATCACGAGAGGAAAAAGGCAAGAGTGTGCGAGTACCTTAGAGAGAAAAGCCAAATATTTGAGTACAAACACGAGAGAACTTGAGTGCACCATACATTGAGAGTATACACGTAAGGGAGTGAGCTTGTGAGGCCATATTTTTTTTATTACTAACCAATTTTTCTTGCAGCAAACATGTCGCATGAAGGTCAAACTATGGGAAACATAGACCTTAAGTTACTAGTGGATGCCTTGGCCGGGAAGCTCGAGCAGATGGTGCAAGCACAGATGGAGCCTTTGCAACTACGCGTGGATGCCGTGGAGAATTCTCGTGACAACCCCCAAACGCGAGGCGAACTCCAAAGGCGTAGGAGAGGAATACCTATTGGAGAGTCGAGCGGAGCTGATTCTGAATCGGAAGAAGGCGTAGGCTCTACAAGGAGTCTTAGGAGAGCAAGAACAAACCGTCCACCTAAGGAGGCAAGGCCAAAGAGAGACGACAACATAGGGAGTATCAAACTGAAGATACCTTCCTTTGCTGGTCGTTCTGACCCGGAGGCGTACTTGGAGTGGGAGAAGAAGATTGAGTTCGTGTTTGATTGCCACAATAGCTCCGAAGAAAAGAAGGTAAAACTTGCCATCACCGAATTCACTGATTATGCTATAACTTGGTGGGATCAACTTGTGACAAGCAGGAGGAGAAATAGAGAACGCCCTATAGCTACTTGGGAAGACATGAAAGTGGTGATGAGGAAGAGATTTGTTCCAAGTCATTACTATAGAGGGCTGTATAAGAAGTTACAAGGGATGAGGCAAGGAAGTTTGAGTGTGGAGGAGTATTTCAAACAGATGGAGATGGCCATGATAAGAGCTGATATAGATGAAGATAGAGAAGTTACAATGGCAAGGTTCTTGAATGGACTCAATCCTGAAATTCAAGACAAAGTTGAGTTGCAACACTATGTGGAGTTGGAGGACATGGTGCATATGGCAACGAAAATTGAGAAGCAACTCAAGAGAGGAGAGGGGAGAACAAAAGCTACATCGAATTCTACTTGGAAGCGAAACTACCAAAAGAAGTTTGACAAGCCACAAGCAGCCAAAGTAGAGCATAAATCCGAGAGTTCTCAAGCTAATTCTCAAAGGAAAGTGGAAGTCACTCCAGCTAGGAACCGTGACATCAAGTGCTTTAAGTGTCAAGGAAGAGGGCACATCTCAAGTCAATGCCCTAACAAGCAAGCAATGGTGATCAAGGAAAGTGGAGAGATTGAAACTGAAGAAGAGGATTCGGAGCATGAAAGCATGCCTTCTTTGGAGGACGTATCCGAGGAAGAGTACCAAGCTGCTGAGAGGCTTACTCTTGTGTCTAGAAGAGCATTGAATGTGCAAGTAAAAGAAGAAAATGATGTGGCTCAAAGAGAAAATATTTTTCACACAAGGTGCTATGTCAAAGACAAGGTGTGTAGTGTCATCATAGATGGAGGAAGTTGTGCTAATGTCGCAAGCACTACTATGGTGGAGAAGTTAGGGTTACTCACTGGAAAACACCCTAAGCCTTACAAACTACAATGGCTGAATGATAGTGGAGAAGTACGAGTGATGAAGCAAGTATTGGTAACATTCCGCATTGGCAACTATGAGGATGAAGTGTTGTGTGATGTCGTACCAATGCAAGCTGGTCACCTATTGTTAGGAAGGCCATGGCAGTTTGATAGGAAAGTGCATCATGATGGCTACACCAACAAATACACATTTATACTTAAGAAGAGAGTAATCACCTTGGCACCCTTGTCACCATCACAAGTTTGTGAAGATCAACGACTGTTGCAAAAGGAAAGTGATGAGCAAAGAGAGCGTGACAAAAAGAAAAAGAATGAGAGGAGAGAAGAAGCCGAAAAAAAGATAAGAAAAACGGCCAATGGAGAGGAAAAGATTGAGAAAACAAAAGAAGCCGGAAAAACAGAAATTAAAACGGCCAAAGAGAGAAAAACCGAGAGTTGGAAAAAGAGTTACTATGTAGGAACAAGTGATATTAAGCAAGCATGCTTTGAAAAGAAGCCTATGATCTTACTTCGGTATAGGGAGGCATTTTTAAACACTAACGAGCTTGAACCACATGTACCTAGTACGGTTGTGTCTCTTTTGCAGGATTACAAGGATGTCTTTCCCGACGAGCTACCACCTGGTTTGCCACCTATTCGTGGGATTGAACATCAAATAGACCTTGTCCCGGGAGCTACCATACCTAACCGTCCCGCATATAGAAGCAATCCTGAAGAGACAAAGGAGCTTGAGAAGCAAGTCAACGAGCTGTTGGAGAAAGGGTACGTAAGAGAGAGCATGAGTCCATGTGCTGTTCCAGTCCTACTTGTGCCCAAGAAGGATAAAACATGGAGAATGTGTGTTGATTGCCGAGCAGTCAACAACATAACGGTAAAATATCGTCACCCTATCCCTCGTTTAGATGACATGTTAGATGAGTTGCATGGTTCTTGCATGTTTTCTAAGATTGATTTGAAGAGTGGTTATCATCAAATTAGGATGAAAGAAGGAGATGAGTGGAAGACTGCTTTTAAAACTAAGTATGGGTTGTATGAGTGGATGGTCATGCCATTTGGTTTGTCCAATGCACCTAGCACGTTTATGCGACTCATGAATCATGTTCTACGTCCATTCATTGGTAAATTTGTAGTTGTTTACTTTGATGATATACTCATCTATAGCAAGAGCATGGGGGATCATCTAGAACATTTGAAATCTGTCTTAGATGCACTTAGAGAAGAACAATTGTTTGCTAACTTGAAGAAGTGCACCTTTTGTACGGATAAGCTTGTATTCTTGGGTTTTGTTGTTGGAGCTAACGGAATACAGGTTGATGAAGAAAAGATCCGAGCTATCCGTGAATGGCCAAGCCCTACAAGTGTTGCTAATGTTAGGAGCTTTCATGGACTAGCTAGTTTTTATAGAAGATTTGTGAAGGACTTTAGTAGCATAGCCGCACCCATAACTGAAGTCATCAAAAAGAACGTGGGCTTTACTTGGGGAGAAGCTCAAGAGAAGGCTTTCCAACTACTGAAAGGGAAGTTGACTAATGCACCCTTGTTAGCTTTACCTAATTTCTCTAAGACTTTTGAAATAGAGTGTGATGCTTCTGGTGTAGGAATTGGAGCTGTCCTTATGCAAGAAGGAAGACCCATTGCATACTTTAGTGAGAAACTAAGTGGTGCAACCTTGAATTACCCGACCTATGACAAGGAGTTGTACGCACTAGTTCGAGCATTGGAGACATGGCAGCATTACTTGTGGCCAAAGGAGTTCGTGATTCACACTGATCATGAGTCAATCAAGCACTTAAAGGGGCAACACAAGCTGAACAAGAGGCATGCACGATGGGTGGAATTCATTGAGACATTTCCTTATGTCATTCGCTACAAGCAAGGTAAGGAAAATGTAGTGGCTGATGCACTATCACGAAGGTACGCCTTGATCTCAACTCTTGATGCTAAACTACTTGGCTTTGAACACATTAAGGAGATGTATGTTGATGATGTTGATTTTGGCGAGTTGTTTAGATCAACTGAAAGAAGTGCATTTGGTAAGTTCTTTCATAATGAAGGTTACCTATTTCGTGAAAACAAACTTTGTGTGCCTAATTGTTCGATGCGAGAATTACTAATTCAGGAGGCACATGGAGGTGGCTTAATGGGGCATTTTGGAATTGCAAAGACCTTGGCAATGCTACAAGATCATTTCTTTTGGCCACACATGAAGAGAGACGTTGAGAGAGTTTGTGGTCGTTGCATCACTTGCAAGCAAGCCAAGTCAAAGGTAAAACCCCATGGTTTGTACACCCCACTACCTATACCTAGTGAGCCCTGGATTGATATCTCTATGGATTTTGTGTTAGGCCTACCTAGGACTAAGCGTGGAAGAGATTCAATTTTTGTGGTAGTGGATAGGTTTTCTAAGATGGCACATTTTATTCCATGTCATAAAACTGATGATGCTTCAAACATTGCTGATTTGTTCTTTAGAGAGGTTGTTAGGTTGCATGGCATGCCTAGGACAATTATCTCTGATAGAGATGCTAAGTTCCTAAGTTACTTTTGGAAGACCTTGTGGTGCAAGTTAGGTACTAAGTTGTTGTTTTCTACTACTTGTCATCCTCAAACTGATGGTCAAACTGAAGTAGTAAATAGGACTTTGTCTACACTTTTGAGAGTACTCATTAAGCATAACATTAAGACTTGGGAAGAATGTTTGCCTCATGTTGAGTTTGCTTATAATCGTTCTGTCCATTCTGCTACTCAATTCTCACCATTTGAGCTTGTTTATGGATTTAATCCTTTGACTCCATTGGATTTATCACCTCTACCTTCGAGTGAGCATGTTAACTTAGATGGCAAGAAGAAAGCTGAATCTGTCAAGCAGTTACATGAGAAAGCTAGAATGAACATCGAGAAGTGCACGGAGCACTATGCGAGGCAAGCAAACAAAGGAAGGCACAAGGTTGTCTTTGAGCCGGGAGATTGGGTTTGGCTACATATGAGGAAGGAGCGTTTTCCTGTTCAAAGACGTTCAAAGTTGCTACCACGGGGAGATGGTCCATTCCAAGTGCTAGAACGCATTAATGATAATGCCTACAAGCTAGACCTTCCGGGTGAGTATAGTGTAAGTGCTTCGTTTAACGTGGCTGACTTGAGTCCGTTTGATGTAGGTGATGATTTGAGGACAAATCCTTTTCAAGAGGAGGGGACTGATGTGAGCAAGCCTAAGGACGCACCTACTATCAAGCTTGTAGACTCGAAGCAAGTTCAAGTTCCAATTGGGCCAATGACAAGAGCACGAGCTAGGAAGTTGCAATCTGACTTCAGTGGATTAATGCAAGAAGTTTGGGCTCAAGCAAGTGCGTGGAGGACCAAGGAGGTCCAAGAAACCCAAGGGAGGCCCATGCACGTTTTGGAAGCTAAATGGGAAGCTTGACATGCACGTAAGCTTCTAGATGCATGCGCACATGGAGAATCAAGAAGAATCAGCCTATTTAGTCTGTGCATCTACTTGTTTTGGACGTGCAGCTAGTAGTTATTCTATTAGATATTATTTGCTTATATTATTTCTTATTTAGTTGAATAAGTTCGGCCAGAATCTCTTTAGAATAGGAAAGAGAGTTTTGACCAGCCTTAAACTCCTTATTTGGAGTTAGTTTCGTTTAGGAAAGTTGTAAGACTTATGGAGCCTATATAAAGAGGCGTCCCCCTTCAATAAACACACAACAATTCGGGAAAATACTTAGCATTGGCTGATTGAGAGTTTTGATACTCGTTTGTTCTTGCTTAGGCTGGTGAGTCGTCTTGGCTAGAATTTATCTTTCACTTATCAAGCGGATCATCCATCCCCGCTCGTGGCGTGATACGACCTTAGGTCAAGGTTCAGAAGCTCTTGCAGCGGGTTAAGGTTCAATTTCGTGCCTTAGTTCGTGTGAGTTCTTGTGAGTTGTGATCTGTTCCATTCTAAAGTAACAAACGGTCCGAGTTGTGAATCTTTTCCGCGGAGATTCATATCACCAAGTGCTAGAACGCATTAATGATAATGCCTACAAGCTAGACCTTCCGGGTGAGTATAGTGTAAGTGCTTCGTTTAATGTGGCTGACTTGAGTCCGTTTGATGTAGGTGATGATTTGAGGACAAATCCTTTTCAAGAGGAGGGGACTGATGTGAGCAAGCCTACGGATGCACCAACTATCAAGCTTGTAGACTCGAAGCAAGTTCAAGTTCCAATTGGGCCAATGACAAGAGCAAGAGCTAGGAAGTTGCAATCTGATTTCAATGGACTAATGCATGAAGTTTGGGCTCAAGCAAGTTCGTGGAGGACCAAGGACGTCCAAGAAACCCAAGGGAGGCCCATGCACGTTTTGGAGTCTGAATGGGAAGCTTGACATGCACGAAAGCTTCTAGATGCATGCGCACATGGAGAATCAAGAAGAATCAGCCTATTTAGGCCATGCATCTAATTGTTTTGGACGTGCAACTAGTAGCTATTCTATTAGGTATTATTTGCTTATATTATTCCTTGTTTAGTTGCATAAGTTCGGCCAGAATCTCCTTAGAATAGGAAAGAGAGTTTTGGCCAGCCTTTGAATTCCTTTTAAGGAGTTAGCTTGTTTAGGAATATTTTGGTACTTTGGGAGCCTATATAAAGAGGACTCCTAGCAATAAAACGCACACACACAATTCGGAAATACTTAGCATTGGCTAGTTGAGAGTTTGATACTCGTTTGTTCTTGCTTAGGCTGGTGAGTCGTCTTGGCTAGAATTTATCCTACACTTATCAAGCGGATATTCCATCCCCGCTTGTGGCGTGATACGTCCTTAGGTCAAGGTTCAGAAGCCCTTGCAGCGGGTTGAGGTACAAATTCGTGCCTTAGTTCGTGTAAGTTCTTGTGAGTTGTGATCTGTTCCATTCTAAAGTAACAAACGGTCCGAGTTGTGAATCTTTTCCGCGGAGATTCATATCAGAATAAGTAGAATATTATTGATTGAAAAACGTGGGCTTTGCTCTCTTGGTTCTTCGGAACTGTTCGAACACAACGGAGGGATTCCGTCGAGTTCACTATCGACTTATCAAGCGGATCTTCATCACCGTTTGTGGCGTCTTCGACATATCAAGGTTCTTTGTTTCAACTCAAGCAGTGGGTTGCGGTCTTAATACCAAGGTTCTTGTTTGGTTGTGAGCATCGGGTCGAGATCTCCATCAATCTGAACGTAGATAGATCCGGCTTTTGCGTGGATCCGTAACGAGATTCACATCAGTTGGTATCAGAGCTTAGGCTCTACTTCAGATCATCTATCTTTAAATTTCGTTTTTATCATTAGTTTTCAGTTAGTTGTTCTTATTGTATTCTGAGTTGGAGAAAGAAAAAAAAATCAAAAAAAGAGTGAAAAATCCGGAAAAAGGAAAGAAAGCAAAGAAGGCAGCCTACAAAGGAAGAAAAGAGGCTGAAAAAAAAGTTTGCAAAAAAGTGGAAAGAAAAAAAAGGAGAATCTGCAAGGATGTCTTATAACTACTCAAGAAGATCCGTTGAAGGTGTTGCACCATTGGTTGGTGATCCACACACGTTTATGGATGCCCTTCTTAGTGGGATGAGGCATATAATGAGAACGGAGGTCAAGAAGCTCAGCGAAAAGGTGGACCGGATAGTGTGCAAACAAGAGAGGATACAAGTTGTTCCTAATGTATGCAGGGATACAAGAGCTCCACAAAGAAAGATTGGGGTCAGAGGTGAAAGCACTCTTAGAGTTACAGCATGGGATGATGAAGACAGCTGGGAGAAACTTATGTCTTTGGCAAGGAAAATTGACTTCCATACAAGAGAAGTTAGTGAAGTACAACAAGAGAAGATCATTCAATCTAAGTGCAACATTGAGGAAAAGGTATGTTGTTCTGAAATTGGTATGCCTTCAGATGAAGTTTTTGAAGAGGTTTTGACATGGGAGGAGTTTGGTGAATATTTCATTGATTTATTTGATGGAGACCGCAACCCACAAACTCGAGCCTTGCCAGAACCTTGGTTTGGAAGAACTGCAACCCAAGCAATGGAATTTCGTGAACCTATGGTCCAAGTCGAATCACGCCACAAACGATAATGGAAGAATCGTTTGATAAGTGAAAAGTTTCGCTCAAGCTAAGCAATGCAGCAATTAGCAAGAATACACAAGGAGTATCTTAACTCACAAAAAATTATCAATCTCAAAAGTTCGTCCTCTTTTATTGCTAGGAAACCTCCTTATATAGGCTCCAAAGTACCAAAGTATTCCTAAACAAGCTAACTCCTAAAAAGGAGTTCAAAGGCTGGCCAAAACTCTCTTTCCTAATCTAAGGATATATTGGCTGAATTATTCAACTAAATAAGAAATAATCTAAGCAAATAATATCTAATAGAATAACTAATAGCTGCACGTCCTAAACAAGTAGAAGCACGGAATAAATAGGCTGATTCTTCTTGATTCTCCATGTGTGCATGCATCCAGAAGTTTACGTGCATGTCAAGCTTCCAAAATAGCCTCTATGATATGAATATGAAGAGCACTCATATGATTATTTCAAGTGCCAATCTGACCAAGTGAGAGAGGACACACAAAGTGCTTCAAGTCATAACTTAATGGGCTGATTTCCAAGCATACTTTGGAGTGTTGGGCTCAAGCAAATTTATTAAAGTCCGTGGACCAAGAGCCACGAAATTCAGCTGAGTTTATGACCTTAATACAAGTTCTAGAAGGTCCATTCAGCAGCCAAGATCCACAAGAGTGATTCTCTCTGATTTGGGAATTCTATTTAGGAAGTTTATTTCAGCCATTAGTTTTGATTAGGAAGTTATATTCCAAAAACTCTTGGCTTATTTAGCTTGTTTGTCACGTTTGTAGCCTTCCTAAAAGGCAGAGATTTGTTTCCTTTTTAGTTTCCCTTTCTAGCCAGATTTTTAGGAGTTGTTTGATTTGGAATCTGATGTAGCGTAGCGGAAATAAGGTTATCCCTTAGGCTTTGGAATGGAAATTTACTAACTGAGGGCGAAGATGGTACGAAACACGGATGGAAACTTCAATCAAGCAACTCTCGTTGAAGATCAAAGCGGGTTTGACGAGCAAACGGCCAGCTAGGGCAAAACGAAGGAACCATGCAAATCCATGCACGAACAATGTAATTCCAATTACGCTCACGGTAATTCAGGGAATGGTCTCTGCCTGTATCCATTATTCGTCCACGAGATTTACATATAGGAGGCGGAACTCCGGCGAGCTTTAGGGAGGAGTTAAGACGAGCCTCCTCAGCTAACCAACGTCCACTTTAACCTCCTAATAAGTGGCATTAACGAGCCTTATTACAATCCCGGAAATGAAGGCAGAAATAAATAAGCACTCGGACAGTTTCAAATGCAAATAACGAGAGTAAATGCAAATAACGAGCTGGTCCTTGCACGCCTTCATGCAGAATTAATGGATGCCGTGGATGTTCCTACATCATCCTCCTCTTCTTGAAAACGAGCTTGTCCACGAGCGGCCAACTTGGATGGTAGAGGGAAAGCGTCGAAGTATGGTGACAAGTCCTTGACATTGAACGTACGAGAGACGCCAAAGTCGGATGGCAAATCAACGACATAGGCATTATTATTCACACGCCTCAGAATTTGATAAGGCCCGAACTTACGGGCTTGCAACTTGCCTCCCAAGTTACTTGGCATTCGCTCCTTGCGAAAATGAACCATAACTTGCTCACCCGGCTGGAAAATTAGTTCTTTGCGGTGTGCATCAACTCGTGCCTTCTCCTTTTGGTAAGCATCCTCCAACTTCTGGCGCACCTGGTCAATGACTTGTTGAGCTTGTTCTGCAAAGGTTATAGCACTTGGATTGCTCGGTGAAGGCCTTGTCACCGTAGTAACATCCACAATGTGATTCGGCTCTTTTGTATACACCAAAGAGAATGGTGTCTTGCCAGTTATACGATGCGTAGCACCATTATATGCGAACTCAGCAATCGGCAAGGCCAAGTCCCATTGTCTTTTCTTCTCATGACAAAGACTACGAAGCATGCTGCCGAGGGTTCGGTTGGTCACCTCCGTTTGGCCATCGGTTTGGGGATGAGCCGTAGAGCTAAACTGCAAGGTAGCATCAAACGTTTTCCACAATGTTTTCCAAAAACTTGCCAAGAATTTAACATCACGATCTGAGACGATGGTCCTCGGAACTCCATGCAAGCGCACAACTTCTTTGAAAAACAACTTGGCCACACCATGTGCATCATTCGTCTTTCTACATGGCACAAAGTGAGCCATTTTAGAGAGTCTATCAACAATGACAAAGATGGAATCAACTCCACGCGGTGTGCGGGGCAGACCTAGCACGAAGTCCATGCTAATGTCCTCCCAAATAGCTTTTGGAACAGGTAAAGGCATGTAGAGTCCCGTGTTGTGCACGGTGCCTTTGGTTTCTTGGCAGACACCGCAATGTTTCACCATATTTTCCACGTTCTTGCTCATTTTAGGCCAATAAAAACGAGAAGACAATGAGCTCAATGTCTTATCACGCCCAAGGTGCGCGGAAAGTCCTCCACCGTGCATCTCCCACATGAGTTGCTCACGTAGGGAAGTCCTTGGAATGCAAAGCTGCGCCCCCTTCATCAACAGACCTTCGTGCAAGAAGTAGTCATCTACGCCTTTTCCATTCTGGCACTTCTCCCACAAATCACCGAAGTCCTCATCACCTTCGTATTGCTCTGTCAAACACTCAAATGCGGTGATATAGCCACGCAACTCAACAAGCAGGCTTTCTCTTCTGCTCAATGCGTCGGCAACCACGTTCAAGGTCCCACTCTTATGCATTATTTTGAAGGGAAACTTCTGAAGGTAAGTGATCCAGCGAGCATGCATATGATTGCTCAGCTTCTGTTGATCCTTCAAAAATTTGAGAGCCTTGTGATCCGTATACAAAACGAACTCCTTCCCGATCAAGTAATGCTCCCAAGTTTTTAATGCCCTAAACATGGCATAAAACTCTTGCTCGTAGGTCGTCCAAGTCTGCCTATGCGTGCTCAACTTCTCACTAAAGAAAGCCACGGGGCGTTTCTCTTGAGTTAACACCGCACCAATGCCAACTCCACACGCATCAACTTCAACCTGAAACAACTTAGAAAAATCAGGTAAGGCAAGTACCGGAGCTGTGCTTAGCTTCTCCTTTAACTTCGTGAAAGCTCGATCAACCTCTTCATCCCATGCAAACGGAACTTGCTTCTTGAGCAAGGTAGTAAGTGGAGCCGCAACCACACTGAAATTGCGGATGAACCTTCGGTAGAAACTCGCCAAACCAAGGAAACTCCTTACTTGTTTAACATTTGTAGGGGTTGGCCATGTCATGATTGCTTCAATTTTTGCTTCATCGACGTGCACTCCGTCGCTTCCCACAACAAACCCTAAAAACAGCACACTTTCTTTCCAAAACAAGCACTTCTTCAGATTGATCACGAGGCTGTGACTACGTAAAGCCTCAAAAACTTGCTTCAAGTGCTCCAAATGCTCCTTCTCTGACTGACTATACACCAATATGTCGTCGAAATACACGACCACGCACTGGTCCAGGAATGGTTTCAAGACTTGGTGCATAAGTCTCACAAACGTACTTGGAGCGTTGGTCAATCCAAATGGCATGACGAGCCATTCGTACAAGCCATCACGCGTCTTGAACGCAGTCTTCCATTCATCACCAGGTCGAATACGAATCTGATGGTAACCACTTTTGAGGTCAATCTTTGAAAAGATCGCTGCTCCACTCAGATTGTCAAGCATGTCGTTCAACCGAGGAATAGGAAACCTATAGCCCACCGTGATCTTGTTGATTGCTCGGGAGTCCACACACAAACGCCACGAGCCGTCCTTCTTAGGCACAAGAAGTGCTGGTACTCCACACGGACTTACACTTTCTTGAATAAAACCCTTCTCAAGAAGCTCTTCCACTTGCCCGCGTAATATCTGATTCTCTTGTGGACTCATGCGGTAGTGTGGAAGGTTTGGTAACGACGCGCCAAGAATCAAATCAATAGCGTGCTGAATATCACGCAATGGTGGTAAACCGTTCGGAAAATCACCCTTAGCAATCTCAGGATATTCTTGCAACAACTTCTTTACGTGTGCGTGCAAACTGTCCCAACCTTCTTCATGATCATGCACGTCACGAGCAACCAAAACATGACAACCTCAGAATTCCCGAATAGATGCGAGCATCAGTTTATGAGAAGTTACCAAATTTGTGGAGCGCACGGCACGATTTGACTTGATCTTTTCTTGCTTCGGCTTGGCAGGCAATAACGTGAATTGTTGGCCACCTTTCTTCACTTCATAGGTGTTCTCTTTGCCCTTATGCAGTGCCTTGTTATCGTATTCCCAGGGGCGTCCCAACAGGATATGGCACGCATCCATATCAAGCACGTCACATACAACCATGTCCTTGTACTTCCCAATGGAGATAGGAACTTCGCACTTTGAGGTCACCTTAATTCCTCCTCCTGATTTAACCCAGCCAATAGAGTAAGGCTCGGGATGTGGCAAGGGTTTCAGACCAAGTTTGTCAACAACTTGTTTGCTCACGAAGTTCTCTTGACTCCCTCCGTCTATGATTACGTCACACACATTTTCTCCAACGTGACAACGTGTGCGGAATAGGCTATGACGTTGTGAATCGTCTTTCTTGGCCGTAACAAGAGCCAACTTCCTTAAAACGCCACAATACTCCCCGCTATCCTCAGAGTCATTGCGATCTTCTTCGCTACTTGCATCAACAGGCGCACAAACGTATGCTCCAAGACTCTCTTCTTCCGAATCTTCTCGTTCAACCAATTGGTTGAATTTTCTTTTTGGACAATCACTTGAAATATGTCCCAGTTCGTTGCACTTATAACATCGCAATTTAGAAGTTGATTTGGTCTCAACCTCTTTCCCCTTTCTTTGCGAAGTTTCTGAAGCAACTTTCGGATTGGTTGATGCCTTTGGGTCACTCTTTTGAATTGTAGTCTTATCCGAATTCTTGCCAAAATTAGAACTTCCTCCTGAACCTGAATAACGCGTAGACACAACACGTTTCTTCTTCAAAGCCGCACCAATTTTTCGTGCTTTTGCACAAGCATCCTGAAAATAGAGAAACGTATCAAATTCCATGCGTTGCTTGACTTCATAGTGCAAGCCATCAATGAACCGTGCGATCATTTGATCTTCGTTGTCTTCCATGTTGTTTCTTGTTGCCAAACGAATGAATTCAGTCACGTACTCTTCCACGGATCTGCTCCCCTGCACGCACGTCAGAAATTGCGTATATAGGGTTTGGTTGTAATCCGCGGGCAGAAACCTTTCGCGTAACGCCTGCTCCATCGAAGGCCAATCACGAATAGGTAAATCGCCACGCCTTCTTCTTGTTTCCTGCTCCTTACGCCACCAAACGGCTGCCCCAGATTCGAGTTTGAAGGCGACGTAGTTCACCTTTTGCTCTTCGGATAGATCCATGCAGTCGAAATATTTTTCAACCGAATCAATCCAATTTAGGAATCCCTCGACGTCCAATTCTCCATAAAATTTCTCAATATTCATCTTGAAGGGTCGATCTATACGCCTGAATTGTTCAACTTCCTCTCCACGTCCTCCGCGTCCTCGGCCTCTTGGACCTCGTACACCACGTCCTCCCCTTCTTGCAAGGAGCGTAGCATCCGAATCCGCACCTTCCTCTTCTTCAAGATTCGCTCGGACTTCAGGTTGTGGTGCAACGGGTGGATGTTGAATTGCTAGGTTATCCAAACGAGTGAGAATGGCCTGAATGGCATTCTCAATGTTTGTAAACCTCTGATTCATATCCGGACGTTGGTTATGATCTGGGTCCGCCATGCCTCTGCTCGGATTTTAGTGGTGTTAGGTTTGATAAAAGGGACACGGATCGATGGATCACGTAATCCTGTGGATCGGCTCGTAGATGGGGTCTCTCACAACTTGCTGCGGTGATAATGTCCTCTCCTCTCACTCTCAATCTAGGAATTGAGATGATCTCAGCCAAAAGCTATGATACCACGTGATGTAGCGTAGCGGAAATAAGGTTATCCCTTAGGCTTTGGAATGGAAATTTACTAACTGAGGGCGAAGATGGTACGAAACACGGATGGAAACTTCAATCAAGCAACTCTCGTTGAAGATCAAAGCGGGTTTGACGAGCAAACGGCCAGCTAGGGCAAAACGAAGGAACCATGCAAATCCATACACGAACAATGTAATTCCAATTACGCTCACGGTAATTCAGGGAATGGTCTCTGCCTGTATCCATTATTCGTCCACGAGATTTACATATAGGAGGCGGAACTCCGGCGAGCTTTAGGGAGGAGTTAAGACGAGCCTCCTCAGCTAACCAACGTCCACTTTAACCTCCTAATAAGTGGCATTAACGAGCCTTATTACAATCCCGGAAATGAAGGCAGAAATAAATAAGCACTCGGACAGTTTCAAATGCAAATAACGAGAGTAAATGCAAATAACGAGCTGGTCCTTGCACGCCTTCATGCAGAATTAATGGATGCCGTGGATGTTCCTACATCAGAATCTCTTTGTAATATTGAGCCTATTTATAGAGGCTTATGCAATGAGAAAAGGAGAATATTATTGATTGAAAAACGTGGGCTTTGCTCTCTTGGTTCTTCGGAACAGTTCGAACACAACGGAGGGATTCTGTCGAGTTCACCATCGACTTATCAAGCGGATCTTCATCACCATTTGTGGCGTCATCGACATATCAAGGTTCTTTGTTTCAACTCAAGCAGCGGGTCGCGGTCTTAATACCAAGGTTCTTGTTTGGTTGTGAGCATCGGGTCGAGATCTCCATCACGAACTGATCTAGAACGATCTGGGATTTCACGCTTTGTGGCCGGGTCTCGTCGCATCGTTGGCGGGGTTCGTATCATTTGGTATCAGAGCTTAGACTTCTATTTCAGTTCTATCTATCCTTTAAATTTCGTTTTTATCATTAGTTTTCAGTTAGTTGTTCTTATTGTATTCTGAGTTTGAGAAAGAAAAAAAATCAAAAAAAGAGAGAAAAATCCGGAAAAAGGAAAGAAAGAAAAGAAGGCAGCCTACAAAGGAAGAAAAGAGGCTGAAAAAAAAGTTTGCAAAAAAGTGAAAAGAAAAAAAAGGAGAATCTGCAAGAATGTCTTATAACTACTCAAGAAGATGCGTTGAAGGTGTTGCACCATTGGTTGGTTGATATGAATCTGATTAGCAAGAAGATTAATTTCGTTTTTGAGGTTTTTGAGTCTGTTTAGGAAGTTAATTATATGTTATTTTTGTTTTATAAGAATTATAGTCTATTTAGGAAGTCAATAATGTGAGAATTTCGTTTCTTTAAGAGTTCAAGTCAGTTTAGGATGGTGATTATGTGATAATCACGTTTTTAGCAATCATAAGAGTACTAGACTTGTTTTCCTTTTTAGTTTCCTATTTTTAAGTCATATTTATCTAGTTAGAAGTTATATTTAATTAGGAATCTCTTTGTAACAATCTGCCTATATATATAAAGGCTTTATCAATGAGAATGAGGAGAATAATTTGAGTACAAAAAACGTGGGCTTTGCTCTCTTGGTTCTTCGGAACTGTTCGAACACAGCGGAGGGATTCCGTTCGTTCACCTACGACTTATCAAGCAGATCTACATCACCGTTTGTGGCGTGTTCATCAAATCAAGGTTCTTGTTTCCCTACAGCAGCGGGTCGAGGTTGTTCATACCGAGGTTCTTGCAAAGGTGCAAACAACGGGTCGAGATTTCCATCAATCTGAACGTAGATAGATCCGGCTTTCGCGTGGATCCGTCACGAGATTCACATCATTTGGTATCAGAGCTTAGGTTCTACTTCAGATCATCTATCTTTAAATTTCGTTTAGAAGATTAATTTCGTTTTTGAGGTTTTTGAGTCTATTTAGGAAGTTAATTATATGTTATTTTTGTTTTATAAGAATTATAGTCTATTTAGGAAGTCAATAATGTGAGAATTTCGTTTCTTTAAGAGTTCAAGTCAGTTTAGGAAGGTGATTATGTGATAATCACGTTTTTAGCAATCATAAGAGTACTAGACTTGTTTTCCTTTTTAGTTTCCTATTTTTAAGTCATATTTATCTAGTTAGAAGTTATATTTAATTAGGAATCTCTTTGTAATAATCTGCCTATATATATAAAGGCATTATCAATGAGAATGAGGAGAATAATTTGAGTACAAAAAACGTGGGCTTTGCTCTCTTGGTTCTTCGGAACTGTTCGAACACAGCGGAGGGATTCCGTTCGTTCACCTACGACTTATCAAGCGGATCTACATCACCGTTTGTGGCGTCTTCATCAAATCAAGGTTCTTGTTTCCCTACAGCAGCGGGTCGAGGTTGTTCATACCGAGGTTCTTGCAAAGGTGCAAACAACGGGTCGAGATTTCCATCAATCTGAACGTAGATAGATCCGGCTTTCGCGTGGATCCGTCACGAGATTCACATCATTGGTGATCCACACACGTTTATGGACGCCCTTCTTAGTAGGATGAGGCATATAATGAGAACGGAGGTCAAGAAGCTCAGCGAAAAGGTGGACCGGATAGTGTGCAAACAAGAGAGGATACAAGTTGTTCCTAATGTATGCAGGGATACAAGAGCTCAACAAAGAAAGATTGGGGTTAGAGGTGATAGCACTCTTAGAGTTACAGCATGGGATGATGAAGACAGCTGGGAGAAACTTATGTCTTTGGCAAGGAAAATTGACTTGCATACAAGAGAAGTTAGTGAAGTACAACAAGAGAAGATCATTCAATCTAAGTGCAACATTGAGGAAAATGTATGTTGTTCTGAAATTGGTATGCCTTCAGATGAAGTTTTTGAAGAGGTTTTGACATGGGAGGAGTTTGGTGAATATTCCATTGACTTATTTGATGGAGATTATTTTGATGACCATACCATGTCACTACTTTACCTAAGAGATTTATTTGACGAATCATCTGTGGTGGATATTGTTCACATGAAGAAGTGCACAATTCCTATTGATGGTGAACATGAAGTAGGAGAGGAGTACCTATTGGAGAATCGAGCGGAGCTGATTCTGAATCTGAAGAAGGCGTAGGCTCTACAAGGAGTCTTAGGAGAGCAAGAACAAACCGTCCACCTAGGGAGACAAGGCCAAAGAGAGACGACAACATAGGGAGTATCAAACTGAAGATACCTTCCTTTGCTGGTCGTTCTGACCCGGAGGCGTACTTAGAGTGGGAGAAGAAGATTGAGTTCGTGTTTGATTGCCACAATAGCTCCGAAGAAAAGAAGGTAAAACTTGCCATCACCGAATTCACTGATTATGCTATAACTTGGTGGGATCAACTTGTGACTAGCAGGAGGAGAAATAGAGAACGCCCTATAGCTACTTGGGAAGACATGAAAGTGGTGATGAGGAAGAGATTTGTTCCAAGTCATTACTATAGAGAGCTGTATAAGAAGTTACAAGGAATGAGGCAAGGAAGTTTGAGTGTGGAGGAGTACTTCAAACAGATGGAGATGGCCATGATAAGAGCTGATATAGATGAAGATAGAGAAGTTACAATGGCAAGGTTCTTGAATGGACTCAATCCTGAAATTCAAGACAAAGTTGAGTTGCAACACTATGTGGAGTTGGAGGACATGGTGCATATGGCAACGAAAATTGAGAAGCAACTCAAGAGAGGAGAGGGGAGAACAAAAGCTACATCGAATTCTACTTGGAAGCCAAACTACCAAAAGAAGTTTGACAAGCCACAAGCAGCCAAAGTAGAGCATAAATCCGAGAGTTCTCAAGCTAATTCTCAAAGGAAAGTGGAAGTCACTCCAGCTAGGAACCGTGACATCAAGTGCTTTAAGTGTCAAGGAAGAGGGCACATCTCAAGTCAATGCCCTAACAAGCAAGCAATGGTGATCAAGGAGAGTGGAGAGATTGAAACTGAAGAAGAGGATTCGGAGCATGAAAGAAGGCCTTCTTTGGAGGACGTATCCGAGGAAGAGTACCAAGCTGCTGAGAGGCTTACTCTTGTGTCTAGAAGAGCATTGAATGTGCAAGTAAAAGAAGAAAATGATGTGGCTCAAAGAGAAAATATTTTTCACACAAGGTGCTATGTCAAAGACAAGGTGTGTAGTGTCATCATAGATGGAGGAAGTTGTGCTAATGTCGCAAGCACTACTATGGTGGAGAAGTTGGGGTTGCTCACTGGAAAACACCCTAAGCCTTACAAACTACAATGGCTGAATGATAGTGGAGAAGTACGAGTGATGAAGCAAGTATTGGTAACATTCCGCATTGGCAACTATGAGGATGAAGTGTTGTGTGATGTTGTACCAATGCAAGCTGGTCATCTATTGTTAGGAAGGCCATGGCAGTTTGATAGGAAAGTGCATCATAATGGCTACACCAACAAATACTCATTTATACTTAAGAAGAGAGTAATCACCTTGGCACCCTTGTCACCATCACAAGTTTGTGAAGATCAAAGACTGTTGCAACAAGAAAGTGATGAGCAAAGAGAGCGTGACAAAAAGAAAAAGAATGAGAGAAGAGAAGAAGCCGAAAAAAAGATAAGAAAAACGGCCAATGGAGAGGAAAAGATTGAGAAAACAAAAGAAGCCGGAAAAACAGAAATTAAAACGGCCAAAGAGAGAAAAAACGAGAGTTGGAAAAAGAGTTACTATGTGGGACAAGTGATATTAAGCAAGCATGCTTTGCAAAGAAGCCTATGATCTTACTTCGGTATAGGGAGGCACTTTTAAACACTAACGAGCTTGAACCACATGTACCTAGTACGGTTGTGTCTCTTTTGCAGGATTACAAGGATGTCTTTCCCGACGAGCTACCACCTGGTTTGCCACCTATTCGTGGGATTGAACATCAAATAGACTTTGTCCCGGGAGCTACCATACCTAACCGTCCCGCATATAGAAGCAATCCTGAAGAGACAAAGGAGCTTGAGAAGCAAGTCAACGAGCTGTTGGAGAAAGGGTACGTAAGAGAGAGCATGAGTCCATGTGCTGTTCCAGTCCTACTTGTGCCCAAGAAGGATAAAACATGGAGAATGTGTGTTGATTGCCGAGCAGTCAACAACATAACGGTAAAATATCGTCACCCTATCCCTCGTTTAGATGACATGTTAGATGAGTTGCATGGTTCTTGCATGTTTTCTAAGATTGATTTGAAGAGTGGTTATCATCAAATTAGGATGAAAGAAGGAGATGAGTGGAAGACTGTTTTTAAAACTAAGTATGGGTTGTATGAGTGGATGGTCATGCCATTTGGTTTGTCCAACGCACCTAGCACGTTTATGCGACTCATGAATCATGTTCTACGTCCATTCATTGGTAAATTTGTAGTTGTTTACTTTGATGATATACTCATCTATAGCAAGAACGTGGGGGATCATCTAGAACATTTGAAATCTGTCTTAGATGCACTTAGAGAAGAACAATTGTTTACTAACTTGAAGAAGTGCACCTTTTGTACGGATAAGCTTGTATTCTTGGGTTTTGTTGTTGGAGCTAACGGAATACAGGTTGATGAAGAAAAGATCCGAGCTATCCGTGAATGGCCAAGCCCTACAAGTGTTGCTAATGTTAGGAGCTTTCATGGACTAGCTAGTTTTTATAGGAGATTTGTGAAGGACTTTAGTAGCATAGCCGCACCCATAACTGAAGTCATCAAGAAGAACGTGGGCTTTACTTGGGGAGAAGCACAAGAGCAGGCTTTCCAACTACTGAAAGGGAAGTTGACTAATGCACCCTTGTTAGCTTTACCTAATTTCTCTAAGACTTTTGAAATAGAGTGTGATGCTTCTGGTGTAGGAATTGGAGCTGTCCTTATGCAAGAAGGAAGTCCCATTGCATACTTTAGTGAGAAACTAAGTGGTGCAACCTTGAATTACCCGACCTATGACAAGGAGTTGTACGCACTAGTTCGAGCACTGGAGACATGGCAGCATTACTTGTGGCCAAAGGAGTTCGTGATTCACACTGATCATGAGTCACTCAAGCATTTAAAGGGGCAAAACAAGCTGAACAAGAGGCATGCACGATGGGTGGAGTTCATTGAGACATTTCCTTATGTCATTCGCTACAAGCAAGGTAAGGAAAATGTAGTGGCTGATGCACTATCACGAAGGTACGCCTTGATCTCAACTCTTGATGCTAAACTACTTGGCTTTGAACACATTAAAGAGATGTATGTTGATGATGTTGATTTTGGCGAGTTGTTTAGATCAACTGAAAGAAGTGCATTTGGTAAGTTCTTTCGTAATGAAGGTTACCTATTTCATGAAAACAAACTTTGTGTGCCTAATTGTTCGATGCGAGAATTACTAATTCAGGAGGCACATGGAGGTGGCTTAATGGGGCATTTTGGAATTGCAAAGACCTTGGCAATGCTACAAGATCATTTCTTTTGGCCACACATGAAGAGAGACGTTGAGAGAGTTTGTGGTCGTTGCATCACTTGCAAGCAAGCCAAGTCAAAGGTAAAACCCCATGGTTTGTACACCCCACTACCTATACCTAGTGAGCCCTGGATTGATATCTCTATGGATTTTGTGTTAGGCCTACCTAGGACTAAGCGTGGAAGAGATTCAATTTTTGTGGTAGTGGATAGGTTTTCTAAGATGGCACATTTCATTCCATGTCATAAAACTGATGATGCTTCAAACATTGCTGATTTGTTCTTTAGAGAGGTTGTTAGGTTACATGGCATGCCTAGGACAATTATCTCTGATAGAGATGCTAAATTCCTAAGTTACTTTTGGAAGACCTTGTGGTGCAAGTTAGGTACTAAGTTGTTGTTTTCTACTACTTGTCATCCTCAAACTGATGGTCAAACTGAAGTAGTAAATAGGACTTTGTCTACACTTTTGAGAGCACTCATTAAGCATAACATTAAGACTTGGGAAGATTGTTTGCCTCATGTTGAGTTTGCTTATAATCGTTCTGTCCATTCAGCTACTCAATTCTCACCATTTGAGCTTGTTTATGGATTTAATCCTTTGACTCCATTGGATTTATCACCTCTACCTTCGAGTGAGCATGTTAACTTAGATGGCAAGAAGAAAGCTGAATTTGTCAAGCAGTTACATGAGAAAGCTAGAATGAACATCGAGAAGCGCACGGAGCACTATGCAAGGCAAGCAAACAAAGGAAGGCACAAGGTTGTCTTTGAGCCGGGCGATTGGGTTTGGCTACATATGAGGAAGGAGCGTTTTCCTGTCCAAAGACGTTCAAAGTTGCTACCACGGGGAGATGGTCCATTCCAAGTGCTAGAACGCATTAATGATAATGCCTACAAGCTAGACCTTCCGGGTGAGTATAGTGTAAGTGCTTCGTTTAATGTGGCTGACTTGAGTCCGTTTGATGTAGGTGATGATTTGAGGACAAATCCTTTTCAAGAGGAGGGGAATGATGTGAGCAAGCCTAAGGACGCACCTACTATCAAGCTTGTAGACTCGAAGCAAGTTCAAGTTCCGATTGGGCCAATGACAAGAGCACGAGCTAGGAAGTTGCAATCTGACTTCAATGGATTAATGGAAGAAGTTTGGGCTCAATCAAGTGCGTGGAGGACCAAGGACGTCCAAGAAGCCCAAGGGAGGCCCATGCACGTTTTGGAAGCTGAATGGGAGGCTTGACATGCACGTAAGCTTCTAGATACATGCGCACATGGAGAATCAAGAGGACTCAGCCTATTTAGTCCATGCATCTATTTGTTTTGGACGTGCACCTAGTAGTTATTCTATTAGATATTATTTGCTTATATTATTCCTTATTTAGTTGAATAAGTTCGGCCAGAATCTCTTTAGAATAGGAAAGAATTTTGGCCAGCCTTAAACTCCTTATTTGGAGTTAGTTTCGTTTAGGAAAGTTGTAAGACATGAGGAGCCTATATAAAGAGGCGTCCCCCTTCAATAAAGAACACAACAATTCGGAAATACTTAGCATTGGCTAGTTGAGAGTTTGATACTCGTTTGTTCTTGCTTAGGCTGGTGAGTCGTCTTGGCTAGAATTTATCCTTCACTTATCAAGCGGATATTCCATCCCCGCTTGTGGCGTGATACGACCTTAGGTCAAGGTTCAGAAGCCCTTGCAGCGGGTTGAGGTACAAATTCGTGCCTTAGTTCGTGTAAGTTCTTGTGAGTTGTGATCTGTTCCATTCTAAAGTAACAAACGGTCCGAGTTGTGAATCTTTTCCGCGGAGATTCATATCACAAGGACTTCACGAAGGTGCTTGACATGATCTTCTCTCGTCTTGCTATACACCAGAATGTCATCAAAATAGACCACCACAAACTTATCAAGAAATGGTCGTAAAACTTGGTGCATCAGCCTCATAAACGTACTAGGGGCATTTGTCAACCCGAATGGCATGACCAACCATTCGTACAGCCCCTCCTTGGTCTTAAAGGCCGTTTTCCACTCATCACCAGGCCTTATTCTAATCTGATGGTAACCACTTTTTAAATCTATCTTAGAGAAAATAGTGGAACCACTCAGATTATCAAGCATATCTTCAAGTCTAGGGATAGGAAATCTATACCCCACTGTGATCTTGTTGATGGCTCTGCTGTCCACGCACATTCGCCAAGAGCCATCCTTTTTAGGAACTAACAAGGCAGGAACTCCACAAGGACAAAGGCTCTCACGTATTGATCCACGCTCCAGAAGCTCTTGCACTTGTAACTTTAAAACTTTGTGCTCTTCAGGACTCATTTTATAAGGAGGTAAATTCGGGAGGGTGGCACCTGGAACAAGGTCAATGTTGTGCTGAATTTCACGCATAGGAGGTAGTCCCTTAGGCAGATCTGAGGGAAAGACATCCACGAAGTCTCGTAGGAGCACTTGGACTTCGTATGGAAGGACTTCTTTGCTCCTTGTGTCTTGCTTCAGATTGTTGTCCAATAGAAGGACGTGGCATACTCCTGCCTCCTTTAGGGAGAGTTGGAATTCCTTGAACGAAGTCAGTAGCGTCACCATTTGCACAAGGTTGCTCCCCTTCTTGCCAAGATTCTTCGGTTTTCTTGGAAGCAACGTGAACTTCTGACCATTTTTAATCACTTCGTACGTGTTCTCCTCTCCCTTATGCACTGCCTTATTATCATACTCCCAAGGCCTCCCAAGCAGAATATTGCATGCATCCATGCGAAGCACATCGCAAGTCACAACATCAGTGAATTGTCCAATGGAGATTGGCACTTGGCAACGTGAATCAACCCGAATACTTCCTCCAGATTGCACCCACCCAATAGAGTAAGGAGCAGGATGTGGGGTGGTCTTCAACCCGAGTTTCTCCACCATGCTTGCACTTATGAAGTTCTCCTGACTTCCTCCATCAACAATAACATCACAAACTTCCTTTCCTACATGACATCTTGTGCGGAACAGGTTGTGACGCTGAGTTGCATCTTTTTTCTCCACGGACAAAGCCAACTTCCTCATGACTCCACAGTATTCCTCATCATCACCAAATTCATCTTGTGACTCCTCCTCACTTTCCTCAACAGGTGCGCAAAAGAGAGCATCCTCCTGATCTCCTTCAGCCTCACACAATTGCACAAACTTTCTTTTTGGACACTCACTTGATCTGTGCCCTATTTCATTGCACTTGAAGCATTTTATTCGCGAAGAACCCTCAGCAACCTCCTTGCCTTTCCTCTGAACTTGCTCGGTATTAGAAAGGGCTGGCCTGGGCCGAGGCACAACTCTTGCATCTCCAGTTGGCGTGGGGTTCTTCTCTGGTCCACGAGCAAAATTTGAAGTCTGGCCAGGGGTGTAACGATTGCCAACCACTCTCTTCTTCTTTAGGGCAGCTCCAATCTTGCGTGCCTTGTTGCACACGTCTTGGAAATACAGGAACGTGTCAAACTCCATACGACTCTTCACTTCATAGTGCAAGCCATCAATGAACCTCGCAATCATTTGGTCCTCATGTTCTTCCACATCATTCCGGGCAGCCAATCTCATAAATTCAGCAATATACTCATCAACAGACTTGTTACCATGCGTGCAAGATAAGAATTGGGAGAACAAAGTCTGATGATAGTCTACGGGCAGAAATCTTTCCCTAAGTGCTTGCTCCATGGTTGGCCAATCACGAATAGGTAGATCACCTCTCCTTCTGCGAGATTCTTGCTCTTTACGCCACCACACCGCAGCACCAGATTCTAGCTTGAAAGCAACGTAGCTTACTTTTTGTTCTTCCGTGAGCTCCATACAATCAAAATACTTCTCTACGGAGTCAAGCCAATTCAGAAAGGCTTCCACATCTGCCTCCCCATAAAACTTCTCAATGTTCATTTTAAACGGACGATCTATCTTCCTAACATAATCATCTCCACGATCATCCATTCTATATACCTCCCTCCTAGGGCCACGGCCAGCATCACCACGGCCTCCATCTCCTCTCCCACGTCCTCTCAACCCACGTACAGCCCTTCCTCCCCTCCTCACATCCAACGTAGCATCAGATTCTACATCCCCATCTTCATCAAGATCTAAAGGCGGATTACGTACCACTGGAGGGGGGGGGGGGGGGGGGGGGGGGGTGCTGGAGGTTGCACCACCAAATTAGCAAGCTGCGTGCGGATCTCCAAGATGGCAGCCTCCAAGGTGGCAAATCTTTGACGTAGATCCGGATTCTGGTTGTCCATGGGATCGGCCATAGTGCATCGGATTCTGGTGGAGCTTGGTTTGGTATTAGAGGCACGGATCAGGGGATCGCGAAACCTTGTGGATCGGCTCGTAGGTAGGGTCTCTCACAACTCTCTGTGGTGATAGCGTTCACTCAAGATCAATGTAGAAACTGATCTGATCGTAATCTATGCTCTGATACCACCTAATGTTGCACAGCGGAATTAACTTGTGTGCTTGTGAATTCTGGAACGAACTCAATGAAAGATTTACAACAATCACCAACTTTCGTAGGGTGATTGAGGTTTGCCTATTGCTAGGCGGCCAATCAATGGCAAAAAAAAACAACAAGCACAAAACGTGCTCCTCTTTGCCTTAGCAAACTCAGAATATTCTGGATTAATTCAACAAGTCATTTCCTTCTTTGTGATGCTCAATTTAAACGAGCTAAATTCCAGCCAGAAATTAAGGCTCCAGCTGTTACAATCTTTTCCCTTCCCACGTCCATATTAGGACAGCCATAACTAACATTAACACGCCTCATTATTAGTTGCTAAACCCCCTTTAGCAACAGAAGGAAAGAAAACGAAACATGTCCTAATTATTACAATCCAGATTCGGAAATAAAAGCAACACATTAAATAAACGACTTGAGGATCCCATGCAGCTCATGCACACCCTTGTGCACGTCCTTGTACCTTGATTTGGGACGTCCTACGTCAACTTGCCAAATGCACTTCTTTCAGTTGATCTAAACAACTCGCCAAAATCAACATCATCAACATACATCTCCTTAATGTGTTCAAAGCCAAGTAGTTTAGCATCAAGAGTGGAGATCAAGGCGTACCTTCGTGATAGTGCATCAGCCACTACATTTTCCTTACCTTGCTTGTAGCGAATGACATAACGAAATGTCTCAATGAATTCCACCCATCGTGCATGCCTCTTGTTCAGCTTGTGTTGCCCCTTTAAGTGCTTGAGTGACTCATGATCAGTGTGAATCACAAACTCCTTTGGCCACAAGTAATGCTGCCATGTCTCCAATGCTCGAACTAGTGCGTACAACTCCTTGTCATAGGTCGGGTAATTCAAGGTTGCACCATTTAGTTTCTCACTAAAGTATGCAATGGGTCTTCCTTCTTGCATAAGGACAGCTCCAATTCCTACACCAGAAGCATCACACTCTATTTCAAAAGTCTTAGAGAAATTAGGCAAAGCTAACAAGGGTGCATTAGTCAACTTCCCTTTCAGTAGTTGGAAAGCCTTCTCTTGAGCTTCTCCCCAAGTAAAGCCCACGTTCTTCTTGATGACTTCAGTAATGGGTGCGGCTATGCTACTAAAGTCCTTCACAAATCTCCTATAAAAACTAGCTAGTCCATGAAAGCTCCTAACATTAGCAACACTTGTAGGGCTTGGCCATTCACGGATAGCTCGGATCTTTTCTTCATCAACCTGTATTCCGTTAGCTCCAACAACAAAACCCAAGAATACAAGCTTATCCGTACAAAAGGTGCACTTCTTCAAGTTAGCAAACAATTGTTCTTCTCTAAGTGCATCTAAGACAGATTTCAAATGTTCTAGATGATCCCCTACGCTCTTGCTATAGATGAGTATATCATCAAAGTAAACAACTACAAATTTACCAATGAATGGACGTAGAACATGATTCATGAGTCGTATAAACGTGCTAGGTGCGTTGGACAAACCAAATGGCATGACCATCCACTCATACAACCCATACTTAGTTTTTAAAGCAGTCTTCCACTTATCTCCTTCTTTCATCCTAATTTGATGATAACCACTCTTCAAATCAATCTTAGAAAACATGCAAGAACCATGCAACTCATCTAACATGTCATCTAAACGAGGGATAGGGTGACGATATTTTACTGTTATGTTGTTGACTGCTCGGCAATCAACACACATTCTCCATGTTTTATCCTTCTTGGGCACAAGTAGGACTGGAACAGCACATGGACTCATGCTCTCTCTTACGTACCCTCTCTCCAACAGCTCGTTGACTTGCTTCTCAAGCTCCTTTGTCTCTTCAGGATTGCTTCTATATGCGGGACGGTTAGGTATGGCAGCTCCCGGGACAAAGTCTATTTGATGTTCAATCCCACGAATAGGTGGCAAACCAGGTGGTAGCTCGTCGGGAAAGACATCCTTGTAATCCTGCAAAAGAGTCACAACTGTACTAGGTACATGTGGTTCAAGCTCGTTAGTGTTTAAAAGTGCCTCCCTATACCGAAGTAAGATCATAGGCTTCTTTTCAAAGCATGCTTGCTTAATATCACTTGTTCCCACATAGTAGCTCTTTTTCCAACTCTCGGTTTTTCTCTCTTTGGCCGTTTTAATTTCTGTTTTTCCGGCTTCTTTTGTTTTCTCAATCTTTTCCTCTCCATTGGCCGTTTTTCTTATCTTTTTTTCGGCTTCTTCTCTCCTCTCATTCTTTTTCTTTTTGTCACGCTCTCTTTGCTCATCACTTTCTTGTTGCAACAGTCGTTGATCTTCACAAACTTGTGATGGTGACAAGGGTGCCAAGGTGATTACTCTCTTCTTGAGTATAAATGAGTATTTGTTGGTGTAGCCATTATGATGCACTTTCCTATCAAACTGCCATGGCCTTCCTAACAATAGGTGACCAGCTTGCATTGGTACGACATCACACAACACTTCATCCTCATAGTTGCCAATGCGGAATGCTACCAATACTTGCTTCATCACTCGTACTTCTCCACTATCATTCAGCCATTGTAGTTTGTAAGGCTTAGGGTGTTTTCCAGTGAGTAACCCTAACTTCTCCACCATAGTAGTGCTTGCGACATTAGCACAACTTCCTCCGTCTATGATGACACTACACACCTTGTCTTTGACATAGCACCTTGTGTGAAAAATATTTTCTCTTTGAGCCACATCATTTTCTTCTTTTACTTGCATATTCAATGCTCTTCTAGACACAAGAGTAAGCCTCTCAGCAGCTTGGTACTCTTCCTCGGATACGTCCTCCAAAGAAGGCATGCTTTCATGCTCCGAATCCTCTTCTTCAGTTTCAATCTCTCCACTTTCCTTGATCACCATTGCTTGCTTGTTAGGGCATTCACTTGAGATGTGCCCTCTTCCTTGACACTTAAAGCACTTGATGTCACGGTTCCTAGCTGGAGTGACTTCCACTTTCCTTTGAGAATTAGCTTGAGAACTCTCGGATTTATGCTCTACTTTGGCTGCTTGTGGCTTGTCAAACTTCTTTTGGTAGTTTGGCTTCCAAGTAGAACTCGATGTAGCTCTTGTTCTCCCCTCTCCTCTCTTGAGTTGCTTCTCAATTTTCGTTGCCATATGCACCATGTCCTCCAACTCCACATAGTGTTGCAACTCAACTTTGTCTTGAATTTCAGGATTGAGTCCATTCAAGAACCTTGCCATTATAACTTCTCTATCTTCATCTATATCAGCTCTTATCATGGCCATCTCCATCTGTTTGAAATACTCCTCCACACTCAAACTTCCTTGCCTCATCCCTTGTAACTTCTTATACAGCCCTCTATAGTAATGACTTGGAACAAATCTCTTCCTCATCACCACTTTCATGTCTTCCCAAGTAGCTATAGGGCGTTCTCTATTTCTCCTCCTGCTTGTCACAAGTTGATCCCACCAAGTTATAGCATAATCAGTGAATTCGGTGATGGCAAGTTTTACCTTCTTTTCTTCGGAGCTATTATGGCAATCAAACACGAACTCAATCTTCTTCTCCCACTCTAAGTACGCCTCCGGGTCAGAATGACCAGCAAAGGAAGGTATCTTCAGTTTGATACTCCCTATGTTGTCGTCTCTCTTTGGCCTTGCCTCCCTAGGTGGACGGTTTGTTCTTGCTCTCCTAAGACTCCTTGTAGAGCCTACGCCTTCTTCCGATTCAGAATCAGCTCCGCTGGACTCTCCAATAGGTACTCCTCCCCTACACCTTTGGAGTTCGCCTCGCGTTTGGGGGTTGTCACGAGAATTCTCCACGGCATCCACGCGTAGTTGCAAAGGCTCCATCTGAGCTTGCACCATCTGCTCGAGCTTCCCGGCCAAAGCATCCACTAATAACTTAAGGTCTATGCTTCCCATATTTTGACCTTCATGCGACATGTTTGCTGCAAGAAAATTGGTTAGTAAAAAAAATATGGCCTCACAAGCTCACTCCCTTACGTGTATACTCTCAATGTATGGTGCACTCAAGTTCACTCGTGTTTGCACTCAAATATTTGGCTTTTCTCTCTAAGGTACTCGCACACTCTTGCCTTTTTCCTCTCGTGATACTTGTATGTTCTTACTAAGGCTAGAACGGCCTTGCTTGAGCTTCACGCTTTAACAAACGGAATGTTAAAGTTCCTCTTTGGACTTTCTTTTAGTCTTGCTTGTCCCCTTTCTTGATCAGCTGTTGCGCCTCCTTAGTTCGCTAGCTTCCCTTGGATTTGCTTCCTCTTTAGCTTGAGACTTCCAATTTAGCTTGCTTCCTCTTTAGCTTGCGGCTTCCTTTTCTTTTTTTCTTTTCTTTCCTTTTTTTTCTCTTTTCTTTTCTTTTCTTTTCTTTTCTTTTCTTTTTTTTTTCTTTCTTTTCTTGCTTCACTCGTTTGTTTTCCTCTCTTTTCTCTCAATCAGCGAAGAGAGAAAACGAACCAACAAGAACAAAAAAAAACAAGCAACAAAACGAACCAACAAGAACAAATTTAACAAGGATAATGAACTAAAGTAACAAGCTAAGCTCTGATACCAACTGATATGAATCTCCGCGGAAAAGATTCACAACTCGAACCGTTTGTTACTTTAGAATGGAACAGATCACAACTCACAAGAACTCACACGAACTAAGGCACGAAATTGAACCTTAACCCGCTGCAAGAGCTTCTGAACCTTGACCTAAGGTCGTATCACGCCACGAGCGGGGATGGATGATCCGCTTGATAAGTGAAAGATAAATTCTAGCCAAGACGACTCACCAGCCTAAGCAAGAACAAACGAGTATCAAAACTCTCAGTTAGCCAATGCTAAGTATTTCCGAATTGTTGTGTCTTTATTGAAGGGGGACGCCTCTTTATATAGGCTCCATAAGTCTTACAACTTTCCTAAACGAAACTAACTCCAATTAAGGAGTTTAAGGCTGGTGAGAACTCTCTTTCCTATTCTAAAGAGATTCTGGCCGAACTTATTCAACTAAATAAGGAATAATATAAGCAAATAATATCTAATAGAATAACTACTAGCTGCACGTCCAAAACAAGTAGATGCACGGACTAAATAGGCTGATTCTTCTTGATTCTCCATGTGCGCATGCATCTAGAAGCTTACGTGCATGTCAAGCTTCCCATTTAGCTTCCAAAACGTGCATGGGTCTCCCTTGGGCTTCTTGGACGTCCTTGGTCCTCCACGCACTTGCTTGGGCCCAAACTTCTTGCATTAATCCATTGAAGTCAGATTGCAACTTCCTAGCTCGTGCTCTTGTCATTGGCCCAATTGGAAGTTGAACGTGCTTCGAGTCCACAAGCTTGATAGTAGGTGCGTCCTTAGGCTTGCTCACATCACTTTCCCGCGCAACGGCGTTCAAAGTTGCTACCACGGGGAGATGGTCCATTTCAAGTGCTTGAACGCATCAATGACAATGCCTACAAGCTTGACTTGCCAGGTGAGTATAATGTTAGTGCTTCTTTCAATGTTACTGATTTGAGTCCGTTTGATGTAGGTGAAGATTTGAGAACAAATCCTTTTCAAGAGGAGGGGAATGATGTGAGCACACCTACGAACACACCTACATTCAAGCCACAAGACTCACGGCAAGTGCACGTACCAATTGGACCGGTGACACGAGCAAGAGCCAAAAAGTTTCAGGCAAAATTTAATGGATTAATGCAAGAAGTCTGGGCTCAAGATGGTGCGTACAAGTGCAAGGACGTGCATGAGGCCCACGCTAAGCCCATGCACGTGATAGAGGCTATTTTGGAAGCTTGATATGCACGCAAACTTCTGGATGCATGCGCACATGGAGAATCAGAAAGAATCAACCTATTTAGGCCGTGTATCTACTTGTTAGGACGTGCAACTATTAATTATTCTATTAGATATTATTTGCTTAGATTATTTCCTATTTTAGTTGAATAATTCGGCAAGAATATCCTTAGATTAGGAAAGAGAGTTTTGGCCAGCCTTTGAGCTCCTTTTAAGGAGTTAGCTTGTTTAGGAATTGCTGTAGCACAACGGAGGCGTGCGAATCAACACTTGAAACGAACAAGGCTCGAACAATTGAAAGAAACAAAACGATGGACAATTCCACTTGAATCTTCCGAAACAAGATGGAAGGTTTGCTCGAGTCCACAAGCAGCCAACCAACGGCCAAGGTAGGAAATTCTCGCGCACGAAGCGCACTCAACTCACTTGCACGTTTTTGGATTCAATCAATTCTCCTCATTATTTCCTCTCCGCCAGATACAAATAGAAGGCGGGAGTTAAGGCAGGAGTTAAGGCGAGAATTATGGCAAGCCTCTTCACACTCCTCCTGTCCGTAACCTCCCCTTTAACCCCCACTAATTGGCATTTAAATGTGCCTTATTACAACCACGAAATTAAACGCTGAAACGAAATTAAACGCTGAATTAAGTGCAATAATTGAAATCACAAACTCCACGCTTGCCATGCACACGTCCAATGCACAAGCATGTTGGCCAATGCACATTCGTCCTACGGCATCCTCCCCCCCTTAAGAGTCTGCTAGTCTCGAGCAGCTAAACGGCTTGGCAAAGGAAGAGGATTGAAATATGGCGTGAGATAAGCTACGTTGAAGGTCCTCGATACGCCTAGATCTTCCGGTAGGTCAATCACATATGCATTGTCGTTGACACGCCGTAGCACCTTGTATGGACCAAACCGTCGTGCTTGAAGCTTGCCTCCCCAGCCTGCGGGCATGCGTTCCTTGCGAAAGTGCACCATAACCTGTTCTCCGGGTTGAAATATTTGCACCTTTCGCTTTGCATCCACTCGCTCTTTCTCCTTAGCGTACATTGTACTAAGTCTCTTCTTCACAGCTTCCAGTATGGCTTGCACGTCTTCAGCATAGGAGAGGGCACTTGTGTTGGCTCGAACAGGTCGTGGCACGCTGGAGACATCAACCAAATGGTTAGGGGCCTTTGTATACACCAAGGCAAAGGGAGACTTCCCCGTAGACCTGTGAACAGCTCCATTATACGCGAATTCCGCAATAGGCAAAGCAAGATCCCACTGCCTTAGCCTCTCATGACACAAGCTGCGAAGAAGGTTGCCAAGGGTGCGGTTTGTTGCTTCCGTTTGACCATCTGTCTGAGGGTGCGCGGTGGTGCTGAATTGGAGCGTGGCATCGAACATCCTCCAAAGTGTCTTCCAAAAGCTGGCAAGAAACTTGGTGTCTCGATCAGAAACAATCGTTTTAGGCACGCCATGCAAACGCACCACCTCTCTAAAGAAATGCCTTGCCACCGCGGCTGCATCATTCGTCTTCTTGCATGGCACAAAATGCGCCATCTTTGACAACCTGTCAACAATAACAAAAATAGAATCCGCCCCTCTTGGAGTGCGGGGTAAGCCAAGGATAAAATCCATGCTAAGGTCTTCCCATATGGCATTGGGAATTGGCAAAGGCGTGTACAGGCCAGCATTGTTGACTCCTCCCTTCGTTTCTTGGCACACACGGCAGTGTTGCACAAACTTAGCAACATCCTTGTACATCTTTGGCCAATGGAAACGCTCTTGCATCGAGGACAAGGTCTTGTCACGTCCCAAATGAGCTGCCAAGCCTCCCGCGTGCATCTCTTGCATCAAATGAGCACGTAGGGATGACTTTGGTACACACAACTGATTCCCTCTCATTAGGAACCCATCTTGCAAGAAATAATCTCCTACACCCTTTCCTTCCTTGCACTTCATCCAGATATCACCAAAGTCTCCATCTTCCTCATACATATCTCGGACACAATCAAAGTCAGTAATCACACCTCGTAACTCAGTAAGCAATGCAAGTCTCCTACTCAAGGCATCAGCAACTATATTCTGAGTTCCACTTTTATGAGAGATCTTAAAAGGGAATTTCTGTAAGTAGGTACACCAACGAGCATGCATCGGATTGCTAAGCCTAGACTGGTCATGCAAGAACTTCAAAGCCTTGTGATCTGAGTAGAGAATGAACTCCTTACCAACAAGGTAGTGCTCCCACGTCTTGAGAGCTCGGAAAACAGCGTAGAATTCTTTCTCGTACGTTGTCCACTTCAATCTTGCTTCACTAAGCTTCTCACTGAAGAAAGCCACAGGTTTCTTCTCTTGCGAGAGCACGGCCCCAATGCCAAGCCCGGATGCATCCACCTCAACTTCAAATAGCTTGGCAAAGTCAGGGAGTGCGAGCACAGGTGCGGTGCTAAGCTTTTCCTTCAATGTCTGAAAGGCATGCTCAGCTTCTTCTCCCCAAACGAAGGGGGTCTGCTTCTTCAATAGGGCCGTGAGAGGGGCAGCAATCATGCTAAAATCCCGAATGAACCGGCGGTAGAAGGATGCCAAGCCAAGAAAGCTACGGGTCTGGCTCACATTTAAAGGAGCTGGCCAGGAGCGTATTGCTTCTATCTTGGCCTGATCAACATGGACTCCTTCCTTTCCAACCCGGAACCCCAAAAACAGAAGTTGGCTCTTCCAAAAACTACACTTCTTCAGGTTCACGTACAATTGATTTGCTCGCAAGGTTGAGAACACTTCCTTCAAATGCACCATGTGGTCTTCTTTGGTCTTGCTATACACCAAGATGTCATCAAAATAAACCACCACGTACTTGTCTAGGAAAGGCTTCAGGACTTGGTGCATTAGCCTCATGAACGTGCTTGGGGCATTAGTGAGTCCGAAAGGCATCACGAGCCACTCATACAAACCATCTCGCGTTTTGAACGCGGTCTTCCATTCATCACCAGGCCGAATTCTGATCTGATGATACCCGCTTCGTAGATCAATCTTGGAGAATATGGTGGCTCCACTCAGGTTGTCCAGCATATCATCGAGGCGAGGGATGGGAAATCTGTACCCAATTGTGATCTTGTTGATCGCCCTGCTGTCGATGCACATTCTCCAAGTGCCATCTTTCTTTGGCACGAGCAAAGCTGGCACGCCACAAGGACTTAGGCTCTCTTGCACATAGCCCTTGTCCAGTAACTCTTGCACTTGCTCTCGGATAATCTGGTTCTCCTTCGGACTCATCCGGTAGTGCGGCAAGTTTGGAAGGGTTGCGCCAGGTATAAGGTCAATTTGGTGCTGGATGTCACGCAAGGGTGGTAGCCCCTTTTGCAAGCTTTCATCCACGAGCTCTGGAAAGAGCTCAAATAACTCCAGCACCACTTCAGGGAGAGACTCCAAGCCTTCATCTTCCTTGGCTGGAGGGTTTGTCATAATAAGCACATGGAAACAACCTGCTTCTCGCGTGTAGTTCACCATCTCGTGCACAGAGGTCACCATAGATACGAGCTGCATGGCATTGGTTTGCCCCTTCACGTGCTTAGGCTTCTTCGGCAACAAAGTAAACTTCTCTCCTCCTTTTCTGACCTCGTACGTGTTCTCTTCGCCTCGATGCACGACCTTATTATCAAACTCCCAAGGTCTTCCTAATAGAATGTTGCACGCATCCATCTCAAGGACATCACATACAACTTGGTCAGAATACATCCCAATTGTGATTGGGACAGTGCACCTCGAGTTGACCTTGATTCCACCTCCGGATCTGACCCATCCAATGGAATATGGAGTGGGGTGAGGTGAGGTCTTCAAGCCAAGCTTTTCCACTGTCTTGCTACTCACAAAGTTCTCCTGGCTGCCTCCATCTATTATCACTTCACACACCACTTTCCCAACATGACAACTCGTGCGAAACAAGTTATTACGTTGGGAATCATCTCTCTTGGTTGCGGTCAATGCTACCTTCTGTATGACCCCGCAATACTCTTCTCCTTCAGAGGTCTCCTCCTCTTCATCACCCTCGTCCACGGGTGCACACAAATACGCCCCTTCCTCCTCCTCATCCGAATCTTCCTTCTCGCAAAGTTGTGTAAACTTGCGTTTAGGGCAATCACTAGACTTGTGGCCCAGTTCATTGCATTTGAAACATCGGATTGATGAGGTTGTGGCTACCTCTTTTCCCTTTCTTTGTGCAAACACAGGGGCAGGCTTGCTAGGAGGGGGTTTAGGCTCGGAAGCTTGGGGTGTGCTTCTTTCCACACCTCCCCTTGCATAGGTGGAAGCCTGACCAGGCCCTGAAAAACGGATGGAGGGCGCTTTCTTCCTCTTCAAGGCAGCCCCGATCTTTCTGGCTTTGGCACACGCATCGTTGAAAAACAAAAACGTGTCAAACTCCATCTTGCTCTTGATCTCATAACTGAGGCCCTCAACAAACCGTGCAATCATCTGATCCTCATTCTCTTCCACATCGTTCCTCGACGCCAACCTCATGAATTCAGTCATGTACTCTTCCACCGAACGATTTCCTTGAGTGCACGTAAGGAATTGACTGTAGAGGGTCTGATGGTAGTCCACTGGCAAAAACCTCTCCCTCAAGGCTTGCTCCATGGTCGGCCAGTCTCTGATTGGTAGATCTCCTCTTCTCCTACGAGACTCTTGTTCCTTCCTCCACCACACGGCAGCTCCGGACTCAAGCTTGAAGGCTACGTAGCTCACCTTCTGTTCTTCCGTGAGTTGCATGCAATCAAAATATTTTTCCACCGAGTCCAACCAGTTGAGAAAGCCTTCTACGTCCGCATCACCATAGAATTTCTCTATGTTCATTTTGAATGGACGATCCACCCTTCTATATTCTCCTCCGCGCTCATAATCCTCCCTATAGACTTCTCTTCCAGGAGCACGTCCTAGATCACCGTGTCTACCACCTCCTCTACCTCGTCCCCTCAACACTCTCCCTCCCCTTCTCACATTAAGGGTAGCATCAGAATCTACATCCTCCTCTTCCTCTCTTTGTTCATTACGTACCTCAGCTGGAGGGGGTTGCACCGCGAGGTTGTCCAGGCGGGTAAGGATGGCCTGAATTGCCGCCTCCATTTGAGTGAATCTCTGGTTCATATCGGGTCTTGGAGTGTCATTAGGATCGGCCATAGTGCAACGGATTTTGGTGGTGCTAGGTGGGTAAAAATGAGACTTGGATCAGGAGATCACAAAGTCTTGTGGATTGGCTCGTAGATGGGGCTCTCTCAAACTCACTAGGTGATAGCATTCACTCTCGATCAATATGGGAATTGATCTGATCGTATTCAGGCTTTGATACCACTTGCTATAGCACAACGGAGGCGTGCGAATCAACACTTCAAACGAACAAGGCTCGAACAATTGAAAGAAACAAAACGATGGACAATTCCACTTGAATCTTCCGAAACAAGATGGAAGGTTTGCTCGAGTCCACAAGCAACCAACCAACGGCCAAGGTAGGAAATTCTCGCGCACGAAGCGCACTCAACTCACTTGCACGTTTTTGGATTCAATCAATTCTCCTCATTATTTCCTCTCCGCCAGATACAAATAGAAGGCGGGAGTTAAGGCAGGAGTTAAGGCGAGAATTATGGCAAGCCTCTTCACACTCCTCCTGTCCGTAACCTCCCCTTTAACCCCCACTAATTGGCATTTAAATGTGCCTTATTACAACCACGAAATTAAACGCTGAAACGAAATTAAACGCTGAATTAAGTGCAATAATTGAAATCACAAACTCCACGCTTGCCATGCACACGTCCAATGCACAAGCATGTTGGCCAATGCACATTCGTCCTACGGCACCCTGGGAGGCCGAAGCAAGGGAGAATCCAAGTAAACAGTACCATGCAGCTGGTAACGATGGTATCTTACTCCCGCGAGTTTATGGAAGATCTAAATGCTTCAGATTGGTGTCAATTCATGGTGATGAAGCATTCGTCATTGCCAGAAGAAGGAGAGTCAGAGTCCTTGCCTGATCAGATTGTGAAGTTATTTGAGATGTTTCCCGAGGTTGTGAAGGAAGATTTGCCCGAGGAGTTACCCCCTTTGAGGGATATCCAGCACCAGATTGATTTAATTTCGGGTGTAACTCTCCCTAACTTGCGAATAAGGGATACGTGCGAGAGAGCTTGAGTCCCTGTGGTGTTCCTGCCCTTCTCGTGCCAAAGAAGGATGGAACATGGAGGATGTGTATAGACAGTCGAGCAATCAACAAGATCACGATTGGATATCGCTTCCCAATCCCACGGCTCAATGACATGCTGGATAATCTTAGTGGTGCCACTATTTTCTCTAAGATTGATCTTCGAATTGGCTACCACCAGATCAGGATCCGACCCGGGGATGAATGGAAGACTGCCTTCAAGACGAGGGATGGTTTATATGAATGGCTCGTGATGCCTTTCGGCCTCACCAATGCCCCGAGCACATTCATGCTTCTTATGCACCAAGTCTTGAAGCCTTTCCTAGACACCTTCGTTGTGGTATATTTTGATGATATCCTAGTCTATAGCAAGACTGAGGAGGAGCACGTAACCCATTTGCAAGATTTGTTTCAAGCTCTCCAAGATAATAAGTTATACGTGAACTTGAAGAAATGTAGTTTCTGGAAGGAGAAGCTTCTGTTCTTGGGATTCAATGTTGGGAAAGAAGGAATCCATGTTGACCAATCCAAGGTTGAAGCTATTAGCTCGTGGCCGGTGCCTGCGAACGTGAGTCAAGTCAGGAGTTTCCTTGGATTAGCAACCTTCTATCGAAGATTCATAAGGGATTTTAGCATCATTGCTGCCCCTCTTACGAACCTACTCAAGAAGAATTCTCCTTTTGTGTGGGGAGAGGGAGCTGATCGAGCCTTCCAGATATTGAAGGAGAAATTGAGCACCGCACCCGTGCTAGCTCTTCCAGACTTTGCCAAATTGTTTGAAGTTGAAGTGGACGCGTCTGGACTTGGAATAGGAGTTGTCCTGTCCCAAGAGAAGAGACCACTAGCTTACTTCAGCGAGAAGCTAAGTGAACCTAGGCAGAAATGGACCACCTATGAAAAGGAGTTCTACGCGGTTGTCCGAGCTCTTAGGACGTGGGAACACTACTTGGTTGGTAAGGAATTCGTGCTTTATTCTGATCATCAAGCATTGAAATTCTTATTTGATCAATCAAAGTTGAGTAATCCCATGCATGCACG
Organism: Hypericum androsaemum; assembly: GCA_963995505.1. Classification (NCBI taxonomy): domain Eukaryota; kingdom Viridiplantae; phylum Streptophyta; class Magnoliopsida; order Malpighiales; family Hypericaceae; genus Hypericum; species Hypericum androsaemum. The sequence continues at coordinate 8,146,951 of OZ023199.1, forward strand.
TTGGTGTACGTACTTGCAAAAGTTTCCATTTAAAATCGTGCACAAGAGTGGAACTCTGAATGTGGTTGCCGATGCATTGCGTAGGAGGGTAATGTTGCTTACTGAATTGAGGGGAATGATCACTGCTTTTGATTGTCTTCGTGAGCAATATGAGAAGGATGAAGACTTTGGTGAGGTGTGGATGAAGTGCAAAGATGGCCAAGGGTACGAAGATTATTTCTTCCAGGATGGTTACTTGATGAAAGGGAATCAGTTGTGCATTCCTAAGACATCTTTACGCAATCAATTAATGTGGGAATTGCATGAAGGGGCTCTCTCAGCTCATCTTGGTCGAGACAAGACTTTAGTCTCATTGCAAGAAAGATTTTTCTGGCCGAAAATGACGAAGGAGGTTGCCAACTTTGTGAAGCATTGCCGAGTGTGTCAAGAAACTAAGGGCAGCGTACACAATACTGGCCTTTACACACCCCTCCCCATTCCTGAAGCAATTTGGGAAGACTTGAGCATGGACTTCGTGCTAGGATTACCTCGTACCCCGAGGGGTACAGATTCTATTTTTGTTGTTGTGGACAGGTTGTCGAAGATGGCGCACTTCATTCCATGCAAAAAGACAAATGATGCGAGTGCCATGGCTAAACACTTCTTTAGGGAGGTGGTACGTCTGCATGGAGTGCCAAAGTCCATTGTTTCTGATCGTGACACGAAGTTTCTTGCGAGCTTCTGGAAGACACTTTGGAGGATGTTCGATGCAACCCTCAAATTTAGCACGACTGCGCACCCCCAGACTGATGGGCAGACTGAGGCAACCAACCATACACTTGGGATCTTCTCCGAAGCCTTTGTCATGAGAGGAAGCGCCAATGGGATCTTGCACTTCCCATAGCTGAGTTTGCATATAATGGCGCAATACATCGCTCCACAGGGAAGTCTCCTTTTTCTTTGGTGTACACGAAGGTCCCTAATCATCTTGTGGATGTGTCTAGTGTCCCAAGGCCTCCACGAGCCAATGCAGCTGCCATGTCGTACGCGGAGCACGTTAAATTCGTGCTAGAGGCTGTGAAGAAGAGGTTGGAAGATACGTATGGCAAAGAGAAGCAGCGAGTGGATGCTCGAAGAAAGGAGCGAATTTTCCAACCAGGAGAGCAGGTTATGGTGCACTTTCGGAAGGAGAGGATGTCCTCCAACATGGGAGGCAAGCTTCAAGCAAGGAGGTTCGGTCCATACAAGATCATGAGGCGTGTGAACGATAATGCATATGTGGTTGATCTCCCGGAGGAGTTTGGAGTGTCCAAGACCTTCAATGTCGCGGACTTGACACCCTACTATGATCCTCTTCCTTTTCCTAGCAGGCTGGCTGCTCGGGACTAGCATCTTCTCAAGCAGGGGAGGATGGCGTAGGAAGCCTCGAAGAATAAGGTGCAACGTACGTGTGCATGGCTTGCATTGCGAGCTGTCCGAGTTCCTTTAATTCACAAGCTGTCCGAACTGTTGATTTCCTTTTATTTCCGTTGATTTCCTCTTTATTTCCGAATGTAATAAAGCCTAATGGAGACATTTAAATATAGGCGGTTACAGATGGTTTAAGGCAGGCCGAAATGTGAGGAGGTGCGTGATTAAAGCCCTTCAAGACACGCCTTGAATCACGCCCCTATATGTGTTTCTCTTAAATGGAATAAACGGGCAGTGAATTGAAAAACCAAAAACCCTGAGCGAGTGAGCTTTCCTTTCGTGCATGGATTTGCATGAGTTGTGCATGGATTTGCACGAATTCTGAGTGATTTGCCCTAGCTGGCCGCTTGATAAATCAAGCAACTCTCTAGTTGAGCTTCGGAAGGAGCAGATTAGAGTTTTACCTTCATTGTTCGTTCCAAATCATTTGCTAAGTTTGTTCGCGCTTCGTTGCCTACACTACGGTGACACGAGCAAGAGCCAAAAAGTTTCAGGCAGAATTTAATGGATTAATGCAAGAAGTCTGGGCTCAAGATGGTGCGTACAAGTGCAAGGACGTGCATGAGGCCCACGCTAAGCCCATGCACGTGATAGAGGCTATTTTCGAAGCTTGATATGCACGCAAACTTCTGGATGCATGCGCACATGGAGAATCAGAAAGAATCAACCTATTTAGGCCGTGCATCTACTTGTTAGGAAGTGCAACTATTAGTTATTCTATTAGATATTATTTGCTTAGATTATTTCCTATTTTAGTTGAATAATTCGGCCAGAATATCCTTAGATTAGGAAAGAGAGTTTTGGCCAGCCTTTGAGCTCCTTTTAAGGAGTTAGCTTGTTTAGGAATACCTTGGTACTTTGGAGCCTATATAAGGAGGTCTCCTAGCAATAAAACGGACACAACTTTTGAGATTGATAATTTTGAGAGTTAGATACTCCTTGCGTGTTCTTGCTAATTGCTGGATTGCTTAGCTTGAGCGAAACTTTTCACTTATCAAACGATTCAGCCATCATCGTTTGTGGCGTGGTTCGACTTGGACCATAGGTTCTCGAATTTCCATTGCTTGGGTTGCGGATCTTCTAGACCAAGGTTCTTGTAAGGCTCGAGTTCGGGGGTTGCGGTCTCTTCCATCCAAAGTAGCACGGTCCGTTGTGAATCTCCTGCCGAGGTTCATATCATTTGGTATCAGAGCCACGGCTTGCTACTATCTATCTTTACCTTTCCTTTTTGTTGGTCTAGTATCCAATTCATTTTTTATAAGTAGTTTGATTCGTTTGTGTTTCGAGCAATCAGATTCGTGACTTAGTTATTCTAGGTTGTGTATTCTGATCAAAAGAAAAAAAAAGGAAAAAAAAAGAAAAAGAAAACAAAAGAAGAAGCAAGACTAAACAGGAAATTGCAAGACTAAAGCGGAGCAAGGCGAATTGGGAAGGTTGTGATTAAAGAGAAAATGCAAGAGAAACAAAAGAGGAAGCAAGAAGCAAGTCCAATAGGCGGACAGAAAACAAGAGGAAGTCAGTCCGAATAAATCTACGTGCAGCGCAAGAAGACAAGGAACTACCTTTGATAGTGATCCGTGTAGTTCAAGCAAAGCCTTGTTAGCTTAGTAAGAACGTACAAGAGTATCACGAGAGGAAAAAGGCAAGAGTTTGTGAGTGCATTAGAGAGAAAAGCCAAATAATTGAGTGCAAACACGAGTGAACTTGAGTGCAACTTACATTGAGAGTAAACACGTAAGGGAGTGAACTTGTGAGGCCATCAATTTTTTTTTTACTAACGAAATTTTCTTGCAGCAAGATGTCTTACGAAGATCAAAGAGAAAAAGAGGGTAGGTTGGCTGATGTTGGTCTTAAGGTATTTGTGGAGGCCATGACAGGAAAATTCCAACAAATGATGCGAGCGGAGATGGAGCCATTGCAACAACGCATAGATGCAATGGAGGACACTCGCAACAGCCAACAACCAAGTAGAGAAGTCCAAGCACAACGAAGGTTTGCACCTTTAGGAGGCACAAGTGGAGGAGAATTCCGTGCACAAAGAAGGAGAGCACCTTTGGGAAGCACAATTGAAGAAGATTCCGACCCTTTCCAGGAGGAGGACGTAGGTTCTACAAGGAGTCTTAGGCGAGAAAGAACTAACCGCCCACCTAGAGAGGCAAGGCGAAGAAGAGATGACAACTTGGGAAGTATTAAGCTGAAGATACCTTCCTTTGTAGGTCGTTCTGACCCGGAGGCATACCTAGAGTGGGAGAAGAAGATTGAGTTCGTGTTTGATTGCCACAATTGTTCCAAAGCAAAAAAGGTAAAGCTAGCTGTGACTGAATTCGCTGATTATGCTATAACATGGTGGGATCAACTTGTCACAAGCAGGAGGCGTAATAGAGAGCGTCCTATAGCTACATGGGAGGAGATGAAAGTGGTGATGAGGAAACGTTTTGTTCCAAGTCATTACTACCGAGAGCTATACAAGAAGTTACAAGGGATGAGACAAGGAAGTCTGAGCGTGGAAGAAGGTGGAAGCCACTCCCACACGAAACCGTGATATCAAGTGCTTCAAGTGTCAAGGAAGGGGGCAAATCTCAAGTCAATGGCCTAACAAACAGATTATGGTGATTAGAGAGAGTGGGGAGGTCGTAACAGAAGGAGAAGATTCGGATCATGATAGCATGCCTTCATTGGAAGACGTATCCGAAGAGGAAATTCAAGTTCCTGAAGGACTCACTCTAGTGGCAAGAAGAGCCTTGAACTTGCAAGCAAGAGAAGAAGATGACAAAGCACAAAGGGAGAATATCTTCCATACAAGGTGTTATGTCAAGGACAAGGTGTGTAGTGTCCTCATTGATGGAGGCAGCTGTGCTAACGTGGCAAGCACTACTATGGTTGAGAAGTTAGGGTTACTCACGAAGAAACACCCTAAACCTTACAAGCTGCAATGGCTGAATGATAGTGGAGAAGTACGAGTGGAGAAGCAAGTGCTAGTGACATTCCGCATTGGCAAGTACGAAGATGAAGTGTTGTGCGATGTTGTGCCAATGCAAGCTAGTCATCTACTGTTGGGGAGGCCGTGGCAGTTTGATAGAAGAGTAACTCATGACGGACACACCAACAAGTACTCATTCACACTCAATAGGCGTGTGTTCACTTTGGCACCCGTAGCGCCATCACAAGTTTGTGAAGATCAGATGAAGTTACAAAAAGAAAGTGATGAGAGAAAAAAAGGTGAGCAAAAGAAACGAATTGAGAGGAGAGAAGAAGCCAAAAAACAGAAAGGAAAAACGGCCAAAAGAGAGGATACAATGGAGCGAGCAAAAGAAGCTGGAAAAATAGAATTGAAATCGGCCATTGAGAGAAAATCCGAGGGATGGAAAAAGAACTACTATGTGGGAGCAAGTGAAATCAAGCAAGCTTGTTTTGAAAAAAAGTCTATGATCATACTTCGGTGGAGGGAGACACTTTTGATCACTAACGAACTTGAGCCACACTTGCCTAGTATGGTTGTTTCTCTCTTGCAGGACTACAAGGATGTCTTTCCCAAAGAGCAACCAGCTGGATTACCACCTATACGAGGGATTGAGCATCAAATTGACTTTGTTCCAGGAGCTACCATACCTAACCGCCCCGCATATAGAAGTAATCCTGAGGAAACAAAGGAACTTGAGAGGCAAGTCAATGAGATTTTGGAAAAAGGGTACGTGAGAGAAAGCATGAGCCCATGTGCTGTTCTAGTCCTACTTGTGCCTAAGAAGGATGGATCATGGAGGATGTGTGTTGATTGCCGAGCTGTCAACAACATCACGGTAAAATATCGTCACCCTATTCCTCGCTTAGATGACATGTTAGATGAGTTGCATGGATCTTTGATGTGAATCCCGTTACGGATCCACGCGAAAGCCGGATCTATCTACGTTCAGATTGATGGAAATCTCGACCCGTTGTTTGCACCTTTGCAAGAACCTCGGTATGAACAACCTCGACCCGCTACTGTAGGGAAACAAGAACCTTGATTTGATGAAGACGCCACAAACGGTGATGTAGATCCGCTTGATAAGTCGAAGGTGAACGAACGGAATCCCTCCGCTGTGTTCGAACAGTTCCGAAGAACCAAGAGAGCAAAGCCCACGTTTTTTGTACTCAAATTATTCTTCTTATTCTCATTGATAATGCCTTTATATATAGGCAGATTGTTACAAAGAGATTCCTAATTAAATATAACTTCTAACTAGATAGATATGACTTAAAAAGGGAAACTAAAAAGAAAAATAACTCTAATCCTACTAGGAATACTAAAAAACGTGATTATCTCATAATTGACTTCCTAAACAGACTAGAACTCCTAATAAAATAAAATTATCTTTTTTGTAACTTCCTAAACAGAATAGAATTCATGTAAAATGAAATTAACAAATAATTAACTTCCTAAATAGACTTTGAAACTCAAAAACGAATTATTAAATAATTATGGCTTCTTGCAGATCTGATTCATATCATTCCCCTCCTCTTGAAATGTATTTGTCCTCAAATCCTTGCATCCGTCATGCTTTTGCCAACTCACAACTATGCTGGTGCAAGATGAACTCTTTGAACGTCTTGGCTGCACTTGATACCTTCCTTTCCAACAGAACAAGTACTTCGATCTTAAAGAATCTGAAGTCATCTCCAACTCAAAAGCAAAAGTCCTACTAATCCGTTTAAGCCTTTCTTTGAACTTCAAACTATTCCAGATGTTGATCAACGATGAACCTCCAACATAATTAAACTTGTCCACACCTAAGAAGTCAATATGTTCAACATGTAAATCAGGAGACATGTAAGATATGGGTTGGACATCTTCCTTGTCAACTAAAACAACAAGTTCTTCTTGTTCACCATCAATAGCAGTTAAGCACTTCGTCATATGAACAACATCCTCCAATTCTGATTCATTGAACAAATCCCTCAAGTAAAGAAGTGACATGGCATAGTCATCAAAACATTCTCCATCGAACAAGTCAATAGAATATTCACCAAATTCCTCCCATGTCAAAACCTCTTCTTCAACAATCACTTCAGGTGTATCCTCCAAATCGTCAGAACTACATACCTTCCCCTCAATGTCGTGCTTAGTGTTAATGGTGTTCTCCCTCTTTCCATTGACTTCTTCAACAAAATTAGCTTCTGATACCAAATGATATGAATCCCGTGAGGCACTCGCACCAACTCGGACCGTCTACTCTAGGATGATGGTTGATCTTGACCCGTCGCTTTGTGCCTTGCACCGAACCTCAGTGTTGGTTAACTTTGACCCGTAGCAATGGTGAGAACGCGAACCTTGATCTTGAATCGAATACGCCACAAACGGAGATGGGAATTCCGTTTGATAAGTACAAACGCCCTAGCTAAGCAATCCAGCCCGCAAGAACAACAAGAGTATCAAAGACTCACGAATTTTCTTATGCCAAAAGATGTGTCCTTTATTGAATTCGTGGCCTCCTTTAAATAGAGGTTACAACTGACTTGGTTAGACTCCAAAGTCAACAAGATAAGTTCTGAAGAGCTTCAAACTTATCCAACTACCTAAACTAGGTTTAAAACGAATATTTATCCTAATAATTGAAAAACACAATCATTATCCACTATTGGATAACTCTTATTCCTAAAAAGTAGGTGATGTGAGCAAGCCTAAGGACGCACCTACTATCAAGCTTGTAGACTCGAAGCAAGTTCAAGTTCCGATTGGGCCAATGACAAGAGCACGAGCTAGGAAGTTGCAATCTGACTTCAATGGATTAATGGAAGAAGTTTGGGCTCAATCAAGTGCGTGGAGGACCAAGGACGTCCAAGAAGCCCAAGGGAGGCCCATGCACGTTTTGGAAGCTGAATGGGAGGCTTGACATGCACGTAAGCTTCTAGATGCATGCGCACATGGAGAATCAAGAAGAATCAGCCTATTTAGTCCGTGCATTTATTTGTTTTGGACGTGCACCTAGTAGTTATTCTATTAGATATTATTTGCTTATATTATTCCTTATTTAGTTGAATAAGTTCGGCCAGAATCTCTTTAGAATAGGAAAGAATTTTGGCCAGCCAAATTCGTGCCTTAGTTCGTGTAAGTTCTTGTGAGTTGTGATCTGTTCCATTCTAAAGTAACAAACGGTCCGAGTTGTGAATCTTTTTCCGCGGAGATTCATATCAGTAGGAAACTTGGCTGGAATTTAGGAAAACTAAACAAGAAACGAATTCTACTCATCTTTGACCCTCATCCTCCTTTGTTGAATTTGTCTTCCGCTACAGACATTAGGAACATCATGTATCCTCTCTTGTTTGCACACTATCCGGTCCACCTTTTTACTGAGCTTCTTGACCTCCGTTCTCATTATATGCCTCATCCCACTAAGAAGGGCGTCCATAAACGTGTGTGGATCACCAACCAATGGTGCAACACCTTCAAAGGATCTTCTTGAGTAGTTATAAGACATTCTTGCAGATTCTTTTTTTTCTACTTTCAACTTTTCTTTTTTTGATTTTTTTTTCACCCTTCTTTCTTCTTCTTTTCTTGGCTGCCTTCTTCTCTATCTTTCTTTTTTTCGGAATTTTTTTTTCCTCTTTTTTTTTCTTTCTCCAACAGAGAATACAATAAGAACAACTAACTGAAAACTAATGATAAAAACGAAATTTAAAGGATAGATAGAACTGAAATAGAACCTTGAGCTCTGATACCAACTGATGTGAATCCCGTTACGGATCCACGCGAAAGCCGGATCTATCTACGTTCAGATTGATGGAAATCTCGACCCGTTGTTTGCACCTTTGCAAGAACCTCGGTATGAACAACCTCGACCCGCTGCTGTAGGGAAACAAGAACCTTGATTTAATGAAGACGCCACAAACGGTGATGTAGATCCGCTTGATAACTCGAAGGTGAACGAACGGAATCCCTCCGCTGTGTTCGAACAGTTCCGAAGAACCAAGAGAGCAAAGCCCACATTTTTTGTACTCAAATTATTCTTCTTATTCTCATTGATAATGCCTTTATATATAGGCAGATTGTTACAAAGAGATTCCTAATTAAATATAACTTCTAACTAGATAGATATGACTTAAAAAGGGAAACTAAAAAGGAAAATAACTCTAATCCTACTAGGAATACTAAAGAACGTGATTATCTCATAATTGACTTCCTAAACAGACTAGAACTCCTAATAAAATAAAATTATCTTTTTTGTAACTTCCTAAACAGAATAGAACTCATGTAAAATGAAATTAACAAATAATTAACTTCCTAAATAGACTTTGAAACTCAAAAACGAATTATTAAATAATTATGGCTTCTTGCAGATCTGATTCATATCAATCTTGCATGTTTTCTAAGATTGACTTAAAAAAGTGGTTATCATCAGATTAGGATGAAAGAAGGAGATGAGTGGAAGACTGCTTTTAAAACAAAATATGGGTTGTATGAGTGGATGGTCATGCCGTTCGGGTTATCTAATGCACCTAGTACATTCATGCACCTTATGAATCATGTCTTACGTCCATTCATTGGCAAATTTGTCGTTGTGTACTTTGATGATATACTCATTTATAGTACGAGTTTAGAGGATCATGTAGAGCATTTGAAATCTGTCCTAGATGCACTTAGAGAGGATCAATTGTTTGCCAACTTGAAGTAGTGCACCTTTTGCACAGATAAACTTGTATTCTTGGGTTTTGTTGTTAGTGCTCACGGGATACAGGTTGATGAGGAGAAGATCCGAGCCATCCGGGACTGGCCAAGTCCTACAAGTGTTGCTAATGTTCGAAGTTTTCATGGCTTAGCTAGCTTTTACAGGAGGTTCATGAAAGACTTTAGTAGCCTAGCCGGGCCCCTCACTGAAGTCATCAAGAAGAACGTTGGATTTAGTTGGGGAGAAGCTCAAGAGCACTCATTCCAACTCATCAAAGAGAAGTTGACTAATGCTCCTTTGTTGGCTTTGCCTAACTTTGCTAAAACCTTTGAAGTTGAATGTGATGCCTCAGGTATAGGGATTGGAGCTGTCCTCATGCAAGAAGGGAGACCAATTGCCTACTTTAGTGAGAAACTAAGTGGGGCAACCTTGAACTATCAACCTTATGACAGAGTTGTATGCGCTAGTTCGAACATTGGAAACATGGCAGCATTACTTGTGGCTCAAGGAATTCGTGATCCACACTGATCATGAATCACTCAAGCACTTAAAGGGGCAACACAAGTTGAATAGGAGGCATGCACGATGGGTGGAGTTCATTGAGACATTTCCTTATGTCATTCACTACAAGCAAGGTAAGGAAAATGTAGTAGCTGATGCCCTATCGCGAAGGTATGCTTTGATCTCAACTCTTGATGCGAAGTTAATTGGTTTTGAACACCTTAAAGAGTTGTATACTGATGATACTGATTTTGGTGATCTGTTCCGAGCTACAGAGAAGAGTGCAAGTGGTAAATTTTTTTGGAATGAAGGTTACCTATTTCGTGAGAACAAACTTTGTGTGCCTAATTGTTCTATGCGAGAGTTGCTAATTCAGGAGGCACATGGAGGCGGATTGATGGGGCACTTTGGAATCGCAAAGACTTTGGCAATGCTACAAGATCACTTCTATTGGCCACACATGAAGCGCGACGTTGAAAGAGTTTGTGGGCGTTGCATCACATGCAAGCAAGCCAAGTCAAAGGTAAAACCCCATGGTTTGTATACCCCACTACCTGTACCTAGTGAGCCTTGGATTGATATCTCTATGGATTTTGTGTTAGGACTGCCTAGGACTAAACGTGGAAGGGATTCAATCTTTGTGGTAGTGGATAGGTTTTCTAAGATGGCACATTTTATTCCATGTCATAAGACTGATGATGCTTCAAACATTGCTGATTTGTTCTTTAGAGAAGTTGTTAGGTTGCATGGTATGCCTAGAACTATTATTTCTGATAGAGATGCTAAGTTCTTGAGTTACTTTTGGAAGACCTTGTGGAGTAAGTTAGGTACCAAGTTGTTATTTTCTACTACTTGTCATCCACAAACTGATGGTCAAACTGAAGTTGTAAATAGGACTTTGTCTACTTTATTGAGAGCACTTATCAAGCATAACATTAAGACTTGGGAAGAATGTCTACCACATGTTGAATTTGCTTATAACCGTTCAGTTCATTCTGCTACTCAATTCTCACCATTTGAGCTTGTTTATGGATTTAATCCTTTGACTCCATTGGATTTATCACCTTTGCCTTCGATTGAGCATGTTAACTTAGATGGCAAGAAGAAGGCTAATTTTGTCACGCAACTGCATGAGAAGGCGCGAATGAACATAGAGAAACGAACGAAGCACTACGCGAGACAAGCAAACAAAGGACGGCATAAGGTTGTCTTTGAGCCTGGAGATTGGGTCTGGTTGCACATGAGAAAGGAACGCTTTCCCGCGCAACGGCGTTCAAAGTTGCTACCACGGGGAGATGGTCCATTTCAAGTGCTTGAACGCATCAATGACAATGCCTACAAGCTTGACCTGCCAGGTGAGTATAATGTTAGTGCTTCTTTCAATGTTACTGATTTGAGTCCGTTTGATGTAGGTGAAGATTTGAGGACAAATTCTTTTCAAGAGGAGGGGAATGATGTGAGCACACCTACGAATACACCTACATTCAAGCCACAAGACTCACGGCAAGTGCACGTACCAATTTGATGTGAATCTTGTTACGGATCCACGCGAAAGCCGGATCTATCTACGCTCAGATTGATGGAAATCTCGACCCGTTGTTTGCACCTTTGCAAGAACCTCGGTATGAACAACCTCGACCCGCTGCTGTAGGGAAACAAGAACCTTGATTTGATGAAGACGCCACAAACGGTGATGTAGATCCGCTTGATAAGTCGAAGGTGAACGAACGGAATCCCTCTGCTGTGTTCGAACAGTTCCGAAGAACCAAGAGAGCAAAGCCCGTTTTGTACTCAAATTCTTCTCTCTTATTCTCATTTCAAACTAGATAAATATGACTTAAAAAGGGAAACTAAAAAAGGAAAATAACTCTAATCCTACTAGGAATACTCAAAAACGTGATTATCTCATAATTGACTTCCTAAACAGACTAGAACTCCTAATAAAATGAAATTATTTTTTTTGTAACTTCCTAAACAGAATAGAACTTATGTAAAATGAAATTAACAAATAATTAACTTCCTAAATAGACTTTGAAACTCAAAAATGAATTATTAAATAATTGTGGCTTCTTGCAGATCTGATTCATATCATTCCCCTCCTCTTGAAATGGATTTGTCCTCAAATCCTTGCATCCGTCATGCTTTTGCCAACTCACAACCATGCTGGTGCAAGATGAACTCTTTGAACGTCGTGGCTGCACTTGATACCTTCCTTTCCAATAGAACAAGTACTTCGATCTTAAAGAATCTGAAGTCATCTCCAACTCAAAAGCAAAAGCCCTACTAATCCGTTTAAGCCTTTCTTTGAACTTCAAACTGTTACAGATGTTGATCAACGATGAACCTCCAACATAATCAAACTTGTCCACACCTAAGAAGTCAATATGTTCAACATGTAAATCAGGAGACATGTAAGATATGGGTTGGACATCTTCCTTGTCAACTAAAACAACAAGTTCTTCTTGTTCACCATCAATAGCAGTTAAGCACTTCTTCATATGAACAACATCCACCAATTCTGATTCATTGAACAAATCCCTCAAGTAAAGAAGTGACATGGCATGGTTATCAAAACATTCTCCATCGAACAAGTCAATAGAATATTTACCAAACTCCTCCCATGTCAAAACCTCTTCTTCAACAATCACTTCAGGTGTAACCTCCAAATCGTCAGAACTACATACCTTTCCCTCAATATCGTGCTTAGTGTTAATGGTGTTCTCCCTCTTTCCATTGACTTCTCCAACAAAATTAGCTCCTGAATTCTTCTCATCTTTGCCCCTAATCCTCCTTTGTTGAATTTGTCTTCCGCTACAGACATTAGGAACATCATGTATCCTCTCTTGTTTGCACACTATCCGGTCCACCTTTTCGCTGAGCTTCTTGACCTCCGTTCTCATTATATGCCTCATCCCACTAAGAAGGGCGTCCATAAACGTGTGTGGATCACCAACCAATGGTGCAACACCTTCAAAGGATCTTCTTGAGTAGTTATAAGACATTCTTGCAGATTCTCTTTTTTTCTAATTTCAACTTTTCTTTTTTTGATTTTAATTCAGCCTTCTTTCTTCTTCTTTTCTTTGCTGCCTTCTTCTCTATCTTTCTTTTTTTTCGGAATTTTTTCCCTCTTTTTTATTTTTTTTCTTTCTCCAACTCAGAATAAAATAAGAACAATAATTGAAAACTAATGAAAACAAAAACAAAATTTAAAGATAGATGATCTGAAGTAGAGCCTAAGCTCTGATACCAACTGATGTGAATCTTGTTACGGATCCACGCGAAAGCCGGATCTATCTACGCTCAGATTGATGGAAATCTCGACCCGTTGTTTGCACCTTTGCAAGAACCTCGGTATGAACAACCTCGACCCGCTGCTGTAGGGAAACAAGAACCTTGATTTGATGAAGATGCCACAAACGGTGATGTAGATCCGCTTGATAAGTCGAAGGTGAACGAACGGAATCCCTCTAATCCTACTAGGAATACTAAAAAATGTAATTATCTCATAATTGACTTCCTAAACAGACTAGAACTCCTAATAAAATGAAATTATCTTTTTTGTAACTTCCTAAAAAGAATAGAACTCATGTAAGATGAAATTAACAAATAATTAACTTCCTAAATAGACTTTGAAACTGAAAAACGAATTATTAAATAATTGTGGCTTCTTGCAGATCTGATTCATATCACAATTGGACCGGTGACACGAGCAAGAGCCAAAAAGTTTCAGGCAGAATTTAATGGATTAATGCAAGAAGTCTGGGCTCAAGATGGTGCGTACAAGTGCAAGGACGTGCATGAGGCCCACGCTAAGCCCATGCACATGATAGAGGCTATTTTGGAAGCTTGATATGCACGCAAACTTCTGTATGCATGCGCACATGGAGAATCAGAAAGAATCAACCTATTTAGGCCGTGCATCTACTTGTTAGGACGTGCAACTATTAGTTATTCTATTAGATATTATTTGCTTAGATTATTTCCTATTTTAGTTGAATAATTTGGCCAGAATATCCTTAGATTAGGAAAGAGAGTTTTGGCCAGCTTTTGAGCTCCTTTTAAGGAGTTAGCTTGTTTAGGAATACCTTGGTACTTTGGAGCCTATATAAGGAGGTCTCCTAGCAATAAAACGGACACAACTTTTGAGATTGATAATTTTGTGAGTTAGATACTCCTTGCGTGTTCTTGCTAATTGCTAGATTGCTTAGCTTGAGCGAAACTTTTCACTTATCAAACGATTCATCCATCATCGTTTGTGGCGTGGTTCGACTTGGACCATAGGTTCTCGAATTTCCATTGCTTGGGTTGCGGATCTTCTAGACCAACGTTCTTGCAAGGCTCGAGTTCGGGGGTTGCGGTCTCTTCCATCCAAAGTAGCACGGTCCGTTGTGAATCTCCTGCCGAGGTTCATATCAGATGTGGAAGAGAATGAGGATCAGATGATTGCACGGTTTGTTGAGGGCCTCAGTTATGAGATCTAGAGCAAGATGGAGTTTGACACGTTTTTGTTTTTCAACGATGCGTGTGCCAAAGCTAGAAAGATCGGGGCTGCCTTGAAGAGGAAGAAGCCATTCGCACCCCGCCTTTCAGGCCCTGGCCAGACTTCTTGATGTGAACACGTCCACTATGGAGTTACAAGACCCACAACCTGTTCAAGTTCCACTTGGACCAATCACAAGAGCAGGAGCAAAGACGCTTCAAGCTGAGCTCAACGGATTAATTCAAGGGATTTGGACCACAACCAGTTCGTGTAAGCCCGTGGACGTCCATGCAAAGCCCATGCACGTGATTGGAGTTGTTTTGGAAGCCTAAAGGAGTAGAACCAAGATTCCTACTTTTTAGGAATAAGAGTTATCCAAACTTTTTATAACTTTTTAGGAATAAGAGTTATCCAATAGTGGATAATGATTGTATTTTTCAATTCTTAGGATAAACATTCGTTTTAGAACTAGTTTAAGTAGTATGATAAGTTTGGAGCTCTTCAGAACTTATCTTGTTGACTTTGGAGTCTATCCAGGTCAGTTTTAACCTTTATTTAAAGGAGGCCACGAATTCAATAAAGGACACATCTTTTGGCATAAGAAAATTCGTGAGTCTTTGATACTCTTGTTGTTCTTGCGGGCTGGATTGCTTAGCTAGGGCGTTTATACTTATCAAGCGGAATTCCCCATCTCCGTTTGTGGCGTATTCGATTTCAAGATCAAGGTTCGCGTTCTCACCATTGCTACGGGTTAAAGTTAACCAACACTGAGGTTCGGTGCAAGGCGCAAAGCGACGGGTCAAGATCAACCATCATCCTAGAGTAGACGGTCTGAGTTGGTGCGAGTTCCTGACGGGATTCATATCATTTGGTATCAGAGCTTAGGTTCTACTTTAGATCATCTATCTTTAAATTTCGTTGTTTTATCATTAGTTTTTAGTTCGTTATTCTTATTGTATTCTCTGTTGGAGGAAAAAAAATAAAAAAAGAGGAAAAAAATTCCGAAAAAAAAAGAAAGATAGAAAAGAAGGCAGCCAAGAAAAGAATAAGAAAGAAGGCTGAAAAAAAATCAAAAAGAAAAGAAAAGTTGAAAGTAGAAAAAAGGAGAATCTGCAAGAATGTCTTATAACTACTCAAGAAGATCTGTTAAAGGTGTTGCACCATCGGTTGGTGATCCACACACATTTATGGACGCCCTTCTTAGTGGGATGAGGCATATAATGAGAACGGAGGTCAAGAAGCTCAGCGAAAAGGTGGACCGGATAGTGTGCAAACAAGAGAGGATACATGATGTTCCTAATGTATGCAGGGATACAAGAGCTCAACAAAGAAAGATTGGGGTTAGAGGTGATAGCACTCTTAGAGTTACAGCATGGGATGATGAAGACAGCTGGGAGAAACTTATGTCTTTGGTGATGTGAGCAAGCCTAAGGACGCACCTACTATCAAGCTTGTGGACTCGAAGCACGTTCAAGTTCCAATTGGGCCAATGACAAGAGCACGAGCTAGGAAGTTGCAATCTGACTTCAATGGATTAATGCAAGAAGTTTGGGCCCAAGCAAGTGCGTGGAGGACCAAGGACGTCCAAGAAGCCCAAGGGAGACCCATGCACGTTTTGGAAGCTAAATGGGAAGCTTGACATGCACGTAAGCTTCTAGATGCATGCGCACATGGAGAATCAAGAAGAATCAGCCTATTTAGTCCGTGCATCTACTTGTTTTGGACGTGCAGCTAGTAGTTATTCTATTAGATATTATTTGCTTATATTATTCCTTATTTAGTTGAATAAGTTCGGCCAGAATCTCTTTAGAATAGGAAAGAGAGTTCTGACCAGCCTTAAACTCCTTAATTGGAGTTAGTTTCGTTTAGGAAAGTTGTAAGACTTATGGAGCCTATATAAAGAGGCGTCCCCCTTCAATAAAGACACAACAATTCGGAAAATACTTAGCATTGGCTAACTGAGAGTTTTGATACTCGTTTGTTCTTGCTTAGGCTGGTGAGTCGTCTTGGCTAGAATTTATCCTTCACTTATCAAGCGGATCATCCATCCCCGCTCGTGGCGTGATACGACCTTAGGTCAAGGTTCAGAAGCTCTTGCAGCGGGTTAAGGTTCAATTTCGTGCCTTAGTTCGTGTGAGTTCTTGTGAGTTGTGATCTGTTCCATTCTAAAGTAACAAACGGTCCGAGTTGTGAATCTTTTCCGTGGAGATTCATATCAGTTGGTATCAGAGCTTAGCTTGTTACTTTAGTTCATTATCCTTGTTAAATTTGTTCTTGTTGGTTCGTTTTGTTGCTTGTTATTTTTTTTTTCTTGTTGGTTCGTTTTCTCTCCTCGCTGTTTGAGAGAAAAGAGAGGAAAACAAACGAGTGAAGCAAGAAAAGAAAGAAAAAAAAAAGAAAAGAAAAGAAAAGAAAAGAAAAGAAAAGAAAAGAGAAAAAAAAGGAAAGAAAAGAAAAAAAGAAAAGGAAGCCGCAAGCTAAAGAGGAAGCAAGCTAAATTGGAAGTCTCAAGCTAAAGAGGAAGCAAATCCGAGGGAAGCTAGCGAACTAAGGAGGCGCAACAGCTGATCAAGAAAGGGGACAAGCAAGACTAAAAGAAAGTCCAAAGAGGAACTTTAACATTCCGTTTGTTAAAGCGTGAAGCTCAAGCAAGGCCGTTCTAGCCTTAGTAAGAACATACAAGTATCACGAGAGGAAAAAGGCAAGAGTGTGCGAGTACCTTAGAGAGAAAAGCCAAATATTTGAGTGCAAACACGAGTGAACTTGAGTGCACCATACATTGAGAGTATACACGTAAGGGAGTGAGCTTGTGAGGCCATATTTTTTTTACTAACCAATTTTCTTGCAGCAAACATGTCGCATGAAGGTCAAAATATGGGAAGCATAGACCTTAAGTTATTAGTGGATGCTTTGGCCGGGAAGCTCGAGCAGATGGTGCAAGCTCAGATGGAGCCTTTGCAACTACGCGTGGATGCCGTGGAGAATTCTCGTGACAACCCCCAAACGCGAGGCGAACTCCAAAGGCGTAGGGGAGGAGTACCTATTGGAGAGTCCAGCGGAGCTGATTCTGAATCTGAAGAAGGCGTAGGCTCTACAAGGAGTCTTAGGAGAGCAAGAACAAACCGTCCACCTAGGGAGGCAGGGCCAAAGAGAGACGACAACATAGGGAGTATCAAACTGAAGATACCTTCCTTTGCTGGTCGTTCTGACCCGGAGGCGTACTTAGAGTGGGAGAAGAAGATTGAGTTCGTGTTTGATTGCCACAATAGCTCCGAAGAAAAGAAGGTAAAACTTGCCATCACCGAATTCACTTATTATGCTATAACTTGGTGGGATCAACTTGTGACAAGCAGGAGGAGAAATAGAGAACGCCCTATAGCTACTTGGGAAGACATGAAAGTGGTGATGAGGAAGAGATTTGTTCCAAGTCATTACTATAGAAGGCTGTATAAGAAGTTACAAGGGATGAGGCAAGGAAGTTTGAGTGTGGAGGAGTATTTCAAACAGATGGAGATGGCCATGATAAGAGCTGATATAGATGAAGATAGAGAAGTTACAATGGCAAGGTTCTTGAATGGACTCAATCCTGAAATTCAAGACAAAGTTGAGTTGCAACACTATGTGGAGTTGGAGGACATGGTGCATATGGCAACGAAAATTGAGAAGCAACTCAAGAGAGGAGAGGGGAGAACAAGAGCTACATCGAGTTCTACTTGGAAGCCAAACTACCAAAAGAAGTTTGACAAGCCACAAGCAGCCAAAGTAGAGCATAAATCCGAGAGTTCTCAAGCTAATTCTCAAAGGAAAGTGGAAGTCACTCCAGCTAGGAACCGTGACATCAAGTGCTTTAAGTGTCAAGGAAGAGGGCACATCTCAAGTCAATGCCCTAACAAGCAAGCAATGGTGATCAAGGAAAGTGGAGAGATTGAAACTGAAGAAGAGGATTCGGAGCATGAAAGCATGCCTTCTTTGGAGGACGTACCCGAGGAAGAGTACCAAGCTGCTGAGAGGCTTACTCTTGTGTCTAGAAGAGCATTGAATGTGCAAGTAAAAGAAGAAAATGATGTGGCTCAAAGAGAAAATATTTTTCACACAAGGTGCTATGTCAAAGACAAGGTGTGTAGTGTCATCATAGACGGAGGAAGTTGTGCTAATGTCGCAAGCACTACTATGGTGGAGAAGTTAGGGTTACTCACTGGAAAACACCCTAAGCCTTACAAACTACAATGGCTGAATGATAGTGGAGAAGTACGAGTGATGAAGCAAGTATTGGTAGCATTCCGCATTGGCAACTATGAGGATGAAGTGTTGTGTGATGTCGTACCAATGCAAGCTGGTCACCTATTGTTAGGAAGGCCATGGCAGTTTGATAGGAAAGTGCATCATAATGGCTACACCAACAAATACTCATTTATACTCAAGAAGAGAGTAATCACCTTGGCACCCTTGTCACCATCACAAGTTTGTGAAGATCAACGACTGTTGCAACAAGAAAGTGATGAGCAAAGAGAGCGTGACAAAAAGAAAAAGAATGAGAGGAGAGAAGAAGCCGAAAAAAAGATAAGAAAAACGGCCAATGGAGAGGAAAAGATTGAGAAAACAAAAGAAGCCGGAAAAACAGAAATTAAAACGGCCAAAGAGAGAAAAACCGAGAGTTCGAAAAAGAGCTACTATGTGGGAACAAGTGATATTAAGCAAGCATGCTTTGAAAAGAAGCCTATGATCTTACTTCGGTATAGGGAGGCACTTTTAAACACTAACGAGCTTGAACCACATGTACCTAGTACAGTTGTGACTCTTTTGCAGGATTACAAGGATGTCTTTCCCGACGAGCTACCACCTGGTTTGCCACCTATTCGTGGGATTGAACATCAAATAGACTTTGTCCCGGGAGCTGCCATACCTAACCGTCCCGCATATAGAAGCAATCCTGAAGAGACAAAGGAGCTTGAGAAGCAAGTCAACGAGCTGTTGGAGAGAGGGTACGTAAGAGAGAGCATGAGTCCATGTGCTGTTCAAGTCCTACTTGTGCCCAAGAAGGATAAAACATGGAGAATGTGTGTTGATTGCCGAGCAGTCAACAACATAACGGTAAAATATCGTCACCCTATCCCTCGTTTAGATGACATGTTAGATGAGTTGCATGGTTCTTGCATGTTTTCTAAGATTGATTTGAAGAGTGGTTATCATCAAATTAGGATGAAAGAAGGAGATGAGTGGAAGACTGCTTTTAAAACTAAGTATGGGTTGTATGAGTGGATGGTCATGCCATTTGGTTTGTCCAACGCACCTAGCACGTTTATGCGACTCATGAATCATGTTCTACGTCCATTCATTGGTAAATTTGTAGTTGTTTACTTTGATGATATACTCATCTATAGCAAGAGCGTAGGGGATCATCTAGAACATTTGAAATCTGTCTTAGATGCACTTAGAGAAGAACAATTGTTTGCTAACTTGAAGAAGTGCACCTTTTGTATGGATAAGCTTGTATTCTTGGGTTTTGTTGTTGGAGCTAACGGAATACAGGTTGATGAAGAAAAGATCCGAGCTATCCGTGAATGGCCAAGCCCTACAAGTGTTGCTAATGTTAGGAGCTTTCATGGACTAGCTAGTTTTTATAGGAGATTTGTGAAGGACTTTAGTAGCATAGCCGCACCCATAACTGAAGTCATCAAGAAGAACGTGGGCTTTACTTGGGGAGAAGCTCAAGAGAAGGCTTTCCAACTACTGAAAGGGAAGTTGACTAATGCACCCTTGTTAGCTTTGCCTAATTTCTCTAAGACTTTTGAAATAGAGTGTGATGCTTCTGGTGTAGGAATTGGAGCTGTCCTTATGCAAGAAGGAAGACCCATTGCATACTTTAGTGAGAAACTAAGTGGTGCAACCTTGAATTACCCGACCTATGACAAGGAGTTGTACGCACTAGTTCGAGCATTAGAGACATGGCAACATTACTTGTGGCCAAAGGAGTTTGTGATTCACACTGATCATGAGTCACTCAAGCACTTAAAGGGGCAACACAAGCTGAATAAGAGGCATGCACGATGGGTGGAATTCATTGAGACATTTCCTTATGTCATTCGCTACAAGCAAGGTAAGGAAAATGTAGTGGCTGATGCACTATCACGAAGGTACGCCTTGATCTCCACTCTTGATGCTAAACTACTTGGCTTTGAACACATTAAGGGATGTATGTTGATGATGTTGATTTTGGCGAGTTGTTTAGATCAACTGAAAGAAGTGCATTTGGCAAGTTCTTTCGTAATGAAGGTTACCTATTTCGTGAAAATAAACTTTGTGTGCCTAATTGTTCGATGCGAGAATTACTAATTCAGGAGGCACATGGAGGTGGCTTAATGGGGCATTTTGGAATTGCAAAGACCTTGGCAATGCTACAAGATCATTTCTTTTGGCCACACATGAAGAGAGACGTTGAGAGAGTTTGTGGTCGTTGCATCACTTGCAAGCAAGCCAAGTCAAAGGTAAAACCCCATGGTTTGTACACCCCACTACCTATACCTAGTGAGCCTTGGATTGATATCTCTATGGATTTTGTGTTAGGACTACCTAGGACTAAGCGTGGAAGAGATTCGATTTTTGTGGTAGTGGATAGGTTTTCTAAAATGGCACATTTCATTCCATGTCATAAGACTGATGATGCTTCAAACATTGCTGATTTGTTCTTTAGAGAGGTTGTTAGGTTGCATGGCATGCCTAGGACAATTATCTCTGATAGAGATGCTAAGTTCCTAAGTTACTTTTGGAAGACCTTGTGGTGCAAGTTAGGTACTAAGTTGTTGTTTTCTACTACTTGTCATCCTCAAACTGATGGTCAAACTGAAGTAGTGAATAGGACTTTGTCTACACTTTTGAGAGCACTCATTAAGCATAACATTAAGACTTGGGAAGAATGTTTGCCTCATGTTGAGTTTGCTTATAATCGTTCTGTCCATTCTGCTACTCAATTCTCACCATTTGAGCTTGTTTATGGATTTAAGCCCGTGGACGTCCATGCAAAGCCCATGCACGTGATTGGAGTTGTTTTGGAAGCCTAAAGGAGTAGAACCAAGATTCCTACTTTTTAGGAATAAGAGTTATCCAAACTTTTTATAACTTTTTAGGAATAAGAGTTATCCAATAGTCTATAATGATTGTATTTTTCAATTCTTAGGATAAACATTCGTTTTAGAACTAGTTTAAGTAGTATGATAAGTTTGGAGCTCTTCAGAACTTATCTTGTTGACTTTGGACTCTATCCAGGTCAGTTTTAACCTTTATTTAAAGGAGGCCACTAATTCAATAAAGGACACATCTTTTGGCATAAGAAAATTCGTGAGTCTTTGATACTCTTGTTGTTCTTGCGGGCTGGATTGCTTAGCTAGGGCGTTTATACTTATCAAGCGGAATTCCCCATCTCCGTTTGTGGCGTATTCGATTTCAAGATCAAGGTTCGCGTTCTCACCATTGCTACGGGTTAAAGTTAACCAACACTGAGGTTCGGTGCAAGGCGCAAAGCGACGGGTCAAGATCAACCATCATCCTAGAGTAGACGGTCCGAGTTGGTGCGAGTTCCTGACAGGATTCATATCACTTCTAGTCCTGCGAAAGGAGTTGAGAGGAGTGCACCCCAAACAATTGCTCCTACGCCCCCTTCGAGAAGAAGCCTGATCCCGTTTTGGTGCAAAGAAAGGGAAAGGAGGCTGACACGAGCTCGGTGTGATATGAACCCCGGCAGGAGATTCACAACGGACCGTGCTACTTTGGATGGAAGAGACCGCAACCCCCGAACTCGAGCCTTGCAAGAACCTTGGTCTAGAAGATCCGCAACCCAAGCAATGGAAATTCGAGAACCTATGGTCCAAGTCGAACCACGCCACAAACGATGATGGATGAATCGTTTGATAAGTGAAAAGTTTTGCTCAAGCTAAGCAATCCAGCAATAGCAAGAACACGCAAGGAGTATCTAACTCACAAAATTATCAATCTCAAAAGTTGTGTCCATTTTATTGCTAGGAGACCTCCTTATATAGGCTCCAAAGTACCAAGGTATTCCTAAACAAGCTAACTCCTTAAAAGGAGCTCAAAGGCTGGCCAAAACTCTCTTTCCTAATCTAAGGATATTCTGGCCGAATTATTCAACTAAAATAGGAAATAATCTAAGCAAATAATATCTAATAGAATAACTAACAGTTGCACGTCCTAACATGTAGATGCACGGCCTAAATAGGTTGATTCTTTCTGATTCTCCATGTGCGCATGCATCCAGAAGTTTGCGTGCATATCAAGCTTCCAAAATAGTCTCTATCACGTGCATGGGCTTAGCGTGGGCCTCATGCACGTCCTTGCACTTGTACGCACCATCTTGAACCCAGACTTCTTGCATTAATCCATTAAATTCTGCCTGAAACTTTTTGGCTCTTGCTCGTGTCACCGGTCCAATTGGTACGTGCACTTGCCGTGAGTCTTGTGGCTTGAATGTAGGTGTGTTCGTAGGTGTGCTCACATCATTCCCCTCCTCTTGAAAAGGATTTGTCATCAAATCTTCACCTACATCAAACGGACTCAAATCAGTAACATTGAAAGAAGCACTAACATTATACTCACCTAGCAGGTCAAGCTTGTAGGCATTGTCATTGATGCGTTCAAGCACTTGAAATGGACCATCTCCCCGTGGTAGCAACTTTGAACGCTGTTGCGCGGGAAAGTGTTCCTTTCTCATGTGCAACCAGACCCAATCTCCAGGCTCAAAGACAACCTTATGCCGTCCTTTGTTTGCTTGTCTCGCGTAGTGCTCCGTTCGTTTCTCTATGTTCATTCGCGCCCTCTCATTCAGTTGCTTGACAAAATCAGCCTTCTTCTTGCCATCTAAGTTAACATGCTCACTCGAAGGCAAAGGTGATAAATCCAATGGAGTCAAAGGATTAAATCCATAAACAAGCTCAAATGGTGAGAATTGAGTAGCAGAATGAACTGAACAGTTATAAGCAAATTCAACATGTGGTAGACATTCTTCCCAAGTCTTAATGTTATGCTTGATAAGTGCTCTGAATAAAGTAGACAAAGTCTTATTTAAAGTAGAAAATAACATTTTGGTACCTAACTTACTCCACAAGGTCTTCCAACAGTAACTCAAGAACTTAGCATCTCTATCAGAAATAATAGTTCTAGGCATACTATGCAACCTAACAACTTCTCTAAAGAACAAATCAGCAATATTTGAAGCATCATCAGTCTTATGACATGGAATAAAATGTGCCATCTTAGAAAACCTATCCACTACCACAAAGATTGAATCCCTTCCACGTTTAGTCCTAGGCAGTCCTAACACAAAATCCATAGAGATAGATATCAATCCAAGGCTCACTAGGTATAGGTAGTGGGGTATACAAACCATAGGGTTTTACCTTTGACTTGGCTTGCTTGCATGTGATGCAACGCCCACAAACTCTTTCAACGTCGCGCTTCATGTGTGGCCAATAGAAGTGATCTTGTAGCATTGCCAAAGTCTTTGCGATTCCAAAGTGCCCCATCAAACCGCCTCCATGCGCCTCCTGAATTAGCAACTCTCGCATAGAACAATTAGGCACACAAAGTTTGTTCTCACGAAATAGGTAACCTTCATTCCGGAAAAATTTACCACTTACACTCTTCTCCGTAGCTCAGAACAGATCACCAAAAGAAGTATCATCAGCATACAACTCTTTAAGGTGTTCAAAACCAATTAACTTCGCATCAAGAGTTGAGATCAAAGCATACCTTCGCGATAGGGCATCAGCTACTACATTTTCCTTACCTTGCTTGGAGCGAATGACATAAGGAAATGTCTCAATGAACTCCACCCATCGTGCATGCCTCCTATTCAACTTGTGTTGCCCCTTTAAGTGCTTGAGTGATTCATGATCAGTGTGGATCACGAATTCCTTGGGCCACAAGTAATGCTACCATGTTTCCAATGTTCGAACTAGCGCATACAACTCTTTGTCATAAGTTGGATAGTTCAAGGTTGCCCCACTTAGTTTCTCACTAAAGTAGGCAATTGGTCTCCCTTCTTGCATGAGGACAGCTCCAATCCCTATACCTGAGGCATCACATTCAACTTCAACGGTTTTAGCAAAGTTAGGCAAAGCCAACAAAGGAGCATTAGTCAACTTCTCTTTGATGAGTTGGAATGAGTGCTCTTGAGCTTCTCCCCAACTAAATCCAACGTTCTTCTTGATGACTTCAGTGAGGGGCGCGGCTAGGCTACTAAAGTCTTTCACGAACCTCCTGTAAAAGCTAGCTAAGCCATGAAAACTTCGAACATTAGCAACACTTGTAGAACTTGGCCAGTCCCGGATGGCTTGGATCTTCTCCTTATCAACCTGTATCCCGTGAGCACTAACAACAAAACCCAAGAATACAAGTTTATCTGTGCAAAAGGTGCACTTCTTCAAGTTGGCAAACAATTGATCCTCTCTAAGTGCATCTAGGACAGATTTCAAATGCTCTACATGATCCTCTAAACTCGTACTATAAATGAGTATATCATCAAAGTACACAACGACAAATTTGCCAATGAATGGACGTAAGACATGATTCATAAGGCGCATAAATGTACTAGGTGCATTAGATAACCCGAACGGCATGACCATCCACTCATACAACCCATATTTTTTTTTAAAAGCAGTCTTCCACTCATCTCCTTCTTTCATCCTAATCTGATGATAACCACTTTTTAAGTCAATCTTAGAAAATATGCAAGATCCATGCAACTCATCTAACATGTCATCTAAGCGAGGAATAGGGTGACGATATTTTACCGTGATGTTGTTGACAGCTCGGCAATCAACACACATCCTCAATGATCCATCCTTCTTAGGCACAAGTAGGACTGGAACAGCACATGGGCTCATGCTTTCTCTCACGTACCCTTTTTCCAAAAGCTCATTGACGTGCCTCTCAAGTTCCTTTGTTTCCTCAGGATTACTTCTATATGCGGGGCGGTTAGGTATGGTAGCTCCTGGAACAAAGTCAATTTGATGCTCAATCCCTCGTATAGGTGGTAATCCAGCTGGTAGCTCTTCGGGAAAGACATCCTTGTAGTCCTGCAAGAGAGAAACAACCATACTAGGCAAGTGTGGCTCAAGTTCGTTAGTGATCAAAAGTGATGTGAGCAAGCCTAAGGACGCACCTACTATCAAGCTTGTTGATATGAATCTATGCGGAAAAGATTCACAACTCGGACCGTTTGTTACTTTAGAATGGAACAGATCACAACTCACAAGAACTCACTCGAACTAAGGCACGAAATTGAACCTTAACCCGCAACAAGAACTTCTGAACCTTGACCTAAGGTCGAATCACGCCACAAGCGAGGATGGATGGTCCGCTTGATAAGTGAAAGATAAATTCTAGCCAAGACGACTCACCAGCCTAAGCAAGAACAAACGAGTATCTAAACTCTCAATTAGCCAAAGCTATGTAATTCTGAATTGTTGTGTACGTTTTTATTGCTAGGAGTCCTCTTTATATAGGCTCCCAAAGTACCAAAGTATTCCTAAACAAGCTAACTCCTAAAAAGGAGTTCAAAGGCTGGCCAAAACTCTCTTTCCTATTCTAAGGAGATTCTGGCCGAATTATTCAACTAAAATAGGAAATAATCTAAACAAATAATATCTAATAGAATAACAATTAATTGCACGTCCTAACAAGAAGATGCATGGCCTAAATAGGTTGATTCTTGCTGATTCTCCATGTGCGCATGCATCCAGAAGTTGGTGTGCATATTAAGCTTCCAAAATAGCCTCTATCACGTGCATGGGCTTTGCATGTGCCTCATGCACGTCCTTGCACTTGTACGCACCAACTTGAGCCCAAACTTCTTGCATTAGTCCATTGAAATCAGATTGCAACTTCCTAGCTCGTGCTCTTGTCATTGGCCCAATTGGAACTTGAACTTGCTGCGAGTCTACAAGCTTGATAGTAGGTGCGTCCTTAGGCTTGCTCACATCAGTCCCCTCCTCTTGAAAAGGATTTGTCCTCAAATCATCACCTACATCAAACGGACTCAAGTCAGCCACGTTAAACGAAGCACTTACATTATACTCACCCGGAAGGTCTAGCTTGTAGGCATTATCATTGATGCGTTCGATCACTTGGAATGGACCATCTCCCCGTGGTAGCAACTTTGAACGTCTTTGTACAGGAAAACGCTCCTTCCTCATATGTAGCCAAACCCAATCTCCCGGCTCAAAGACAACCTTGTGCCTTCCTTTGTTTGCTTGCCTTGCATAGTGCTCCGTGCGCTTCTCGATGTTCATTCTTGCTTTCTCATGTAACTGCTTGACAAATTCAGCTTTCTTCTTGCCATCTAAGTTAACTTGCTCACTCGAAGGTAGAGGTGATAAATCCAATGGAGTCAAAGGATTAAATCCATAAACAAGCTCAAATGGTGAGAATTGAGTAGCAGAATGGACAGAACGATTATAAGCAAACTCAACATGAGGCAAACATTCTTCCCAAGTCTTAATGTTATGCTTAATGAGTGCTCTCAAAAGTGTAGACAAAGTCCTATTCACTACTTCAGTTTGACCATCAGTTTGAGGATGACAAGTAGTAGAAAACAACAACTTAGTACCTAACTTGCACCACAAGGTCTTCCAAAAGTAACTTAGGAACTTAGCATCTCTATCAGAGATAATTGTCCTAGGCATGCCATGCAACCTAACAACCTCTCTAAAGAACAAATCAGCAATGTTTGAAGCATCATCAGTTTTATGACATGGAATGAAATGTGCCATCTTAGAAAACCTATCCACTACCACAAAAATCGAATCTCTTCCACGCTTAGTCCTAGGTAGTCCTAACACAAAATCCATAGAGATATCAATCCAAGGCTCACTAGGTATAGGTAGTGGGGTGTACAAACCATGGGGTTTTACCTTCGACTTGGCTTGCTTGCAAGTGATGCAACGACCACAAACTCTCTCAACGTCTCTCTTCATGTGTGGCCAAAAGAAATGATCTTGTAGCATTGCCAAGGTCTTTGCAATTCCAAAATGCCCCATTAAGCCACCTCCATGTGCCTCCTGGATTAGTAATTCTCGCATCGAACAATTAGGCACACAAAGTTTGTTTTCACGAAAGAGGTAACCTTCATTACGAAAGAACTTACCAAATGCACTTCTTTCAGTTGATCTAAACAACTCGCCAAAATCAACATCATCAACATACATCTCTTTAATGTGTTCAAAACCAAGTAGTTTAGCATCAAGAGTTGAGATCAAGGTGTACCTCCGTGATAGTGCATCAGCTACTACATTTTCCTTACCTTGCTTGTAGCGAATGACATAAGGAAATGTCTCAATGAATTCCACCCATCGTGCATGCCTCTTGTTCAGCTTGTGTTGCCCCTTTAAGTGCTTGAGTGACTCATGATCAGTGTGAATCACGAACTCCTTGGGCCACAAGTAATGTTGCCATGTCTCCAATGCTCGAACTAGTGCGTACAACTCCTTGTCATAGGTCGGGTAATTCAAGGTTGCACCACTTAGTTTCTCACTAAAGTATGCAATAGGTCTTCCTTCTTGCATAAGGACAGCTCCAATTCCTACACCAGAAGCATCACACTCTATTTCAAAAGTCTTAGTGAAATTAGGCAAAGCTAACAAGGGTGCATTAGTCAACTTCTCTTTTAGTAGTTGGAAAGCCTTCTCTTGAGCTTCTCCCCAAGTAAAGCCTACGTTCTTCTTGATGACTTCAGTTATGGGTGCGGCTATGCTACTAAAGTCCTTCACAAATCTCCTATAAAAGCTAGCTAGTCCATGAAAGCTCCTAACATTAGCAACACTTGTAGGGCTTGGCCATTCACGGATAGCTCGGATCTTTTCATCATCAACCTGTATTCCGTTAGCTCCAACAACAAAACCCAAGAATACAAGTTTATCCGTACAAAAGGTGCACTTCTTCAAGTTAGCAAACAATTTTTCTTTTCTAAGTGCATCTAAGACAGATTTCAAATGTTCTAGATGATCCTCCATGCTCTTGCTATAAATGAGTATATCATCAAAGTAAACAACCACAAATTTACCAATGAATGGACGTAGAACATGATTCATGAGTCGCATAAACGTGCTAGGTGCGTTGGACAAACCGAATGGCATGACCATCCACTCATACAACCCATACTTTGTTTTAAAAGCAGTTTTCCACTCATCTCCTTCTTTCATCCTAATTTGATGATAACCACTCTTCAAATCAATCTTAGAAAACATGCAAGAACCATGCAACTCATCTAACATGTCATCTAAACGAGGGATAGGGTGACGATATTTTACCGTTATGTTGTTGACTGCTCGGCAATCAACACACATTCTCCATGTTTTATCCTTCTTGGGCACAAGTAGGACTGGAACAGCACATGGACTCATGCTCTCTCTCACGTACCCTTTCTCCAATAGCTCGTTGACTTGCTTCTCAAGCTCCTTTGTTTCTTCAGGATTGCTTCTATATGCGGGACGGTTAGGTATGGCAGCTCCCGGAACCAAGTCTATTTGATGTTCAATCCCACGAATAGGTGGCAAACCAGGTGGAAGCTCGTCGGGAAAGACATCCTTGTAATCCTGCAAAAGAGACACAACCGTACTAGGTACATGTGGTTCAAGCTCGTTAGTGTTTAAAAGCGCCTCCCTATACCGAAGTAAGATCATAGGCTTCTTTTCAAAGCATGCTTGCTTAATATCACTTGTTCCCACATAGTAACTCTTTTTCCAACTCTCGGTTTTTCTCTCTTTGGCCGTTTTAATTTCTGTTTTTCCGGCTTCTTTTGTTTTCTCAATCTTTTCCTCTCCATTGGCCGTTTTTCTTATCTTTTTTTCGGCTTCTTCTCTCCTCTCATTCTTTTTCTTTTTATCACGCTCCCTTTGCTCATCACTTTCTTTTTGCAACTGACGTTGATCTTCACAAACTTGTGATGGTGACAAGGGTGCCAAGGTGATTACTCTCTTCTTAAGTATAAATGAATACTTATTGGTGTAGCCATCATGATGCACTTTCCTATCAAACTGCCACGGCCTTCCTAACAATAGGTGACCAGCTTGCATTGGTACAACATCACACAACACTTCATCCTCATAGTTGCCAATGCGGAATGCTACCAATACTTGCTTCATCACTCGTACTTCTCCACTATCATTCAGCCATTGTAGTTTGTAAGGCTTAGGGTGTTTTCCCGTGAGTAACCCTAACTTCTCCACCATAGTCGTGCTTGCAACATTAGCACAACTTCCTCCATCTATGATGACACTACACACCTTGTCTTTAACATAGCACCTTGTGTGAAAAATATTTTCTCTTTGAGCCACATTATCTTCTTCTTTCACTTGCACATTCAATGCTCTTCTAGACACAAGAGTAAGCCTCTCAGGAGCTTGGTACTCTTCCTCGGATACGTCCTCCAAAGAAGGCATGCTTTCATGCTCCGAATCCTCTTCTTCAGTTTCAATCTCTCCACCTTCCTTGATCACCATTGCTTGCCTGTTAGGACATTGACTTGAGATGTGCCCCCTTCCTTGACACTTAAAGCACTTGATGTCACGGTTCCTAGCTGGAGTGACTTCCACTTTCCTTTGAGAATTAGCTTGAGAACTCTCGGGTTTATGCTCTACTTTGGCTGCTTGTGGCTTGTCAAACTTCTTTTGGTAGTTTGGCTTCCAAGTAGAATTCGATGTAGCTCTTGTTCTCCCCTCTCCTCTCTTGAGTTGCTTCTCAATTTTCATTGCCATATGCACCATGTCCTCCAACTCCACATAGTGTTGCAACTCAACTTTGTCTTGAATTTCAGGATTGAGTCCATTCAAGAACCTTGCCA
Source organism: Hypericum androsaemum (assembly GCA_963995505.1). NCBI lineage: Eukaryota > Viridiplantae > Streptophyta > Magnoliopsida > Malpighiales > Hypericaceae > Hypericum > Hypericum androsaemum. The sequence goes on from OZ023199.1 coordinate 8,176,874, forward strand.
TTGTAACTTCTCTATCTTCATCTATATCAGCTCTTATCATGGCCATCTCCATCTGTTTGAAATACTCCTCCACACTCAAATTTCCTTGCCTCATTCCTTGTAACTTCTTATACAGCTCTCTATAGTAATGACTTGGAACAAATCTCTTCCTCATCACTACTTTCATGTCTTCCCAAGTAGCTATAGGGCGTTCTCTATTTCTCCTCCTGCTTGTCACAAGTTGATCCCACCAAGTTATAGCATAATCAGTAAATTCGGTGCTGGCAAGTTTTACCTTCTTTTCTTCGGAGCTATTGTGGCAATCAAACACGAACTCAATCTTCTTCTCCCACTCTAAGTACGCCTCCGGGTCAGAACGACCGGCAAAGGAAGGTATCTTCAGTTTGATACTCCCTATGTTGTCGTCTCTCTTTGGCCTCGCCTCCCTAGGTGGACGGCTTGTTCTTGCTCTCCTAAGACTCCTTGTTGAGCCTACGCCTTCTTCCGATTCAGAATCAGCTCCGCTTGACTCTCCAATAGGTACTCCTCTCCTACGCCTTTGGAGTTCGCCTCGCGTTGGGGGGATGTCACGAGAATTCTCCACGGCATCCACGCGTAGTTGCAAAGGCTCCATCTGAGCTTGCACCATCTGCTCGAGCTTCCCGGCCAATGCATCCACTAATAACTTAAGGTCTATGTTTCCCATGGTTTGACCTTCATGTGACATGTTTGCTGCAAGAAAAATTGGTTAGTAATAAAAAAAAAATATGGCCTCACAAGCTCACTCCCTTACGTGTATACTCTCAATGTAAGGTGCACTCAAGTTCACTCGTGTTTGCACTCAAATATTTGGCTTTTCTCTCTAAGGTACTCGCACACTCTTGCCTTTTTCCTCTCGTGATACTTGTATGTTCTTACTAAGGCTAGAACGGCCTTGCTTGAGCTTCACGCTTTAACAACCAGAATGTTAAAGTTCTTCTTGGGTCTTTCCTTTAGTCTTGCTCGCTTCCTTTTTGATTTTGTTTCCTCTTTAAGCTTGCTTGCGGCCTTGCTTCCTCTTTAGACTTGCTTGCGGCCTTGCTTCCTCTTTAGACTTGCTTGCGGCCTTTGCTTCCTCTTTAGGCTTCACGCACTTTTTCTTTTCTTTCCTTTTTCGTTTCTTTTCTTTTCTTTTCTTTTTTTTTTTCTTTCTTTTCTTTTCTTTTTTTTTTTTTTTTTCTTTCTTTTCTTTTCTTTTCTTGCTTCACTCGTTTGTTTCCCTCTCTTTTCAAACAGCGAAGAGAAAAAAAAAACGAACCAATAAGAACAAAAATAACGAGCAACTAAACGAACCAACAAGAACAAAAATAACAAGGATAGTGAACTAAAGTAACAAGCTAAGCTCTGATACCAACTGATATGAATCTATGCGGAAAAGATTCACAACTCGGACCGTTTGTTACTTTAGAATGGAACAGATCACAACTCACAAGAACTCACTCGAACTAAGGCACGAAATTGAACCTTAACCCGCAACAAGAACTTCTGAACCTTGACCTAAGGTCGAATCACGCCACAAGCGAGGATGGATGGTCCGCTTGATAAGTGAAAGATAAATTCTAGCCAAGACGACTCACCAGCCTAAGCAAGAACAAACGAGTATCTAAACTCTCAATTAGCCAAAGCTATGTAATTCTGAATTGTTGTGTACGTTTTTATTGCTAGGAGTCCTCTTTATATAGGCTCCCAAAGTACCAAAGTATTCCTAAACAAGCTAACTCCTAAAAAGGAGTTCAAAGGCTGGCCAAAACTCTCTTTCCTATTCTAAGGAGATTCTGGCCGAATTATTCAACTAAAATAGGAAATAATCTAAACAAATAATATCTAATAGAATAACAATTAATTGCACGTCCTAACAAGAAGATGCATGGCCTAAATAGGTTGATTCTTGCTGATTCTCCATGTGCGCATGCATCCAGAAGTTGGTGTGCATATTAAGCTTCCAAAATAGCCTCTATCACGTGCATGGGCTTTGCATGTGCCTCATGCACGTCCTTGCACTTGTACGCACCAACTTGAGCCCAAACTTCTTGCATTAGTCCATTGAAATCAGATTGCAACTTCCTAGCTCGTGCTCTTGTCATTGGCCCAATTGGAACTTGAACTTGCTGCGAGTCTACAAGCTTGATAGTAGGTGCGTCCTTAGGCTTGCTCACATCACTTGTAGACTCGCAGCAAGTTCAAGTTCCAATTGGGCCAATGACAAGAGCACGAGCTAGGAAGTTGCAATCTGATTTCAATGGACTAATGCAAGAAGTTTGGGCTCAAGTTGGTGCGTACAAGTGCAAGGACGTGCATGAGGCACATGCAAAGCCCATGCACGTGATAGAGGCTATTTTGGAAGCTTAATATGCACACCAACTTCTGGATGCATGCGCACATGGAGAATCAGCAAGAATCAACCTATTTAGGCCATGCATCTTCTTGTTAGGACGTGCAATTAATTGTTATTCTATTAGATATTATTTGTTTAGATTATTTCCTATTTTAGTTGAATAATTCGGCCAGAATCTCCTTAGAATAGGAAAGAGAGTTTTGGCCAGCCTTTGAACTCCTTTTTAGGAGTTAGCTTGTTTAGGAATACTTTGGTACTTTGGGAGCCTATATAAAGAGGACTCCTAGCAATAAAAACGTACACAACAATTCAGAATTACATAGCTTTGGCTAATTGAGAGTTTAGATACTCGTTTGTTCTTGCTTAGGCTGGTGAGTCGTCTTGGCTAGAATTTATCTTTCACTTATCAAGCGGACCATCCATCCTCGCTTGTGGCGTGATTCGACCTTAGGTCAAGGTTCAGAAGTTCTTGTTGCGGGTTAAGGTTCAATTTCGTGCCTTAGTTCGAGTGAGTTCTTGTGAGTTGTGATCTGTTCCATTCTAAAGTAACAAACGGTCCGAGTTGTGAATCTTTTCCGCATAGATTCATATCAGTTGGTATCAGAGCTTAGCTTGTTACTTTAGTTCACTATCCTTGTTATTTTTGTTCTTGTTGGTTCGTTTAGTTGCTCGTTATTTTTGTTCTTATTGGTTCGTTTTTTTTTTCTCTTCGCTGTTTGAAAAGAGAGGGAAACAAACGAGTGAAGCAAGAAAAGAAAAGAAAAGAAAGAAAAAAAAAAAAAAAAAGAAAAGAAAAGAAAGAAAAAAAAAAAGAAAAGAAAAGAAAAGAAACGAAAAAGGAAAGAAAAGAAAAAGTGCGTGAAGCCTAAAGAGGAAGCAAAGGCCGCAAGCAAGTCTAAAGAGGAAGCAAGGCCGCAAGCAAGTCTAAAGAGGAAGCAAGGCCGCAAGCAAGCTTAAAGAGGAAACAAAATCAAAAAGGAAGCGAGCAAGACTAAAGGAAAGACCCAAGAAGAACTTTAACATTCTGGTTGTTAAAGCGTGAAGCTCAAGCAAGGCCGTTCTAGCCTTAGTAAGAACATACAAGTATCACGAGAGGAAAAAGGCAAGAGTGTGCGAGTACCTTAGAGAGAAAAGCCAAATATTTGAGTGCAAACACGAGTGAACTTGAGTGCACCTTACATTGAGAGTATACACGTAAGGGAGTGAGCTTGTGAGGCCATATTTTTTTTATTACTAACCAATTTTTCTTGCAGCAAACATGTCACATGAAGGTCAAACCATGGGAAACATAGACCTTAAGTTATTAGTGGATGCATTGGCCGGGAAGCTCGAGCAGATGGTGCAAGCTCAGATGGAGCCTTTGCAACTACGCGTGGATGCCGTGGAGAATTCTCGTGACATCCCCCCAACGCGAGGCGAACTCCAAAGGCGTAGGAGAGGAGTACCTATTGGAGAGTCAAGCGGAGCTGATTCTGAATCGGAAGAAGGCGTAGGCTCAACAAGGAGTCTTAGGAGAGCAAGAACAAGCCGTCCACCTAGGGAGGCGAGGCCAAAGAGAGACGACAACATAGGGAGTATCAAACTGAAGATACCTTCCTTTGCCGGTCGTTCTGACCCGGAGGCGTACTTAGAGTGGGAGAAGAAGATTGAGTTCGTGTTTGATTGCCACAATAGCTCCGAAGAAAAGAAGGTAAAACTTGCCATCACCGAATTTACTGATTATGCTATAACTTGGTGGGATCAACTTGTGACAAGCAGGAGGAGAAATAGAGAACGCCCTATAGCTACTTGGGAAGACATGAAAGTAGTGATGAGGAAGAGATTTGTTCCAAGTCATTACTATAGAGAGCTGTATAAGAAGTTACAAGGAATGAGGCAAGGAAATTTGAGTGTGGAGGAGTATTTCAAACAGATGGAGATGGCCATGATAAGAGCTGATATAGATGAAGATAGAGAAGTTACAATGGCAAGGTTCTTGAATGGACTCAATCCTGAAATTCAAGACAAAGTTGAGTTGCAACACTATGTGGAGTTGGAGGACATGGTGCATATGGCAATGAAAATTGAGAAGCAACTCAAGAGAGGAGAGGGGAGAACAAGAGCTACATCGAATTCTACTTGGAAGCCAAACTACCAAAAGAAGTTTGACAAGCCACAAGCAGCCAAAGTAGAGCATAAACCCGAGAGTTCTCAAGCTAATTCTCAAAGGAAAGTGGAAGTCACTCCAGCTAGGAACCGTGACATCAAGTGCTTTAAGTGTCAAGGAAGGGGGCACATCTCAAGTCAATGTCCTAACAGGCAAGCAATGGTGATCAAGGAAGGTGGAGAGATTGAAACTGAAGAAGAGGATTCGGAGCATGAAAGCATGCCTTCTTTGGAGGACGTATCCGAGGAAGAGTACCAAGCTGCTGAGAGGCTTACTCTTGTGTCTAGAAGAGCATTGAATGTGCAAGTGAAAGAAGAAGATAATGTGGCTCAAAGAGAAAATATTTTTCACACAAGGTGCTATGTTAAAGACAAGGTGTGTAGTGTCATCATAGATGGAGGAAGTTGTGCTAATGTTGCAAGCACGACTATGGTGGAGAAGTTAGGGTTACTCACGGGAAAACACCCTAAGCCTTACAAACTACAATGGCTGAATGATAGTGGAGAAGTACGAGTGATGAAGCAAGTATTGGTAGCATTCCGCATTGGCAACTATGAGGATGAAGTGTTGTGTGATGTTGTACCAATGCAAGCTGGTCACCTATTGTTAGGAAGGCCGTGGCAGTTTGATAGGAAAGTGCATCATGATGGCTACACCAATAAGTATTCATTTATACTTAAGAAGAGAGTAATCACCTTGGCACCCTTGTCACCATCACAAGTTTGTGAAGATCAACGTCAGTTGCAAAAAGAAAGTGATGAGCAAAGGGAGCGTGATAAAAAGAAAAAGAATGAGAGGAGAGAAGAAGCCGAAAAAAAGATAAGAAAAACGGCCAATGGAGAGGAAAAGATTGAGAAAACAAAAGAAGCCGGAAAAACAGAAATTAAAACGGCCAAAGAGAGAAAAACCGAGAGTTGGAAAAAGAGTTACTATGTGGGAACAAGTGATATTAAGCAAGCATGCTTTGAAAAGAAGCCTATGATCTTACTTCGGTATAGGGAGGCGCTTTTAAACACTAACGAGCTTGAACCACATGTACCTAGTACGGTTGTGTCTCTTTTGCAGGATTACAAGGATGTCTTTCCCGACGAGCTTCCACCTGGTTTGCCACCTATTCGTGGGATTGAACATCAAATAGACTTGGTTCCGGGAGCTGCCATACCTAACCGTCCCGCATATAGAAGCAATCCTGAAGAAACAAAGGAGCTTGAGAAGCAAGTCAACGAGCTATTGGAGAAAGGGTACGTGAGAGAGAGCATGAGTCCATGTGCTGTTCCAGTCCTACTTGTGCCCAAGAAGGATAAAACATGGAGAATGTGTGTTGATTGCCGAGCAGTCAACAACATAACGGTAAAATATCGTCACCCTATCCCTCGTTTAGATGACATGTTAGATGAGTTGCATGGTTCTTGCATGTTCTCTAAGATTGATTTGAAGAGTGGTTATCATCAAATTAGGATGAAAGAAGGAGATGAGTGGAAAACTGCTTTTAAAACAAAGTATGGGTTGTATGAGTGGATGGTCATGCCATTCGGTTTGTCCAACGCACCTAGCACGTTTATGCGACTCATGAATCATGTTCTACGTCCATTCATTGGTAAATTTGTGGTTGTTTACTTTGATGATATACTCATTTATAGCAAGAGCATGGAGGATCATCTAGAACATTTGAAATCTGTCTTAGATGCACTTAGAGAAGAAAAATTGTTTGCTAACTTGAAGAAGTGCACCTTTTGTACGGATAAACTTGTATTCTTGGGTTTTGTTGTTGGAGCTAACGGAATACAGGTTGATGATGAAAAGATCCGAGCTATCCGTGAATGGCCAAGCCCTACAAGTGTTGCTAATGTTAGGAGCTTTCATGGACTAGCTAGCTTTTATAGGAGATTTGTGAAGGACTTTAGTAGCATAGCCGCACCCATAACTGAAGTCATCAAGAAGAACGTAGGCTTTACTTGGGGAGAAGCTCAAGAGAAGGCTTTCCAACTACTAAAAGAGAAGTTGACTAATGCACCCTTGTTAGCTTTGCCTAATTTCACTAAGACTTTTGAAATAGAGTGTGATGCTTCTGGTGTAGGAATTGGAGCTGTCCTTATGCAAGAAGGAAGACCTATTGCATACTTTAGTGAGAAACTAAGTGGTGCAACCTTGAATTACCCGACCTATGACAAGGAGTTGTACGCACTAGTTCGAGCATTGGAGACATGGCAACATTACTTGTGGCCCAAGGAGTTCGTGATTCACACTGATCATGAGTCACTCAAGCACTTAAAGGGGCAACACAAGCTGAACAAGAGGCATGCACGATGGGTGGAATTCATTGAGACATTTCCTTATGTCATTCGCTACAAGCAAGGTAAGGAAAATGTAGTAGCTGATGCACTATCACGGAGGTACACCTTGATCTCAACTCTTGATGCTAAACTACTTGGTTTTGAACACATTAAAGAGATGTATGTTGATGATGTTGATTTTGGCGAGTTGTTTAGATCAACTGAAAGAAGTGCATTTGGTAAGTTCTTTCGTAATGAAGGTTACCTCTTTCGTGAAAACAAACTTTGTGTGCCTAATTGTTCGATGCGAGAATTACTAATCCAGGAGGCACATGGAGGTGGCTTAATGGGGCATTTTGGAATTGCAAAGACCTTGGCAATGCTACAAGATCATTTCTTTTGGCCACACATGAAGAGAGACGTTGAGAGAGTTTGTGGTCGTTGCATCACTTGCAAGCAAGCCAAGTCGAAGGTAAAACCCCATGGTTTGTACACCCCACTACCTATACCTAGTGAGCCTTGGATTGATATCTCTATGGATTTTGTGTTAGGACTACCTAGGACTAAGCGTGGAAGAGATTCGATTTTTGTGGTAGTGGATAGGTTTTCTAAGATGGCACATTTCATTCCATGTCATAAAACTGATGATGCTTCAAACATTGCTGATTTGTTCTTTAGAGAGGTTGTTAGGTTGCATGGCATGCCTAGGACAATTATCTCTGATAGAGATGCTAAGTTCCTAAGTTACTTTTGGAAGACCTTGTGGTGCAAGTTAGGTACTAAGTTGTTGTTTTCTACTACTTGTCATCCTCAAACTGATGGTCAAACTGAAGTAGTGAATAGGACTTTGTCTACACTTTTGAGAGCACTCATTAAGCATAACATTAAGACTTGGGAAGAATGTTTGCCTCATGTTGAGTTTGCTTATAATCGTTCTGTCCATTCTGCTACTCAATTCTCACCATTTGAGCTTGTTTATGGATTTAATCCTTTGACTCCATTGGATTTATCACCTCTACCTTCGAGTGAGCAAGTTAACTTAGATGGCAAGAAGAAAGCTGAATTTGTCAAGCAGTTACATGAGAAAGCAAGAATGAACATCGAGAAGCGCACGGAGCACTATGCAAGGCAAGCAAACAAAGGAAGGCACAAGGTTGTCTTTGAGCCGGGAGATTGGGTTTGGCTACATATGAGGAAGGAGCGTTTTCCTGTACAAAGACGTTCAAAGTTGCTACCACGGGGAGATGGTCCATTCCAAGTGATCGAACGCATCAATGATAATGCCTACAAGCTAGACCTTCCGGGTGAGTATAATGTAAGTGCTTCGTTTAACGTGGCTGACTTGAGTCCGTTTGATGTAGGTGATGATTTGAGGACAAATCCTTTTCAAGAGGAGGGGACTGATGTGAGCAAGCCTAAGGACGCACCTACTATCAAGCTTGTAGACTCGCAGCAAGTTCAAGTTCCAATTGGGCCAATGACAAGAGCACGAGCTAGGAAGTTGCAATCTGATTTCAATGGACTAATGCAAGAAGTTTGGGCTCAAGTTGGTGCGTACAAGTGCAAGGACGTGCATGAGGCACATGCAAAGCCCATGCACGTGATAGAGGCTATTTTGGAAGCTTAATATGCACACCAACTTCTGGATGCATGCGCACATGGAGAATCAGCAAGAATCAACCTATTTAGGCCATGCATCTTCTTGTTAGGACGTGCAATTAATTGTTATTCTATTAGATATTATTTGTTTAGATTATTTCCTATTTTAGTTGAATAATTCGGCCAGAATCTCCTTAGAATAGGAAAGAGAGTTTTGGCCAGCCTTTGAACTCCTTTTTAGGAGTTAGCTTGTTTAGGAATACTTTGGTACTTTGGGAGCCTATATAAAGAGGACTCCTAGCAATAAAAACGTACACAACAATTCAGAATTACATAGCTTTGGCTAATTGAGAGTTTAGATACTCGTTTGTTCTTGCTTAGGCTGGTGAGTCGTCTTGGCTAGAATTTATCTTTCACTTATCAAGCGGACCATCCATCCTCGCTTGTGGCGTGATTCGACCTTAGGTCAAGGTTCAGAAGTTCTTGTTGCGGGTTAAGGTTCAATTTCGTGCCTTAGTTCGAGTGAGTTCTTGTGAGTTGTGATCTGTTCCATTCTAAAGTAACAAACGGTCCGAGTTGTGAATCTTTTCCGCATAGATTCATATCAAAAAGTGTCTCCCTATACCGGAGTAAGATCATAGACTTTTTTTCAAAACAAGCTTGCTTGATTTCACTTGCTCCCACATAGTAGTTCTTTTTCCATCCCTCGGATTTTCTCTCAATGGCCGATTTCAATTCTGTTTTTCCGGCTTCTTTTGTTCGCTCCATTGTATCCTCTCTTTTGGCCGTTTTTCCTTTCTGTTCTTTGGCTTCTTCTCTCCTCTCAATTCGTTTCTTTTGCTCTCTCTTTTTTCTCTCATCACTTTCTTTTTGTAACTTCATCTGATCTTCACAAACTTGTGATGGCGCTAAGGGTGCCAAAGTGAACACACGCCTATTGAGTGTAAATGTGATGTGAGCAAGCCTAAGGACGCACCTACTATCAAGCTTGTAGACTCGCAGCAAGTTCAAGTTCCAATTGGGCCAATGACAAGAGCACGAGCTAGGAAGTTGCAATCTGATTTCAATGGACTAATGCAAGAAGTTTGGGCTCAAGTTGGTGCGTACAAGTGCAAGGACGTGCATGAGGCACATGCAAAGCCCATGCACGTGATAGAGGCTATTTTGGAAGCTTAATATGCACACCAACTTCTGGATGCATGCGCACATGGAGAATCAGCAAGAATCAACCTATTTAGGCCATGCATCTTCTTGTTAGGACGTGCAATTAATTGTTATTCTATTAGATATTATTTGTTTAGATTATTTCCTATTTTAGTTGAATAATTCGGCCAGAATCTTCTTAGAATAGGAAAGAGAGTTTTGGCCAGCCTTTGAACTCCTTTTTAGGAGTTAGCTTGTTTAGGAATACTTTGGTACTTTGGGAGCCTATATAAAGAGGACTCCTAGCAATAAAAACGCACACAACAATTCAGAATTACATAGCTTTGGCTAATTGAGAGTTTAGATACTCGTTTGTTCTTGCTTAGGCTGGTGAGTCGTCTTGGCTAGAATTTATCTTTCACTTATCAAGCGGACCATCCATCCTCGCTTGTGGCGTGATTCGACCTTAGGTCAAGGTTCAGAAGTTCTTGTTGCGGGTTAAGGTTCAATTTCGTGCCTTAGTTCGAGTGAGTTCTTGTGAGTTGTGATCTGTTCCATTCTAAAGTAACAAACGGTCCGAGTTGTGAATCTTTTCCGCATAGATTCATATCAGTTGGTATCAGAGCTTAGCTTGTTACTTTAGTTCACTATCCTTGTTATTTTTGTTCTTGTTGGTTCGTTTAGTTGCTCGTTATTTTTGTTCTTATTGGTTCGTTTTTTTTTTTTCTCTTCGCTGTTTGAAAAGAGAGGGAAACAAACGAGTGAAGCAAGAAAAGAAAAGAAAAGAAAGAAAAAAAAAAAAGAAAAGAAAAGAAAGAAAAAAAAAAAAGAAAAGAAAAGAAAAGAAACGAAAAAGGAAAGAAAAGAAAAAGTGCGTGAAGCCTAAAGAGGAAGCAAAGGCCGCAAGCAAGCTTAAAGAGGAAACAAAATCAAAAAGGAAGCGAGCAAGACTAAAGGAAAGACCCAAGAAGAACTTTAACATTCTGGTTGTTAAAGTGTGAAGCTCAAGCAAGGCCGTTCTAGCCTTAGTAAGAACATACAAGTATCACGAGAGGAAAAAGGCAAGAGTGTGCGAGTACCTTAGAGAGAAAAGCCAAATATTTGAGTGCAAACACGAGTGAACTTGAGTGCACCTTACATTGAGAGTATACACGTAAGGGAGTGAGCTTGTGAGGCCATATTTTTTTTTATTACTAACCAATTTTTCTTGCAGCAAACATGTCACATGAAGGTCAAACCATGGGAAACATAGACCTTAAGTTATTAGTGGATGCATTGGCCGGGAAGCTCGAGCAGATGGTGCAAGCTCAGATGGAGCCTTTGCAACTACGCGTGGATGCCGTGGAGAATTCTCGTGACATCCCCCCAACGCGAGGCGAACTCCAAAGGCGTAGGAGAGGAGTACCTATTGGAGAGTCAAGCGGAGCTGATTCTGAATCGGAAGAAGGCGTAGGCTCAACAAGGAGTCTTAGGAGAGCAAGAACAAGCCGTCCACCTAGGGAGGCGAGGCCAAAGAGAGACGACAACATAGGGAGTATCAAACTGAAGATACCTTCCTTTGCCGGTCGTTCTGACCCGGAGGCGTACTTAGAGTGGGAGAAGAAGATTGAGTTCGTGTTTGATTGCCACAATAGCTCCGAAGAAAAGAAGGTAAAACTTGCCATCACCGAATTTACTGATTATGCTATAACTTGGTGGGATCAACTTGTGACAAGCAGGAGGAGAAATAGAGAACGCCCTATAGCTACTTGGGAAGACATGAAAGTAGTGATGAGGAAGAGATTTGTTCCACGTCATTACTATAGAGAGCTGTATAAGAAGTTACAAGGAATGAGGCAAGGAAGTTTGAGTGTGGAGGAGTATTTCAAACAGATGGAGATGGCCATGATAAGAGCTGATATAGATGAAGATAGAGAAGTTACAATGGCAAGGTTCTTGAATGGACTCAATCCTGAAATTCAAGACAAAGTTGAGTTGCAACACTATGTGGAGTTGGAGGACATGGTGCATATGGCAATGAAAATTGAGAAGCAACTCAAGAGAGGAGAGGGGAGAACAAGAGCTACGTCGAATTCTACTTGGAAGCCAAACTACCAAAAGAAGTTTGACAAGCCACAAGCAGCCAAAGTAGAGCATAAACCCGAGAGTTCTCAAGCTAATTCTCAAAGGAAAGTGGAAGTCACTCCAGCTAGGAACCGTGACATCAAGTGCTTTAAGTGTCAAGGAAGAGGGCACATCTCAAGTCAATGCCCTAACAAGCAAGCAATGGTGATCAAGGAGAGTGGAGAGATTGAAACTGAAGAAGAGGATTCGGAGCATGAAAGCATGCCTTCTTTGGAGGACGTATCCGAGGAAGAGTACCAAGCTGCTGAGAGGCTTACTCTTGTGTCTAGAAGAGCATTGAATGTGCAAGTAAAAGAAGAAAATGATGTGGCTCAAAGAGAAAATATTTTTCACACAAGGTGCTATGTCAAAGACAAGGTGTGTAGTGTCATCATAGATGGAGGAAGTTGTGCTAATGTTGCAAGCACTACTATGGTGGAGAAGTTAGGGTTACTCACGGGAAAACACCCTAAGCCTTACAAACTACAATGGCTGAATGATAGTGGAGAAGTACGAGTGATGAAGCAAGTATTGGTAGCATTCCGCATTGGCAACTATGAGGATGAAGTGTTGTGTGATGTTGTACCAATGCAAGCTGGTCACCTATTGTTAGGAAGGCCGTGGCAGTTTGATAGGAAAGTGCATCATGATGGCTACACCAACAAGTATTCATTTATACTTAAGAAGAGAGTAATCACCTTGGCACCCTTGTCACCATCACAAGTTTGTGAAGATCAACGTCAGTTGCAAAAAGAAAGTGATGAGCAAAGAGAGCGTGACAAGAAGAAAAAGAATGAGAGGAGAGAAGAAGCCGAAAAAAAGATAAGAAAAACGGCCAATGGAGAGGAAAAGATTGAGAAAACAAAAGAAGCCGGAAAAACAGAAATTAAAACGGCCAAAGAGAGAAAAAACGAGAGTTGGAAAAAGAGTTACTATGTGGGAACAAGTGATATTAAGCAAGCGTGCTTTACAAAGAAGCCTATGATCTTACTTCGGTATAGGGAGGCACTTTTAAACACTAACGAGCTTGAACCACATGTACCTAGTACGGTTGTGTCTCTTTTGCAGGATTACAAGGATGTCTTTCCCGACGAGCTACCACCTGGTTTGCCACCTATTCGTGGGATTGAACATCAAATAGACTTTGTCCCGGGAGCTACCATACCTAACCGTCCCGCATATAGAAGCAATCCTGAAGAGACAAAGGAGCTTGAGAAGCAAGTCAACGAGCTGTTGGAGAAAGGGTACGTAAGAGAGAGCATGAGTCCATGTGCTGTTCCAGTCCTACTTGTGCCCAAGAAGGATAAAACATGGAGAATGTGTGTTGATTGCCGAGCAGTCAACAACATAACGGTAAAATATCGTCACCCTATCCCTCGTTTAGATGACATGTTAGATGAGTTGCATGGTTCTTGCATGTTTTCTAAGATTGATTTGAAGAGTGGTTATCATCAAATTAGGATGAAAGAAGGAGATGAGTGGAAGACTGCTTTTAAAACTAAGTATTGATGTGAGCAAGCCTAAGGACGCACCTACTATCAAGCTTGTAGACTCGCAGCAAGTTCAAGTTCCAATTGGGCCAATGACAAGAGCACGAGCTAGGAAGTTGCAATCTGATTTCAATGGACTAATGCAAGAAGTTTGGGCTCAAGTTGGTGCGTACAAGTGCAAGGACGTGCATGAGGCACATGCAAAGCCCATGCACGTGATAGAGGCTATTTTGGAAGCTTAATATGCACACCAACTTCTGGATGCATGCGCACATGGAGAATCAGCAAGAATCAACCTATTTAGGCCATGCATCTTCTTGTTAGGACGTGCAATTAATTGTTATTCTATTAGATATTTTTTGTTTAGATTATTTCCTATTTTAGTTGAATAATTCGGCCAGAATCTCCTTAGAATAGGAAAGAGAGTTTTGGCCAGCCTTTGAACTCCTTTTTAAGGAGTTAGCTTGTTTAGGAATATTTTGGTACTTTGGGAGCCTATATAAAGAGGACTCCTAGCAATAAAACGTACACAACAATTCAGAATTACATAGCTTTGGCTAATTGAGAGTTTAGATACTCGTTTGTTCTTGCTTAGGCTGGTGAGTCGTCTTGGCTAGAATTTATCTTTCACTTATCAAGCGGACCATCCATCCTCGCTTGTGGCGTGATTCGACCTTAGGTCAAGGTTCAGAAGTTCTTGTTGCGGGTTAAGGTTCAATTTCGTGCCTTAGTTCGAGTGAGTTCTTGTGAGTTGTGATCTGTTCCATTCTAAAGTAACAAACGGTCCGAGTTGTGAATCTTTTCCGCATAGATTCATATCAGTTGGTATCAGAGCTTAGCTTGTTACTTTAGTTCACTATCCTTGTTATTTTTGTTCTTGTTGGTTCGTTTAGTTGCTCGTTATTTTTGTTCTTATTGGTTCGTTTTTTTTTTCTCTTCGCTGTTTGAAAAGAGAGGGAAACAAACGAGTGAAGCAAGAAAAGAAAAGAAAAGAAAGAAAAAAAAAAGAAAAGAAAAGAAAGAAAAAAAAAAAAAGAAAAGAAAAGAAAAGAAACGAAAAAGGAAAGAAAAGAAAAAGTGCGTGAAGCCTAAAGAGGAAGCAAAGGCCGCAAGCAAGTCTAAAGAGGAAGCAAGGCCGCAAGCAAGTCTAAAGAGGAAGCAAGGCCGCAAGCAAGCTTAAAGAGGAAACAAAATCAAAAAGGAAGCGAGCAAGACTAAAGGAAAGACCCAAGAAGAACTTTAACATTCTGGTTGTTAAAGCGTGAAGCTCAAGCAAGGCCGTTCTAGCCTTAGTAAGAACATACAAGTATCACGAGAGGAAAAAGGCAAGAGTGTGCGAGTACCTTAGAGAGAAAAGCCAAATATTTGAGTGCAAACACGAGTGAACTTGAGTGCACCTTACATTGAGAGTATACACGTAAGGGAGTGAGCTTGTGAGGCCATATTTTTTTTATTACTAACCAATTTTTCTTGCAGCAAACATGTCACATGAAGGTCAAACCATGGGAAACATAGACCTTAAGTTATTAGTGGATGCATTGGCCGGGAAGCTCGAGCAGATGGTGCAAGCTCAGATGGAGCCTTTGCAACTACGCGTGGATGCCGTGGAGAATTCTCGTGACATCCCCCCAACGCGAGGCGAACTCCAAAGGCGTAGGAGAGGAGTACCTATTGGAGAGTCAAGCGGAGCTGATTCTGAATCGGAAGAAGGCGTAGGCTCAACAAGGAGTCTTAGGAGAGCAAGAACAAGCCGTCCACCTAGGGAGGCGAGGCCAAAGAGAGACGACAACATAGGGAGTATCAAACTGAAGATACCTTCCTTTGCCGGTCGTTCTGACCCGGAGGCGTACTTAGAGTGGGAGAAGAAGATTGAGTTCGTGTTTGATTGCCACAATAGCTCCGAAGAAAAGAAGGTAAAACTTGCCATCACCGAATTTACTGATTATGCTATAACTTGGTGGGATCAACTTGTGACAAGCAGGAGGAGAAATAGAGAACGCCCTATAGCTACTTGGGAAGACATGAAAGTAGTGATGAGGAAGAGATTTGTTCCAAGTCATTACTATAGAGAGCTGTATAAGAAGTTACAAGGAATGAGGCAAGGAAATTTGAGTGTGGAGGAGTATTTCAAACAGATGGAGATGGCCATGATAAGAGCTGATATAGATGAAGATAGAGAAGTTACAATGGCAAGGTTCTTGAATGGACTCAATCCTGAAATTCAAGACAAAGTTGAGTTGCAACACTATGTGGAGTTGGAGGACATGGTGCATATGGCAATGAAAATTGAGAAGCAACTCAAGAGAGGAGAGGGGAGAACAAGAGCTACATCGAATTCTACTTGGAAGCCAAACTACCAAAAGAAGTTTGACAAGCCACAAGCAGCCAAAGTAGAGCATAAACCCGAGAGTTCTCAAGCTAATTCTCAAAGGAAAGTGGAAGTCACTCCAGCTAGGAACCGTGACATCAAGTGCTTTAAGTGTCAAGGAAGGGGGCACATCTCAAGTCAATGTCCTAACAGGCAAGCAATGGTGATCAAGGAAGGTGGAGAGATTGAAACTGAAGAAGAGGATTCGGAGCATGAAAGCATGCCTTCTTTGGAGGACGTATCCGAGGAAGAGTACCAAGCTGCTGAGAGGCTTACTCTTGTGTCTAGAAGAGCATTGAATGTGCAAGTAAAAGAAGAAAATGATGTGGCTCAAAGAGAAAATATTTTTCACACAAGGTGCTATGTCAAAGACAAGGTGTGTAGTGTCATCATAGATGGAGGAAGTTGTGCTAATGTTGCAAGCACTACTATGGTGGAGAAGTTAGGGTTACTCACGGGAAAACACCCTAAGCCTTACAAACTACAATGGCTGAATGATAGTGGAGAAGTACGAGTGATGAAGCAAGTATTGGTAGCATTCCGCATTGGCAACTATGAGGATGAAGTGTTGTGTGATTTTGTACCAATGCAAGCTGGTCACCTATTGTTAGGAAGGCCGTGGCAGTTTGATAGGAAAGTGCATCATGATGGCTACACCAACAAGTATTCATTTATACTTAAGAAGAGAGTAATCACCTTGGCACCCTTGTCACCATCACAAGTTTGTGAAGATCAACGTCAGTTGCAAAAAGAAAGTGATGAGCAAAGAGAGCGTGACAAGAAGAAAAAGAATGAGAGGAGAGAAGAAGCCGAAAAAAAGATAAGAAAAACGGCCAATGGAGAGGAAAAGATTGAGAAAACAAAAGAAGCCGGAAAAACAGAAATTAAAACGGCCAAAGAGAGAAAAACCGAGAGTTGGAAAAAGAGTTACTATGTGGGAATAAGTGATATTAAGCAAGCATGCTTTGAAAAGAAGCCTATGATCTTACTTCGGTATAGAGAGGCGCTTTTAAACACTAACGAGCATGAACCACATGTACCTAGTACGGTTGTGTCTCTTTTGCAGGATTACAAGGATGTCTTTCCCGACGAGCTACCACCTGGTTTGCCACCTATTCGTGGGATTGAACATCAAATAGACTTTGTCCCGGGAGCTACCATACCTAACCGTCCCGCATATAGAAGCAATCCTGAAGAGACAAAGGAGCTTGAGAAGCAAGTCAACGAGCTGTTGGAGAAAGGGTACGTAAGAGAGAGCATGAGTCCATGTGCTGTTCCAGTCCTACTTGTGCCCAAGAAGGATAAAACATGGAGAATGTGTGTTGATTGCCGAGCAGTCAACAACATAACGGTAAAATATCGTCACCCTATCCCTCGTTTAGATGACATGTTAGATGAGTTGCATGGTTCTTGCATGTTTTCTAAGATTGATTTGAAGAGTGGTTATCATCAAATTAGGATGAAAGAAGGAGATGAGTGGAAGACTGCTTTTAAAACAAAGTATGGGTTGTATGAGTGGCTGGTCATGCCATTTGGTTTGTCCAACGCACCTAGCACGTTTATGCGACTCATGAATCATGTTCTACGTCCATTCATTGGTAAATTTGTAGTTGTTTACTTTGATGATATACTCATTTATAGCAAGAGCATGGAGGATCATCTAGAACATTTGAAATCTGTCTTAGATGCACTTAGAGAAGAACAATTGTTTGCTAACTTGAAGAAGTGCACCTTTTGTACGGATAAGCTTGTATTCTTGGGTTTTGTTGTTGGAGCTAACGGAATACAGGTTGATGAAGAAAAGATCCGAGCTATCCGTGAATGGCCAAGCCCTACAAGTGTTGCTAATGTTAGGAGCTTTCATGGACTAGCTAGTTTTTATAGGAGATTTGTGAAGGACTTTAGTAGCATAGCCGCACCCATAACTGAAGTCATCAAGAAGAACGTGGGCTTTACTTGGGGAGAAGCTCAAGAGAAGGCTTTCCAACTACTGAAAGGGAAGTTGACTAATGCACCCTTGTTAGCTTTACCTAATTTCTCTAAGACTTTTGAAATAGAGTGTGATGCTTCTGGTGTAGGAATTGGAGCTGTCCTTATGCAAGAAGGAAGACCTATTGCATACTTTAGTGAGAAACTAAGTGGTGCAACCTTGAATTACCCGACCTATGACAAGGAGTTGTACGCACTAGTTCGAGCATTGGAGACATGGCAGCATTATTTGTGGCCCAAGGAGTTCGTGATTCACACTGATCATGAGTCACTCAAGCACTTAAAGGGGCAACACAAGCTGAACAAGAGGCATGCACGATGGGTGGAATTCATTGAGACATTTCCTTATGTCATTCGCTACAAGCAAGGTAAGGAAAATGTAGTGGCTGATGCACTATCACGAAGGTACGCCTTGATCTCAACTCTTGATGCTAAACTACTTGGCTTTGAACACATTAAGGAGATGTATGTTGATGATGTTGATTTTGGCGAGTTGTTTAGATCAACTGAAAGAAGTGCATTTGGTAAGTTCTTTCGTAATGAAGGTTACCTATTTCGTGAAAACAAACTTTGTGTGCCTAATTGTTCGATGCGAGAATTACTAATTCAGGAGGCACATGGAGGTGGCTTAATGGGGCATTTTGGAATTGCAAAGACCTTGGCAATGCTACAAGATCATTTCTTTTGGCCACACATGAAGAGAGACGTTGAGAGAGTTTGTGGTCGTTGCATCACTTGCAAGCAAGCCAAGTCAAAGGTAAAACCCCATGGTTTGTACACCCCACTACCTATACCTAGTGAGCCCTGGATTGATATCTCTATGGATTTTGTGTTAGGCCTACCTAGGACTAAACGTGGAAGAGATTCAATTTTTGTGGTAGTGGATAGGTTTTCTAAGATGGCACATTTCATTCCATGTCATAAGACTGATGATGCTTCAAACATTGCTGATTTGTTCTTTAGAGAGGTTGTTAGGTTGCATGGCATGCCTAGGACAATTATCTCTGATAGAGATGCTAAGTTCCTAAGTTACTTTTGGAAGACCTTGTGGTGCAAGTTAGGTACTAAGTTGTTGTTTTCTACTACTTGTCATCCTCAAACTGATGGTCAAACTGAAGTAGTAAATAGGACTTTGTCTACACTTTTGAGAGCACTCATTAAGCATAACATTAAGACTTGGGAAGAATGTTTGCCTCATGTTGAGTTTGCTTATAATCGTTCTGTCCATTCTGCTACTCAATTCTCACCATTTGAGCTTGTTTATGGATTTAATCCTTTGACTCCATTGGATTTATCACCTCTACCTTCGAGTGAGCACGTTAACTTAGATGGCAAGAAGAAAGCTGAATTTGTCAAGCAGTTACATGAGAAAGCAAGAATGAACATCGAGAAGCGCACGGAGCACTATGCAAGGCAAGCAAACAAAGGAAGGCACAAGGTTGTCTTTGAGCCGGGAGATTGGGTTTGGCTACATATGAGGAAGGAGCGTTTTCCTGTACAAAGACGTTCAAAGTTGCTACCACGGGGAGATGGTCCATTCCAAGTGATCGAACGCATCAATGATAATGCCTACAAGCTAGACCTTCCGGGTGAGTATAATGTAAGTGCTTCGTTTAACGTGGCTGACTTGAGTCCGTTTGATGTAGGTGATGATTTGAGGACAAATCCTTTTCAAGAGGAGGGGACTGATGTGAGCAAGCCTAAGGACGCACCTACTATCAAGCTTGTAGACTCGCAGCAAGTTCAAGTTCCAATTGGGCCAATGACAAGAGCACGAGCTAGGAAGTTGCAATCTGATTTCAATGGACTAATGCAAGAAGTTTGGGCTCAAGTTGGTGCGTACAAGTGCAAGGACGTGCATGAGGCACATGCAAAGCCCATGCACGTGATAGAGGCTATTTTGGAAGCTTAATATGCACACCAACTTCTGGATGCATGCGCACATGGAGAATCAGCAAGAATCAACCTATTTAGGCCATGCATCTTCTTGTTAGGACGTGCAATTAATTGTTATTCTATTAGATATTTTTTGTTTAGATTATTTCCTATTTTAGTTGAATAATTCGGCCAGAATCTCCTTAGAATAGGAAAGAGAGTTTTGGCCAGCCTTTGAACTCCTTTTTAAGGAGTTAGCTTGTTTAGGAATATTTTGGTACTTTGGGAGCCTATATAAAGAGGACTCCTAGCAATAAAACGTACACAACAATTCAGAATTACATAGCTTTGGCTAATTGAGAGTTTAGATACTCGTTTGTTCTTGCTTAGGCTGGTGAGTCGTCTTGGCTAGAATTTATCTTTCACTTATCAAGCGGACCATCCATCCTCGCTTGTGGCGTGATTCGACCTTAGGTCAAGGTTCAGAAGTTCTTGTTGCGGGTTAAGGTTCAATTTCGTGCCTTAGTTCGAGTGAGTTCTTGTGAGTTGTGATCTGTTCCATTCTAAAGTAACAAACGGTCCGAGTTGTGAATCTTTTCCGCATAGATTCATATCAAGTATGGGTTGTATGAGTGGATGGTCATGCCATTTGGTTTGTCCAACGCACCTAGCACGTTTATGCGACTCATGAATCATGTTCTACGTCCATTCATTGGTAAATTTGTAGTTGTTTACTTTGATGATATACTCATCTATAGCAAGAACGTGGGGGATCATCTAGAACATTTGAAATCTGTCTTAGATGCACTTAGAGAAGAACAATTGTTTGCTAACTTGAAGAAGTGCACCTTTTGTACGGATAAGCTTGTATTCTTGGGTTTTGTTGTTGGAGCTAACGGAATACAGGTTGATGAAGAAAAGATCCGAGCTATCCGTGAATGGCCAAGCCCTACAAGTGTTGCTAATGTTAGGAGCTTTCATGGACTAGCTAGTTTTTATAGGAGATTTGTGAAGGACTTTAGTAGCATAGCCGCACCCATAACTGAAGTCATCAAGAAGAACGTGGGCTTTACTTGGGGAGAAGCTCAAGAGAAGGCTTTCCAACTACTGAAAGGGAAGTTGACTAATGCACCCTTGTTAGCTTTACCTAATTTCTCTAAGACTTTTGAAATAGAGTGTGATGCTTCTGGTGTAGGAATTGGAGCTGTCCTTATGCAAGAAGGAAGACCTATTGCATACTTTAGTGAGAAACTAAGTGGTGCAACCTTGAATTACCCGACCTATGACAAGGAGTTGTACGCACTAGTTCGAGCATTGGAGACATGGCAGCATTATTTGTGGCCCAAGGAGTTCGTGATTCACACTGATCATGAGTCACTCAAGCACTTAAAGGGGCAACACAAGCTGAACAAGAGGCATGCACGATGGGTGGAATTCATTGAGACATTTCCTTATGTCATTCGCTACAAGCAAGGTAAGGAAAATGTAGTAGCTGATGCACTATCACGGAGGTACGCCTTGATCTCAACTCTTGATGCTAAACTACTTGGTTTTGAACACATTAAAGAGATGTATGTTGATGATGTTGATTTTGGCGAGTTGTTTAGATCAACTGAAAGAAGTGCATTTGGTAAGTTCTTTCGTAATGAAGGTTACCTCTTTCGTGAAAACAAACTTTGTGTGCCTAATTGTTCGATGCGAGAATTACTAATCCAGGAGGCACATGGAGGTGGCTTAATGGGGCATTTTGGAATTGCAAAGACCTTGGCAATGCTACAAGATCATTTCTTTTGGCCACACATGAAGAGAGACGTTGAGAGAGTTTGTGGTCGTTGCATCACTTGCAAGCAAGCCAAGTCGAAGGTAAAACCCCATGGTTTGTACACCCCACTACCTATACCTAGTGAGCCTTGGATTGATATCTCTATGGATTTTGTGTTAGGACTACCTAGGACTAAGCGTGGAAGAGATTCGATTTTTGTGGTAGTGGATAGGTTTTCTAAGATGGCACATTTCATTCCATGTCATAAGACTGATGATGCTTCAAACATTGCTGATTTGTTCTTTAGAGAGGTTGTTAGGTTGCATGGCATGCCTAGGACAATTATCTCTGATAGAGATGCTAAGTTCCTAAGTTACTTTTGGAAGACCTTGTGGTGCAAGTTAGGTACTAAGTTGTTGTTTTCTACTACTTGTCATCCTCAAACTGATGGTCAAACTGAAGTAGTGAATAGGACTTTGTCTACACTTTTGAGAGCACTCATTAAGCATAACATTAAGACTTGGGAAGAATGTTTGCCTCATGTTGAGTTTGCTTATAATCGTTCTGTCCATTCTGCTACTCAATTCTCACCATTTGAGCTTGTTTATGGATTTAATCCTTTGACTCCATTGGATTTATCACCTCTACCTTCGAGTGAGCAAGTTAACTTAGATGGCAAGAAGAAAGCTGAATTTGTCAAGCAGTTACATGAGAAAGCAAGAATGAACATCGAGAAGCGCACGGAGCACTATGCAAGGCAAGCAAACAAAGGAAGGCACAAGGTTGTCTTTGAGCCGGGAGATTGGGTTTGGCTACATATGAGGAAGGAGCGTTTTCCTGTACAAAGACGTTCAAAGTTGCTACCACGGGGAGATGGTCCATTCCAAGTGATCGAACGCATCAATGATAATGCCTACAAGCTAGACCTTCCGGGTGAGTATAATGTAAGTGCTTCGTTTAACGTGGCTGACTTGAGTCCGTTTGATGTAGGTGATGATTTGAGGACAAATCCTTTTCAAGAGGAGGGGACTGATGTGAGCAAGCCTAAGGACGCACCTACTATCAAGCTTGTAGACTCGCAGCAAGTTCAAGTTCCAATTGGGCCAATGACAAGAGCACGAGCTAGGAAGTTGCAATCTGATTTCAATGGACTAATGCAAGAAGTTTGGGCTCAAGTTGGTGCGTACAAGTGCAAGGACGTGCATGAGGCACATGCAAAGCCCATGCACGTGATAGAGGCTATTTTGGAAGCTTAATATGCACACCAACTTCTGGATGCATGCGCACATGGAGAATCAGCAAGAATCAACCTATTTAGGCCATGCATCTTCTTGTTAGGACGTGCAATTAATTGTTATTCTATTAGATATTATTTGTTTAGATTATTTCCTATTTTAGTTGAATAATTCGGCCAGAATCTTCTTAGAATAGGAAAGAGAGTTTTGGCCAGCCTTTGAACTCCTTTTTAGGAGTTAGCTTGTTTAGGAATACTTTGGTACTTTGGGAGCCTATATAAAGAGGACTCCTAGCAATAAAAACGCACACAACAATTCAGAATTACATAGCTTTGGCTAATTGAGAGTTTAGGTACTCGTTTGTTCTTGCTTAGGCTGGTGAGTCGTCTTGGCTAGAATTTATCTTTCACTTATCAAGCGGACCATCCATCCTCGCTTGTGGCGTGATTCGACCTTAGGTCAAGGTTCAGAAGTTCTTGTTGCGGGTTAAGGTTCAATTTCGTGCCTTAGTTCGAGTGAGTTCTTGTGAGTTGTGATCTGTTCCATTCTAAAGTAACAAACGGTCCGAGTTGTGAATCTTTTCCGCATAGATTCATATCAAAATGAGTACTTGTTGGTGTGTCCGTCATGAGTTACTCTTCTATCAAACTGCCACGGCCTCCCCAACAGGAGATGACTAGCTTGCATTGGCACAACATCGCACAACACTTCATCTTCGTACTTGCCAATGCGGAATGTCACTAGCACTTGCTTCTCCACTCGTACTTCTCCACTATCATTCAGCCATTGCAGCTTGTAAGGTTTAGGGTGTTTCTTCGTGAGTAACCCTAACTTCTCAACCATAGTAGTGCTTGCCACGTTAGCACAGCTGCCTCCATCAATGAGGACACTACACACCTTGTCCTTGACATAACATCTTATATGGAAGATGTTCTCCCTTTGTGCTTTGTCATCTTCTTCTCATGCTTGCAAGTTCAAAGCTCTTCTTGCCACTAGAGTGAGTCCTTCAGGAACTTGAATTTCCTCTTCGGATACGTCTTCCAATGAAGGCATGCTATCATGATCCGAATCTTCTCCTTCTGTTACGACCTCCCCACTCTCTCTAATCACCATAATCTGTTTGTTAGGGCATTGACTTGAGATGTGCCCCCTTCCTTGACACTTGAAGCACTTGATATCACGGTTTCGTGTGGGAGTGGCTTCCACCTTCTTTTGGGAATTGGCATTGGAACTCTCAGTCTTGTGCTCTATCTTGGTTGCCTGTGGTTTGTCAAATTTCATTGAATAGTTTGGCTTCCAATTAGCACTTGATGTAGCTTTTGTTCCTCCTCCTCCTCTCTTCAGTTGCTTCTCAATTTTCGTGGCCATATGCACCATGTCCTCCAACTCCACATAGTGTTGCAACTCTACTTTGTCATGGATCTCGGGATTGAGTCCATTCAAGAACCTTGCCATGGTAGCTTCTCTATCTTCCTCCACGTCAGCTCTTATCATGGCCATCTCCATCTGTTTGTAATATTCTTCCACGCTCAGACTTCCTTGTCTCATTCCTTGTAACTTCTTGTATAGCTCTCGGTAGTAATGACTTGGAACAAAATGTTTCCTCATCACCACTTTCATCTTCTCCCATGTAGCTATAGGACGCTCTGCATTACGCCTCCTGCTTGTTACAAGTTGATCCCACCACGTTATAGTATAATCAGCGAATTCAGTCACAGCTAGCTTTACCTTCTTTGTTTCGGAACAATTGTGGCAATCAAACACGAACTCAATCTTCTTCTCCCACTCTCGGTATGCTTCCGGGTCAGAACGACCTGCAAAGGAAGGTATCTTCAGCTTAATACTTCCCAAGTTGTCATCTCTTCTTCGCCTTGCCTCTCTAGGTGGGCGGTTAGTCCTTGCTCGCCTAAGATTCCTTGTAGAACCTACGTCCTCCTCCTGGAAAGGGTCGGAATCTTCTTCACTTGTGCTTGCCAAAGGGGCTCTCCTTCTTTGTGCACGAAATTCTCCTCCACTTGTGCCTCCCAAAGGTGCAAACCTTCGTTGTGCTTGGACTTCGCTTCTTGGTTGTTGGCTGTTGCGAGTGTCCTCCATTGCATCCATGCATTGTTGCAATGGCTCCATCTCCGCTCGCATCATTTGTTGGAATTTTCCTGTCAGGGCCTCCACAAATACCTTAAGACCAACATCAGCCAACGTACCCTCTTTTTCTCTTTGATCTTCGTAAGACATCTTGCTGCAAGAAAATTTCGTTAGTAAAAAAAAATTGATGGCCTCACAAGTTCACTCCCTTACGTGTTTACTCTCAATGTAAGTTGCACTCAATCGTGTTTGCACTCAATTATTTGGCTTTTCTCTCTAATGCACTCACAAACTCTTGCCTTTTTCCTCTCGTGATACTCTTGTACGTTCTTACTAAGCTAACAAGGCTTTGCTTGAACTACACGGATCACTATCAAAGGTAGTTCCTTGTCTTCTTGCGCTGCACGTAGATTTATTCGGACTGACTTCCTCTTGTTTTCTGTCCGCCTATTGGACTTGCTTCTTACTTCCTCTTTTGTTTCTCTTGCGTTTTCTCTTTAATCACAAGCTTCCCAATTCGCCTTGCTCCGCTTTAGTCTTGCAATTTCCTGTTTAGTCTTGCTTCTTCTTTTGTTTTCTTTTTCTTTTTTTTCCTTTTTTTTCTTTTTTTTCTTTTGATCAGAATACACAACCTAGAATAGCGTTGCACAACGGAGCGTTCTAACAAACCACGTAGAAGGGAACTCGAAATCGGTTAGGATGGCTTTAGCTCGCAACTTCCGAAGACAAGCTAAAGCTTGCTGAAATAATTCCAGCGGCCAACTAGGGCAATTCTAACTAGGAAACACGGAGAAGTACCCCGCAATATCGCGCTCTTCAAAGAGTTTTGGATTCAAATTCAGCTGCCCATTATTCATTCATTTCGGACTTATAAGGAGGCGGGTTTACAGCCTACAATAATGCGGAAATAAAGGCTAAGCTCCTCCACTCCCTCTGGCCGTTTTCTCCACTTTAACCTCCCTACTTAATGACAATTATCTGCCTTATTACATTAAAGACACAGTCCAATCAGCTGACCCAAATTAAAACGAAATTAAAACACACAACATTAATAGCGAACAACGCCATGCACTCGTCAACTTGATCAGGTCATGCACACGTCCAATGCACTTGTATTCGGCTTCCTACGCCATCCTCCCCTTCTTGAAAACGATGCTAGTCTCGAGCAGCCAGCTTACTAGGCATAGGAAGAGGATCAAAATAGGGAGTTAAATCCGCGACATTGAAGGTTTTGGATACCCCAAACTCCTCCGGAAGGTCAATCACATAGGCATTATCATTCACTCGCCTCAAGACCTTGTAAGGGCCGAACTTCCTCGCCTGGAGTTTGCCGCCCATGCTGGATGGCATGCGTTCCTTTCTGAAGTGCACCATTACTTGTTCTCCGGGCAGGAACAATTGCTCTTTCCGTTTTGCATCAACTCTCTCCTTCTCTTTAGCATAGGTCGCTTCCAATCTCTTCTTCACGGCATCCAGGACAGATTGCACGTGCTCTGCATATGTGATGGCAGTAGGATTAGCTCGCGTAGGCCTAGGCACGGTTGCGACATCCACAAGGTGATTCGGAACCTTTGTATAGACCAAGGAAAAAGCAGACTTCCCTGTTGATTTGTGAACCGCGCCATTATAAGCAAATTCCGCGATAGGTAGAGCTAAATCCCATTGCCTCTGCCTTTCGTGACACAAACACCGCAAGAGGTTGCCAAGGGTGCGGTTGGTTGCCTCGGTCTGGCCATCCGTTTGTGGGTGTGTGATGTGAACACGTCCACTATGGAGCTACAAGGCCCGCAACCAGTTCGAGTTCCACTTGGACCAATTACAAGAGCAAGAGCAAAGACGTTGCACGCTGAGCTCAATGGATTAATTCAAGGGATTTGGGCTACAACCAGTTCGTGCAAGCCCGTGGACGTTCAAGGAGCCCATGCAAAGCCCATGCACATGATTGGAGTTATTTTGGACGCATCCTTTTCAGACTTTGAGTAGGAAATTATATCCTTTAGGAATAAGGCATGCGTATTAGACTTCCTAAAGGAGTAGAATTCGTTTCTTGTTTAGTTTTCCTAAATTCCAGCCAAGTTTCCTACTTTTTAGGAATAAGAGTTATCCAATAGTGGATAATGATTGTGTTTTTCAATTATTAGGATAAATATTCGTTTTAAGCCTAGTTTAGGTAGTTGGATAAGTTTGAAGCTCTTCAGAACTTATCTTGTTGACTTTGGAGTCTAACCAAGTCAGTTGTAACCTCTATTTAAAGGAGGCCACGAATTAAATAAAGGACACATCTTTTGGCATAAGAAAATTCGTGAGTCTTTGATACTCTTGTTGTTCTTGCGGGCTGGATTGCTTAGCTAGGGCGTTTGTACTTATCAATCGGAATTCCCATCTCCGTTTGTGGCGTATTCGATTCAAGATCAAGGTTCGCGTTCTCACCATTGCTACGGGTCAAAGTTAACGAACACTAAGGTTCGGTGCAAGGCGCAAAGCGACGGGTCAAGATCAACCATCATCCTAAAGTAGACGGTCCGAGTTGGTGCGAGTTCCTGACGGGATTCATATCATTTGGTATCAGAGCCTAGGTTACTTCAGATCATCTATCTTTAAATTTCGTTTTTTTTACCATTAGTTTTTAGTTCGTTATTCTTATTGTATTCTCTGTTGGAGAAAGAAAAAAAATAAAAAAAGAGGAAAAAAATTCCGAAAAAAAAAGATAGAGAAGAAGGCAGCCAAGAAAAGAAGAAGAAAGAAGGCTGGAAAAAAAATCAATAAAAGAAAAGTTGAAAGTAGAAAAAAAGAGAATCTGCAAGAATGTCTTATAACTACTCAAGAAGATCCTTTGAAGGTGTTGCACCATTGGTTGGTGATCCACACACGTTTATGGACGCCCTTCTTAGTGGGATGAGGCATATAATGAGAACGGAGGTCAAGAAGCTCAGCGAAAAGGTGGACCGGATAGTGTGCAAACAAGAGAGGATACATGATGTTCCTAATGTCTGTAGCGGAAGACAAATTCAACAAAGGAGGATTAGGGTCAAAGATGAGAAGAATTCAGGAGCTAATTTTGTTGGAGAAGTCAATGGAAAGAGGGAGAACACCATTAACACTAAGCACGACATTGAGGGGAAGGTATGTAGTTCTGACGATTTGGAGGTTACACCTGAAGTGATTGTTGAAGAAGTGGTTTTGACATGGTAGGAATTTGGTGAATATTCTATTGACTTGTTCGATGGAGAATGTTTTGATGACCATGCCATGTCACTTCTTTACTTGAGGGATTTGTTCAATGAATCAGAATTGGTGGATGTTGTTGACGTAGCACAATGAAAGGAAGTGATAAACGAGTGGGATTGAACGACCAATCGTGCAACGAACAGTTTAATCCTTTGGCTTTGATCCTTTCGAATCAAGCAAAGGTGTGTTTTTCCGAAGGAAACAGCCAATAAGAGGGCCAATCTTTCAATACATTTGCAAAACCATGCAAAATAGGAGAGCACGGTTAGTTTTGTTGGATTCAAATCCTCTCTTCGTCTCCGTTTATTTCCTTCCATGCGAGTACAAATAGGGGCGTGATTTCAGGCGGCATTAAGGCAATATTAACCACGCACCTTCTCACCTTTCAGCCAGCCGTTCCATCAACTTTAACCGCCTAATAATGACTTTCGCTTGCCTTATTACATTCGCAAATTAAACACAAGTAATTAACACTAGTTCAGACAGCTTTGATGAGGATTGATGAGAAATAGGACGTCCTACATCATCCTCCCCTCCTTAAGAGCATGCTAGGTCCGAGCAGCCAACCTGGACGGCATAGGAAGCGGATCATGGTACGGAGTTAAATCCGCAACGTTGAACGTCTTCGACACTCCCAAGTCTTCCGATAGATCAATCACGTAGGCATTGTCATTGATTCGCCTCAACACCTTGTAAGGGCCAAACTTCCGGGCTTGCAACTTGCCTCCTAAGTGCGCGGGCATGCGTTCCTTGCGAAAATGCACCATAACCTTGTCTCCCGGCAAGAACAATTGTGCACGCCTATGCTCATCCACTCGCGCCTTCTCCTTGGAGTACGTTGCTTCCAGCCTCTTCTTGACCGCATCAAGCACACTTTGGACATGTTCCGCATAGGTCACAGCAGCGGGGTTGGCACGAAGAGGCCTTGGCACTACGGACACATCAACCAAATGATTAGGCACC
Source organism: Hypericum androsaemum (assembly GCA_963995505.1). Lineage (NCBI taxonomy): Eukaryota > Viridiplantae > Streptophyta > Magnoliopsida > Malpighiales > Hypericaceae > Hypericum > Hypericum androsaemum. The sequence goes on from OZ023199.1 coordinate 8,205,483, forward strand.
TTCGTGTAAACCAAAGAGAATGGAGACTGGCCAGTAGATCTATGGACAGCCCCATTGTAAGCGAACTCAGCAATAGGAAGTGCAAGATCCCACTGCCTTTGCCGTTCATGACATAAACTCCGCAAGAGGTTGCAAAGTGTGCGGTTTGTAGCTTCGGTCTGGCCATCGGTCTGAGGGTGCGCGGTTGTGCTGAATTAGATGGTTGCATCGAACATCCTCCACAAGGTCCTCCAAAAACTAGCAAGGAACTTGGTGTCACGATCTGAGACAATGGTTTTCGGCACTCCATGCAAGCGCGCCACCTCCTTAAAGAAGTATCTTGCCACCGCGGATGCATCATTGGTTTTCTTGCAAGGCACGAAGTGTGCCATCTTTGACAACCTGTCCACAATGACAAAAATAGAATCCGCTCCTCTTGGAGTGCGGGGTAAGCCCAAAACAAAGTCCATGCTCAAATCCTCCCATATTGCATTCGGGACTGGCAACGGAGTGTACAGCCCTGTGTTATTGACCGTGCCCTTGGTTTCTTGACACACACGGCAATGCTTGACGAACTTTGCCACTTCTCTACCCATCCGTGGCCAATAAAATCTTTCTTGCAAGGCACCAAGAGTCTTGTCACGTCCAAAATGTGCCGAGAGGCCACCTCCATGCATCTCCCACATGAGTTGATCTCGCAAGGAGGTCTTTGGGATACACAACTGGTTTCCCTTCATCAAAAATCCATCCTGCAAGAAATAATCATCCACACCCTTTCCATTCTTGCATTTAAGCCAGATTTCACCAAGGTCTTCATCACCATCATACAATTCGCGTAGGCAATCAAAAGAAGTTATAACTCCACGCAACTCAGTAAGTAAGGCCATCCTCCTACTCAATGCATCGGCTACCACGTTCTGAGCTCCACTCTTATGTGAAATCTTGAAAGGGAATTTTTGCAAATATGTACACCAACGTGCATGCATGGGATTACTCAGCTTAGATTGATCATGCAAAAATTTCAATGCCTTATGATCAGTGAATAATACAAACTCCTTACCAACCAAGTAATGTTCCCATGTCTTGAGTGCCCGAAAGACCGCATAAAACTCTTTCTCGTACGTGGTCCACTTCAGCCTTGCCTCACTGAGCTTCTCACTGAAGTATGCAACGGGCTTCTTCTCTTGAGAAAGCACGGCTCCAATTCCAAGTCCGGATGCATCCACCTCCACTTCGAACAATTTGGCGAAATCAGGGAGGGCTAGCACGGGTGCACTACTCAGCTTGTTTTTAAGAACTTGGAAAGCTTGCTCGGCTTCGGTGCTCCACACGAAAGGGGTTTGTTTCTTGAGCAAGGAAGTCAAAGGAGCTGCAAGCAAGCTGAAGTCCCGAATAAATCTTCTATAGAAGCTTGCCAAACCAAGGAAGCTCTTCGTTTGACTCACATTCTGAGGGGCAGGCCACGATCTAATAGCATCAATCTTGGCTTCATCCACGTGAATTCCCTCCTTTCCAACCACAAACCCTAAGAAAAGTAGCTTGTCCTTCCAAAAGCTACATTTCTTCAGGTTAACAAAGAGTTGATTGTCTCTCAGAGCTGTGAACACCTCCTTCAAATGCTTAAGATGTTCATCCTCGGATTGACTGTAAACCAGAATGTCATCAAAATACACCACCACTGACTTGTCAAGGAAGGGTTTAAAGACTTGATGCATAAGACGCATGAAGGTACTGGGCGCGTTTGTCAATCCGAATGGCATTACAAGCCACTCATAGAGTCCATCACGTGTCTTGAAGGCGGTCTTCCATTCATCTCCGGGACGAATTCTGATTTGATGGTATCCACTTCTTAAATCAATCTTGGAGAAAATGGATGCACCACTTATGTTGTCCAGCATGTCATCAAGGCGCGGGATTGGAAAACGATATCCAATTTTGATCTTGTTGATGGCGCGACTATCTACGCACATTCTCCACGTACCATCTTTCTTTGGCACAAGCAATGCAGGCACTCCACAAGGACTCAAGCTTTCTTGCACTTGTCCTTTGTCAAGAAGCTCTTGAACTTGTTCCCTCAAGATCTGGTTCTCCTTCGGACTCATTCTATAATGAGGAAGGTTCGGAAGTGTTGCACCAGGGATGAGATCAATCCGATGTTGGATATCTCACAAGGGAGGCACCCCTTTTTGCAACTCCTCATCGATCAGCTCAGGGAATTCGTTAAATAACTTCAAGACCACGTCCGGAATCAGCTCGCTGTCTTTCTCTCCTGGTTCTTGTGAACTTGTCATCACGAGCATATGGAGGAAACCCGCCTCTTGGAAACAACTCTTCACGTACTTTGGCTTCTTCACCATCGAGAGGAGGTCACCATCGAAACAAGTTGCTTGGCACTCTTCACGTACTTTGGCTTCTTCGGCAATAACGTGAACTTCTCGCCTCCTTTCTTTAACTCGTACGTGTTCTCCTCTCCGTGGTGCACAACCTTGTTGTCAAATTCCCACGGTCGTCCAAGAAGGATGTTGCACGCATCCATTTCAAGGACATCACATTCGACTAAGTCCGAATACTTGCCAATTGTGATAGGAATGGTGCACCTTGAATTAACCTTGATTCCACCCCCGGATCTAACCCATCCAATGGAGTATAGAGTGGGGTGAGGCGTGGTTTTCAAGCCAAGCTTCTCCACTGTCTTGCTACTCACAAAGTTCTCCTGGCTGCCTCCATCAATTATCACTTCGCACACAACTTTCCCAACATGACAACTCGTGCGAAACAAGTTATTGCGTTGGGAGTCATCTCTCTTGGTTGCGGTCAATGCTACCTTCTGTATGACCCCGCAATACTCTTCTTGACATAGGAACGTCCCGCTTGCCACATTCCTGATTGGCCACCTTTTACTTAGTTCGTTTAAATAAGTGCTTATATGCACGTTGGCTAATTCAGAACTTAAACTCTTTATGATTGGTTTTAATTGCTTTTAATTTCCAATTCCAGCTTGGGACTGTCCAGCTGATGAACGTGGGTTGTTAGTGCCAACTTATGGCATTAGATGCGTGCTTAAAGGCATTAGATGCTAGGGGCGTTCTGTTTTGTAACCTCCAGCTTGCATTCCTTTTATAGCTCGCTCAAATAAAGGAAACGGACAGATTTGAAAACCCAGAATATTGAGAGTGATTCTCTTACCTTGTGTGCAAGGATTTGCATGGTTGTCACATTAAACACGCCCTTTAGAGGCTGCCTAACTCATTAGGCCCTTCCTTTTGTCAATTGCGGAAGCTCTTGCCTTAGGAATTCTATCTTTTATTTTTGTTTCGTTCTGATTCATTCCAGATCACTCTCATCACTCCAAAATTGACGTGTTCCTACACTAAGTGGTATCAGAGCTTTAGTTTCGATCAAATCAATCTCCGTATTGATTTTTAGGCTGAGAGTTTAACGTTATCACCTGGTAAGATTTGAGAGAGCCCATCCACGATCTGTGCAACGAGGAAACGTGATTCCCTGATCCGTTCCTCATTAACCTACCTAGCACCACCAAACTCCGAGCTCATGGCCGACCAAGACCCCAGACCTGATATGAATCAACGGTTCACCAATTTGGAGGCTGCTATCATGGAGATCCGCACACAACTTGCCAATCTGGTCGTGCAACAACCTCAACCAGCAAGGCGAGACCACCCTCCAATAGCTGAAGAAGAAGAAGGTAATTCGGATGCTACCCTTTATGCAAGAGGGAACCGAGGTGCTCGTGGAAGAGGCCGTGGAGCTGCTGTCCAAGTTGCAAGAAGAGAAGTCAATAGGCCAGAAGAGAGGTATGAAAGGAGAATTGATAGGCCTTTTAAGATGAACATAGAGAAGTTTTATGGAGATGTAGATGTGGAGACTTTTCTGAATTGGCTGGATTCAGTAGAGAAGTATTTCGATTGCATGGAGCTAACTGAAGAACAGAAGGTTAACTACGTAGCCTTTAAGTTAGAATCTGGTGCAGCCATTTGGTGGAGGAAGGAACAAGACACAAGGAGGAGGAGAGGAGAGGCTCCTATTCGTGATTGGCCTTCAATGGAACAAGCCCTCAGGTCTCATTTTCTTCCTGTGGATTACCACCAATCGTCATATCTTCAGTTCTTGGCATGCTCTCAAGGAAACAGATCCGTGGATGAGTATACAGCCGAGTTCATGAGGCTTGCTGCCTGGAATGATATTGAAGAGAATGAAGATCAACAGATTGCACGCTATATTGATGGCCTGAATTTTGAAGTGAAAAGTAGAATGGAATTTGACACTTTTCTCTTCTTCCAAGATGCGTGCCACAAAGCAAGAAAAATTGGAGCAACCCTTAAGAAGAAGAAGACTTCTTTTCCACGTTATTCAGGACCTGGTCAGCCTTCAACTTTTCAACGAGGAGGAGCGGAAAAGATTGTTCCTCAAGCAACCAGGCCTAGGGTTGCTACGGATGCCCCTCAACGAAAAGGAAAAGAGGTGGAGGGCACTTCCACGATCAGATGCTTTAAGTGCAATGAACTTGGTCACAAATCAAGTGATTGTCCTAAGAGGAAGTTCGTGCAAGTTTGTGAAAAGGATGATGAGGGCGAGCAACATGAGTCACTCTATTGTGCCCCGGTGGAAGAAAGTGCGGAGGAAGTGTCTGAGGATCAGTATGAGGAGGAAGACTATTGTGGTGTCATTCAGAAGGTGGCACTAACCACAACAAAGAAAGAGGATTCTCAGAGGCACAATCTATTTCGCACCAAGTGCCATGTTGGAGAGGAGGTGTGCGAAGTGATTATTGATGGAGGGAGCCAGGAGAATTTTGTGAGCAAGCATGTTGTGGACAAGCTTGGTCTCAAAGTCACGCCTCATCCAGCTCCTTACTCCATTGGTTGGGTGCGTTCTGGTGGAGGAATCAAGGTCAATTCCAAGTGCGTGGTTCCTATTTCCATTGGCAAGTTCAATGACGTGGTGACATGTGATGTGTTGGAGATGGATGCTTGCCACATTCTGTTGGGACGCCCTTGGGAATTTGACAACCAGGCTGTCCATAAAGGAAAGGAGAACACCTATGAAGTGAAGAAAGGCAATCAGCAATTCACTCTCCTTCCAAGGAAGCCTAAGCAAGGGAGGATCCACTTAAATAGTACCATGCAGATTGTGTCCCTCGTGACTTCCACGGGATTTCTCAATTCTGCCATCAAGGAGGTTGGAGAATTTTACTTGTTCGTGATGAAGGATGCCTCGGAGCTTGAGGAGAATTCGGAGGACAACTTCCCCAACCAGATTAAAGAGTTGCTTGAACTCTTTCCAGAAGTTACACCTGAAGAGTTGCCTAAGGGTTTGCCACCCTTAAGGGAGATACAACATCAGATTGACCTGATCCCTGGTGCAACTTTGCCAAACTTGCCTCATTACAAGATGAGTCCGCAAGAGAACCAGGAGCTAAGGAGGCAGATCCAAGAGTTGTTGGAGAGAGGCTACCTACAGGAGAGCCTTAGTCCATGCGGAGTTCCTGCCCTCTTGGTCCCGAAGAAGGATGGCACTTGGAGGATGTGTGTGGACAGTCGCGCCATCAACAAGATAACCGTGGGATACCGCTTTCCAATTCCTCGTCTAAACGACATGTTGGACAGCTTGAGCGGATCAATTATCTTTTCAAAGATAGACCTGAAGAGTGGATACCACCAGATCCGCATCCGCCCTGGTGATGAGTGGAAGACGGCTTTGAAGACGAAGGATGGATTGTACGAGTGGCTTGTCATGCCATTCGGGCTGACCAATGCTCCAAGTACCTTCATGCGCTTGATGCACCAAGTCATGAAGCCGTTCTTGGACAAGTTTGTTGTCGTATACTTTGATGACATTCTTGTGTTTAGCAAGTCAGAGGAGGAGCACATGGACCACTTGAAGCAAGTATTTGAAGCCTTGAAGAGCAACAGCTTGATAATCAACTTGAAGAAGTGCATTTTCTGGAAGGAAAAGCTACTATTTCTAGGCTTCGTGGTGGGAAAAGATGGAGTTCAAGTGGACCAGTCCAAAGTTGAAGCCATTCGCACATGGCCAATACCTTCCAATGCAAGGCAGGTGCGAAGCTTCCTTGGCTTAGCAAGTTTCTATCGGAGATTCATCCGCAACTTCAGCTTGATCGCGGCCCCTCTCACTGCCTTGCTCAAGAAGCAAGCGAAGTTTGAATGGAGCAAAGAATCAGGGCGCGCATTTGCTGAATTGAAGGAGAAACTGAGTTCTACAACGGTACTTGCACTTCCTGATTTTGCTAAACTCTTTGAAGTAGATGTTGATGCATGTGGAGTAGGCATACGAGCTGTTCTATCTCAGGAGAAATGCCCTATAGCTTATTTTAGTGAGAAGTTGAGTGAGCATAGGCAAACTTGGACCACTTATGAGCAAGAGTATTATGCTGTTTTCCGAGCTCTAAAGACTTGGGAACATTATCTCGTGGGAAAAGAGTTTGTTTTGTACACTGATCACAAGGCGCTGAAGTTTGTGAATGACCAGTCTAAGTTCGTGAATCATATGCATGCTAGATGGTGCACGTATCTACAGAAATTTCCCTTCAAGATAGCTCATAAAAGTGGGAGTCATAATGTGGTGGCTGATGCTCTTAGTAGAAGAACGAGCTTGCTTGTGGAGCTGCGGGGAAGTGTTACTGCTTTTGAGTGCATTAAGGAGCTTTATGAAGATGATGATGATTTCGGTGAAGTTTGGAAGAAATGCAAGAGTGGTAAGGCTGTGGCAGATTACTTCTTGCATGAGGGATACCTAATGAAGGGAAATCAGCTTTGTATTCCCAACACATCACTACGACAACAACTTATGTGGGAAATGCATGGTGGTGGACTTTCTGCCCACTTTGGAAGAGACAAGACGTTGGCCTTTCTAACTGAAAGGTTCTATTGGCCTAAGCTAGGCAAGGAGGTTGAGAAGATGGTGAGACATTGTAGAGTGTGCCAAGAGACCAAGGGGACAGTGCACAACACGGGACTCTACACGCCACTACCCGTTCCTAAGGCCATTTGGGAGGACCTGAGCATGGACTTTGTGCTTGGCTTACCTCGCACCCCTCGTGGTGTGGATTCTATCTTTGTGGTTGTTGACAGGTTGTCCAAGATGGCGCACTTCATTCCTTGCCGAAAGACCAATGATGCAAGTGGTGTAGCAAGACATTTCTTCAAGGAAGTGGTCAGATTGCATGGAGTTCCACGCACCATCACGTCTGATCGTGATGTGAAGTTCTTGGCAAGCTTTTGGAAGACGTTGTGGAAGATGTTCGATGCCACCTTGCAATTCAGTACCACGGCACATCCACAAACTGATGGCCAGACCGAAGCCACCAATAGAACACTTGGGAACTTGCTGAGGAGCCTTTGCCACGAGAAGAAACGACAATGGGACTTAGCTTTGCCTATAGCTGAGTTCGCATATAATGGGGCAGTGCATCGCATGACAGGAAAGTCACCTTTCTCCTTAGTTTATACTAAGGTTCCTAACCATTTAGTGGATGTATCTTTAGTCCCAAGACCAAGCAAGAGCAATCCTTCAGCCGTTGCATTCGCTGAGCAAGCACAGGCTGTGATTGAAGAGGTGCGCAAGAAGTTAGAGGAAGCGTATGCCAAGGAGAAGGCGAGAGTAGATGAGCATCGTCGTGTCCAAATCTTTCAGCCTGGTGAGCAAGCCATGGTTCACTTCAGGAAGGAGAGATTACCAAGCAACATCGCAGGTGGCAAGTTGCAAGCTAGGAAGTACGGACCATTCAAGGTGTTAAGGCGTATAAATGACAATGCATATGTCATTGATCTGCCCGAAGAGTATGGAGTTTCCAAAAGCTTCAACGTTGCTGACCTCACGCCTTATTATGATGCCTTTCCCATGCCATCCAGACTTGCAACTCGAGGACAAGTTCCACTCCAAGGTGGGGAGGATGACGTAGGAACGTCCCGCTTGCCACATTCCTGATTGGCGCCACCTTTTACTTAGTTCGTTTAAATAAGTGCTTATATGCACGTTGGCTAATTCAGAACTTAAACTCTTTATGATTGGTTTTAATTGCTTTTAATTTCCAATTCCAGCTTGGGACTGTCCAGCTGATGAACGTGGGTTGTTAGTGCCAACTTATGGCATTAGATGCGTGCCTTAAAGGCATTAGATGCTAGGGGCGTTCTGTTTTGTAACCTCCAGCTTGCATTCCTTTTATAGCTCGCTCAAATAAAGGAAACGGACAGATTTGAAAACCCAGAATATTGAGAGTGATTCTCTTACCTTGTGTGCAAGGATTTGCATGGTTGTCACATTAAACACGCCCTTTAGAGGCTGCCTAACTCATTAGGCCCTTCCTTTTGTCAATTGCGGAAGCTCTTGCCTTAGGAATTCTATCTTTTATTTTTGTTTCGTTCTGATTCATTCCAGATCACTCTCATCACTCCAAAATTGACGTGTTCCTACACTACTTCTCCTTCAGATGTCTCCTCCTCTTCATCACCCTCATCCACGGGTGCACACAAATACGCCCCTTCCTCCTCCTCATCCGAATCTTCCTTCTCGCAAAGTTGTGTAAACTTGCGTTTAGGGCAGTCACTAGACTTGTGGCCCATTTCATTGCATTTGAAACATCGGATTGATGAGGTTGTGGCGACCTCTTTTCCCTTTCTTTGTGCAATCACAGGGGCAGGCTTGCTTGGAGGGGGTTTAGGCTCGGAAGCTTGGGGTGTGCTCCTTTCCACACCTCCCCTTGAATAGGTGGAAGCCTGACCAGGTCCTGAAAAATGGATAGAGGGTGCTTTCTTTCTCTTCAAGGCAGCCCCTATTTTTCTCGCCTTTGCACAGGCATCGTTGAAAAACAAGAACGTATCAAACTCCATCCTACTCTTGATTTCATAATGAAGGCCCTCAACAAAACGGGCTATCATCTGGTCCTCATTCTCCTCCACATCATTAAGAGACGCTAACCTTATAAATTCAGACGTATACTCGTCTATGGATCGGTTACCTTGAGTGCAAGTCAAGAATTGCGAATACAAGGTTTGATGATAATCCACAGGAAGAAATCTCTCACGTAGGGCTTGCTCCATAGTTGGCCAATCACGAATTGGTCGATCTCCTCTCCTCCTACGAGACTCTTGTTCCTTCCTCCACCACACGGCAGCTCCGGACTCAAGCTTGAAGGCTACGTAGCTCACCTTCTGTTCTTCCGTGAGTTCCATGCAATCGAAATATTTTTCCACCGAGTCCAACCAGTTGAGAAATCCCTCTACATCCACATCTCCATAGAATTTTTCTATGTTCATCTTGAAAGGTCGATCCACTCTTCTTGCATAATCATTTCCACGATCTTCCCCTCTATAGACGTCCCTCCGTGCACCTCGGCCTCCCTCACCACGTCCACCATCTACACGTCCGCGGCCTCTCATGCCACGTCCTCCACTTCTCACATAGAGGGTAGCATCAGAATCTTCATCCTCCTCTTCCTCTCTTTGATCATTACGCACCTCAGCTGGAGGGGGTTGCCCTACGGGTGGCGGTTGCACGACAAGATTGTTGAGCTGAGTGAGGATGGCTTGGATCGATGCCTCAATGTTGGCAAACCTTTGATTCATGTCGGGTCTTGGAGTGTCATTAGGATCGGCCATAGTGCATCGGCTTTTTGGTGGTGTTAGGTGGGTAAAAAAAATGAGACTTGGATCAGGAGATCGCAAAGTCTTGTGGATCGGCTCGTAGATAGGGCTCTCTCACACTCACTAGGTGATAGCGTTCACACTCTCAGGCTCTGATACCACTTGACGTAGCACAACGAAAGGAAGTGATAAACGAGTGGGATTTTCCGTGCAACGAACAGTTTAATCCTTTGGCTTTGATCCTTCCGAAACAAGCAAAGGTGTGTTTTTCCGAAGGAAACAGCCAATAAGAGGGCCAATCTTTCAATACATTTGCAAAACCATGCAAAATAGGAGAGCACGGTTAGTTTTGTTGGATTCAAATCCTCTCTTCGTCTCCGTTTATTTCCTTCCAAGCGAGTACAAATAGGGGCGTGATTTCAGGCGGCATTAAGGCAATATTAACCACGCACCTTCTCACCTTTCAGCCAGCCGTTCCATCAACTTTAACCGCCTAATAATGACTTTCGCTTGCCTTATTACATTCGCAAATTAAACACAAGAAATTAACACAAGTTCAGACAGCTTTGATGAGGATTGATGAGAAACTAGGACGTCCTACGTCAGTTGTTCATATGAAGAAGTGCTTAACTGATATTGATGGTGAACAAGAAGTACTTGTTGTTTTAGTTGACAAGGAAGATGTCCAACCCATATCTTACATGTCTCCTAATTTACATGTTGAACATATTGACTTCTTAGGTGTGGACGAGTTTAATTATGTTGGAGGTTCATCGTTGATCAACATCTGGAATAGTTTGAAGTTCAAAGAAAGGCTTAAACGGATTAGTAGGGCTTTTGCTTTTGAGTTGGAGATGACTTCAGATTCTTTAAGATCGAAGTACTTGTTCTGTTGGAAAGGAAGGTATCACGTGCAGCCACGACGTTCAAAGAGTTCATCTTGCACCAGCATGGTTATGAGTTGGCAAAAGCATGATGGATGCAAGGATTTGAGGGCAAATCCTTTTCAAGAGGGGGGGAATGATGTGAACACGTCCACTATGGAGCTACAAGACCCACAACCAGTTCGAGTTCCACTTGGACCAATCACAAGAGCAAGAGCAAAGACGCTTCAAGCTGAGCTCAACGGATTAATTCCAAGGATTTGGACTACAACCAGTTCGTGTAAACCCGTGGACGTCCATGCAAAGCCCATGCACGTGATTGGAGTTGTTTTGGAAGCCTAAAGGAGTAGAACCAAGATTCCTACTTTTTAGGAATAAGAGTTATCCAAACTTTTTATAACTTTTTAGGAATAAGAGTTATCCAATAGTGGATAATGATTGTATTTTTCAATTCTTAGGATAAACATTCGTTTTAGAACTAGTTTAAGTAGTATGATAAGTTTGGAGCTCTTCAGAACTTATCTTGTTGACTTTGGAGTCTATCCAGGTCAGTTTTAACCTCTATATAAGGAGGGCCACGAATTCAATAAAGGCATCACTTTTTGGCATAAGAAAATTCGTGAGTTTTGATACTCGGGTTGTTCTTGCGGGCTGGATTGCTTAGCTAGGGCGTTTGTACTTATCAAACGGAATTCCCATCTCCGTTTGTGGCGTATTCGATTCAAGATCAAGGTTCGCGTTCTCACCATTGCTACGGGTCAAAGTTAACCAACACTAAGGTTCGGTGCAAGGCGCAAAGCGACGGGTCAAGATCAACCAACATCCTAAAGTAGACGGTCCGAGTTGGTGCGAGTTCCTGACGGGATTCATATCAGTGTGCGACTGTACTAAACTGAAGAGTGGCATCAAACATTCTCCATAGTGTTTTCCAGAAGCTGGCGAGAAACTTGGTGTCTCGGTCTGAGGTGATTGACTTCGGCACCCCGTGCAAGCGAACTACTTCCTTGAAAAAGTGTTTGGCCACTGCGTGCGCATCGTTGGTCTTTTTGCACGCAATGAAGTGCGCCATCTTCGATAACCTGTCAACCACAACAAAAATTGAGTCTGTTCCTCGCGGTGTGCGCGGCAAACCAAGCACGAAGTCCATGCTCAAGTCTTCCCAAATTGCTTCAGGAATTGGTAGAGGTGTATATAGGCCAGTATTGTGCACGGTTCCTTTCGTTTCTTGGCACACTCGGCAATGCTTTACGAACTTAGCAATTCCTTTTGCCATCTTCAGCCAGTAGAACCGTTCTTGCAACGATGCGAGGGTCTTATCACGACCAAAATGGGCAGAGAGAGCGCCTCCATGCATCTCCCACATCAACTGATCACGTAGAGAAGTACTAGGAATACACAATTGGTTACCTTTCATTAAGTAACCGTCCTGCAAGAAAAAGTCTTCGAACCCTCTTCCATCTTTGCACTTCATCCATATCTCTCCAAAGCCATCATCTTGCTCATAAAGTTCTCGCAAACATTCAAAGGCCGTGATCGTGCCTCTCAATTCAGTAAGCAAAAGAGACCTTCTACTCAATGCATCCACAACTATATTCTGAGCTCCACTCTTATGCATTATTTTGAAAGGAAACTTTTGTAGATACGTACACCAGCGTGCATGCATAGGATTAACTATCTTGGACTGATCATGCAAGAACTTCAATGCCCTATGGTCAGAATAAAGCACGAATTCCTTACCAACCAAGTAGTGCTCCCACGTCTTAAGAGCTCAGAAAACAGCATAGAACTCCTTCTCGTAGGTTGTCCATTTCTGCCTTTGCTCACTTAGTTTCTCGCTGAAATACGCAAGGGGCCTCTTCTCTTGGGACAAGACAGCTCCTATTCCGAGTCCTGATGCATCCACTTCCACTTCAAATAATTTCGCAAAGTCCGGGAGTGCTAGAACAGGTGCGTTGCTCAGCTTCTCTTTCAACCGTAAGAATGCTTGCTCAGCTTCTTCTCCCCACACAAAGGAAATATTCTTCTTGAGTAGGGACGTAAGTGGGGCTGCAATCATACTGAAGTCCCTTATGAACCTTCGGTAAAAGGTGGCCAATCCAAGGAAACTTCTTGTCTGGCTCACGTTCGTGGGTGCGGGCCAGGAGCTGATTGCATCAACCTTGGATTGATCGACGTAAATTCCTTCCTTGCCGACAATGAACCCCAAAAACAACAACCTCTCCTTCCAGAAGCTACATTTCTTCAAGTTCATGTACAACTTATTGCTTTGGAGAGCTGCGAACACTTCTTTCAAATGCACGATGTGATCTTCCTCGGTCTTGCTATACACGAGGATGTCATCGAAGTACACCACAACGTACTTGTCAAGAAAAGGCTTCATGACTTGGTGCATCAATCTCATGAATGTGCTCGGCGCGTTGGTCAGACCAAATGGCATCACGAGCCATTCATACAAGCCATCCCTCGTCTTGAAGGCAGTCTTCCACTCGTCCCCGGGTCGAATTCTGATCTGGTGGTACCCGCTTCGTAGATCAATCTTGGTGAAAATAGTGGCTCCACTCAGATTGTCTAACATGTCATTGAGCCGCAGAATTGGGAATCGATACCCGATAGTAATCTTGTTGATTGCACGGCTGTCTATACACATCCTCCACGCTCCATCCTTCTTAGGCACGAGAAGGGCTGGAACTCCACAGGGACTCAAGCTCTCCTGTACGTAGCCTCTATTTAGGAGATCTTGAACCTGCTCTCTTAGAATCTGATTCTCCTTAGGACTCATCCTGTAGTGTGGTAAATTAGGAAGAGTGGCTCCCGGGATTAGATCAATCTGGTGTTGTATGTCTCTCAATGGAGGTAACCCCTCAGGCAGGTCGTCTTTCACCACATCCGGGAATAATTCAAACAGCTTCAACACTTGATCAGGCAAGGGCTTATCCTCCTCTACCTCGCGAAGTGTCGCATGCTTCATCACAAAAAGATGACACCACTCAGAGGCATTCATAGCATCCACGACTTCCTTAGAGAAAGAAACCATCGTAACCAACTGTATGGCATTGTTTGATTGCGCTTTCCCTTGCTTCGGCTTCTTAGGGAGTAGAGTGAACTGCTTACTTCCCTTTTGTACCTCGTACGTGTTCTCCTTGCCTTTGTGCACTACTTGATTATCAAATTCCCACGGTCTGCCCAACAGAATGTGGCAAGCATCCATCTCAAGTACGTCACAATTCACTACGTCTTGAAACTTGCCTATCTTGATCGGGATAGTGCACTTGGTGCTTACTTTGATTCCTCCTCCGGAGCGAACCCAACCAATGGAATAGGGTGCGGGGTGCGGTGTAACTTGCAATCCAAGCTTCTCCACGATCTGCTTGCTAATAAAGTTTTCTTGACTCCCTCCATCAATAATCGCTTCACACACTTGATCACCAACGTGGCATCGCGTGCGAAATAGGTTGTGCCTTTGAGAGTCATCTTTCTTATTCGTGGTCAATGCAAGCTTTCGCAGGACACCACAATACTCAACATCATCTTCTCCAGATGCATCCGGGTCCTCTTCTCCACTTTCATCAACTGGGGCACATAAATAAGATCCGGATGGCTCCTCATCCTCGTCTACTCGATCACAAAGTTGAGCAAATTTCTGCCTCGGACAATCACTTGACTTGTGTCTTAAGGCATTGCACTTGAAACACCTGATACCCGCATTCACCTCCGGCTCCTTTCCTTTCCGCTGCGGAGATGGAGTTTCAATTGGAGCTCGTTGCCTCGGAGCTTGCCTCTCCTCCAAAGTTCTCACAACTCCTTTGTCACTTGCCCCCTTAATTGGATTGGAGGACTGACCAGGGTTAAAATAACGACTAGGAGTCGATTTCTTCTTCTTGAGAGTAGCCCCAATCTTCCTTGCCTTGTGACAAGCATCCTGGAAGTACAAGAACGTATCGAACTCCATCTTGCTTTTGACCTCATAATTCAGACCATCAACAAACCTAGCAATCAGCTGGTCCTCATTCTCTTCTACATCATTCCTCGAGGCTAGACGCATAAATTCCGCAATATACTCATCGACGGTGCGGTTACCTTGATTGCACGACAAGAATTGTAGGTAGAGGGTCTGATGGTGATCCACGGGTAAGAACCTAGCTCTCAAGGCTTGCTCCATCGTGGGCCAGTCCCGGATTGGAGGCTCTCCTCTTCTCCTCCGAGAGTCTTGCTCTTTCCCCCACCATACAGCTGCACCCGACTCCAATTTGAATGCGACATAATTCACCTTCTGTTCCTCCGTCAATTCCATACAATCAAAGTATTTTTCAACCGAATCCAGCCAGTTCAGAAACGTCTCAACATCCACATCACCGAAGAACTTCTCAATGTTCATCTTAAAAGGGTGATCCACCCTTCTATACTCTCCTCCTCGCTCATAATCCTCCCTATAGGCTTCTCTTCTAGGAGCGCGTCCTAGATCACCACGTCCACCACCTCCTCTACCTCGTCCTCTCAACCCTCTCCCTCCCCTTCTCACATAAAGGGTATCATCAGAATCTACATCCTCATCTTCCTCTCTTTGATCATTACGTACCTCAGCTGGAGGGGGTTGCCCTACAGGTGGTTGCACCGCAAGGTTGTCCAGGCGTGTAAGGATTGCCTGAATTGCCGCCTCCATTTGAGTAAATCTCTGATTCATGACAGGTCTTGGGAGGTCATTAGGATCGGCCATAGTGCATCGGCTTTTGGTGGTGCTTGGTGGTTAGAAATGAGACTTGGATCAGGAGATCACGAAGTCTTGTGGATCGGCTCGTAGATGGGGTCTCTCGCAACTCACCAGGTGATAACGTGCACTCAATCTCAACGTAGAAGCTGAGATGGATCTCACTCAAGCTCTGATACCACTTAGCGTAGCACAACGGAGCGTTCTAACAAACCACGTAGAAGGGAACTCGAAATCGGTTAGGATGGCTTTAGCTCGCAACTTCCGAAGATAGGCTAAAGCTTGCTGAAATAATTCCAGCGGCCAACTAGGGCAATTCTAACTAGGAAACACGGAGAAGTACCCCGCAATATCGCGCTCTTCAAAGAGTTTTGGATTCAAATTCAGCTGCCCATTATTCATTCATTTCGGACTTATAAGGAGGCGGGTTTACAGCCTACAATAATGCGGAAATAAAGGCTAAGCTCCTCCACTCCCTCTGGCCGTTTTCTCCACTTTAACCTCCCTACTTAATGACAATTATCTGCCTTATTACATTAAAGACACAGTCCAATCAGCTGACCCAAATTAAAACGAAATTAAAACACACAACATTAATAGCGAACAACGCCATGCACTCGTCAACTTGATCAGGTCATGCACACGTCCAATGCACTTGTATTCGGCTTCCTACGCCATAGAATAACTAAGTCACGAATCTGATTGCTCGAAACACAAACGAATCAAACTACTTATAAAAAAGTGAATTAGATACTAGACCAACAAAAGGAAAGGTAAGGATAGATAGTAGCAAGCCGTGGCTCTGATACCAAATGATATGAACCTCGGCAGGAGATTCACAACGGACCGTGCTACTTTGGATGGAAGAGACCGCAACCCCCGAACTCGAGCCTTGCAAGAACCTTGGTCTAGAAGATCCGCAATCCAAGCAACGGAAATTCGAGAACCTATGGTCCAAGTCGAACCACGCCACAAACGATGATGGATGAATCGTTTGATAAGTGAAAAGTTTCGCTCAAGCTAAGCAATCCAGCAATTAGCAAGAACACGCAAGGAGTATCTAACTCACAAAATTATCAATCTCAAAAGTTGTGTCCGTTTTATTGCTAGGAGACCTCCATATATAGGCTCCAAAGTACCAAGGTATTCCTAAACAAGCTAACTCCTTAAAAGGAGCTCAAAGGCTGGCCAAAACTCTCTTTCCTAATCTAAGGATCTTCTGGCCGAATTATTCAACTAAAATAGGAAATAATCTAAGCAAATAATATCTAATAGAATAACTAATAGTTGCACGTCCTAACAAGTAGATGCACGGCCTAAATAGGTTGATTCTTTCTGATTCTCCATATGCGCATGCATCCAGAAGTTTGCGTGCATATCAAGCTTCCAAAATAGCCTCTATCACGTGCATGGGCTTAGCGTGGGCCTCATGCACGTCCTTGCACTTGTACGCACCATCTTGAGCCCAGACTTCTTGCATTAATCCATTAAATTCTGCCTGAAACTTTTTGGCTCTTGCTCGTGTCACCGGTCCAATTGGTACGTGCACTTGCCGTGAGT
Organism: Hypericum androsaemum; assembly: GCA_963995505.1. Classification (NCBI taxonomy): domain Eukaryota; kingdom Viridiplantae; phylum Streptophyta; class Magnoliopsida; order Malpighiales; family Hypericaceae; genus Hypericum; species Hypericum androsaemum. The sequence goes on from OZ023199.1 coordinate 8,222,234, forward strand.
CTTGTGGCTTGAATGTAGGTGTGTTCGTAGGTGTGCTCATATCACCTCAAATCTTCACCTACATCAAACGGGCTTAAGTCAGCAACATTAAAAGAAGCACTTACATTATACTCACCCGGCAGGTCAAGCTTATAAGAGCATTGTCATTGATGCGCTCTAAAACTTGGAAGGGACCATCCCCACGAGGAAGCAACTTTGAATGCCGTTGCGCGGGAAACCGTTCCTTCCTCATATGCAACCAAACCTAATCACCAGGCTCAAAGACAACTTTGTGTCGCCCTTTATTTGCTTGTCTTGCGTAGCGCTCCGTTCGTTTGTCAATGTTCATTCTCGCCTTCTCATGCAGCTGCTTGAATTATTCAGCCTTCTTCTTGCCATCTAAGTTAACATATACTCATTCGAAGGCAAAGGTGATAAATCTAGTGGGGTCAGAGGATTAAATCCATACACAAGTTCAAACTGTGAGAATTGAGTAGCAGAATGAACAGATCGATTATAAGCAAACTCAACATGTGGCAAACAATCTTCCCAAGCTTTAATGTTATGCTAAATGGCGTAGGAAGCCGAATACAAGTGCATTGGACGTGTGCATGACCTGATCAAGTTGACGAGTGCATGGCGTTGTTCGCTATTAATGTTGTGTGTTTTAATTTCGTTTTAATTTGGGTCAGCTGATTGGACTGTGTCTTTAATGTAATAAGGCAAAAAATTGTCATTAAGTAGGGAGGTTAAAGTGGAGAAAACGGCCAGAGGGAGTGGAGGAGCTTAGCCTTTATTTCCGCATTATTGTAGGCTGTAAACCCGCCTCCTTATAAGTCCGAATTGAAAGAATAATGGGCAGCTGAATTTGAATCCAAAACTCTTTGAAGAGCACGATATTGCGGGGTACTTCTCCGTGTTTCCTAGTTAGAATTGCCTTAGTTGGCCGCTGGAATTATTTCAGCAAGCTTTAGTCTGTCTTCGGAAGTTGCGAGCTAAAGCCATCCTAACCGATTTCGAGTTCCCTCCTTCGTGGTTTGTTAGAACGCTCCGTTGTGCTACGCTAAGTGGTATCAGAGCTTGAGTGAGATCCATCTCAGCTTCTACGTTGAGATTGAGTGCACGTTATCACCTGGGGAGTTGCGAGAGACCCCATCTACGAGCCGATCCACAAGACTTCGTGATCTACTGATCCAAATCTCATTTCTAACCACCAAGCACCACCAAAAGCCGATGCACTATGGCCGATCCTAATGACCTCCCAAGCCTGACATGAATCAGAGATTCACTCAAATGGAGGCGTCAATTCAGGCAATCCTTACACGCCTGGACAACCTTGCGGTGCAACCACCCGTAGGGCAACCCCCTCCAGCTGAGGTACGTAATGATCAAAGAGAGGAAGAGGAGGATGTAGATTCTGATGCTACCCTTTATGTGAGAAGGGGAGGGAGAGGGTTGAGAGGACGAGGTAGAGGAGGTGGTGGACGTGGTGATCTAGGACGCGCTCCTAGAAGAGAAGCCTATAGGGAGGATTATGAGCGAGGAGGAGAGTATAGAAGGGTGGATCGCCCTTTTAAGATGAACATTGAGAAGTTCTTCGGTGATGTGGATGTTGAGACGTTTCTGAACTGGCTGGATTCGGTTGAAAAATACTTTGATTGTTTGGAATTGACGGAGGAACAGAAGGTGAATTATGTCGCTTTCAAATTGGAGTCGGGTGCAGCTGTATGGTGGAGGAAAGAGCAAGACTCTCGGAGGAGAAGAGGAGAGCCTCCAATCCGGGACTGGCCCACGATGGAGCAAGCCTTGAGAGCTAGGTTCTTACCCGTGGATCACCATCAGACCCTCTACCTACAATTCTTGTCGTGCAATCAAGGTAACCGCACCGTCGATGAGTATATTGCAGAATTTATGCGTCTAGCCTCGAGGAATGATGTAGAAGAGAATGAGGACCAGCTGATTGCTAGGTTTGTTGATGGTCTGAATTATGAGGTCAAAAGCAAGATGGAGTTCGATACGTTCTTGTACTTCCAGGATGCTTGTCACAAGGCAAGTAACATTGGGGCTACTCTCAAGAAGAAGAAATCGACTCCTAGTCGTTATTTTAACCCTGGTTAGTCCTCGAATCCAATTAAGGGGGCAAGTGACAAAGGAGCTGTGAGAACTTCGGAGGAGAGGCAAGCTCCGAGGCAACGAGCTCCAATTGAAACTCCATCTCCGCAGCGGAAAGGAAAGGAGCCGGAGGTGAATGCGGGTATCAGGTGTTTCAAGTGCAATGCCTTAGGACACAAGTCAAGTGATTGTCTGAGGCAGAAATTTGCTCAACTTTGTGATCGAGTAGACGAGGATGAGGAGCCATCCGGATCTTATTTATGTGCCCCAGTTGATGAAAGTGGAGAAGAGGACCCGGATGCATCTGGAGAAGATGATGTTGAGTATTGTGGTGTCCTGCGAAAGCTTGCATTGACCACGAATAAGAAAGACGACTCTCAAAGGCACAACCTATTTCGCACGCGATGCCACGTTGGTGATCAAGTGTGTGAAGCGATTACTGATGGAGGGAGTCAAGAAAACTTTATTAGCAAGCAGATCGTGGAGAAGCTTGGATTGCAAGTTACACCGCACCCCGCACCCTATTCCATTGGTTGGGTTCGCTCCGGAGGAGGAATCAAAGTAAGCACCAAGTGCACTATCCCGATCAAGATAGGCAAGTTTCAAGACGTAGTGAATTGTGACGTACTTGAGATGGATGCTTGCCACATTCTGTTGGGCAGACCGTGGGAATTTGATAATCAAGCAGTGCACAAAGGCAAGGAGAACACGTACGAGGTACAAAAGGGAAGTAAGCAGTTCACTCTACTCCCTAAGAAGCCGAAGCAAGGGAAAGCGCAATCAAACAATGCCATACAGTTGGTTACGATGGTTTCTTTCTCTAAGGAAGTCGTGGATGCTATGAATGCCTCTGAGTGGTGTCATCTTTTTGTGATGAAGCATGCGACACTTCGCGAGGTAGAGGAGGATCAGCCCTTGCCTGATCAAGTGTTGAAGCTGTTTGAATTATTCCCGGATGTGGTGAAAGACGACCTGCCCGAGGGGTTACCTCCATTGAGAGACATACAACACCAGATTGATCTAATCCCGGGAGTCACTCTTCCTAATTTACTACACTACAGGATGAGTCCTAAGGAGAATCAGATTCTAAGAGAGCAGGTTCAAGATCTCCTAAATAGAGGCTACGTACAGAGAGCTTGAGTCCCTGTGGAGTTCCAGCCCTTCTCGTGCCTAAGAAGGATGGAACGTGGAGGATGTGTATAGACAGCCGTGCAATCAACAAGATTACTATCGGGTATCGATTCCCAATTCCGCGGCTCAATGACATGTTAGACAATCTGAGTGGAGCCACTATTTTCACCAAGATTGATCTACAAAGCGGGTACCACCAGATCAGAATTCGACCCGGGGACGAGTGGAAGACTGCCTTCAAGACGAGGGATGGCTTGTATTAATGGCTCGTGATGCCATTTGGTCTGACCAACGCGCCGAGCACATTCATGAGATTGATGCACCAAGTCATGAAGCCTTTTCTTGACAAGTACGTTGTGGTGTACTTCGACGACATCCTCGTGTATAGCAAGACCGAGGAAGATCACATCGTGCATTTGAAAGAAGTGTTCGCAGCTCTCCAAAGCAATAAGTTGTACATGAACTTGAAGAAATGTAGCTTCTGGAAGGAGAGGTTGTTGTTTTTGGGGTTCATTGTCGGCAAGGAAGGAATTCACGTCGATCAATCCAAGGTTGATGCAATCAGCTCCTGGCCCGCACCCACGAACGTGAGCCAGACAAGAAGTTTCCTTGGATTGGCCACCTTTTACCGAAGGTTCATAAGGGACTTCAGTATGATTGCAGCCCCACTTACGTCCCTACTCAAGAAGAATATTTCCTTTGTGTGGGGAGAAGAAGCTGAGCAAGCATTCTTACGGTTGAAAGAGAAGCTGAGCAACGCACCTGTTCTAGCACTCCCGGACTTTGCGAAATTATTTGAAGTGGAAGTGGATGCATCAGGACTCGGAATAGGAGCTGTCTTGTCCCAAGAGAAGAGGCCCCTTGCGTATTTCAGCGAGAAACTAAGTGAGCCAAGGCAGAAATGGACAACCTACGAGAAGGAGTTCTATGCAGTTTTCTGAGCTCTTAATACGTGGGAGCACTACTTGGTTGGTAAGGAATTCGTGCTTTATTCTGACCATAGGGCATTGAAGTTCTTGCATGATCAATCCAAGATAGTTAATCCTATGCATGCACGCTGGTGTACGTATCTACAAAAGTTTCCTTTCAAAATAATGCATTAGAGTGGAGCTCAGAATGTAGTTGCGGATGCATTGAGTAGAAGGACTCTTTTGCTTACTGAATTAAGAGGCACGATCACGGCCTTTGAATGTTTGCGAGAACTTTATGAGCAAGATGATGACTTTGGAGAGATATGGATGAAGTGCAAAGATGGAAGAGGGTTCGAAGACTTTTTCTTGCAGGATGGTTACTTAATGAAAGGTAACCAATTGTGTATTCCTAGTACTTCTCTACGTGATCAGTTGATGTGGGAGATGCATGGAGGAGCTCTCTCTGCCCATTTTGGTCGTGATAAGACCCTCGCATCGTTGCAAGAACGGTTCTACTGGCCGAAGATGGCAAAAGGAATTGCTAAGTTCGTAAAGCATTGCCGAGTGTGCCAAGAAACGAAAGGAACCGTGCACAATACTGGCCTATATACACCTCTACCAATTCCTGAAGCAATTTGGGAAGACTTGAGCATGGACTTCGTGCTTGGTTTGCCGCGCACACCGCGAGGAACAGACTCAATTTTTGTTGTGGTTGACAGGTTATCAAAGATGGCGCACTTCATTGCGTGGAAAAAGACCAACGATGCGCACGCAGTGGCCAAACACTTTTTCAAGGAAGTAGTTCGCTTGCACGGGGTGCCGAAGTCAATCACCTCAGACCGAGACACCAAGTTTCTCGCCAGCTTCTGGAAAACACTATGGAGAATGTTTGATGCCACTCTTCAGTTCAGTACAGCCGCACACCCACAAATGGATGGCCAGACCGAGGCAACCAACCGCACCCTTGGCAACCGCTTGCGGAGTTTGTGTCACGAAAAGCAGAGGCAATGGGATTTAGCTCTACCTATCGCGGAATTTGCTTATAATGGCGCGGTTCACAGATCAACAGGGAAGTCTCCTTTTTCCTTGGTCTATACTGGATGCCGTGAAGAAGAGATTGGAAGCGACCTATGCTAAAGAGAAGGAGAGAGTTGATGCAAAACGGAAAGAGCAATTATTCCTGCCCGGAGAACAAGTAATGGTGCACTTCAAAAAGGAACGCATGCCATCCAGCATGGGCGGCAAACTCCAGGCGAGGAAGTTCGGCCCTTACAAGGTCTTGAGGCGAGTGAATGATAATGCCTATGTGATTGACCTTCCGGAGGAGTTTGGGGTATCCAAAACCTTCAATGTCGCGGATTTAATTCCATATTTTGATCCGCTTCCTATGCCTAGTAAGCTGGCTGCTCGAGACTAGCATCGTTTTCAAGAAGGGGAGGATGGCGTAGGAAGCCGAATACAAGTGCATTGGACATGTGCATGACCTGATCAAGTTGACGAGTGCATGGCGTTGTTCGCTATTAATGTTGTGTGTTTTAATTTCATTTTAATTTGGGTCAGCTGATTGGACTGTGTCTTTAATGTAATAAGGCAGATAATTGTCATTAAGTAGGGAGGTTAAAGTGGAGAAAACGGCCAGAGGGAGTGGAGGAGCTTATGATACGAACCCCGCCAACGATGCGACGAGACCCGGCCACAAAGCGTGAAATCCCAGATCGTTCTAGATCAGTTCGTGATGGAGATCTCGACCCGATGCTCACAACCAAACAAGAACCTTGGTATTAAGACCGCGACCCGCTGCTTGAGTTGAAACAAAGAACCTTGATATGTCGATGACGCCACAAACGGTGATGAAGATCCGCTTGATAAGTCGATGGTGAACTCGACGGAATCCCTCCGTTGTGTTCGAACTATTCCGAAGAACCAAGAGAGCAAAGCCCACGTTTTTCAATCAATAATGGTCTCCTTTTCTCATTGCATAAGCCTCTATAAATAGGCTCAATATTACAAAGAGATTCCAAATCAAACAACTCCTAAAAATCTGGCTGGAAAGGGAAACTAAAAAGGAAACAAATCTCAGCCTTTTAGGAAGGCTAAAAACGTGACAAACAAGCTAAATAAGCCAAGAGTTGTTGGAATATAAGTTCCTAATCAAAACTAATGGCTGAAATAAACTTCCTAAATAGAATGCCCAAATCAGAGAGAATGAATCTTCCAGATCTTTGCTGCTGAAAGGACCTTCTAGAACTTGTATTTATGGTCATAAAGTCAGCTGAATTTCGTGGCTCTTGGTCCATGGACTTTAATAAATTTGCTTGAGCCCAACTCTCCAAAGTATGCTTGAAAATCAGCCCACAAAGTTGTGACTTGAAGTGCTTTGTGTGTGCTCTCTCACTTGGTCAGATTGGCACTTGAAATCATCATATGAGTGCTTCCCATATTCATATCATTCCCCTCCTCTTGAAAGGGATTTGTCCTCAAATCCTCGCATATGTCATAGTGCCACAAATTAACAACCATGCTGGAACAAGGTTGAGTCTTCGAACGTCGTGGTTGTACTTGATACCTTCCGTTCCAACAGAACAAGTACTTCGATCTTAAAGAATCTGAAGTCATCTCCAACTCAAAAGCCAAAGCCCTACTAATCCGTTTAAGCCTTTCTTTGAACTTCAAACTATTCCAGATGTTGATCAACGGTGAACCTCCAATATAATCAAACTTGTTCACTCCCAAGAAATCAATATGCTCAATATATTCAACATGGAAATCTGGAGACATGTAAGATATTGGCTGAACCTCTTTCTTTTGAACAGCAACAACAAGTTCTTCGTGTTCACCATCAATAGGAATTATGCACTTGTTCATGTGAACAACGTTCACAACTTCTGATTCATTGAACATAATCCTCAAATAAAGAAGTGACATGGTATGCTCATCAAAACATTCTCCATCAAACAAGTCAATAGAATATTCACCAAATTCCTCCCATGTCAAGACCTCTTCTTCAATAATCTCTTCAGATGTAACCACCAAATCGTCAGAACTACATACCTTCCCCTCAATGTCGTGCTTAGTGTTAATGGTGTTCTCCCTTTTTCCATTGACTTCTCCAACAAAATTAGCTCCTGAATTCTTCTCATCTTTGACCCTCATCCTCCTTTGTTGAATTTGTCTTCCACTACAAACATTAGAAACATCATGTATCCTCTCTTGTTTGCACACTATCCGGTCCACCTTTTCGCTGAGCTTCTTGACCTCCGTTCTCATTATATGCCTCATCTCACTAAGAAGGGCGTCCATAAACGTGTGTGGATCACCAACCAATGGTGCAACACCTTCAAAGCATCTTCTTGAGTAGTTATAAGACATTCTTGCTGATTCTCTTTTTTTCTACTTTCAACTTTTCTTTTTTTTTTAATTTTTTTTTCAGCCTTCTTTCTTCTTCTTTTCTTGGCTGCCTTCTTCTCTATCTTTCTTTTTTTTCAGAATTTTTTTCCTCTTTTTTTTTCTTTCTCGAACTCAGAATAAAATAAGAACAATAATTGAAAACTAATGAAAACAAAAACGAAATTTAAAGATAGATGATCTGAAGTAGAGCCTAAGCTCTGATACGAACTGATGTGAATCTCGTTACGGATCCATGCGAAAGCCGGATCTATCTACGTTCAGATTGGTGATCTTCTCTTGTTGTACTTCACTAACTTCTCTTGTATGCAAGTCAATTTTCCTTGCAAAAGACATAAGTTTCTCCCAGCTGTCTTCATCATCCCATGCTGTAACTCTAAGAGTGCTATCACCTCTAACCCCAATCTTTCTTTGTTGAGCTCTTGTATCCCTGCATACATTAGGAACATCATGTATCCTCTCTTGTTTGTACACTATCCGGTCCACCTTTTCGCTGAGCTTCTTGACCTCCGTTCTCATTATATGCCTCATCCCACTAAGAAGGGCGTCCATAAACGTGTGTGGATCACCAACCAATGGTGCAACACCTTCAACGGATCTTCTTGAGTAGTTATAAGACATTCTTGTAGATTCTCCTTTTTTTTCTTTCCACTTTTTTGCAAACTTTTTTTTTTCAGCCTCTTTTCTTCCGTTGTAGGCTGCCTTCTTTTCTTTCTTTCCTTTTTCCGAATTTTTCTCTCTTTTTTTTGATTTGTTTTTTCTTTCTCCAACTCAGAATACAATAAGAACAACTAACTGAAAACTAATGATAAAAACGAAATTTAAAGGATAGATAGAACTGAAATAGAAGTCTAAGCTCTGATACCAAATGATACGAACCCCGCCAACGATGCGACGAGACCCGGCCACAAAGCGTGAAATCCCAGATCGTTCTAGATCAGTTCGTGATGGAGATCTCGACCCGATGCTCACAACCAAACAGGAACCTTGGTATTAAGACCGCGACCCGCTGCTTGAGTTGAAACAAAGAACCTTGATATGTCGATGATGCCACAAACGGTGATGAAGATCCGCTTGATAAGTCGATGGTGAACTCGACGGAATCCCTCCGTTGTGTTCGAACTGTTCCGAAGAACCAAGAGAGCAAAGCCCACGTTTTTCAATCAATAATGGTCTCCTTTTCTCATTGCATAAGCCTCTATAAATAGGCTCAATATTACAAAGAGATTCCAAATCAAACAACTCCTAAAAATCTGGCTGGAAAGGGAAACTAAAAAGGAAACAAATCTCAGCCTTTTAGGAAGGCTAAAAACGTGACAAACAAGCTAAATAAGCCAAGAGTTGTTGGAATATAACTTCCTAATCAAAACTAATGGCTGAACTAAACTTCCTAAATAGAATGCCCAAATCAGAGAGAATGAATCTTCCAAATCTTTGCTGCTGAAAGGACCTTCTAGAACTTGTATTTATGGTCATAAAGTCAGCTGAATTTCGTGGCTCTTGGTCCATGGACTTTAATAAATTTGCTTGAGCCCAACTCTCCAAAGTATGCTTGAAAATCAGCCCACAAAGTTGTGACTTGAAGTGCTTTGTGTGTGCTCTCTCACTTGGTCAGATTGGCACTTGAAATCATCATATGAGTGCTTCCCATATTCATATCAGCTTAGCCTTTATTTCCGCATTATTGTAGGCTGTAAACCCGCCTCCTTATAAGTCCGAATTGAATGAATAATGGGCAGCTGAATTTGAATCCAAAACTCTTTGAAGAGCACGATATTGCGGGGTACTTCTCCGTGTTTCCTAGTTAGAATTGCCCTAGTTGGCCGATGGAATTATTTCAGCCAGCTTTAGCCTGTCTTCGGAAGTTACGAGCTAAAGCCATCCTAACCGATTTCGAGTTCCCTCCTTCGTTGTTTGTTAGAACGCTCCGTTGTGCTATGCTACTAAATGACCGCTCTTAACAGCGTAGACAAAGTCCTATTCACAACTTCTGTTTGTCCATCAGTTTGTGGATGACAAGTAGTAGAAAATAATAACTTGGTACCTAACTTACACCACAAAGTCTTCCAAAAGTAGCTTAAGAACTTAGTATCTCTATCCGAAATGATTGTTCTAAGCATGCCATACAGTCTTACAACTTCCCGAAAGAACAAATTAGCAATATGTGAGGCATCATCAGTTTTATGAAATGGAATAAAATGCGCCATCTTAGAAAACCTATCCACCACGACAAAAATTGAATCTCTACCACGTTTAGTCCTAGGAAGTCCTAACACAAAGTCCATAGAAATATCAATCCAAGGCTCACTAGGTATAGGTAGGGGAGTGCCGTAGGACGAATCACAATAAGCAAGAACTCCCTCGGCCAGCCTGTTTGTGCATTGGATGTGTGCATGGCGAGCATGGATTTCGTGGCTGTAATAAGGCAAATTAAATGCCAATTAGTGGAGGTTAAAGAGGAGGTTACGGACAGGAGGAGTGTGAGAAGGCTCGCCATAACTCCCGCCTTCTATTTGTATCTTGCGAAGGGAAATAATGGACAGACAATTTTTATCCAAAAAAACAAACACGAGTACGTGAGTTGAGAGCGCTGCATGCGTGAGAGAGGTCTACCTTGGCCATTGGTTGGCTGCTTGTGGACTCAAGCACCCCTTCCACCTTGTTTCGGAAGATTTAAGTGGAAGTGTCTATTGTTTTATTTCTTTCTGTTTGTTCGGAGCCTTGTTTACTTTACGTGTAGAATAGCACGCTTCCATTGTGCTACATCAAGTGGTATCAGAGCCATTGAGTGAGATCCATCTCAGCTTCTACGTTGAGATTGAGTGCATATTATCACCCGGTGAGTTGCGAGAGACTCCATCTACGAGCCGATCCACAAGACTTCGTGATCTCCTGATCTAAGTCTCATTTTTAACCACCTAGCACCACCAAAAGCCGATGCACTATGGCCGACCCTAATGACATCCCAAGACCCGACATGAATCAGAGATTCACTCAAATGGAGGCGGCAATTCAGGCAATCCTTACACGCCTGGACAACCCCCTCCAGCTGAGGTACGTAATGATCAAAGAGAGGAAGAGGAGGATGTAGATTCTGATGCTACCCTTAATGTGAGAAGGGGAGGGAGAGGGTTGAGGGGACGAGGTAGAGGAGGTGGTAGACATGGTGATCTAGGACGTGCTCCTGGAAGAGAAGCCTATAGGGAGGATTATGAGCGTGGAGAAGCGTATCGAAGGGTGGATCGCCCTTTTAAGATGAACATCGAGAAGTTCTTTGGTGATGTTGATGTTGAGGGGTTCCTGAATTGGCTAGACTCCGTTGAGAAGTATTTCAACTGTATGGACCTTACGGAGGAGCAGAAGGTCAGTTATGTAGCCCTTCAAACTTGAGTCTGGAGCCGCTGTTTGGTGGAGAAAGGAGCAAGAGATGAGGAGGAGAAGAGGAGATCGACCAATCAGAGACTGGCCTACAATGGAGCAGGCACTTCGTGAAAGGTTTCTCCCTGTTGATTATCACCAAACCTTGTACACACAGTTCCTGACTTGCACTCAAGGGACTAGAACTGTGGAAGAATATGTCTCTGAGTTTATGAGGTTGGCATCTCGTAGTGACATAGAAGAGAACGAAGATCAGATGATAGGACGTTTTGTTGAAGGTCTGAGTTACAAGATTAAAGGTAGGATGGAGTTTGACACCTTCCTGTTCTTCAACGATGCTTGTGCGAAGGTAAGAAAAATAGGTGGCGCCTTGAAGAAAAAGAAAGCAACATCTTCTCATTTTTCAGGACCTAGCCAGACATCCACCTATGCAAGAGGAGTGCGGCGAAGAATGCACCCCAAGCATCCGAGTTCAGACCCCCTCCAAGCAAGCCTGCCCCCGTGGTGGAACAAAGAAAGGGAAACGAGGTAGCCACAACCTCATCAATCTGATGTTTCAAATACAATGAAATGGGCCACAAGTCTAGTGATTGCCCTAAACGCAAGTTTACACAACTTTGCGAGAAGGAAGATTCGGATGAGGAGAAGGAAGGGGCGTACTTGTGTGCACCCGTGGACGAGGATGACGAAGAGGAGGAAATCTCTGAAGGAGAAGAGTATTGCGGGGTCATACAGAAAGTGGCATTGACTGCAACCAAGAGAGATGACTCCCAACGTAATAACTTGTTTCGCACGAGTTGTCATGTTGGGAAAGTTGTGTGTGAAGTGATAATAGATGGAGGCAGCCAGGAGAACTTTGTGAGTAGCAAGACAGTGGAGAAGCTTGGCTTGAAGACCTCGCCACACCCCACTCCATATTCCATTGGATGGGTCAGATCCGGAGGAGGAATCAAGGTCAACTCGAGGTGCACTGTCCCGATCACAATTGGGAAGTATTCTGACCAAGTTGTATGTGATGTTGTCCTTGAGATGGATGCGTGCAACATCCTATAAGGCAGACCTTGGGAGTTTGATAATAAGGTCGTGCATCGAGGCGAAGAAAACACGTACGAGGTCAGAAAAGGAGGAGAGATGTTTACCTTATTGCCAAAGAAGCCTAAGCACATGAAGGGGCAAACAAACAGTGCCATGCAGCTCGTATCTTTGGTGACTTCTTTGCACGAGATGGTGAACTACACGCGAGAAGTAGGCTGTTTTCATGTGCTTATTATGACAAATCCTCCAGCAAAGGATGATGGAGGCTTGGAGTCTCTCCCTGAAGTGGTGCTGGAGTTATTTGAGCTCTTTCCAGAGCTCGTGGATGAAAGCTTGCAAAAGGGGCTACCACCCTTGCGTGACATCCAGCACCAAATTGACCTTATACCTGGCGCAACCCTTCCAAACTTGCCACACTACCGGATGAGTCCTAAGGAGAACCAAATTCTCTGAGAGCAAGTGCAAGAGTTACTGGACAAGGGCTATGTTCAAGAAAGCCTAAGCCCGTGTGGTGTGCCAGCCTTGCTCGTACCAAAGAAGGACGGCACTTGGAGGATGTGCATCGACAGCAGGGCGATCAACAAGATTACCATTGGGTACAGATTTCCCATCCCTCGCCTCGATGACATGATGGATAATTTAAGTGGTGCAACCATATTCTCCGAGATTGACCTACGGAGTGGATATCACCAAATCCGCATCCGGCCAGGTGATGAATGGAAGACCGCTTTCAAAACACGGGACGGGTTGTACGAATGGCTTGTGATGCCCTTCGGATTGACCAATGCCCCGAGCACCTTCATGAGGCTGATGCACCAAGTCCTAAAGAAACTCAGAACTGAAATAGAAGTCTGAGATTCACATCAAAAACAAACACGAGTACGTGAGTTGAGAGCGCTGCGTGCGTGAGAGAGGTCTACCTTGGCCATTTGTTGGCTGCTTGTGGACTCAAGCACCCCTTCCACCTTGTTTCGGAAGATTCAAGTGGAAGTGTCTATTGTTTTATTTCTTTCTGTTTGTTCGGAGCCTTGTTTACTTTACGTGTAGAATAGCACGCTTCCATTGTGCTACATCAGGGAGTGTACAATCAGTGGGGTTTTAGCTTAGACTTAGCTTGCTTGCAAGTGATGCAACGTCCATAAATTCTCTCAACGTCGCGCTTCATGTGCGGCCAGTGGAAGTGCTCTTGTAAAATTGCAAAAGTCTTTGCTATTCCAAAATGTCCCATCAATCCGCCTCCGTGTGCCTCTTGTATCAACAATTCTCGCATGGAACAATTAGGCACACAAAGCTTATTCTCACGAAATATATACCTTTCATTCCGAAAGAACTTACCAGACGCACTCCTCTCGGTTTCACGAAACACATCACCAAAGTCAGTATCGTCAGCGTATAACTCTTTAATGCGTTCAAAACCAAGTAATTTTGCATCAACAGTTGAGATCAAAACATACCTTCGTGACAGTGCATCGGCTACTAGGTTTTCCTTACCTTGCTTGTAGAGTATGTGATGTGAACACGTCCACTATAGAGCTACAATACCCACAACCAGTTCGAGTTCCACTTGGACCAATCACAAGAGCAAGAGCAAAGACGCTTCAAGCTGAGCTCAACGAATTAATTCAAGGGATTTGGACTACAACCAGTTCGTGTAAACCCGTGGACGTCCATGCAAAGCCCATGCACGTGATTGGAGTTATTTTGGACGCCTAAAGGAGTAGAACCAAGATTCCTACTTTTTAGGAATAAGAGTTATCCAAACTTTTTATAACTTTTTAGGAATAAGAGTTATCCAATAGTGGATAATGATTGTGTTTTTCAATTCTTAGGATAAACATTCGTTTTAGAACTAGTTTAAGTAGTATGATAAGTTTGGAGCTCTTCAGAACTTATCTTGTTGACTTTGGAGTCTATCCAGGTCAGTTTTAACCTCTATATAAGGAGGGCCACGAATTCAATAAAGGGGCATCACTTTTTGGCATAAGAAAATTCGTGAGTTTTGATACTCGGGTTGTTCTTGCGGGCTAGATTGCTTAGCTAGGGCGTTTGTACTTATCAAACAGAATTCCCATCTCCGTTTGTGGCGTATTCGATTCAAGATCAAGGTTCGCATTCTCACCATTGCTACGGGTCAAAGTTAACCAACACTAAGGTTTGGTGCAAGGCGCAAAGCGACGGGTCAAGATCAACCATCATCCTAGAGTAGACGGTCCGAGTTGGTGCGAGTTCCTGACGGAATTCATATCATTTGGTATCAAAGCTTTGGCTCTACTTTAGGCCTTCTATCCTTTTGTTTAACGCTTTGTTTAATTCTAGTATTCTGATTTGTTTTTTCGTAGTAGTTTGGTATTTCAGATTCGTGACTTTAGTGTTCTAAGTCGTGTATTCTGATCAAAAAAAAAAGAAAAAAAAGAAAAAAAAGAGAAAAAAAAAAGAGAAGTCAGAATTCAAGTAAGATTAGTAGAATCAGAATTCAAGTTGGACTAGAAGTATTGGATGTTGCAATTTCGTGAATCAAGAAGATAGAAGCGAAGGCAAGAACGAAAGCAAGAAGAAGAAAGAAGAGGACTCGGCAACTAAAGTGTGCGAAGGCCAAGCTAAGCTCTATTAGCTCCGCAAGAACCAACAAGAGTGTCACGAGACGAAAAAGGCAAGAGTGGTGAGCACATTAGAGAGAAAAGAGCCAAATAGTTGAGTGTAAACACGAGTGAATCCGAGTGCAACATACTTTGAGGGTAAACACGTAAGGGAGTGATTGGTGAGGTCCATTATTATTTTAACTAACCAATTTTCTTGCAGCAACATGTCTCAAGAAAACGAAGGAGAAAGAGAAGGAGCTTGGGGCAACGTTGACCCTATGGTATTTGTGGAGGCCTTAACAGGGAAGCTCCAACAAATGATGAGAGCGGAGGTTGAGCAAATACACCAACGCCTGGATATCATAGAGAATTCACGTGCTAGCCAACAACCTCGAGGCATACCTCATGCCCAAAGAAGACTAGCACCTATGGGAGGAATGAGTGGAGATGAGTCTGACTTTGATGAGGACGTAGGCTCCACAAGGAATGTTAGGAGGTTGAGGAATGAACGTCAACCTAGGGAGGCCAGGCGGAGAGGGAATGATAATTTGGGAAGCATCATGATATGAATATGAAGACCACTCATATGATTATTTCAAGTGCCAATCTGACCAAGTGAGAGAGCACACACAAAGCGCTTCAAGTCATAACTTAATGGGCTGATTTCCAAGCATACTTTGGAGAGTTGGGCTCAAGCAAATTTATTAAAGTCCATGGACCAAGAGCCACGAAATTCAGCCAAATTTATGACCTTAATACAAGTTCTAGAAGGTCCTTTCAGCAGCAAAGATCTTGAAGATTTATTCTCTCTGATTTGGGCATTCTATTTAGGAAGTTTCTTTCAGCCATTAGTTTTGATTAGGAAGTTATATTCCAACAACTCTTGGCTTATTTAGCTTGTTTGTCACGTTTGTAGCCTTCCTAAAAGGCAAAGATTTGTTTCCTTTTTAGTTTCCCTTTCCAGCCAGATTTTTAGGAGTTGTTTGATTTGGAATCTCTTTGTAATATTGAGCCTATTTATAGAGGCTTATGCAATGAGAAAAGGAGAACATCATTGATTAAAAATCGTGGGCTTTGCTCTCTTGGTTCTTCGGAACTGCTCGAACACAACGGAGGGATTCCGTCGAGTTCATTATCGACTTATCAAGCGGATCTTCATCACTGTTTGTAGCGTCATCGACATATCAAGGTTCTTTGTTTCAACTCAAGCAGTGGGTCGCGGTCTTAATACCAAGGTTCTTGTTTGGTTGTGAGCATCGGGTCGAGATCTCCATGACGAACTGATCTAGAAAGATCTGGGATTTAACGCTTTGTGGCCGGGTCTCGTCGCATCGTTGGCGGGGTTCGTATCACATCAAGTTAAAAATACCTTCCTTTGCAGGTCGTTCTTATCCGGAGGCTTATCTTGAATGAGAGAAGAAGATTGAATTTGTGTTTGATTGTCACAATTGTTCCAAGGCAAAGAAGGTAAAGCTGGCTGTGACTGAATTTACTGACTATGCTATAACTTGGTGGGATCAATTTGTCACAAACAGGAGACGTAACGGAGAATATACCATAGAGACATGGGAGGAGATGAAAGTTGTGATGAAGAAACGCTTCGTTCCTAGCCATTACTACCGTGATCTTTTTAAAAAGTTACAAGGGCCGCGACAAGGAAGTATGAGTGTGGAAGATTACTATAAGCAGATGGAGATGGCCATGATACGAGCCAACGTAGAGGAGGATCGTGAAGCCACTATGGCTAGGTTCTTGAATGGACTAAATCCTGAAATTCAAGACAAAGTGGAGCTACAACACTACGTCGAATTGGAAGATATGGTTCATATGGCCAACAAGATAGAGAAACAAATGAAGAGAGGGGGAGGAACATGAGCTACATCAAGTGCTACTTGGAAGCCGAATTGACGTAGGAACGTCCCGCTTGCCACATTCCTGATTGGCGCCACCTTTTACTTAGTTCGTTTAAATAAGTGCTTATATGCACGTTGGCTAATTCAGAACTTAAACTCTTTATGATTGGTTTTAATTGCTTTTAATTTCCAATTCCAGCTTGGGACTGTCCAGCTGATGAACGTGGGTTGTTAGTGCCAACTTATGGCATTAGATGCGTGCCTTAAAGGCATTAGATGCTAGGGGCGTTCTGTTTTGTAACCTCCAGCTTGCATTCCTTTTATAGCTCGCTCAAATAAAGGAAACGGACAGATTTGAAAACCTAGAATATTGAGAGTGATTCTCTTACCTTGTGTGCAAGGATTTGCATGGTTGTCACATTAAACACGCCCTTTAGAGGCTGCCTAACTCATTAGGCCCTTCCTTTTGTCAATTGCGGAAGCTCTTGCCTTAGGAATTCTATCTTTTTATTTTTGTTTCGTTCTGATTCATTCCAGATCACTCTCATCACTCCAAAATTGACGTGTTCCTACACTAAGTGGTATCAGAGCTTTAGTTTCGATCAAATCAATCTCCGTATTGATTTTTAGGCTGAGAGTTTAACGTTATCACCTGGTAAGATTTGAGAGAGCCCATCCACGATCTGTGCAACAAGGAAACGTGATTCCCTGATCCGTTCCTCATTAACCTACCTAGCACCAGCAAACTCCGAGCTCATGGCCGACCAAGACCCCAGACCTGATATGAATCAATGGTTCACCAATTTGGAGGCTGCTATCATGGAGATCCGCACACAACTTGCCAATCTGGTCGTGCAACAACCTCAACCAGCAAGGCGAGACCACCCTCCAATAGCTGAAGAAGAAGAAGAAGGTGATTCGGATGCTACCCTTTATGCAAGAGGGAACCGAGGTGCTCGTGGAAGAGGCCGTGGAGCTGCTGTCCCAGTTGCAAGAAGAGAAGTCAATAGGCCAGAAGAGAGGTATGAAAGGAGAATTGATAGGCCTTTTAAGATGAACATAGAGAAGTTTTATGGAGATGTAGATGTGGAGACTTTTCTGAATTGGCTGGATTCAGTAGAGAAGTATTTCGATTGCATGGAGCTAACTGAAGAACAGAAGGTTAACTACGTAGCCTTTAAGTTAGAATCTGGTGCAGCCGTTTGGTGGAGGAAGGAACAAGAGACAAGGAGGAGGAGAGGAGAGGCTCCTATTCGTGATTGGCCTTCAATGGAACAAGCCCTCAGGTCTCGTTTTCTTCCTGTGGATTACCACCAATCGTTATATCTTCAGTTCTTGTCATGCTCTCGAGGAAACAGATCCGTGGATGAGTATACAGCTGAGTTCATGAGGCTTGCTGCCCGGAATGATATTGAAGAGAATGAAGATCAACAGATTGCACGCTATATTGATGGCCTGAATTTTGAAGTGAAAAGTAGAATGGAATTTGACACTTTTCTCTTCTTCCAAGATGCGTGCCACAAAGCAAGAAAAATTGGAGCAACCCTTAAGAAGAAGAAGACTTCTTTTCCACGTTATTCAGGACCTGGTCAGCCTTCAACTTTTCAACGAGGAGGAGCGGAAAAGATTGTTCCTCAAGGAACCAGGCCTAGGGTTGCTACGGATGCCCCTCAACGAAAAGGAAAAGAGGTGGAGGGCACTTCCACGATCAGATGCTTTAAGTGCAATGAACTTGGTCACAAATCAAGTGATTGTCCTAAGAGGAAGTTCGTGCAAGTTTGTGAAAAGGATGATGAGGGCGAGCAACATGAGTCACTCTATTGTGCCCCGGTGGAAGAAAGTGCGGAGGAAGAGTCTGAGGATCAGTATGAGGGGGAAGACTATTGTGGTGTCATTCAGAAGGTGGCACTAACCACAACAAAGAAAGAGGATTCTCAGAGGCACAATCTATTTCGCACCAAGTGCCATGTTGGAGAGGAGGTGTGCGAAGTGATTATTGATGGAGGGAGCCAGGAGAATTTTGTGAGCAAGCATGTTGTGGACAAGCTTGGTCTCAAAGTCATGCCTCATCCAGCTCCTTACTCCATTGGTTGGGTGCGTTCTGGTGGAGGAATCAAGGTCAATTCCAAGTGCGTGGTTCCTATTTCCATTGGCAAGTTCAATGACGTGGTGACATGTGATGTGTTGAAGATGGATGCTTGCCACATTCTGTTGGGACGCCCTTGGGAATTTGACAACCAGGCTGTCCATAAAGGAAAGGAGAACACCTATGAAGTGAAGAAAGGCAATCAGCAATTCACTCTCCTTCCAAGGAAGCCTAAGCAAGGGAGGATCCACCTGAATAGTACCATGCAGATTGTGTCCCTCGTGACTTCCACGGGATTTCTAAATTCTGCCATCAAGGAGGTTGGAGAATTTTACTTGTTCGTGATGAAGGATGCCTCGGAGCTTGAGGAGAATTCGGAGCACAACTTCCCCAACCAGATTAAAGAGTTGCTTGAACTCTTTCCAGAAGTTACACCTGAAGAGTTGCCTAAGGGTTTGCCACCCTTAAGGGAGATACAACATCAGATTGACATGATCCCTGGTGCAACTTTGCCAAACTTGCCTCATTACAAGATGAGTCCGCAAGAGAACCAGGAGCTAAGGAGGCAGATCCAAGAGTTGTTGGAGAGAGGCTACCTACAGGAGAGCTTTAGTCCATGCGGAGTTCCTGCCCTCTTGGTCCCGAAGAAGGATGGCACTTGGAGGATGTGTGTGGACAGTCGCGCCATCAACAAGATAACCGTGGGATACCGCTTTCCAATTCCTCGTCTAAATGACATGTTGGACAGCTTGAGCGGATCAATTATCTTTTCAAAGATAGACCTGAAGAGTGGATACCACCAGATCCGCATCCGCCCTGGTGATGAGTGGAAGACGACTTTCAAGACGAAGGATAGATTGTACGAGTGGCTTGTCATGCCATTCGGGCTGACCAATGCTCCAAGTACCTTCATGCGCTTGATGCACCAAGTCATGAAGCCGTTCTTGGACAAGTTTGTTGTCGTATACTTCGATGACATTCTTGTGTTTAGCAAGTCAGAGGAGGAGCACATGGACCACTTAAAGCAAGTATTTGAAGCCTTGAAGAGCAACAGCTTGATAATCAACTTGAAGAAGTGCATTTTCTGGAAGGAAAAGCTACTATTTCTAGGCTTCGTGGTGGGAAAAGATGGAGTTCAAGTGGACCAGTCCAAAGTTGAAGCCATTCGCACATGGCCAATACCTTCCAATGCAAGGCAGGTGCGAAGCTTCCTTGGCTTAGCAAGTTTCTATCGGAGATTCATCCGCAACTTCAGCTTGATCGCGGCCCCTCTCACTGCCTTGCTCAAGAAGCAAGCGAAGTTTGAATGGAGCAAAGAACCAGGGCGCGCATTTGCTGAATTGAAGGAGAAACTGAGTTCTAAAACGGTACTTGCACTTCCTGATTTTGCTAAACTCTTTGAAGTAGATGTTGATGCATGTGGAGTAGGCATAGGAGCTGTTCTATCTCAGGAGAAATGCCCTATAGCTTATTTTAGTGAGAAGTTGAGTGAGCATAAGCAAACTTGGACCACTTATGAGCAAGAGTATTATGCTGTTTTCCGAGCTCTAAAGACTTGGGAACATTATCTCGTGGGAAAAGAGTTTGTTTTGTACACTGATCACAAGGTGCTAAAGTTTGTGAATGACCAGTCTAAGTTCGTGAATCATATGCATGCTAGATGGTGCACGTATTTACAGAAATTTCCCTTCAAGATAGCTCATAAAAGTGGGAGTCATAATGTGGTGGCTGATGCTCTTAGTAGAAGAACGAGCTTGCTTGTGGAGCTGCGGGGAAGTGTTACTGCTTTTGAGTGCATTAAGGAGCTTTATGAAGATGATGATGATTTCGGTGAAGTTTGGAAGAAATGCAAGAGTGGTAAGGCTGTGGCAGATTACTTCTTGCATGAGGGATACCTAATGAAGGGAAATCAGCTTTGTATTCCCAACACATCACTACGACAACAACTTATGTGGGAAATGCATGGTGGTGGACTTTCTGCCCACTTTGGAAGAGACAAGACGTTGGCCTTTCTAACTGAAAGGTTCTATTGGCCTAAGCTAGGCAAGGAGGTTGAGAAGATGGTGAGACATTGTAGAGTGTGCCAAGAGACCAAGGGGACAGTGCACAACACGGGACTCTACACGCCACTACCCGTTCCTAAGGCCATTTGGGAGGACCTGAGCATGGACTTTGTGCTTGGCTTACCTCGCACCCCTCGTGGTGTGGATTCTATCTTTGTGGTTGTTGACAGGTTGTCCAAGATGGCGCACTTCATTCCTTGCCGAAAGACCAATGATGCAAGTGGTGTAGCAAGACATTTCTTCAAGGAAGTGGTCAGATTGCATGGAGTTCCACGCACCATCACGTCTGATCGTGATGTGAAGTTCTTGGCAAGCTTTTGGAAGACGTTGTGGAAGATGTTCGATGCCACCTTGCAATTCAGTACCACGGCACATCCACAAACTGATGGCCAGACCGAAGCCACCAATAGAACACTTGGGAACTTGCTGAGGAGCCTTTGCCACGAGAAGAAACGACAATGGGACTTAGCTTTGCCTATAGCTGAGTTCGCATATAATGGGGCAGTGCATCGCATGACAGGAAAGTCACCTTTCTCCTTAGTTTATACTAAGGTTCCTAACCATTTAGTGGATGTATCTTTAGTCCCAAGACCAAGCAAGAGCAATCCTTCAGCCGTTGCATTCGCTGAGCAATCACAGGCTGTGATTGAAGAGGTGCGCAAGAAGTTAGAGGAAGCGTATGCCAAGGAGAAGGCGAGAGTAGATGAGCATCATCGTGTCCAAATCTTTCAGCCTGGTGAGCAAGTCATGGTTCACTTCAGGAAGGAGAGATTACCAAGCAACATCGCAGGTGGCAAGTTGCAAGCTAGGAAGTACGGACCATTCAAGGTGTTAAGGCGTATAAATGACAATGCATATGTCATTGATCTGCCTGATGAGTATGGAGTTTCCAAAAGCTTCAACGTTGCTGACCTCACGCCTTATTATGATGCCTTTCCCATGCCATCCAGACTTGCAACTCGAGGACAAGTTCCACTCCAAGGTGGGGAGGATGACGTAGGAACGTCCCGCTTGCCACATTCCTGATTGGCGCCACCTTTTACTTAGTTCGTTTAAATAAGTGCTTATATGCACGTTGGCTAATTCAGAACTTAAACTCTTTATGATTGGTTTTAATTGCTTTTAATTTCCAATTCCAGCTTGGGACTGTCCAGCTGATGAACGTGGGTTGTTAGTGCCAACTTATGGCATTAGATGCGTGCCTTAAAGGCATTAGATGCTAGGGGCGTTCTGTTTTGTAACCTCCAGCTTGCATTCCTTTTATAGCTCGCTCAAATAAAGGAAACGGACAGATTTGAAAACCCAGAATATTGAGAGTGATTCTCTTACCTTGTGTGCAAGGATTTGCATGGTTGTCACATTAAACACGCCCTTTAGAGGCTGCCTAACTCATTAGGCCCTTCCTTTTGTCAATTGCGGAAGCTCTTGCCTTAGGAATTCTATCTTTTTATTTTTGTTTCGTTCTGATTCATTCCAGATCACTCTCATCACTCCAAAATTGACGTGTTCCTACACTACGAATTATCCAAAGAAGTTTGATAAGCCACAGGCGGCCAAAGTAGAACACAAGACCGAGAGTACTAATACCAGCTCTCAAAAGAAAGTGGAAGCCCCTCCTACAAGAAATCGAGACATTAGGTGCTTTATGACGCAGGGACGTCCTTATTATTAATTTTCTTATTCATGTACTGATCTGGATATTAAGCTCACCGTATGATTAATAAGGTCTAAGTACCAATTATGTGGGGTAGGGGAAATAAATGGCTGTTTAATCAGCTTGTAACCTACGTAATAATTGGCTGTCTTAATCAGCCTGTAACCTACGTGGCTTTTGATTAGCTTGGCATTAGGCAAGCCTTAAGTCACGCCCCTATTAAAGGGCTATGATGGTGAGCAATAATGAATCAGTTTTGAATCCAATTTGAAAGTGAGAAAGGTTTCTTTCACAACTCTGAGCAAAGGGTGCGTCCCTTGTTTAATTTCCGCCCTTGCTGGCCGTCCAACACCCTTGGACAACCTCTTTAACACAACGAAAGTTGTGCTTGGAGAGCAATTACCCATTCGAGTTAGTTTAGCTTCCGCTCGCTACGTCAAGTGGTATCAGAGCTGTTGAGTGAGATCCATCTCAGCTGCTACGTTGAGATTGAGTGCATGTTATCACCCGGTGAGTTGCGAGAGACCCCATCTACGAGCCGATCCACAAGACTTCGTGATCCCCTGATCTAAGTCTCATTTTTAACCACCTAGCACCACCAAAAGCCGATGCACTATGGCCGACCCTGATGACATCCCAAGACCCGACATGAATCAGAGATTCGCTCAAATGGAGGCGGCAATTCAGGCAATCCTTACACGCCTGGACAACCTTGCGGTGCAACCACCCGTAGGGCAACCCCCTCCAGCTGAGGTACGTAATGATCAAAGAGAGGAAGAGGAGGATGTAGATTCTGATGCTACCCTTTATGTGAGAAGGGGAGGGATAGGGTTGAGGGGACGAGGTAGAGGAGGTGGTAGACATGGTGATCTAGGACGTGCTCCTGGAAGAGAAGCCTATAGGGAGGATTATGCGTAAAGAGAAGCGTATAGGGGAGACGCCTACAGAGGAGAAGAAAGAGATTTTGCTCGACGCGTAGATCGCCCTTTCAAGATGAATATAGAGAAGTTCTATGGGGACATGGACGTGGAAGGGTTCCTAAACTGGCTGGACTCAGTGGAGAAGTACTTTGACTGCATGGACCTTACGGAGGAGCAGAAGGTGAATTACGTGGCTTTCAAGCTTGAGTCAGGAGCTGCGGTCTGGTGGAGGAAAGAACAAGAAACCCGCAGAAGGAGAGCAGATCAACCTATACGAGATTGGCCCTCTATGGAGCAGGCCTTGAGGGAGAGATTCTTGCCCGTGGATTACCATCAGACTCTCTATTCGCAATTCTTGACGTGCACGCAAGGTAATAGATCCGTGGAAGATTACATCACTGAATTCATGAGGCTTGCCTCTCGAAATAATGTGGAGGAGAACGAGGATCAAATGATCGCGCATTTTATTGATGGTCTTAACTACGAGATCAAGAACCGTTTGGAGTTTGACACCTTCCTCTATTTCCATGATGCTTGCACGAAAGCTCGGAAAATTGGCGCGGCCTTGAAGAAGAAGAAAGCTGTCCCTACTCGATTTTCAGGGCCAGGACAAACCTCTAGCTTTAACAAGGGAGGTGAGAAGAGTGTAACCTTTCCGAGTGAGCCAAAGATCATGACCAAAGCAAAGAATAATCCTGAGATCACGCAAAGAAAAGGGAAGGAACCTGAAACAAGCATGGGAATCAGGTGTTTTAAATGTAACGCCCTCGGTCACAAGTCAAGTGAATGCCCAAGGAGAAAGTTTTCTCAACTGTGCGAACGAGATGAAGAGGAGGAAGAGCATGCGGGAACCTTCATGTGCGCCCCCGTTGAAGGAAGCAGCGAAGAGGAGCAAGATTCGTCGGAAGAAGGGGAGGAATATTGTGGGGTTATAAGGAAGATAGCCCTGACAGCCACCAAGAAGGATGAATCTCAAAGGCATAATTTATTCCGAACTCGATGTCACGTAGGGGAGGAAGTGTGCGAGGTGATCATCGCCGGAGGAAGCCAAGAGAATTTTGTGAGCAAGCAGGTCGTGGACAAACTTGGCTTGAAGACCATACCCCATCCAGCTCCATACTCCATAGGATGGATCCGCTCGGGAGGAGGGATCAAAGTCAATGCCAAGTGTAGCGTGCCTATCTCAATTGGTAAGTTTAAAGATACGGTCAATTGCGACGTACTGGAGATGGATGCTTGCCATATTCTATTAGGGCGACCATGGGAATTTGACAATCAGGCTATACACAAAGGCAGGGAGAATATATATGAAGTCAAAAAGGAGGGACAATAGTTCACTCTCCTCCCAAGGAAACCGAAGCACAGAAAAATCAAGCTAAACAATACCATGCACACGTTGATGCTGGTAACTTCTTCTAAGCTTTTTCTTGCTTCGATGAAGGAATATGGAGGTTGTCATGTTTTAGTGGTGAAGGAGTCTTTACGTGAAGATGCAAGCACGGAGGTGTTGCCTGATCAAGTCAAAGAGTTGCTGAAACTTTTTCCCGAAGTTGTACCCGAAGATCTGCCTAAAGGCTTGCCACCTTTAAGGGATATCCAACACCAGATAGACTTGATTCTGGGAGCAACCCTACCGAACTTGCCCCACTATCGCATAAGTCCGCAAGAAAATCAGATCCTACGAGATCAAGTCCAGGAGTTGCTCGACAAAGGCTAAATCCAAGAGAGCTTAAGTCCATGCGGTGTACCCGCTCTTTTGGTTCCTAAGAAAGACAGTACATGGAGGATGTGCGTGGACAGTCGAGCGATCAACAAAATAATAGTGGGGTACAGGTTTCCTATCCCTCGCCTCAATGACATGCTTGATAATTTGAGTGGATCTATGTTGTTTTCAAAGATAGACTTGAAGAGCGGCTATCATCAGATTAGGATCCGCCCTGGAGATGAGTGGAAGACCGCTTTCAAGACTCGTGATGGCTTGTACGAATGGCTCGTCATGCCATTTGGTTTGACAAACGCACCAAGCACCTTTATGAGGTTAATGCACCAGGTCATGAAGCCATTTCTTGATCAGTTCGTGGTCGTGTACTTTGATGACATCCTGGTGTATAGCAAATCTGAAGCAGATCATCTAGGTCATTTGAAGCAAGTTTTCACCGCTATACGAAGCAATAGCCTTATTGTCAATTTGGGAAAGTGCGTATTTTGGAAAGAGAGCTTGGTGTACCTCGGATTTGTCGTGGGAAAAGACGGGATTCAGGTTGATCAAGTGAAGGTCGAAGCCATTCAGTCGTGGCCAATCCCTCTGAATGCAAGTCAGATTCGAAGCTTCCTCGGGTTAGCAACATTTTATCGGAGATTCATTCGCAACTTTAGCATTATTGCCGCACCGCTTACTTCCTTGCTGAAGAAGCAAGCCAAGTTCGAGTGGGGAGATGAGGCAGATCGTGCCTTCAACCAACTGAAGGAGAAGTTAAGCTCCGCCCCGGTACTTGCCCTTCCTGACTTCTCTAAGTTGTTTGAAGTAGATGTTGATGCGTGTGGTGTTGGCATTGGAGCTGTATTATCTCAAGAGAAACGACCTGTTGCTTATTTTAGTGAAAAGTTGAGTGAGCACAGGCAGACTTGGTCGACGTATGAGCAAGAGTTCTATGCTGTCTTTAGAGCTCTCAAGACGTGGGAGCACTACTTGGTTGGAAAAGAATTCGTGTAGTACACGGATCATAAGGCTCTTAAGTTTTTGAATGATCAGTCCAAGCTGACCAACCATATGCATGCTAGATGGAGCACGTACTTGCAAAAGTTCCCATTTAAGATTGCGCATAAGAGTGGGAGTCAAAATGTGGTGGCTGATGCATTGAGTAGAAGAATGCATCTCCTTGTTGAGCTGAAAGGATCAATCACAGCGTTTGACTGTTTGAAAGAACTTTATGAAGATGACGAAGATTTCGGAGACGTATGGTAACAATGCAAGAACGGGAAGGCGGTGGAAGACTATTTTGTACACGATGGTTTTCTTATGAAAGGAAACCAATTATGCATTCCCAAGACATCACTCCGTGAGCAACTAATGTGGGAGATGCACGGAGGGGGGCTTTTGGCTCATTTGGGAAGAGACAAGACTTTGGCAGCTTTGGTTTCACGTTTCTACTGGCCTAAGATGAGCAAAGAAGTGGCCAAAATGGTGAAACATTGTAGAGTTTGTCAAGAGACCAAGGGTACAGTGCATAACACGGGCCTCTACACGCCATTACCCGTTCCAAAGGCCATATGGGAAGACCTCAGCATGGATTTCGTACTTGGCTTACCCCGCACCCCTCGTGGTGCGGATTCTATCTTTGTTGTTGTGGACAGGTTGTCAAAGATGGCTCACTTCATTCCTTGCAAGAAGACAAACGATGCGCATGCAGTGGCAAGGCATTTCTTCAAGGAAGTCGTAAGACTACACGGAGTCCCGCGAACAATCACTTCCGACCAAGATGTGAAGTTCTGATGTGAGCAAGCCTAAGGATGCACCTACTGTCAAGCTTGTAGACTCGCAGCAAGTTCAAGTTCCAATTGGGCCAATGACAAGAGCAAGAGCTAGGAAGTTGCAATCTGACTTCAATGGACTAATGCAAGAAGTTTGGGCTCAAGCAAGTGCGTGGAGGACCAAGGACGTCCAAGAAGTCCAAGGGAGGCCCATGCACGTTTTGGAAGCTAAATGGGAAGTTTGAGATGCACGCAATCTCCTGGATGCATGCGCACGTGAATTTCAAGCTTATCTTGGACATGCGTCCCTAAATTTTAGGAATTGCATCTACTATGTTTTAGGACGTGATATTTACTAGATAGTCTATTAGTTATCTATGTTTAGATTGTTTTCCTACTTAGTTGAATATTTCGGCCAGAATCCCTTTAAATTAGGAAGGAGAGTTTTGGCCAGCCTTGAACTCCTTATTTGGAGTTAGTTTTCGTTTAGGAAATTGTAAGACTTATGGAGCCTATATAAAGAGGCATCCTCATTCAATAAAGGGGGAACAATTCGGAGAATTACTTAGCATTGGCTAATTGTGAGTTTAGATACTCGTTTGTTCTTGCTTAGGCTGGTGAGTCGTCTTAGCTAGAATTTATCTTTCACTTATGATGTGAGCAAGCCTAAGGACGCACCTACTATCAAGCTTGTAGACTCGAAGCAAGTTCAAGTTCCGATTGGGCCAATGACAAGAGCACGAGCTAGGAAGTTGCAATCTGACTTCAATGGATTAATGGAAGAAGTTTGGGCTCAATCAAGTGCGTGGACGACCAAGGACGTCCAAGAAGCCCAAGGGAGGCCCATGCACGTTTTGGAAGCTGAATGGGAGGCTTGACATGCACGTAAGCTTCTAGATACATGCGCACATGGAGAATCAAGAAGAATCAGCCTATTTAGTCCGTGCATCTATTTGTTTTGGACGTGCACCTAGTAGTTATTCTATTAGATATTATTTGCTTATATTATTCCTTATTTAGTTGAATAAGTTCGGCCAGAATCTCTTTAGAATAGGAAAGAATTTTGGCCAGCCTTAAACTCCTTATTTGGAGTTAGTTTCGTTTAGGAAAGTTGTAAGACATATGGAGCCTATATAAAGAGGCGTTCCCCTTCAATAAAAAGACAACAATTCGGAAATTGCTTAGCATTGGCTAATTGAGAGTTATGATACTCGTTTGTTCTTGCTTAGGCTGGTGAGTCGTCTTGGCTAGAATTTATCTTTCACTTATCAAGCGGATCATCCATCCCCGCTCGTGGCGTGATACGACCTTAGGTCAAGGTTCAGAAGCTCTTGCAGCGGGTTAAGGTTCAATTTTGTGCCTTAGTTCTTGTGAGTTCTTGTGAGTTGTGATCTGTTCCATTCTAAAGTAACAAACGGTCCGAGTTGTGAGTCTTTTCCGCGAAGATTCATATCAGTTGGTATCAGAGCTTAGCTTGTTACTTTAGTTCATTATCCTTGTTATTTTTGTTCTTGTTGGTTCGTTTTGTTGCTTGTTATTTTTTTGTTCTTTGTTGGTTCGTTTTCTCTCCTCGCTGTTTGAGAGAAAAGAGAGGAAAACAAACGAGTGAAGCAAGAAAAGAAAGAAAAGAAAAGAAAAGAAAAGAAAAGAAAAGAAAAAAAAAAGGAAAGAAAAGAAAAAGAAGAAGGAAGCCGCAAGCTAAAGAGGAAGCAAGCTAAATTGGAAGTCTCAAGCTAAAGAGGAAGCAAATCCGAGGGAAGCTAGCAAACTAAGGAGGCGCAACAGCTGATCAAGAAAGGGGACGAGCAAGACTAAAAGAAAGACCATTATTGATTGAAAAACGTGGGCTTTGCTCTCTTGGTTCTTCGGAACAGTTCGAACACAACGGAGGGATTCCGTCGAGTTCACCATCGACTTATCAAGCGGATCTTCATCACCGTTTGTGGCGTCATCGACATATCAAGGTTCTTTGTTTCAACTCAAGCAGCGGGTCGCGGTCTTAATACCAAGGTTCTTGTTTGGTTGTGAGCATCGGGTCGAGATCTCCATCACGAACTGATCTAGAACGATCTGGGATTTCACGCTTTGTGGCCGGGTCTCGTCGCATCGTTGGCGGGGTTCGTATCATTTGGTATCAGAGCACCCTTGTTAGCTTTACCTAATTTCTCTAAGACTTTTGAAATAGAGTGTGATGCTTCTGGTGTAGGAATTGGGGCTGTCCTTATGCAAGAAGGAAGACCCATTGCATACTTTAGTGAGAAACTAAGTGGTGCAACCTTGAATTACCCGACCTATGACAAGGAGTTGTACGCACTAGTTCGAGCATTGGAGACATGGCAGCATTACTTATGGCCAAAGGAGTTTGTGATTCACACTGATAATGAGTCACTTAAGCACTTAAAGGGGCAACACAAGCTGAACAAGAGGCATGCACGATGGGTGGAATTCATTGAGACATTTCCTTATGTCATTCGCTACAAGCAAGGTAAGGAAAATGTAGTGGCTGATGCACTATCACGAAGGTACGCCTTGATCTCAACTCTTGATGCTAAACTACTTGGCTTTGAACACATTAAGGAGATGTATGTTGATGATGTTGATTTTGGCGAGTTGTTTAGATCAACTGAAAGAAGTGCATTTGGTAAGTTCTTTCGTAATAAAGGTTACCTATTTCGTGAAAACAAACTTTGTGTGCCTAATTGTTCGATGCGAGAATTACTAATTCAGGAAGCACATGGAGGTGGCTTAATGGGGCATTTTGGAATTGCAAAGACCTTGGCAATGCTACAAGATCATTTCTTTTGGCCACACATGAAGAGAGACGTTGAGAGAGTTTGTGGTCGTTGCATCACTTGCAAGCAAGCCAAGTCAAAGGTAAAACCCCATGGTTTGTACACCCCACTACCTATACCTAGTGAGCCCTGGATTGATATCTCTATGGATTTTGTGTTAGGCCTACCGAGGACTAAGCGTGGAAGAGATTCAATTTTTGTGGTAGTGGATAGGTTTTCTAAGATGGCACATTTCATTCCATGTCATAAAACTGATGATGCTTCAAACATTGCTGATTTGTTCTTTAGAGAGGTTGTTAGGTTACATGGCATGCCTAGGACAATTATCTCTGATAGAGATGCTAAATTCCTAAGTTACTTTTGGAAGACCTTGTGGTGCAAGTTAGGTACTAAGTTGTTGTTTTCTACTACTTGTCATCCTCAAACTGATGGTCAAACTGAAGTAGTAAATAGGACTTTGTCTACACTTTTGAGAGCACTCATTAAGCATAACATTAAGACTTGGGAAGATTGTTTGCCTCAAGTTGAGTTTGCTTATAATCGTTCTGTCCATTCAGCTACTCAATTCTCACCATTTGAGCTTGTTTATGGATTTAATCCTTTGACTCCATTGGATTTATCACCTCTACCTTCGAGTGAGCATGTTAACTTAGATGGCAAGAAGAAAGCTGAATTTGTCAAGCAGTTACATGAGAAAGCTAGAATGAACATCGAGAAGCGCACGGAGCACTATGCAAGGCAAGCAAACAAAGGAAGGCACAAGGTTGTCTTTGAGCCGGGCGATTGGGTTTGGCTACATATGAGGAAGGAGCGTTTTCCTGTCCAAAGACGTTCAAAGTTGCTACCACGGGGAGATGGGCCATTCCAAGTGCTAGAACGCATTAATGATAATGCCTACAAGCTAGACCTTCCGGGTGAGTATAGTGTAAGTGCTTCGTTTAATGTGGCTGACTTGAGTCCGTTTGATGTAGGTGATGATTTGAGGACAAATCCTTTTCAAGAGGAGGGGAATGATGTGAGCAAGCCTAAGGACGCACCTACTATCAAGCTTGTAGACTCGAAGCAAGTTCAAGTTCCGATTGGGCCAATGACAAGAGCACGAGCTAGGAAGTTGCAATCTGACTTCAATGGATTAATGGAAGAAGTTTGGGCTCAATCAAGTGCGTGGAGGACCAAGGACGTCCAAGAAGCCCAAGGGAGGCCCATGCACGTTTTGGAAGCTGAATGGGAGGCTTGACATGCACGTAAGCTTCTAGATACATGCGCACATGGAGAATCAAGAAGAATCAGCCTATTTAGTCCGTGCATCTATTTGTTTTGGAAATGCACCTAGTAGTTATTCTATTAGATATTATTTGCTTATATTATTCCTTATTTAGTTGAATAAGTTCGGCCAGAATCTCTTTAGAATAGGAAAGAATTTTGGCCAGCCTTAAACTTCTTATTTGGAGTTAGTTTCGTTTAGGAAAGTTGTAAGACATATGGAGCCTATATAAAGAGGCGTTCCCCTTCAATAAAAAGACAACAATTCGGAAATTGATTAGCATTGGCTAATTGAGAGTTATGATACTCGTTTGTTCTTGCTTAGGCTGGTGAGTCGTCTTGGCTAGAATTTATCTTTCACTTATCAAGCGGATCATCCATCCCCGCTCGTGGCGTGATACGACCTTAGGTCAAGGTTCAGAAGCTCTTGCAGCGGGTTAAGGTTCAATTTCGTGCCTTAGTTCTTGTGAGTTCTTGTGAGTTGTGATCTGTTCCATTCTGATGTAGGACATCTTTATTTTCTCACGTTTGAATAAGTGCGTTGTGCACATCATACCTGGTTGTGTTGACCTTGGTTTCTTTACGTATGCATGGCTGGATGTAACGTGTGCATGCAGCCATTATATGTGCGGAATAAATGCCTTTAAGGCTTTAGCTAGCATTTGTGACGCCTTTAAGGCGTTAGTTATCATTTGTGGCAGCTGGAAGGATTTGTAACTGCCACCGTCGTTTGAAAGGTCTTGCCTGGCCTATTTAAACTCGTTTTCCTGAATAAAGAAGACAGATTTTAATCCCAAAACTTCCGTGAGTTTAGCTCCCTTTTATGCATGGATTTGCATATGTCGTGTTAGAGTCCTTGCCCTTTGCTGGCTGCCTAAACTTTTAGGCCAATCTTCAATCAAATTCGGAAGGATTTGGCTGAAGGTTTATCTTGTTGGTCTGAACTCAGTTCCAAGTTTGTCCACTACGTTTCTAGCTACGTCAAGTGGTATCAGAGCCTGAATACGATCAGATCAATTCCCATATTGATCGAGAGTGAATGCTATCACCTAGTGAGTTTGAGAGAGCCCCATCTACGAGCCGATCCACAAGACTTTGTGATCTCCTGATCCAAGTCTCATTTTTACCCACCTAGCACCACCAAAATCCGTTGCACTATGGCCGATCCTAATGACACTCCAAGACCCGATATGAACCAGAGATTCACTCAAACGGAGGCGGCAATTCAGGCCATCCTTACCCGCCTGGACAACCTCGCGGTGCAACCCCCTCCAGCTGAGGTACGTAATGAACAAAGAGAGGAAGAGGAGGATGTAGATTCTGATGCTACCCTTAATGTGAGAAGGGGAGGGAGAGTCTTGAGGGGACGAGGTAGAGGAGGTGGTAGACACGGTGATCTAGGACGTGCTCCTGGAAGAGAAGTCTATAGGGAGGATTATGAGCGCGGAGGAGAATATAGAAGGGTGGATCGTCCATTCAATATGAACATAGAGAAATTCTATGGTGATGCGGACGTAGAAGGCTTTCTCAACTGGTTGGACTCGGTGGAAAAATATTTTGATTGCATGCAACTCACGGAAGAACAGAAGGTGAGCCACGTAGCCTTCAAGCTTGAGTCCGGAGCTGCCGTGTGGTGGAGGAAGGAACAAGAGTCTCGTAGGAGAAGAGGAGATCTACCAATCAGAGACTGGCCGACCATGGAGCAAGCCTTGAGGGAGAGGTTTTTGCCAGTGGACTACCATCAGACCCTCTACAGTCAATTCCTTACGTGCACTCAAGGAAATCGTTCGGTGGAAGAGTACATGACTGAATTCATGAGGTTGGCGTCGAGGAACGATGTGGAAGAGAATGAGGATCAGATGATTGCACGGTTTGTTGAGGGCCTCAGTTATGAGATCAAGAGCAAGATGGAGTTTGACACGTTTTTGTTTTTCAACGATGCATGTGCCAAGGCACGTAAGATAGGGGCTGCCTTGAGGAAGAAGAAAGTGGTGCCAACTCGTTTTTCAGGCCCTGGTCAGATGTCCACCGTTGCAAGAGGAGGAGTGGAGAGGAGTGCACCTCACGCATCCGAGCCTAAACCCCTTCCAAGCAAGCCTGCCCCTGTGGTAGCATCAAGGAAAGGTAAGGAAGTGGCATCAAGTTCCTCAAACTTTCGTTGTTTTAAGTTCAATGAGATGGGACACAAATCCAGCGAATGCCCTAGAAGGAAATTTAACCAATTGTGTGAAAAGGAAAATTCGGATGAAGAGCAGGCTGGATCCTACCTTTGTGCACCCGTAGGAGGAAGTAGTGAGGAGGAGGATGAAATGTCCGAAGAAGGGGAGGAGTATTGTGGTGTTATGCGGAAGCTGGTTTTGACAACCTCAAAAGGTAACGAGTCTCAACGTCACAATTTGTTTCGGACTCGATGCCATGTAGGAGAGGAGGTGTGCGAAGTAATTGTGGATGGAGGCAGCCAAGAGAATTTTGTGAGCAAGCAGATTGTTGACAAGCTTGGTTTGAAGGTTACACCTCATCCAGCCCCGTATTCCATTGGATGGATTCGCTCAGGGGGAGGAATCAAGGTGAAGGACAGATGTGTTGTACCAATTACCATTGGAAGGTTTCGAGACACGGTCACTTGTGACGTGCTGGAAATGGATGCTTGTCACATACTGCTTGGACGTCCTTGGGAGTTTGATAATCAAGCTATCCATAGAGGGAAGGTGATGTAAAACTCGCTGGGAATTCCACACGAACGGACCGCTGCTACTTGATGGATGAGAAAGACTCCAACTCCAACTACGCAATGCACGAACCTTGGTGATGTCTCACCGCAACCCGATCAATGGAAGTCAAGAACCCAAGTCCTTAAGTCGAATCACGCCACAAACAGAGGTGGATAATCTGTTTGATAAGTGAAATACGTTGCCCTAGCTAAGCGACGCACTAGCCTAACCAAGAACACACAATGAGTATCAAAACTCACAAACTAGCAATAGCTAAGTATATTCTGAATGAATAAAAGATTGTCCACGTTTTTATTGCTAGGAGTCCCTTTATATAGGCCCCAAAAGTCTCAAACATTCCTAAACAAAAACTAACTCCAAATAAGGAGTTCAAAGCTGGCCAAAACTCACCTTCCTAAATAAAAAGGATTCTGGCCTAATTATTCACTAAGTAGGAAAAACAAACTAAACTAAGATAGATACTAGAATATCTAGTAAATATCACGTCCTAAAACATAGGAAAAGAAGTTCCTAAAATTTAGGGATGCATGTCCAAGATAAGCTGAAATTCTGTTTGCATGCATCCAAAAGAATCTTGCGCATGCTAGGCTTCTAAAATAGCACCAATAACATGTATGGGGTTAACATGGCCTTCTAGGTCGTCCTTGGGCTTGCTTGATTCAACTTGAGTCCGAATGCCTTCAATAAATCCATTCAGTTCAGCTTGAAGCTTCTTGGCCCGTGCTCTTGTAATCGGCCCAATTGGAACACGCAATGCTCCATGCTCGTTGTCGGATGGTCTCACATCATTCCCCCTCTCTTGAAAAGGATTTGCCCTCAAATCTTCACCTGCATCAAAAGGGCTTAAGTCAGCCACATGAAATGTAGCACTTACATTATACTCACCAGGTAGATCAAGCTTGTAGGCATTGTCATTAATGCGCTCTAAAACTTGGAATGGACCATCTCCACGAGGTAGTAACTTGGAGCGACGTTGAACGGGAAAACGCTCCTTTCGCATATGCAACCAAACCCATTCACCAGGCTCAAAGACAACTTTGTGCCGTCCTTTGTTGGCTTGCCTTGCATAGTGCTCCGTTCTCTTCTCAATATTCAGCCTTGCCTTTTCATGTAATTGCTTGACAAATTCTGCCTTCTTCTTGCCATCTAAATTAACATGCTCACTCAAAGGTAAAGGTGACAAATCCAATGGAGTCAAAGGATTAAATCCATAAACAAGCTCAAATGGTGAGAATTGAGTAGCAGAATGAACTGATCGATTGTAAGCAAATTCAACATGTGGCAAACATTCCTCCCAATTCTTAATGTTATGCTTAATAAGTGCTCTTAAGAGTGTAGATAGAGTTCTATTCACAACTTCAGTTTGACCATCAGTTTGTGGATGACAAGTAGTAGAGAATAACAACTTAGTACCTAACTTGCACCACAAGGTCTTCCAAAAATAGCTCAAGAATTTAGCATCTCTATCAGAAATAATTATCCTAGGCATGCCATGCAATCTAACAATTTCTCTAAAGAACAAATCAGCAACATTAGAAGCATCATCAGTTTTATGACATGGAATAAAATGTGCCATCTTAGAAAATCTATCCACTACCACAAAGATAGAATCTCGTCCACGCTTAGTCCTAGGAAGTCCTAACACAAAGTCCATAGAAATATCAATCCAAGGCTCACTAGGTATAGGTAGTGGAGTATACAAACCATGGGGTTTTACCTTTGACTTGGCTTGCTTGCAAGTGATGCAACGGCCACAAACTCTTTCAACATCCCTCTTCATGTGTGGCCAAAAGAAATGATCTTGTAGCATTGCCAAGGTCTTTGCGATTCCAAAGTGCCCCATCAATCCTCCTCCATGTGCCTCCTGCATAAGCAATTCTCGCATAGAACAATTAGGCACACAAAGTTTGTTTTCACGAAATAGGTAACCTTCATTCCAAAAGAATTTATTACTCGCACCCTTCTCCGTAGCTCGGAATAGATCACCAAAATCAATATCTTCAGCATACAACTCTTTGATGTGTTCAAAACCAAGTAACTTAGCATCAAGAGTTGAGATCAAGGCATACCTCCGTGATAGTGCATCGGCAACCACATTTTCCTTACCTTGCTTGTAGCGAATGACATAAGGAAATGTCTCAATGAATTCTACCCAGCGTGCATGCCTCTTATTCAGCTTGTGTTGCCCTTTCAAGTGCTTCAACGATTCATGATCAGTGTGTATCACGAATTCCTTGGGCCACAAGTAGTGCTGCCATGTCTCCAATGTCCGAATTAAAGCATACAACTCTTTGTCATAGGTCGGATAGTTTAGAGGTGCTCCGCTTAATTTCTCGCTGAAATAGGCAATTGGCCGTCGATCTTGCATGAGTACAGCGCCAATACCTACACCTGAAGCATCACACTCAACTTCAAACGTTTTAGAAAAATTAGGTAAAGCTAATAAAGGAGCATTCGTCAACTTCTCTTTGAGTAATTGAAATGCTTTCTCTTGCGCTTCTCCCCAGCTGAATCCAACGCTCTTCTTAATGACTTCGGTGAGTGGTGCGGCTATGGTGCTAAAATCTTTCACAAATCTTCGGTAGAAGCTTGCTAGTCCATGGAAGCTTCGAACATGTGCAATGTTTGTGGGGGTCGGCCAATCCCTAATTGCCTTTATCTTTTCTTCATCAACCTGTATTCCTTCAGCACTAACAACAAAACCCAAGAATACAAGCTTATCTGTGCAAAAGGTGCACTTCTTCAAGTTAGCAAATAATTGATCCTCCCTAAGTGCAATCAAAACAGATTTCAAGTGCTCTACGTGCTCCTCAATGCTCTTGCTATAAATGAGTATATCATCAAAGTAAACAACTACAAATTTGCCAATGAATGGACGTAAAACATGATTCATAAGGCGCATGAATGTGCTAGGTGCATTAGATAATCCAAAAGGCATGACCATCCATTCATACAAACCATACTTCGTTTTAAACGCTGTTTTCCATTCATCACCTTCTTTCATGCGAATCTGATGATAACCACTTTTCAAATCAATCTTTGAAAACATGCAAGAACCATACAACTCATCCAACATGTCATCTAAACGAGGAATAGGGTGACGATATTTTACCGTAATGTTGTTGACAGCGCGACAATCAACACACATCCTCCATGATCCATCTTTCTTTGGCACAAGTAAGACCGGAACAGCGCATGGACTCATGCTCTCTCTCACGTACCCTTTCTCCAAAAGTTCATTGACTTGCTTCTCAAGTTCTTTCGTCTCCTCCGGATTGCTTCTATAAGCTGGTCGGTTTGGAATTGATGCTCCCGGAACGAAGTCAATCTGATGTTCAATTCCCCTTATTGGTGGCAAACCTGGTGGTAGCTCATTGGGGAATACATCCTCAAAATCCTGTAAAAGAGATTTAACCATGCTTGGCAAATGTGGCTCAAGCTCGTTAGCAACCAAAAGTGTCTCCCTATACCGAAGTAAGATCATAGACTGTTTTTCAAAACAAGCTTGCTTAATCTCACTTGCTCTCACATAGTAGTTTCTTTTCCATCCCTCGGATTTTCTCTCAATGGCCGACTTTATTTCTGTTTTTCCGGCTTCTTTTGTTCTCTCAAGTATTTCCTCTCTTTTGGCCATTTTTTCTTTCTGTTTTTCGGCTTCTTCTCTCCTCTCAATCTTTTTCTTTTGATCACTCCTTTTCTTTTCATCACATTCAATTTGCAACTTCCTTTGATCCTCACAGACTTGTGATGGTGCCAAGGGTGCTAAGGTGATCAGCCGCTTCTTGAGTATGAACGAGTACTTGTTGGTGTAGCCATTATGAGTTACTCTTCTATCAAACTGCCATGGCCTTCCCAACAGTAGGTGACCCGCTTGCATTGGTACCACGTCACATAACACCTCATCTTCATAATTGCCAATGCGAAAGGCCACTAACACTTGCTTCATCACTCTCACTTCTCCACTATCATTCAGCCATTGTAGCTTGTATGGTTTAGGGTGTTTTTCAGTGCGCAACCCTAGCTTCTCAACCATAGTGGTACTTGCTACATTAGCACAACTCCCTCCATCAATGATGACACTACACACTTTGTCTTTAACATAACACCTTGTGTGAAAGATGTTTTCTCTTTGGGCTGCATCATCTTCTTCTTTGGCTTGGGAGTTCAAGGCTCGCCTACTGACTAGGGTAAGTCCCCCGGGTGCGTGATACTCCTCCTCGGACAGATCCTCCAATGAGGGTACGCTTTCATGCTCCGACTCCTCTCCTTCAGTTTCAATCTCCCCATTTTCTCTAATCACCATGATCTGCTTATTGGGGCATTGACTAGATATATGACCCCTTCCTTGACACTTAAAGCACTTAATGTCACGGTTTCTTGCGGGAGGGGCCTCCACCTTCTTCTGAGAGTTGGTGTTGGAACTCTCGGATTTTTGCCCTTCTTTGGTAGCCTGTGGTTTGTCAAACTTCCTTGGATAACTCGGCTTCCAATTAGAACCTGATGTAGCTCTTGTTCCTCCTCCTCTCTTTAGTTGCTTCTCAATCTTGGTGGCCATGTGCACCATGTCCTCCAACTCCACATAGTGTTGCAACTCTACTTTGTCTTGGATCTCAGAATTGAGTCCATTCAGAAATCTTGCCATGGTAGCTTCTCTATCTTCCTCAACATCAGCTCTTATCATGGCTAGCTCCATTTGCTTGTAAAATTCCTCCACACTCAAGCTCCCTTGCCTCATGCCTTGTAACTTCTTGTATAGCTCCCTATAGTAATGACTTGGAACAAACCTCTTCCGCATCACCACTTTCATTTCCTCCCAAGTAGCTATAGGGCGCTCTCCATTACGCCTCCTGCTTGTCACAAGTTGATCCCACCAAGTTATAGCATAATCAGTAAACTCAGTGATGGCAAGTTTTACCTTCTTTGCTTCGGAATGATTGTGGCAATCAAACACAAATTCAATTTTCTTCTCCCACTCCAAGTAAGCTTCCGGATCAGAACGACCAGCAAAGGTAGGTATTTTTAGTTTAATGCTTCCTATGTTGTCATCCTCTCTTCGCCTTGCCTCCCTAGGATGGCGTTCAACTCTCGGCCTCCTATAGTTCCTTGTGGATCTTGCATCTTCGTCATGGCCAGATTCTTCTCCACATGCTTCTATAGGCGCTCTCCCTCTACGTGCATGAATTTCGCCTCGTATGGGTTGTTCAACTCTCGGCCTCCTATAGTTCCTTGTGGATCTTGCATCTTCTTCATGGTCAGAATCTTCTCCACTTGACTCTTTTGGTGCTCTCCTTCTTGGTGCATGACTTGTGCTAGCTCGCTCCATTGCACTCATTTGTTCGCGTATAGGCTCAATTTCAGCTTGCATCATGCGTTGGAAATTCCTTGTTAGAGCCTCCGTGAGCAACTTAATGTCAACTTGGGCCAAGGTTCCCTCCTTTTCTCCCTCGCCTTCGTGAGACATGCTGCAAGAAAACTTGGTTAGTAAAAAAAAAATATGGCCTCACAAGTTCACTCCCTTACGTGTTTCTCTCAATGTAAGGTGCACTCAAGTTCCCTCGTGTTTGCGCTCAAATATTTGGCTTTTCTCTCTAATGAGCTCACACACTCTTGCCTTTTTCCACTCGTGATACTTGTATGTTCTTACTAAAGCTAGCACCGCCTTTGCTTGAACTACAAATTTCACCAAACAAACAGAATGTTATCCGCTTGTTTTCTTGCGTTTAGAAGGCTCTACTTGGTCTCCCTCTTTGGTCTTGCACGTTTCTCCTTGCCCTAGGCGCTTCCTCTTTCTTGCGAATGCCTATTTAGTCTTGCAATTCCTGTTTGGTGCGTACTCTCTCTTTTCTTTCTTTCCTTTCTTTTCTTTTCCCTTTTCTTTCTTTTCTTTTCTTTTTTTTTTCTTTTCTTTTCTGATTGTATTCGCTCTCTTTCTTTTCTCTCTTGTCTCAACCGAATGCAACCAAACAAACTCTACTCAAGTTCGGCAACAAAACAAAGACGAATTGTAAGCTGAACTTAGTAAAACGAAATTAAAGGTAGTAGCAAGCCGTAGCTCTGATACCAAATGATGTAAAACTCGCTGGGAATTCCACACGAACGGACCGCTGCTACTTGATGGATGAGAAAGACTCCAACTCCAACTACGCAATGCACGAACCTTGGTGATGTCTCACCGCAACCCGATCAATGGAAGTCAAGAACCCAAGTCCTTAAGTCGAATCACGCCACAAACAGAGGTGGATAATCTGTTTGATAAGTGAAATACGTTGCCCTAGCTAAGCGACGCACTAGCCTAACCAAGAACACACAATGAGTATCAAAACTCACAAACTAGCAATAGCTAAGTATATTCTGAATGAATAAAAGATTGTCCACGTTTTTATTGCTAGGAGTCCCTTTATATAGGCCCCAAAAGTCTCAAACATTCCTAAACAAAAACTAACTCCAAATAAGGAGTTCAAAGCTGGCCAAAACTCACCTTCCTAAATAAAAAGGATTCTGGCCTAATTATTCACTAAGTAGGAAAAACAAACTAAACTAAGATAGATACTAGAATATCTAGTAAATATCACGTCCTAAAACATAGGAAAAGAAGTTCCTAAAATTTAGGGATGCATGTCCAAGATAAGCTGAAATTCTGTTTGCATGCATCCAAAAGAATCTTGCGCATGCTAGGCTTCTAAAATAGCACCAATAACGTGTATGGGGTTAACATGGCCTTCTAGGTCGTCCTTGGGCTTGCTTGATTCAACTTGAGTCCGAATGCCTTCAATAAATCCATTCAGTTCAGCTTGAAGCTTCTTGGCCCGTGCTCTTGTAATCGGCCCAATTGGAACACGCAATGCTCCATGCTCGTTGTCGGATGGTCTCACATCAGAAGGAAAACACCTATGAGGTTAAGAAGGAGGGACAACAATTCACTCTTTTGCCGAGAAGCCCTAAGCATGGAAAACTCAAGTTGAACAGTTCCATGCAAACTGTTACGTTGGTGACTTCCTCGAGAAGTTTCCTTGACTCCATGAAGGAGTTTGGAGGATGTCATGTCCTTGTTGCCGTGAATTCTGATCCGCAACACGAAGAGAAGATGGAGAAGTTACCGGATCAAGTGGAGGAATTGTTGAAGTTGTTCCCTGAAGTTGCGCCAAAGGATGAACCCAAGGGCTTACCACCTTTGAGGGATATCCAGCACCAAATTGATCTAATTCCGGGTGCAACATTGCCAAATTTACCCCACTATCGTATGAGTCCTCAGGAGAACCAGATCGTGAGAGATCAAGTCCAAGAATTGCTCGAAAAGGGACACATCCAGGAGAGTCTCAGTCCCTGTGGTGTGCCCGCTCTTTTGGTACCCAAGAAGGATGGTACGTGGAGAATGTGTGTGGACAGTCGAGCAATCAACAAAATAACCATAGGGTACAGATTCCCTATCCCTCGTCTTGATGATATGCTTG
The DNA here is from genome assembly GCA_963995505.1 of Hypericum androsaemum. NCBI lineage: Eukaryota > Viridiplantae > Streptophyta > Magnoliopsida > Malpighiales > Hypericaceae > Hypericum > Hypericum androsaemum. Next base: position 8,263,049 of record OZ023199.1, read on the forward strand.
ATAATTTGAGTGGATCTGTTGTGTTCTCGAAGATAGACTTGAAGAGTGGCTATCACCAGATCAGAATCCGCCCTGGGGACGAACGGCTTTCAAGACTCGAGATGGCTTGTACGAGTGGTTGGTCATGCCCTTTGGCTTGACGAACGCACCAAGCACCTTCATGAGACTGATGCACCAAGTCTTGAAACCCTTCCTTGATCGGTTCGTGGTGGTATATTTTGATGATATCTTGGTGTATAGCAAGTCAGAAGAAGAACATCAAGAACACTTGATGCACGTTTTTGAAGCTCTAAAAGGTAACAGCCTCGTTGTGAACCTGAAAAAGTGCATCTTTTGGAAAGAAAAACTTGTGTTTCTTGGTTTTGTTGTGGGGAAAGAAGGAGTGCAGGTTGATCAGGCCAAGATTGAGGCCATTCAGAGGTGGCCTACTCCCCTTAATGTGAGGCAAGTGCGGAGTTTCCTCGGATTAGCCACGTTCTATCGAAGATTTATCCGTAACTTTAGCTCTATTGCCGCACCATTGACTTCCTTGTTGAAGAAGCAAGCTAAATTTGAATGGGGGGGAGCGGCCCGTGAAGCTTTTGAAGAGCTTAAAGAGAAATTAAGCTCAGCCCCGGTACTTGCACTTCCTGATTTCTCTAAGTTGTTTCAGGTTGATGTAGATGCTTGCGGTATGGGAATTGGAGCTGTGTTGTCTCAAGAGAAGCGTCCGATAGCTTTCTTTAGTGAAAAGCTAAGTGAGCATAGGCAGACCTTGTCCACCTATGAACAAGAATTTTATGCCGTGTTTAGAGCTCTGAAGACGTGGGAGCACTATCTGATTGGGAAAGAATTCGTGTTGTACACTGATCATAAAGCCCTCAAGTTTTTGAATGATCAATCCAAACTGAGCAACCATATGCATGCGAGGTGGAGCACGTACTTGCAAAAGTTCCCATTCAAGATTGCTCATAAGAGTGGGAATCAGAATATTGTGGCTGATGCATTGAGCAGGAGAGAGAGCCTTCTTGTCGAGCTTAAAGGTTCGATCACTGCCTTTGAGTGCTTAAAAGAACTCTATGAGGAAGATGAAGATTTTGGAGTGATTTGGGATCAATGCACAAATGGAAGGGCCGTGGCAGATTATTTTGTGCATGATGGTTTCCTTATGCGAGGGAATCAATTGTGCATTCCAAAGACTTCCCTCCGAGAACATTTGATGTGGGAAATGCACGGAGGAGGTCTCTCAGCTCATTTGGGAAGGGATAAGACCATGGCAGCCTTGGTTGCTCGTTTTTATTGGCCAAAGATGGCAAGAGATGTGGCTCGCATGGTCAAGCATTGTAGGGTCTGCCAAGAGACTAAAGGCACTGTGCATAACACGGGCCTCTATACACCGTTGCCTATTCCAAAAGCAATTTGGGAAGATCTCAGTATGGATTTCATACTTGGCTTACCCCGCACCCCTCGTGGTGTGGATTCTATTTTTGTGATTGTGGACAGGTTATCCAAGATGGCACACTTCGTTCCTTGCAAGAAGACTAATGATGCGCATGGAATTGCCAAGCATTTCTTTAAGGAGGTGGTGAGATTGCATGGAGTGCCTAAAACCATCATTTCTGATCGGGATGTCAAGTTCCTAGCCAGCTTTTGGAAGACTCTTTGGAAGATGTTTGATGCAACCCTCCAATTTAGCACCACGGCTCATCCACAAACTGATGGGCAGACCGAGGTTACCAATAGAACCCTTGGTAACATGCTACGAAGCTTATGTCATGAGAAGAAGAGACAATGGGACTTGGCCTTGCCCATTGCTGAGTTTGCTTACAATGGAGCGGTTCATCGTGTTACAGGGAAAACACCTTTCTCTTTGGTGTATACGAAGGAGCCTAACCACTTTGTTGATGTTGCCTCAGTCCCCAAGTTTCCTAAAGCACATCCCAATGCGGTTGACTTCGCGGAGCAAGCTCAAGGTGTCATTGATGGCGTCCGCAAAAGGTTGGAAGAGGCTTATAGCAAGGAGAAGGCACGAGTCGATGCGCACAGGCGAGTGCAGATTTTCCAACCAGGTGAGCAAGTTATGGTTCACTTTAGGAAGGAAAGGATGCCAAGTAACATGGGGGGCAAGTTGCAAGCTCGGAAGTTCGGGCCATTCAAGGTGCTCAGGCGCATAAGTGACAATGCCTATGTGATTGATCTTCCGGACGAGTTTGGAGTGTCAAAGAGCTTCAACATTGCTGATCTTACCCCATATTTCGATGCTTTTCCCGTGCCCTCCCGTCTTGCTGCTCGTGGTCAAGCTTCATCCTAAGAAGGGGAGGATGATGTAGGACATCTTTATTTTCTCACGTTTGAATAAGTGCGTTTGTGCACATCATTCCTGGTTGTGTTGACCTTGGTTTCTTTACGTATGCATGGCTGGATGTAACGTGTGCATGCAGCCATTAGATGTGCGGAATAAATGCCTTTAAGGCTTTAGCTAGCATTTGTGACGCCTTTAAGGCGTTAGTTATCATTTGTGGCAGCTGGAAGGATTTGTAACTGCCACCGTCGTTTGAAAGGTCTTGCCTGGCCTATTTAAACTCGTTTTCCTGAATAAAGAAGACAGATTTTAATCCCAAAACTTCCGTGAGTTTAGCTCCCTTTTATGCATGGATTTGCATATGTCGTGTTAGAGTCCTTGCCCTTTGCTGGCTGCCTAAACTTTTAGGCCAATCTTCAATCAAATTCGGAAGGATTTGGCTGAAGGTTTATCTTGTTGGTCTGAACTCAGTTCCAAGTTTGTCCACTACGTTTCTAGCTACGTCACATTCTAAAGTAACAAACGGTCCGAGTTGTGAGTCTTTTCCGCGAAGATTCATATCAACTTATCAAGCGAAACATCCATCCCCGCTCGTGGCGTGATACGACCTTAGGTCAAGGTTCAGAAGCTCTTGCAGCGGGTTAAGGTTCAATTTCGCGCCTTAGTTCTTGTGAGTTCTTTGTGAGTTGTGATCTGTTCCATTCTGAAGTAACAAACGGTCCGAGTTGTGAGTCTTTTCTGCTGAGATTCATATCATTTGGTATCATTTGGTGCGAGTACCTTAGAGAGAAAAGCCAAATATTTGAGTGCAAACTCGAGTGAACTTGAGTGCACCTTACATTGAGAGTATACACGTAAGGTAGTGAGCTTGTGAGGCCATAATTTTTTTTTATTACTAACCAATTTTTCTAGTAGCAAACATGTCGCATGAAGGTCAAACTATGGGAAGCATAGACCTTAAGTTATTAGTGGATGCCTTGGCCGGGAAGCTCGAGCAGATGGTGATGTGAGCAAGCCTAAGGACGCACCTACTATCAAGCTTGTAGACTCGAAGCAAGTTCAAGTTCCAATTGGGCCAATGACAAGAGCACGAGCTAGGAAGTTGCAATCTGACTTCAATGGATTAATGCAAGAAGTTTGGGCTCAAGCAAGTGCGTGGAGGACCAAGGACGTCCAAGAAACCCAAGGGAGGCCCATGCACGTTTTGGAAGCTGAATGGGAAGCTTGACATGCACGTAAGCTTCTAGATGCATGCGCACATGGAGAATCAAGAAGAATCAGCCTATTTAGTCCGTGCATCTACTTGTTTTGGACGTGCAGCTAGTAGTTATTCTATTAGATATTATTTGCTTATATTATTTCTTATTTAGTTGAATAAGTTCGGCCAGAATCTCTTTAGAATAGGAAAGAGAGTTTTGACCAGCCTTAAACTCCTTATTTGGAGTTAGTTTCGTTTAGGAAAGTTGTAAGACTTATGGAGCCTATATAAAGAGGCGTCCCCCTTCAATAAACACACAACAATTCGGAAAAATACTTAGCATTGGCTGATTGAGAGTTTTGATACTCGTTTGTTCTTACAACTTTCCTAAACGAAACTAACTCCAAATAAGGAGTTTAAGGCTGGCCAAAATTCTTTCCTATTCTAAAGAGATTCTGGCCAAACTTATTCAACTAAATAAGGAATAATATAAGCAAATAATATCTAATAGAATAACTACTAGGTGCACGTCCAAAACAAATAGATGCACGGACTAAATAGGCTGATTCTTCTTGATTCCCCATGTGCGCATGCATCTAGAAGCTTACGTGCATGTCAAGCCTCCCATTCAGCTTCCAAAACGTGCATGGGCCTCCCTTGGGCTTCTTGGACGTCCTTGGTCCTCCACGCACTTGATTGAGCCCAAACTTCTTCCATTAATCCATTGAAGTCAGATTGCAACTTCCTAGCTCGTGCTCTTGTCATTGGCCCAATCGGAACTTGAACTTGCTTCGAGTCTACAAGCTTGATAGTAGGTGCGTCCTTAGGCTTGCTCACATCATTCCCCTCCTCTTGAAAAGGATTTGTCCTCAAATCATCACCTACATCAAACGGACTCAAGTCAGCCACATTAAACGAAGCACTTACACTATACTCACCCGGAAGGTCTAGCTTGTAGGCATTATCATTAATGCGTTCTAGCACTTGGAATGGACCATCTCCCCGTGGTAGCAACTTTGAACGTCTTTGGACAGGAAAACGCTCCTTCCTCATATGTAGCCAAACCCAATCGCCCGGCTCAAAGACAACCTTGTGCCTTCCTTTGTTTGCTTGCCTTGCATAGTGCTCCGTGCGCTTCTCGATGTTCATTCTAGCTTTCTCATGTAACTGCTTGACAAACTCAGCTTTCTTCTTGCCATCTAAGTTAACATGCTCACTCGAAGGTAGAGGTGATAAATCCAATGGAGTCAAAGGATTAAATCCATAAACAAGCTCAAATGGTGAGAATTGAGTAGCTGAATGGACAGAACGATTATAAGCAAACTCAACATGAGGCAAACAATCTTCCCAAGTCTTAATGTTATGCTTAATGAGTGCTCTCAAAAGTGTAGACAAAGTCCTATTTACTACTTCAGTTTGACCATCAGTTTGAGGATGACAAGTAGTAGAAAACAACAACTTAGTACCTAACTTGCACCACAAGGTTTTCCAAAAGTAACTTAGGAACTTAGCATCTCTATCAGAGATAATTGTCCTAGCCATGCCATGTAACCTAACAACCTCTCTAAAGAACAAATCAGCAATATTTGAAGCATCATCAGTCTTATGACATGGAATGAAATGTGCCATCTTAGAAAACCTATCCACTACCACAAAAATTGAATCTCTTCCACGCTTAGTCCTAGGTAGGCCTAACACAAAATCCATAGAGATATCAATCCAGGGCTCACTAGGTATAGGTAGTGGGGTGTACAAACCATGGGGTTTTACCTTTGACTTGGCTTGCTTGCAAGTGATGCAACGACCACAAACTCTCTCAACGTCTCTCTTCATGTGTGGCCAAAAGAAATGATCTTGTAGCATTGCCAAGGTCTTTGCAATTCCAAAATGCCCCATTAAGCCACCTCCATGTGCCTCCTGAATTAGTAATTCTCGCATCGAACAATTAGGCACACAAAGTTTGTTTTCACGAAATAGGTAACCTTCATTACGAAAGAACTTACCAAATGCACTTCTTTCAGTTGATCTAAACAACTCGCCAAAATCAACATCATCAACATACATCTCTTTAATGTGTTCAAAGCCAAGTAGTTTAGCATCAAGAGTTGAGATCAAGGCGTACCTTCGTGATAGTGCATCAGCCACTACATTTTCCTTACCTTGCTTATAGCGAATGACATAAGGAAATGTCTCAATGAACTCCACCCATCGTGCATGCCTCTTGTTCAGCTTGTGTTGCCCCTTTAAGTGCTTGAGTGACTCATGATCAGTGTGAATCACGAACTCCTTTGGCCACAAGTAATGCTGCCATGTTTCCAGTGCTCGAACTAGTGCGTACAACTCCTTGTCATAGGTCGGGTAATTCAAGGTTGCACCACTTAGTTTCTCACTAAAGTATGCAATGGGTCTTCCTTCTTGCATAAGGACAGCTCCAATTCCTACACCAGAAGCATCACACTCTATTTCAAAAGTCTTAGAGAAATTAGGTAAAGCTAACAAGGGTGCATTAGTCAACTTCCCTTTCAGTAGTTGGAAAGCCTGCTCTTGTGCTTCTCCCCAAGTAAAGCCCACGTTCTTCTTGATGACATCAGTTATGGGTGCGGCTATGCTACTAAAGTCCTTCACAAATCTCCTATAAAAACTAGCTAGTCCATGAAAGCTCCTAACATTAGCAACACTTGTAGGGCTTGGCCATTCACGGATAGCTCGGATCTTTTCTTCATCAACCTGTATTCCGTTAGCTCCAACAACAAAACCCAAGAATACAAGCTTATCCGTACAAAAGGTGCACTTCTTCAAGTTAGCAAACAATTGTTCTTCTCTAAGTGCATCTAAGACAGATTTCAAATGTTCTAGATGATCCCCCACGTTCTTGCTATAGATGAGTATATCATCAAAGTAAACAACTACAAATTTACCAATGAATGGACGTAGAACATGATTCATGAGTCGCATAAACGTGCTAGGTGCGTTGGACAAACCAAATGGCATGACCATCCACTCATACAACCCATACTTAGTTTTAAAAGCAGTCTTCCACTCATCTCCTTCTTTCATCCTAATTTGATGATAACCACTCTTCAAATCAATCTTAGAAAACATGCAAGAACCATGCAACTCATCTAACATGTCATCTAAACGAGGGATAGGGTGACGATATTTTACCGTTATGTTGTTGACTGCTCGGCAATCAACACACATTCTCCATGTTTTATCCTTCTTGGGCACAAGTAGGACTGGAACAGCACATGGACTCATGCTCTCTCTTACGTACCCTTTCTCCAACAGCTCGTTGACTTGCTTCTCAAGCTCCTTTGTCTCTTCAGGATTGCTTCTATATGCGGGACGGTTAGGTATGGTAGCTCCCGGGACAAAGTCTATTTGATGTTCAATCCCACGAATAGGTGGCAAACCAGGTGGTAGCTCGTCGGGAAAGACATCCTTGTAATCCTGCAAAAGAGACATAACCGTACTAGGTACATGTGGTTCAAGCTCGTTAGTGTTTAAAAGTGCCTCCCTATACCGAAGTAAGATCATAGGCTTCTTTGCAAAGCATGCTTGCTTAATATCACTTGTTCCCACATAGTAACTCTTTTTCCAACTCTCGTTTTTTCTCTCTTTGGCCGTTTTAATTTCTGTTTTTCCGGCTTCTTTTGTTTTCTCAATCTTTTCCTCTCCATTGGCCGTTTTTCTTATCTTTTTTTCGGCTTCTTCTCTTCTCTCATTCTTTTTCTTTTTGTCACGCTCTCTTTGCTCATCACTTTCTTGTTGCAACAGTCTTTGATCTTCACAAACTTGTGATGGTGACAAGGGTGCCAAGGTGATTACTCTCTTCTTAAGTATAAATGAGTATTTGTTGGTGTAGCCATTATGATGCACTTTCCTATCAAACTGCCATGGCCTTCCTAACAATAGATGACCAGCTTGCATTGGTACAACATCACACAACACTTCATCCTCATAGTTGCCATTGCGGAATGTTACCAATACTTGCTTCATCACTCGTACTTCTCCACTATCATTCAGCCATTGTAGTTTGTAAGGCTTAGGGTGTTTTCCAGTGAGCAACCCCAACTTCTCCACCATAGTAGTGCTTGCGACATTAGCACAGCTTCCTCCATCTATGATGACACTACACACCTTGTCTTTGACATAGCACCTTGTGTGAAAAATATTTTCTCTTTGAGCCACATCATTTTCTTCTTTTATTTGCACATTCAATGCTCTTCTAGACACAAGAGTAAGCCTCTCAGCAGCTTGGTACTCTTCCTCGGATACGTCCTCCAAAGAAGGCATGATTTCATGCTCCGAATCCTCTTCTTCAGTTTCAATCTCTCCACTCTCCTGGATCACCATTGCTTGCTTGTTAGGGCATTGACTTGAGATGTGCCCTCTTCCTTGACACTTAAAGCACTTGATGTCACGGTTCCTAGCTGGAGTGACTTCCACTTTCCTTTGAGAATTAGCTTGAGAACTCTCGGATTTATGCTCTACTTTGGCTGCTTGTGGCTTGTCAAACTTCTTTTGGTAGTTTGGCTTCCAAGTAGAATTCGATGTAGCTTTTGTTCTCCCCTCTCCTCTCTTGAGTTGCTTCTCAATTTTCGTTGCCATATGCACCATGTCCTCCAACTCCACATAGTGTTGCAACTCAACTTTGTCTTGAATTTCAGGATTGAGTCCATTCAAGAACCTTGCCATTGTAACTTCTCTATCTTCATCTATATCAGCTCTTATCATGGCCATCTCCATCTGTTTGAAATACTCCTCCACACTCAAACTTCCTTGCCTCATTCCTTGTAACTTCTTATACAGCTCTCTATAGTAATGACTTGGAACAAATCTCTTCCTCATCACCACTTTCATGTCTTCCCAAGTAGCTATAGGGCGTTCTCTATTTCTCCTCCTGCTAGTCACAAGTTGATCCCACCAAGTTATAGCATAATCAGTGAATTCGGTGATGGCAAGTTTTACCTTCTTTTCTTCGGAGCTATTGTGGCAATCAAACACAAACTCAATCTTCTTCTCCCACTCTAAGTATGCCTCCGGGTCAGAACGACCAGCAAAGGAAGTTATCTTCAGTTTGATACTTCCTATGTTGTCGTCTCTCCTTGGCCTTGCCTCCCTAGGTGGACGGTTTGTTCTTGCTCTCCTAAGACTCCTTGTAGAGCCTACGCCTTCTTCCGACTCAGAATCAGCTCCGCTTGATTCTCCAATAGGTACTCCTCTCCTACGCCTTTGGAGTTCGCCTCGCGTTTGGGGGTTGTCACGAGAATTCTCCACGGCATCCACGCGTAGTTGCAAAGGCTCCATCTGAGCTTGCACCATCCGCTCGAGCTTCCCGGCCAAGGCATCCACTAATAACTTAAGGTCTATGTTTTCCATAGTTTGACCTTCATGCGACATGTTTGCTGCAAGAAAAATTGGTTAGTAAAAAAAATATGGCCTCACAAGCTCACTCCCTTACGTGTATACTCTCAATGTATGGTGCACTCAAGTTCACTCGTGTTTTGCACTCAAATATTTGGCTTTTCTCTCTAAGGTACTCGCACACTCTTGCCTTTTTCCTCTCGTGATACTTGTATGTTCTTACTAAGGCTAGAACGGCCTTGCTTGAGCTCCACGCTTTAACAAACAGAATGTTAAAGTTCCTCTTTGGTCTTTCTTTTAGTCTTGCTCGTCCCCTTTCTTGATCAGCTGTTGCGCCTCCTTAGTTTGCTAGCTTCCCTCGGATTTGCTTCCTCTTTAGCTTGAGACTTCCAATTTAGCTTGCTTCCTCTTTAGCTTGCGGCTTCCTTTTTTCTTTTTCTTTTCTTTCCCTTTTTTTTCTTTTCTTTTCTTTTTTTTTTCTTTCTTTTCTTTTCTTTCTTTTCTTGCTTCACTCGTTTGTTTTCCTCTCTTTTCTCTCAAACAGCGAGGAGAGAAAACGAACCAACAAGAACAAAAAAAATAACAAGCAACAAAAACGAACCAACAAGAACAAAAATAACAAGGATAATGAACTAAAGTAACAAGCTAAGCTCTGATACCAACTGATATGAATCTCCGCGGAAAAGATTCACAACTCGGACCGTTTGTTACTTTAGAATGGAACAGATCACAACTCACAAGAACTCACACGAACTAAGGCACGAAATTGAACCTTAACCCGCTGCAAGAGCTTCTGAACCTTGACCTAAGGTCGTATCACGCCACGAGCGGGGATGGATGATCCGCTTGATAAGTGAAGGATAAATTCTAGCCAAGACGACTCACCAGCCTAAGCAAGAACAAACGAGTATCAAAACTCTCAGTTAGCCAATGCTAAGTAATTTCCGAATTGTTGTGTTCTTTATTGAAGGGGGACGCCTCTTTATATAGGCTCCTCATGTCTTACAACTTTCCTAAACGAAACTAACTCCAAATAAGGAGTTTAAGGCTGGCCAAAATTCTTTCCTATTCTAAAGAGATTCTGGCCAAACTTATTCAACTAAATAAGGAATAATATAAGCAAATAATATCTAATAGAATAACTACTAGGTGCACGTCCAAAACAAATAGATGCACGGACTAAATAGGCTGATTCTTCTTGATTCCCCATGTGCGCATGCATCTAGAAGCTTACGTGCATGTCAAGCCTCCCATTCAGCTTCCAAAATGTGCATGGGCCTCCCTTGGGCTTCTTGGACGTCCTTGGTCCTCCACGCACTTGATTGAGCCCAAACTTCTTCCATTAATCCATTGAAGTCAGATTGCAACTTCCTAGCTCGTGCTCTTGTCATTGGCCCAATCGGAACTTGAACTTGCTTCGAGTCTACAAGCTTGATAGTAGGTGCGTCCTTAGGCTTGCTCACATCATAGTGGATGCCTTGGCCGGGAAGCTCGAGCAGATGGTGCAAGCTCAGATGGAGCCTTTGCAACTACGCGTGGATGCCGTGGAGAATTCTCGTGACAACCCCCAAACGCGAGGCGAACTCCAAAGGCGTAGGAGAGGAGTACCTATTGGAGAGTCGAGCGGAGCTGATTCTGAATCGGAAGAAGGCGTAGGCTCTACAAGGAGTCTTAGGAGAGCAAGAACAAACCGTCCACCTAGGGAGGCGAGGCCAAAGAGAGACGACAACATAGGGAGTATCAAACTGAAGATACCTTCCTTTGCTGGTCGTTCTGACCCGGAGGCGTACTTAGAGTGGGAGAAGAAGATTGAGTTCGTGTTTGATTGCCACAATAGCTCCGAAGAAAAGAAGGTAAAACTTGCCATCACCGAATTCACTGATTATGCTATAACTTGGTGGGATCAACTTGTGACAAGCAGGAGGAGAAATAGAGAACGCCCTATAGCTACTTGGGAAGACATGAAAGTGGTGATGAGGAAGAGATTTGTTCCAAGTCATTACTATAGAGGGCTGTATAAGAAGTTACAAGGGATGAGGCAAGGAAGTTTGAGTGTGGAGGAGTATTTCAAACAGATGGAGATGGCCATGATAAGAGCTGATATAGATGAAGATAGAGAAGTTACAATGGCAAGGTTCTTGAATGGACTCAATCCTGAAATTCAAGACAAAGTTGAGTTGCAACACTATGTGGAGTTGGAGGACATGGTGCATATGGCAACGAAAATTGAGAAGCAACTCAAGAGAGGAGAGGGGAGAACAAAAGCTACATCGAATTCTACTTGGAAGCCAAACTACCAAAAGAAGTTTGACAAGCCACAAGCAGCCAAAGTAGAGCATAAATCCGAGAGTTCTCAAGCTAATTCTCAAAGGAAAGTGGAAGTCACTCCAGCTAGGAACCGTGACATCAAGTGCTTTAAGTGTCAAGGAAGAGGGCACATCTCAAGTCAATGCCCTAACAAGCAAGCAATGGTGATCAAGGAGAGTGGAGAGATTGAAACTGAAGAAGAGGATTCGGAGCATGAAAGCATGCCTTCTTTGGAGGACGTATCCGAGGAAGAGTACCAAGCTGCTGAGAGGCTTACTCTTGTGTCTAGAAGAGCATTGAATGTGCAAGTAAAAGAAGAAAATGATGTGGCTCAAAGAGAAAATATTTTTCACACAAGGTGCTATGTCAAAGACAAGGTGTGTAGTGTCATCATAGATGGAGGAAGTTGTGCTAATGTTGCAAGCACTACTATGGTGGAGAAGTTAGGTTTACTCACTGGAAAACACCCTAAGCCTTACAAACTACAATGGCTGAATGATAGTGGAGAAGTACGAGTGATGAAGCAAGTATTGGTAACATTCCGCATTGGCAACTATGAGGATGACGTGTTGTGTGATGTCGTACCAATGCAAGCTGGTCATCTATTGTTAGGAAGGCCATGGCAGTTTGATAGGAAAGTGCATCATGATGGCTACACCAACAAATATTCATTTATACTTAAGAAGAGAGTAATCACCTTGGCACCCTTGTCACCATCACAAGTTTGTGAAGATCAACGACAGTTGCAAAAAGAAAGTGATGAGCAAAGAGAGCGTGACAAAAAGAAAAAGATTGAGAGGAGAGAAGAAGCCGAAAAAAAGATAAGAAAAACGGCCAATGGAGAGGAAAAGATTGAGAAAACAAAAGAAGCCGGAAAAACAGAAATTAAAACGGCCAATGAGAGAAAAACCGAGAGTTGGAAAAGGAGTTACTATGTGGGAGCAAGTGATATTAAGCAAGCATGCTTTGAAAAGAAGCCTATGATCTTACTTCGGTATAGAGAGGCGCTTTTAAACACTAACGAGCTTGAACCACATGTACCTAGTACGGTTGTGTCTCTTTTGCAGGACTACAAGGATGTCTTTCCCGACGAGCTACCACCTGGTTTGCCACCTATTCGTGGGATTGAACATCAAATAGACTTTGTTCCGGGAGCTTCCATACCTAACCGTCCCGCATATAGAAGCAATCCTGAAGAAACAAAGGAGCTTGAGAAGCAAGTCAACGAGCTATTGGAGAAAGGGTACGTGAGAGAGAGCATGAGTCCATGTGCTGTTCCAGTCCTACTTGTGCCCAAGAAGGATAAATCATGGAGAATGTGTGTTGATTGCCGAGCAGTCAACAACATAACGGTAAAATATCGTCACCCTATTCCTCGTTTAGATGACATGTTAGTTGAGTTGCATGGTTCTTGCATGTTTTCTAAGATTGATTTGAAGAGTGGTTATCATCAAATTCGGATGAAAGAAGGAGATGAGTGGAAGACTGCTTTTAAAACAAAGTATGGGTTGTATGAGTGGATGGTCATGCCATTTGGTTTGTCCAACGCACCTAGCACGTTTATGCGACTCATGAATCATGTTCTACGTCCATTCATTGGTAAATTTGTGGTTGTTTACTTTGATGATATACTCATTTATAGCAAGAGCATGGAGGATCATTTAGAACATTTGAGATCTGTCTTAGATGCACTTAGAGAAGATCAATTGTTTGCTAACTTGAAGAAGTGTACCTTTTGTACGGATAAGCTTGTATTCTTGGGTTTTGTTGTTGGAGCTAACGGAATACAGGTTGATGAAGAAAAGATCCGAGCTATCCGTGAATGGCCAAGCCCTACAAGTGTTGCTAATGTTAGGAGCTTTCATGGACTAGCTAGTTTTTATAGGAGATTTGTGAAGGACTTTAGTAGCATAGCCGCACCCATAACTGAAGTCATCAAGAAGAACGTGGGCTTTACTTGGGGAGAAGCTCAAGAGAAGGCCTTCCAACTACTAAAAGGGACGTTGACTAATGCACCCTTGTTAGCTTTACCTAATTTCTCTAAGACTTTTGAAATAGAGTGTGATGCTTCTGGTATAGGAATTGGAGCTGTCCTTATGCAAGAAGGAAGACCCATTGCATACTTTAGTGAGAAACTAAGTGGTGCAACCTTGAATTATCCGACCTATGACAAGGAGTTGTACGCACTAGTTCGAGCATTGGAGACATGGCAGCATTACTTGTGGCCAAAGGAGTTCGTGATTCACACTGATCATGAGTCACTCAAGCACTTAAAGGGGCAACACAAGCTGAACAAGAGGCATGCACGATGGGTGGAATTCATTGAGACATTTCCTTATGTCATTCGCTACAAGCAAGGTAAGGAAAATGTAGTGGCTGATGCACTATCACGAAGGTACGCCTTGATCTCAACTCTTGATGCTAAACTACTTGGCTTTGAACACATTAAAGAGATGTATGTTGATGATGTTGATTTTAGCGAGTTGTTTAGATCAACTGAAAGAAGTGCATTTGGTAAGTTCTTTCGTAATGAAGGTTACCTATTTCATGAAAACAAACTTTGTGTGCCTAATTGCTCGATGCGAGAATTACTCATTCAGGAGGCACATGGAGGTGGCTTAATGGGGCATTTTGGAATTGCAAAGACCTTGGCAATGCTACAAGATCATTTCTTTTGGCCACACATGAAGAGAGACATTGAGAGAGTTTGTGGTCGTTGCATCACTTGCAAGCAAGCCAAGTCAAAGGTAAAACCCCATGGTTTGTACACCCCACTACCTATACCTAGTGAGCCTTGGATTGATATCTCTATGGATTTTGTGTTAGGACTACCTAGGACTAAGCGTGGAAGAGATTCAATTTTTGTGGTAGTGGATAGGTTTTCTAAGATGGCACATTTCATTCCATGTCATAAGACTGATGATGCTTCAAACATTGCTGATTTGTTCTTTAGAGAGGTTGTTAGGTTGCATGGCATGCCTAGGACAATTATCTCTGATAGAGATGCTAAGTTCCTAAGTTACTTTTGGAAGACCTTGTGGTGCAAGTTAGGTACTAAGTTGTTGTTTTCTACTACTTGTCATCCTCAAACTGATGGTCAAACTGAAGTAGTGAATAGGACTTTGTCTACACTTTTGAGAGCACTCATTAAGCATAACATTAAGACTTGGGAAGAATGTTTGCCTCATGTTGAGTTTGCTTATAATCGTTCTGTCCATTCTGCTACTCAATTCTCACCATTTGAGCTTGTTTATGGATTTAATCCTTTGACTCCATTGGATTTATCACCTCTACCTTCGAGTGAGCATGTTAACTTAGATGGCAAGAAGAAAGCTGAATTTGTCAAGCAGTTACATGAGAAAGCAAGAATGAACATCGAGAAGCGCACGGAGCACTATGCGAGGCAAGCAAACAAAGGAAGGCACAAGGTTGTCTTTGAGCCGGGAGATTGGGTTTGGCTACATATGAGGAAGGAGCGTTTTCCTGTCCAAAGACGTTCAAAGTTGCTACCACGAGGAGATGGTCCATTCCAAGTGATAGAACGCATCAATGATAATGCCTACAAGCTAGACCTTCCGGGTGAGTATAATGTAAGTGCTTCGTTTAACGTGGCTGACTTGAGTCCATTTGATGTAGGAGATGATTTGAGGACAAATCCTTTTCAAGAGGAGGGGACTGATGTGAGCAAGCCTAAGGATGCACCTACTATCAAGCTTGTAGACTCGCAGCAAGTTCAAGTTCCAATTGGGCCAATGACAAGAGCAAGAGCTAGGAAGTTGCAATCTGACTTCAATGGACTAATGCAAGAAGTTTGGGCTCAAGCAAGTGCGTGGAGGACCAAGGACGTCCAAGAAGTCCAAGGGAGGCCCATGCACGTTTTGGAAGCTAAATGGGAAGCTTGAGATGCACGCAATCTCTTGGATGCATGCGCACGTGAATTTCAAGCTTATCTTGGACATGCGTCCCTAAATTTTAGGAATTGCATCTACTATGTTTTAGGACGTGATATTTACTAGATAGTCTATTAGTTATCTATGTTTAGATTATTTTCCTACTTAGTTGAATATTTCGGCCAGAATCCCTTTAAATTAGGAAGGAGAGTTTTGGCCAGCCTTGAACTCCTTATTTGGAGTTAGTTTTCGTTTAGGAAATTGTAAGACTTATGGAGCCTATATAAAGAGGCATCCTCATTCAATAAAGGGGGAACAATTCGGAGAATTACTTAGCATTGGCTAATTGTGAGTTTAGATACTCGTTTGTTCTTGCTTAGGCTGGTGAGTCGTCTTAGCTAGAATTTATCTTTCACTTATCAAGCGGAACATCCATCCCCTCTCGTGGCGTGATACGACCTTAGGTCAAGGTTCAGAAGCTCTTGCAGCGGGTTAAGGTTCAATTTCGCGCCTTAGTTCTTATGAGTTCTTTGTGAGTTGTGATCTGTTCCATTTTGAAGTAACAAACGGTCCGAGTTGTTAGTCTTTTCCGCTGAGATTCATATCGAGTTCTTAGCCAGGTTTTGGAAGACGCTTTGGAAGATGTTTGATGCAACCTTGCAATTTAGCACTTCGGCTCACCCACAAACGGATGGACAGACCGAAGCAACGAATAGAACTCTTGGTAACTTGCTACGGAGTTTGTGTCATGAGAAAAAGAGGCAATGGGATATGGCATTGCCAATTGCCGAATTCACTTATAATGGCGCAGCTCACCGCGTGACGGGACGATCACCATTCTCTTTGGTTTATACTAAAGAGCCTAATCATTTAGTGGATGTGTCTTCAGTTCCAAGACCTACTAAAGGCAATCCGCTGGCAATTACTTACGCGGAGCAAGCCCAAGCAGTTATTGATGATGTTCGGATGAGGTTGTAAGAGGCTTATAGCAAGGAGAAGGCGCGAGTTGATGAGCATAGGCGTGTTCAAATTTTTCAACCAGGCGAGCAAGTCATGGTCCATTTTAGAAAGGAAAGGATGCCGAGCAATCTAGGAGGCATATTCTAAGCTCGGAAATTTGGACCATACAAGATCCTTAGGCGCATCAATGATAATGCATACGTAGTAGACCTTCCGGAGGAGTTTGGCGTGTCCAAGAGTTTCAATGTGGCAGATTTGACACCATACTATGATGCCTTTCCCGTGCCTTCACGCCTAGCTGCTCGTGGACAAGCATGATTTTCAAGAAGGGGAGGATGACGTAGGGACGTCCTTATTATTAATTTTCTTGTTCATGTACTGATCTGGATATTAAGCTCACCGTATGATTAATAAGGTCTAAGTACCAATTATGTGGGGTAGGGGAAATAAATGGCTGTTTAATCAGCTTGTAACCTACGTAATAATTGTCTGTCTTAATCAGCCTGTAACCTACGTGGCTTTTGATTAGCTTGGCATTAGGCAAGCCTTAAGTCACGCCCCTATTAATGGGCTATGATGGTGAGCAATAATGAATCAGTTTTGAATCCAATTGGAAAGTGAGAAAGGTTTCTTTCACAACTCTGAGCAAAGGGTGCGTCCCTTGTTTAATTTCCGCCCTTGCTGGCCGTCCAACACCCTTGGACAACCTCTTTAACACAACGGAAGTTGTGCTTGGAGATCAATTACCCGTTCGAGTTAGTTTAGCTTCCGCTCGCTACGTCACTTTAAATGTCAAGGAAGGGGGCACATAGCAAGTCAATGTCCTAACAAGCAGGTTATGGTGCTTAGAGAGAGCGGGGAGGTCGAGAAAGAGGGAGAAGATTCGGACCACGGAAGCATGCCCTCATTGGAAGACCTGTCCGAGGAGGAATTCCAAGCTACTGAAGCACTCACTTTGGTCACTAGAAGGGCTTTGAACTTGCAAGCAAAAGAAGGAGAAGATGATGCACAACGAGAGAATATTTTCCACACAAGGTGTTATATCAAGGGCAAGGTGTGTGGCGTCATTATTGATGGAGGAAGCTGTGCTAATGTTGCAAGTACCACTATGGTAGAAAAGTTGGGGTTGATCACAAAGAAACACCCTAAACCTTACAAGCTACAGTGGTTGAATGATAGTGGAGAAGTACGCGTGGAAGGGCAAGTGCTAGTAACATTTCGAATTGGCAAATATGAAGATGAAGTGCTATGTGATGTGGTGCCAATGCAAGCTGGTCACCTACTACTCGGAAGGCCATGGCAATTTGATAGGAAAGTTAAACATGATGACTACACGAACAAGTACTCGTTCACACTCAATCGACGAGTAATCACATTAGCATCCTTAACACCGTCACAAGTTTGTGAAGATCAATTGAAGTTACAAAAAGAGAATGATGAGAAAAAGAAGAGTGACCAAAAGAAAAGAATTGAGCGGAGAGAAGAAGCCAAAAAAAAGAAAGGAAAAACGGCCAATGAAGAGAAAGAGCTTGAGAGAGCAAAAGAAGTCGTAAAAACAGAAATTAAAACGGCCAATGAGAGAAAAACCGAGGGGAGGAAAAGGAGTTTTTATGTGGGAGCAAGTGATATCAAGCAAGCATGTTTTGACAAAAAGCCAATGATCGTACTTTTGTACAAGGAGGCATTTTTAAACACTAACGAACTTGAACCACACTTGCCTAGTATGGTTGTTTCCCTTTTGCAGGACTATGAGGATGTATTTCCCAACGAGCTACCATCAAGGTTACCACCTATCCGAGGGATTGAGCACCAAATTGACTTGGTTCCGGGAGCTGCCATACCTAATCGTCCCGCATATAGGAGCAATCCGGAGGAAACAAAGGAACTTGAGCGACAAGTCAATGAACTATTGGAGAAAGGGTACGTGAGAGAGAGCATTCGTCCTTGTGCCGTGCCAGTCCTACTCGTGCCTAAGAAGGATGGATCATGGAGGATGTGTGTTGATTGTCGAGAAGTCAACAACATAATGGTAAAATATTGTCACCCTATTCCTCGATTAGATGACATATTAGATGAGCTGTATGGATCGAGCATATTTTCTAAAATTGACTTGAAGAGTGGTTATCATCAAATTAGAATGAAAGAAGGAGATGAGTGGAAGACAGCCTTTAAAACGAAATATGGATTATATGAATGGATGGTCATGCCATTCGGTTTGTCTAATGCTCCTAGCATATTTATGCGACTCATGAATCATGTTTTACGTCCATTTATTGGCAAATTTGTAGTCGTTTATTTTGATGATATACTTATTTATAACAAGAGCATGGAGGATCACATGGAACATTTGAAATATGTTCTAAATGCACTTAGAAAGGATCAATTGTTTGCTAACTTGAAGAAGTGCACCTTTTGCACAGATAAGCTTGTCTTCTTGGGTTTTGTTGTTAGTGCTAAAGGAATACAGGTCGATGAAGAAAAGATACGTGCAATTCGAGAATGGCCAAGTCCCACGAGCGTTGCTAAAGTCTGAAGTTTTCATGGCCAAGCTAGTTTCTACAGGAGATTTATGAAAGATTTTAGTAGCTTAGCCGCACCACTTACTGAGGTGATCAAGAAGAACGTTGGATTTAGCTGGGGTGAAGCTCAAGAGAAGGCGTTTCAGCTCATCAAGGAGAAGTTGACAAATGCACCTTTATTTTCGTTACCTAACTTTTCTAAGGCGTTTGAGGTTGAGTGTGATGCTTCAGGTGTTGGAATAGGCGCCGTGCTCATGCAAGAAGGACGACCAATTGCCTACTTTAGCGAAAAGCTAAGCGGAGCAGCCTTGAATTACCCAACTTACGACAAGGAGTTGTATGCATTAGTTCGGACATTGGACACATGGCAACATTACTTACGGCCCAAGGAATTTGTGATTCATACTGACCATGAATCTTTGAAGCATTTAAAGGGTCAACACAAACTGAATAAAAGGCATGCACGTTGGGTTGAATTTATTGAGACATTTCCTTATGTCATACGCTACAAGCAAGGTAAGGAAAACGTAGTAGTAGCGTAGCACAACGGAGCGTTCTAACAAACCACGAAGGAGGGAACTCGAAATCGGTTAGGATGGCTTTAGCTCGCAACTTCCGAAGACAGGCTAAAGCTTGCTGAAATAATTCTAGCGGCCAACTAGGACAATTCTAACTAGGAAACACGGAGAAGTACCCCACAATATCGTGCTCTTCAAAGAGTTTTGGATTCAAATTCAGCTGCCCATTATTCATTCAATTCGGACTTATAAGGAGGCGGGTTTACAGCCTACAATAATGCGGAAATAAAGGCTAAGCTCCTCCACTCCCTCTGGCCGTTTTCTCCACTTTAACCTCCCTACTTAATGACAATTATCTGCCTTAACTAGGGCAATTCTAACTAGGAAACACGGAGAAGTACCCCGCAATATCGTGCTCTTCAAAGAGTTTTGGATTCAAATTCAGCTGCCCATTATTCATTCAATTCGGACTTATAAGGAGGCGGGTTTACAGCCTACAATAATGCGGAAATAAAGGCTAAGCTCCTCCACTCCCTTTGGCCGTTTTCTTCACTTTAACCTCCCTACTTAATGACAATTATCTGCCTTATTACATTAAAGACACAGTCCAATCAGCTGACCCAAATTAAAACGAAATTAAAACACACAACATTAATAGCGAACAACGCCATGCACTCGTCAACTTGATCAGGTCATGCACACGTCCAATGCACTTGTATTCGGCTTCCTACGCCATACTCCCCTTCTTGAAAACGATGCTAGTCTCGAGCAGCCAGCTTACTAGGCATAGGAAGAGGATCAAAATATGGAGTTAAATCCGCGACATTGAAGGTTTTGGATACCCCAAACTCCTCCGGAAGGTCAATCACATAGGCATTATCATTCACTCGCTCAAGACCTTGTAAGGGCCGAACTTCCTCGCCTGGAGTTTGCTGCCCATGCTGGATGGCATGCGTTCCTTTCTGAAGTGCACCATTACTTGTTCTCCGGGCAGGAACAATTGCTCTTTCCGTTTTGCATCAACTCTCTCCTTCTCTTTAGCATAGGTCGCTTCCAATCTCTTCTTCACGGCATCCAGGACAGATTGCATGTGCTTCGCATATGTGATGGAACCAGGATTAGCTCGCGTAGGCCTAGGCACGGTTGAGACATCCACAAGGTGATTCGGAAACTTTGTATAGACCAAGGAAAAAGGAGACTTCCCTGTTGATCTGTGAACCGCGCCATTATAAGCAAATTCTGCGATAGGTAGAGCTAAATCCCATTGCCTCTACCTTTCGTGACACAAACTCCGCAAGAGGTTGCCAAGGGTGCGGTTGGTTGCCTCGGTCTGGCCATCCGTTTGTGGGTGTGCGGCTGTACTGAACTGAAGAGTGGCATCAAACATTCTCCATAGTGTTTTCCAGAAGCTGGCGAGAAACTTGGTGTCTCGGTCTGAGGTGATTGACTTCGGCACCCCGTGCAAGCGAACTACTTCCTTGAAAAAGTGTTTGGCCACTGCGTGCGCATCGTTGGTCTTTTTGCACGCAATGAAGTGCGCCATCTTCGATAACCTATCAACCACAACAAAAATTGAGTCTGTTCCTCGCGGTGTGCGCAGCAAACCAAGCACGAAGTCCATGCTCAA
Source organism: Hypericum androsaemum (assembly GCA_963995505.1). Taxonomy (NCBI): domain Eukaryota; kingdom Viridiplantae; phylum Streptophyta; class Magnoliopsida; order Malpighiales; family Hypericaceae; genus Hypericum; species Hypericum androsaemum. The sequence goes on from OZ023199.1 coordinate 8,283,716, forward strand.
GTCTTCCTAAATTGCTTCAGGAATTGGTAGAGGTGTATATAGGCCAGTATTGTGCACGGTTCCTTTTGTTTCTTGGCACACTCGGCAATGCTTTACGAACTTAGCAATTCCTTTTGCCATCTTCGGCCAGTAGAAGCGTTCTTGCAACGATGCAAGGGTCTTATCACGACCAAAATGGGCAGAGAGAGCTCCTCCATGCATCTCCCACATCAACTGATCACGTAGAGAAGTACTAGGAATACACAATTGGTTACCTTTCATTAAGTAACCATCCTGCAAGAAAAAGTCTTCGAACCCTCTTCCATCTTTGCACTTCATCCATATCTCTTCAAAGTCATCATCTTGCTCATAAAGTTCTCGCAAACATTCAAAGGCCGTGATCGTGCCTCTCAATTCAGTAAGCAAAAGAGACCTTCTACTCAATGCATCCGCAACTACATTCTGAGCTCCACTCTTATGCATTATTTTGAAAGGAAACTTTTGTAGATACGTACACCAGCGTGCATGCATAGGATTAACTATCTTGGACTGATCATGCAAGAACTTCAATGCCCTATGGTCAGAATAAAGCACGAATTCCTTACCAACCAAGTAGTGCTCCCACGTCTTAAGAGCTCGGAAAACAGCATAGAACTCCTTCTCGTAGGTTGTCCATTTCTGCCATGGTTCACTTAGTTTCTCGCTGAAATACGCAAGGGGCCTCTTCTCTTGGGACAAGACAGCTCCTATTCCGAGTCCTGATGCATCCACTTCCACTTCAAATAATTTCGCAAAGTCCGGGAGTGCTAGAACAGGTGCGTTGCTCAGCTTCTCTTTCAACCGTAAGAATGCTTGCTCAGCTTCTTCTCCCCGCAACAAGAGCTTCTGAACCTTTACCTAAGGTCGTATCACGCCACGAACGGGGATGGATGATCCGCTTGATAAGTGAAAGATAAATTCTAGCCAAGACGACTCACCAGCCTAAGCAAGAACAAACGAGTATCTAAACTCACAATTAGCCAATGCTAAGTAATTCTCCGAATTGTTATATCTTTATTGAATGAGGATACCTCTTTATATAGGCTCCATAAGTCTTTCAACTTCCTAAACGAAAACTAACTCCAAATAAGGAGTTCAAGGCTGGCCAAAACTCTCCTTCCTAATTTAAAGGGATTCTGGCCGAAATATTCAACTAAGTAGGAAAACAATCTAAACATAGATAACTAATAGATTATCTAGTAAATATCACGTCCTAAAATATAGTAGATGCAATTCCTAAAATTTAGGGACGTATGTCCAAGATAAGCTTGAAATTCACGTGCGCATGCATCCAGGAGATTGCGTGCATCTCAAACTTCCCATTTAGCTTCCAAAACGTGCATGGGCCTCCCTTGGACTTCTTGGACGTCCTTGGTCCTCCACGCACTTGGTTGAGCCCAAACTTCTTGCATTAGTCCATTGAAGTCAGATTGCAACTTCCTAGCTCTTGCTCTTGTCATTGGCCCAATTGGAACTTGAACTTGCTGCGAGTCTACAAGCTTGATAGTAGGTGCGTCCTTAGGCTTGCTCACATCAGTCCCCTCCTCTTGAAAAGGATTTGTCCTCAAATCTTCACCTACATCAAACGGACTCAAGTCAGCCACGTTAAACGAAGCACTTACATTATACTCACCCGGAAGGTCTAGCTTGTAGGCATTATCATTGATGCGTTCTATCACTTGGAATGGACCATCTCCCCGTGGTAGCAACTTTGAACGTCTTTGGACAGGAAAACGCTCCTTCCTCATATGTAGCCAAACCCAATCTCCCGGCTCAAAGACAACCTTGTGCCTTCCTTTGTTTGCTTGCCTCGCATAGTGCTCCGTGCGCTTCTCGATGTTCATTCTTGCTTTCTCATGTAACAGCTTGACAAATTCAGCTTTCTTCTTGCCATCTAAGTTAACATTCGAAGGTAGAGGTGATAAATCCAATGGAGTCAAAGGATTAAATCCATAAACAAGCTCAAATGGTGAGAATTGAGTAGCAGAATGGACAGAAAGATTATAAGCAAACTCAACATGAGGCAAACATTCTTCCCAAGTCTTAATGTTATGCTTAATGAGTGCTCTCAAAAGTGTAGACAAAGTCCTATTCACTACTTCAGTTTGACCATCAGTTTGAGGATGACAAGTAGTAGAAAACAACAACTTAGTACCTAACTTGCACCACAAGGTCTTCCAAAAGTAACTTAGGAACTTAGCATCTCTATCAGAGATAATTGTCCTAGGCATGCCATGCAACCTAACAACCTCTCTAAAGAACAAATCAGCAATGTTTGAAGCATCATCAGTCTTATGACATGGAATGAAATGTGCCATCTTAGAAAACCTATCCACTACCACAAAAATTGAATCTCTTCCATGCTTAGTCCTAGGTAGTCCTAACACAAAATCCATAGAGATATCAATCCAAGGCTCACTAGGTATAGGTAGTGGGGTGTACAAACCATGGGATTTTACCTTTGACTTGGCTTGCTTGCAAGTGATGCAACGGCCACAAACTCTCTCAACGTCTCTCTTCATGTGTGGCCAAAAGAAATGATCTTGTAGCATTGCCAAGGTCTTTGCAATTCCAAAATGCCCCATTATGCCACCTCCATGTGCCTCCTGAATGAGTAATTCTCGCATCGAGCAATTAGGCACACAAAGTTTATTTTCACGAAATAGGTAACCTTCATTACGAAAGAACTTACCAAATGCACTTCTTTCAGTGGATCTATACAACTCGCTAAAATCAACATCATCAACATACATGTCTTTAATGTGTTCAAAGCCAAGTAGTTTAGCATCATGAGTTGAGATCAAGGCGTACCTTCGTGATAGTGCATCAGCCACTATATTTTCCTTACCTTGCTTGTAGCGAATGACATAAGGAAATGTCTCGAACTAGTGCGTACAACTCCTTGTCATAGGTCGGGTAATTCAAGGTTGCACCACTTAGTTTCTCACTAAAGTATGCAATGGGTCTTCCTTCTTGCATAAGGACAGCTCCAATTCCGATACCAGAAGCATCACACTCTATTTCAAAAGTCTTAGAGAAATTAGGTAAAGCTAACAAGGGTGCATTAGTCAACTTCCATAGTGAACACGTCCACTATGGAGCTACAAGGCCCGCAACCAGTTCGAGTTCCACTTGGACCAATTACAAGAGCAAGAGCAAAGACGTTGCACGCTGAGCTCAATGGATTAATTCAAGGGATTTGGGCTACAACCAGTTCGTGCAAGCCCGTGGACGTTCAAGGAGCCCATGCAAAGCCCATGCACGTGATTGGAGTTGTTTTGGAAGCCTAAAGGAGTAGAACCAAGATTCCTACTTTTTAGGGGGTTTGTACTTATCAAACGGAATTCCCATCTCCGTTTGTGGCGTATTCGATTCAAGATCAAGGTTCGCGTTCTCACCATTGCTACGGGTCAAAGTTAACCAACACTAAGGTTCGGTGCAAGGCGCAAAGCGACGGGTCAAGATCAACCAACATCCTAAAGTAGACGGTCCGAGTTGGTGCGAGTTCCTGACGGGATTCATATCATTTGGTATCAAGAGCTTAGGTTCTACTTTAGTCCTTATATCTTTACATTTATTGTCTTTATTTGTTTGGTATTTCAGATTCGTGACTTTAGTGTCCTAAGTCGTGTATTCTGATCAGAAAGAAAAAAATAAAAAAAGAGGAAAAAAATTCCGAAAAAAAGAAAGATAGAGAAGAAGGCAGCCAAGAAAAGAAGAAGAAAGAAGGCTGGAAAAAAAATCAAAAAAAGAAAAGTTGAAAGTAGAAAAAAAGAGAATCTGCAAGAATGTCTTATAACTACTCAAGAAGATCCTTTGAAGGTGTTGCACCATTGGTTGGTGATCCACACACGTTTATGGACGCCCTTCTTAGTGGGATGAGGCATATAATGAGAACGGAGGTCAAGAAGCTCAGCGAAAAGGTGGACCGGATAGTGTGCACACAAGAGAGGATACATGATGTTCCTAATGTCTGTAGCGGAAGACAAATTCAACAAAGGAGGATTAGGGTCAAAGATGAAAAGAATTCAGGAGCTAATTTTGTTGGAGAAGTCAATGGAAAGAGGGAGAACACCATTAACACTAAGCACGACATTGAGGGGAAGGTATGTAGTTCTGACGATTTAGAGGTTACACCTGAAGTGATTGTTGAAGAAGAGGTTTTGACATGGGAGGAATTTGGTGAATATTCTATTGACTTGTTCGATGGAGAATGTTTTGATGACCATGCCATGTCACTTCTTTACTTGAGAGATTTGTTCAATGAATCAGAATTGGAGGATGTTGTTCATATGAAGAAGTGCTCAACTGCTATTGATGGTGAACAAGAAGAACTTGTTGTTTTAGTTGACAAGAAAGATGTCCAACCCATATCTTACATGTCTCCTGATTTACATGTTGAACATATTGACTTCTTAGGTGTGGACGAGTTTAATTATGTTGGAGGTTCATCGTTGATCAACATCTGGAATAGTTTGAAGTTCAAAGAAAGGCTTAAACGGATTAGTATGGCTTTTGCTTTTGAGTTGGAGATGACTTCAGATTCTTTAAGATCGAAGTACTTGTTCTGTTGGAAAGGAAGGTATCGCGTGCAGCCACGACGTTCAAAGAGTTCATCTTGCACCAGCATGGTTGTGAGTTGGCAAAAGCATGACGGATGCAAATATTTGAGGGCAAATCCTTTTCAAGAGGGGGGGAATGATGTGAACACGTCCACTATGGAGCTACAAGGCCCGCAACCAGTTCGAGTTCCACTTGGACCAATTACAAGAGCAAGAGCAAAGACGTTGCACGCTGAGCTCAATGGATTAATTCAAGGGATTTGGGCTACAACCAGTTCGTGCAAGCCCGTGGACGTTCAAGGAGCCCATGCACGTGATTGGAGTTGTTTTGGAAGCCTAAAGGAGTAGAACAAAGATTCCTACTTTTTAGGAATAAGAGTTATCCAAACTTTTTATAACTTTTTAGGAATAAGAGTTATCCAATAGTGGATAATGATTGTATTTTTCAATTCTTAGGATAAACATTCGTTTTAGAACTAGTTTAAGTAGTATGATAAGTTTGGAGCTCTTCAGAACTTATCTTGTTGACTTTGGAGTCTATCCAGGTCAGTTTTAACCTCTATATAGGAGGACCACGAATTCAATAAAGGCATCACTTTTTGGCATAAGAAAATTCGTGAGTTTTGATACTCGGGTTGTTCTTGCGGGCTGGATTGCTTAGCTAGGGCGTTTGTACTTATCAAACGGAATTCCCATCTCCGTTTGTGGCGTATTCGATTCAAGATCAAGGTTCGCGTTCTCACCATTGCTACGGGTCAAAGTTATCCAACACTAAGGTTCGGTGCAAGGCGCAAAGCGACGGGTCAAGATCAACCAACATCCTAAAGTAGACGGTCCGAGTTGGTGCGAGTTCCTGACGGGATTCATATCATTTGGTATCAAGAGCTTAGGTTCTACTTTAGACCTTATATCTTTACATTTATTGTCTTTATTTGTTTGGTATTTCAAATTCGTGACACCAGATTGATCTTCCTCGGTCTTGCTATACACGAGGATGTCATCGAAGTACACCACAACGTACTTGTCAAGAAAAGGCTTCATGACTTGGTGCATCAATCTCATGAATGTGCTCGGCGCGTTGGTCAGACCAAATGGCATCACGAGCCATTCATACAAGCCATCCCTCGTCTTGAAGGCAGTCTTCCACTCGTCCCCGGGTCGAATTCTGATCTGGTGGTACCCGCTTCGTAGATCAATCTTGGTGAAAATAGTGGCTCCACTCAGATTGTCTAACATGTCATTGAGCCGCGGAATTGGGAATCGATACCCGATAGTAATCTTGTTGATTGCACGGCTGTCTATACACATCCTCCACGTTCCATCCTTCTTAGGCACGAGAAGGGCTGGAACTCCACAGGGACTCAAGCTCTCCTGTACGTAGCCTCTATTTAGGAGATCTTGAACCTGCTCTCTTAGAATCTGATTCTCCTTAGGACTCATCCTGTAGTGTGGTAAATTAGGAAGAGTGGCTCCCGGGATTAGATCAATCTGGTGTTGTATGTCTCTCAATGGAGGTAACCCCTCGGGCAGGTCGTCTTTCACCACATCCGGGAATAATTCAAACAGCTTCAACACTTGATCATGCAAGGGCTTATCCTCCTCTACCTCGCGAAGTGTCGCATGCTTCATCACAAAAAGATGACACCACTCAGAGGCATTCATAGCATCCACGACTTCCTTAGAGAAAGAAACCATCGTAACCAACTGTATGGCATTGTTTGATTGCGCTTTCCCTTGCTTCGGCTTCTTAGGGAGTAGAGTGAACTGCTTACTTCCCTTTTGTACCTCGTACGTGTTCTCCTTGCCTTTGTGCACTGCTTGATTATCAAATTCCCACGGTCTGCCCAACAGAATGTGGCAAGCATCCATCTCAAGTACGTCACAATTCACTACGTCTTGAAACTTGCCTATCTTGATCGGGATAGTGCACTTGGTGCTTACTTTGATTCCTCCTCCGGAGCGGACCCAACCAATGGAATAGGGTGCGGGGTGCGGTGTAACTTGCAATCCAAGCTTCTCCACGATCTGCTTGCTAATAAAGTTTTCTTGACTCCCTCCATCAATAATCACTTCACACACTTGATCACCAACGTGGCATCGCGTGCGAAATAGGTTGTGCCTTTAAGAGTCGTCTTTCTTATTCGTGGTCAATGCAAGCTTTCGCAGGACACCACAATACTCAACATCATCTTCTCCAGATGCATCCGGGTCCTCTTCTCCACTTTCATCAACTGGGGCACATAAATAAGATCCGGATGGCTCCTCATCCTCGTCTACTCGATCACAAAGTTGAGCAAATTTCCGCCTCGGACAATCACTTGACTTGTGTCCTAAGGCATTGCACTTGAAAACACCTGATACCCGCATTCACCTCAGCTCCTTTCCTTTCCGCTGCGGAGATGGAGTTTCAATTGGAGCTCGTTGCCTCGGAGCTTGCCTCTCCTCCGAAGTTCTCACAACTCCTTTGTCACTTGCCCCCTTAATTGGATTCGAGGACTGACCAGGGTTAAAATAACGACTAGGAGTCGATTTCTTCTTCTTGAGAGTAGCCCCAATCTTCCTTGCCTTGTGACAAGCATCCTGGAAGTACAAGAACGTATCGAACTCCATCTTGCTTTTGACCTCATAATTCAGACCATCAACAAACCTAGCAATCAGCTGGTCCTCATTCTCTTCTACATCATTCCACGAGGCTAGACGCATAAATTCCGCAATATACTCATCGACGGTGCGGTTACCTTGATTGCACGACAAGAATTGTAGGTAGAGGGTCTGATGGTGATCCACGGGTAGGACCTTGTCTACTTTATTGAGAGCACTTATCAAGCATAACATTAAGACTTGGGAAGAATGTTTGCCACATGTTGAATTTGCTTATAATCGTTTCGTTCATTCTGCTACTCAATTCTCACCATTTGAGCTTGTTATGGAATTAATCCTTTGACTCCTTTGGATTTATCACCTTTGCGTTCGAGTGAGCATGTTAACTTAGATGGCAAGAAGAAGGCTGATTTTTTCAAGCAACTGCATGAGAGGGCGCGAATGAACATAGAGAAACGAACGGAGCACTACGCGAGACAAGCAAACAAAGGACGGCACAAGGTTGTCTTTGAGCTTGGAGATTGGGTCTGGTTGCACATGAGAAAGGAACGCTTTCCCGCTCAACGGCGTTCAAAGTTGCTACCACGGGGTGATGGTCCATTTCAAGTGCTTGAACGCATCAATGACAATGCCTACAAGCTTGACCTGCCAGGTGAGTATAATGTTAGTGCTTCTTTCAATGTTACTGATTTGAGTCCGTTTGATGTAGGTGAAGATTTGAGGACAAATCCTTTTCAAGAGGAGGGGAATGATGTGAGCACACCTACGAACACACCTACATTCAAGCCACAAGACTCACGGCAAGTGCACGTACCAATTGGACCGGTGACACGAGCAAGAGCCAAAAAGTTTCAGGCCGAATTTAATGGATTAATGCAAGAAGTCTGGGCTCAAGATGGTGCGTACAAGTGCAAGGACGTGCATGGGGCCCATGCAAAGCCCATGCACGTGATAGAGGCTATTTTGGAAGCTTGACATGCACGTAAGCTTCTAGATGCATGCGCACATGGAGAATCAAGAAGAATCAGCCTATTTAGTCCGTGCATCTACTTGTTTTGGACGTGCAGCTATTAGTTATTCTATTAGATATTATTTGCTTATATTATTCCTTATTTAGTTAAATAAATTCGGCCAGAATCTCCTTAGATTAGGAAAGAGAGTTTTGGCCAGCCTTTGAACTCCTTTTAAGGAGTTAGCTTGTTTAGGAATACTTTGGTACTTTGGGAGCCTATATAAGGAGGACTCCTAGCAATAAAACGTACACAACTTTGAGATTGATAATTTTGTGAGTTAGATACTCCTTGCGTGTTCTTGCTAATTGCTGGATTGCTTAGCTTGAGCGAATCTTTCACTTATCAAATGATTCCTCCATCATCGTTTGTGGCGTGATTCGACTTGGACCAAAGGTTCACGAAATTCCATTGCTCGGGTTGCGGTTCTTCCAAACCAAGGTTCTTGCAAGGCTCGAGTTCGTGGGTTGCGGTCTGTTCCATCCAAAGTAGCACGGTCCGTTGTGAATCTCCTGCCGAGGTTCATATTAAGCTGGCTAGGAACTTGACATCCCGATCAGACGTGATGGTTTTAGGCACTCCATGCAATCTCACCACCTCCTTAAAGAAATGCTTGGCAATTCCATGCGCATCATTAGTCTTCTTGCAAGGAACGAAGTGTGCCATCTTGGATAACCTGTCCACAATCATAAAAATAGAATCCACACCACGAGGGGTGCGGGGTAAGCCAAGTATGAAATCCATACTGAGAGCTTCCCAAATTGCCTTTGGAATAGGCAACGGTGTATAGAGGCCCGTGTTATGCACCGTGCCTTTAGTCTCTTGGCAGACCCTACAATGCTTGACCATGCGAGCCACATCTCTTGCCATCTTTGGCCAATAAAAACGAGCAACCAAGGCTGCCATGGTCTTATCCCTTCCCAAATGAGCCGATAGACCACCTCCGTGCATCTCCCACATCAAATGTTCTCGGAGGGAAGTCTTTGGAATGCACAATTGATTCCCTCGCATAAGGAAACCATCATGCACAAAATAATCTGCCACGGCCCTTCCATTTTTGCATTAGTCCCAAATCACTCCGAAATCTTCGTCTCCATCATAGAGTTCTTTCAAGCAATCAAAGGCAGTGATCGAACCTTTAAGCTCAACAAGAAGACTCTCTCTTCTGCTCAATGCATCAGCCACAATATTCTGATTCCCACTCTTATGAGCAATCTTAAATGGGAACTTTTGCAAGTATGTGATCCACCTTGCATGCATATGGTTGCTCAGCTTGGATTGATCATTCAAAAACTTGAGAGCTTTATGATCAGTATACAACACAAATTCTTTCCCAATTAGATAGTGCTCCCACGTCTTAAGAGCTCTAAACACGGCATAAAACTCTTGTTCATAAGTGGACCAGGTCTGCCTATGCTCACTTAGCTTCTCACTAAAGAAAGCGATCGGACGCTTCTCTTGAGACAACGCAGCTCCAATTCCCACACCACAAGCATCTACATCATCCTGAAATAACTTAGAGAAATCAGGAAGTGCAAGTACCGGGGCTGAGCTTAATTTCTCCTTAAGCTCTTGGAAAGCTTTATGGGCCGCTTCTCCCCATTCAAATTTAGTTTGCTTCTTCAGCGAGGAAGTCAACGGTGCGGCAATTGAGCTAAAGTTGCGGATGAACCTTCGATAGAACGTGGCTAATCCGAGGAAACTCCGTACTTGTCTCACATTAAGGGGAATAGGCCACATCTGAATGGCTTCAATCTTGGCCTGATCAACCTGCACTCCGTCTTTCCCAACAACAAAACCAAGAAACACAAGATTTTCTTTCCAAAAGATGCACTTCTTCAGGTTCACAATAAGGCTATTACCTCTTAAAGCTTCAAAAACTTGCTTCAAGTGTTCTTGATGTTCTTCTTCGGACTTGCTATACACCAAGATATCATCAAAATATACTACCACGAACCGATCAAGGAAGGGCTTCAAGACTTGGTGCATCAGTCTCATGAAGGTGCTTGGTGCGTTAGTCAAGCCGAATGGCATGACAAGCCACTCGTACAAGCCATCACGAGTTTTAAAAGCAGTCTTCCATTCGTCACCAGGTCGAATTCTAATCTGATGGTATCCGCTCTTCAAATCTATCTTAGAAAACACCACGGATCCACTCAGGTTATCAAGCATGTCATTTAAACGAGGGATAGGAAATCTGTACCCCACGGTGATCTTGTTGATTGCTCTACTATCCACGCACATCCTCCACGATCCGTCCTTTTTAGGAACCAAAAGGGCGGGCACCCCACACGGACTTAAGCTCTCCTGGATGTGACCCTTGCTTAGGAGCTCTTGAATCTGGTCACGTAGGACTCGGTTCTCTTGAGGACTCATTCGGTAGTGGGGCAAATTTGGCAAAGTGGCTCCCGGGATCAGATCAATTTGATGCTGAATGTCCCTCAAAGGTGGCAAACCCTTTGGTGATTCCTCGGGTGCAACTTCGGGGAACAATCTAAGTAATTGTCTCACTCGATCAGGTAGCTCCTCCATCTCCCCTTCTTGCTTTGGAGTCACTTCTTTAATCACAAGAACATGGCAACCCCCATACTCCTTCATCGACGCAAGGAATAACTTTGAGGACGTGACCAACGACATGACTTGCATGGCGCTGTTCAACTTAGATTTCCCATATTTTGGCTTCCTTGGCAAAAGAGTAAATTGCTGGCCCTCCTTCCTGAATTCGTAGGTGTTCTCCTTGCCACGATGCAAGGCCTGGTTGTCAAACTCCCACGGCCTGCCCAACAGAATTTGGCAAGCATCCATCTCCAACACGTCACAAATAATCGTGTCACTATACTTGCCAATGGAAATAGGTACCTTGCACTTGGTTGTCACCTTAACCCCTCCACCTGAGCGAATCCACCCTATAGAATATGGTGAAGGGTGCGAAGATGTCTTCAATCCAAGCTTCTCCACAACTTGCTTGCTAATGAAGTTCTCCTGGCTGCCTCCGTCTATAATCACGTCGCACACCTCCTCTCCTACATGACAACGTGTGGGGAATAGATTGTGGCGTTGTGTGATATGAATCTCAGCGGAAAAGACTCACAACTCGGACCGTTTGTTACTTCAGAATGGAACAGATCGCAACTCACAACAACTAAGGCGCGAAATTGAACCTTAACCCGCAGCAAGAGCTTCCGAACCTTGACCTAAGGTCGTATCACGCCACGAGCGGGGATGGATGATCCGCTTGATAAGTGAAAGATAAATTCCAACCAAGACGACTCACCAGCCTAAGCAAGAACAAACGAGTATCTAAACTCACAATTAGCCAATGCTAAGTAATTCTCCGAATTGTTATATCTTTATTGAATGAGGATGCCTCTTTATATAGGCTCCATAAGTCTTTCAACTTCCTAAACGAAAACTAACTCCAAATAAGGAGTTCAAGGCTGGCCAAAATTCTCCTTCCTAATTTAAAGGGATTCTGGCCGAAATATTCAACTAAGTAGGAAAACAATCTAAACATAGATAACTAATAGACTATCTAGTAAATATCACGTCCTAAAACATAGTAGATGCAATTCCTAAAATTTAGGGACGCATGTCCAAGATAAGCTTGAAATTTACGTGCGCATGCATCCAGGAGATTGCGTGCATCTCAAACTTCCCATTTAGCTTCCAAAACGTGCATGGGCCTCCCTTGGACTTCTTGGACGTCCTTGGTCCTCCACGCACTTGCTTGAGCCCAAACTTCTTGCATTAGTCCATTGAAGTCAGATTGCAACTTCCTAGCTCTTGCTCTTGTCATTGGCCCAATTGGAACTTGAACTTGCTGCGAGTCTACAAGCTTGATAGTAGGTGCGTCCTTAGGCTTGCTCACATCAGTCCCCTCCTCTTGAAAAGGATTTGTCCTCAAATCATCACCTACATCAAACGGACTCAAGTCAGCCACGTTAAACGAAGCACTTACATTATACTCACCCGGAAGGTCTAGCTTGTAGGCATTATCATTGATGTGTTCTATCACTTGGAATAGACCATCTCCTCGTGGTAACAACTTTGAACGTCTTTGGACAGGAAAACGCTCCTTCCTCATATGTAGCCAAACCCAATCTCCCGGCTCAAAGACAACCTTGTGCCTTCCTTTGTTTGCTTGCCTCGCATAGTGCTCCGTGCACTTCTCGATGTTCATTCTTGCTTTCTCATGTAACTGCTTGACAAATTCAGCCTTCTTCTTGCCATCTAAGTTAACATGCTCACTCGAAGGAAGAGGTGATAAATCCAATGGAGTCAAAGGATTAAATCCATAAACAAGCTCAAATGGTGAGAATTGAGTAGCAGAATGGACAGAACGATTATAAGCAAACTCAACATGAGGCAAACATTCTTCCCAAGTCTTAATGTTATGCTTAATGAGTGCTCTCAAAAGTGTAGACAAAGTCCTATTCACTACTTCAGTTTGACCATCAGTTTGAGGATGACAAGTAGTAGAAAACAACAACTTAGTACCTAACTTGCACCACAAGGTCTTCCAAAAGAAACTTAGGAACTTAGCATCTTGATCAGAGATAATTGTCCTAGGCATGCCATGCAACCTAACAACCTCTCTAAAGAACAAATCAGCAATGTTTGAAGCATCATCAGTCTTATGACATGGAATGAAATGTGCCATCTTAGAAAACCTATCCACTACCACAAAAATTGAATCTCTTCCACGCTTAGTCCTAGGTAATCCTAACACAAAATCCATAGAGATATCAATCCAAGGCTCACTAGGTATAGGTAGTGGGGTGTACAAACCATGGGGTTTTACCTTTGACTTGGCTTGCTTGCAAGTGATGCAACGACCACAAACTCTCTCAACGTCTCTCTTCATGTGTGGCCAAAAGAAATGATCTTGTAGCATTGCCAAGGTCTTTGCAATTCCAAAATGCCCCATTAAGCCACCTCCATGTGCCTCCTGAATTAGTAATTCTCGCATCGAACAATTAGGCACACAAAGTTTGTTTTCACGAAATAGGTAACTTTCATTACGAAAGAACTTACCAAATGCACTTCTTTCAGTTGATCTAAACAACTCGCTAAAATCAACATCATCAACATACATCTCTTTAATGTGTTCAAAGCCAAGTAGTTTAGCATCAAGAGTTGAGATCAAGGCGTACCTTCGTGATAGTGCATCAGCCACTACATTTTTCTTACCTTGCTTGTAGCGAATGACATAAGGAAATGTCTCAATGAATTCCACCCATTGTGCATGCCTCTTGTTCAGTTTGTGTTGCCCATTTAAGTGCTTGAGTGACTCATGATCAGTGTGAATCACGAACTCCTTTGGCCACAAGTAATGCTGCCAGGTCTCCAATGCTCGAACTAGTGCGTACAACTCCTTGATATGAATCTCCGCGGAAAAGATTCACAACTCGGACCGTTTGTTACTTTAGAATGGAACAGATCACAACTCACAAGAACTTACACGAACTAAGGCACGAATTTGTACCTCAACCCGCTGCAAGGGCTTCTGAACCTTGACCTATGGTCGTATCACGCCACAAGCGGGGATGGAATATCCGCTTGATAAGTGAAGGATAAATTCTAGCCAAGACGACTCACCAGCCTAAGCAAGAACAAACGAGTATCAAACTCTCAACTAGCCAATGCTAAGTATTTCCGAATTGTGTGTATCCGTTTTATTGCTAGGAGTCCTCTTTATATAGGCTCCCAAAGTACCAAAATATTCCTAAACAAGCTAACTCCTTAAAAGGAATTCAAAGGCTGGCCAAAACTCTCTTTCCTATTCTAAGGAGATTCTGGCCGAACTTATGCAACTAAACAAGGAATAATATAAGCAAATAATATCTAATAGAATAGCTACTAGTTGCACGTCCAAAACAATTAGATGCATGGCCTAAATAGGCTGATTCTTCTTGATTCTCCATGTGCGCATGCATCTAGAAGCTTTCGTGCATGTCAAGCTTCCCATTCAGCCTCCAAAACGTGCATGGGCCTCCCTTGGGTTTCTTGGACGTCCTTGGTCCTCCACGAACTTGCTTGAGCCCAAACTTCATGCATTAGTCCATTGAAATCAGATTGCAACTTCCTAGCTCTTGCTCTTGTCATTGGCCCAATTGGAACTTGAACTTGCTTCGAGTCTACAAGCTTGATAGTTGGTGCATCCGTAGGCTTGCTCACATCAGTCCCCTCCTCTTGAAAAGGATTTGTCCTCAAATCATCACCTACATCAAACGGACTCAAGTCAGCCACATTAAACGAAGCACTTACACTATACTCACCCGGAAGGTCTAGCTTGTAGGCATTATCATTAATGCGTTCTAGCACTTGGAATGGACCATCTCCCCGTGGTAGCAACTTTGAACGTCTTTGGACAGGAAAACGCTCCTTCCTCATATGTAGCCAAACCCAATCGCCCGGCTCAAAGACAACCTTGTGCCTTCCTTTGTTTGCTTGCCTTGCATAGTGCTCCGTGCGCTTCTCGATGTTCATTCTAGCTTTCTCATGTAACTGCTTGACAAATTCAGCTTTCTTCTTTCCATCTAAGTTAACATGCTCACTCGATGGTAGAGGTGATAAATCCAATGGAGTCAAAGGATTAAATCCGTAAACAAGCTCAAATGGTGAGAATTGAGTAGCAGAATGGACAGAACGATTATAAGCAAACTCAACATGAGGCAAACATTCTTCCCAAGTCTTAATGTTATGCTTAATGAGTGCTCTCAAAAGTGTAGACAAAGTCCTATTTACTACTTCAGTTTGACCATCAGTTTGAGGATGACAAGTAGTAGAAAACAACAACTTAGTACCTAACTTGCACCACAAGGTTTTCCAAAAGTAACTTAGGAACTTAGCATCTCTATCAGAGATAATTGTCCTAGGCATGCCATGTAACCTAACAACCTCTCTAAAGAACAAATCAGCAATGTTTGAAGCATCATCAGTCTTATGACATGGAATGAAATGTGCCATCTTAGAAAACCTATCCACTACCACAAAAATTGAATCTCTTCCACGCTTAGTCCTAGGTAGGCCTAACACAAAATCCATAGAGATATCAATCCAGGGCTCACTAGGTATAGGTAGTGGGGTGTACAAACCATGGGGTTTTACCTTTGACTTGGCTTGCTTGCAAGTGATGCAACGACCACAAACTCTCTCAACGTCTCTCTTCATGTGTGGCCAAAAGAAATGATCTTGTAGCATTGCCAAGGTCTTTGCAATTCCAAAATGCCCCATTAAGCCACCTCCATGTGCCTCCTGAATTAGTAATTCTCGCATCGAACAATTAGGCACACAAAGTTTGTTTTCACGAAATAGGTAACCTTCATTACGAAAGAACTTACCAAATGCACTTCTTTCAGTTGATCTAAACAACTCTCCAAAATCAACATCATCAACATACATCTCCTTAATGTGTTCAAAGCCAAGTAGTTTAGCATCAAGAGTTGAGATCAAGGCGTACCTTCGTGATAGTGCATCAGCCACTACATTTTCCTTACCTTGCTTGTAGCGAATGACATAAGGAAATGTCTCAATGAATTCCACCCATCGTGCATGCCTCTTGTTCAGCTTGTGTTGCCCCTTTAAGTGCTTGAGTGACTCATGATCAGTGTGAATCACGAACTCCTTGGGCCACAAATAATGCTGCCATGTCTCCAATGCTCGAACTAGTGCGTACAACTCCTTGTCATAGGTCGGGTAATTCAAGGTTGCACCACTTAGTTTCTCACTAAAGTATGCAATAGGTCTTCCTTCTTGCATAAGGACAGCTCCAATTCCTACACCAGAAGCATCACACTCTATTTCAAAAGTCTTAGAGAAATTAGGTAAAGCTAACAAGGGTGCATTAGTCAACTTCCCTTTCAGTAGTTGGAAAGCCTTCTCTTGAGCTTCTCCCCAAGTAAAGCCCACGTTCTTCTTGATGACTTCAGTTATGGGTGCGGCTATGCTACTAAAGTCCTTCACAAATCTCCTATAAAAACTAGCTAGTCCATGAAAGCTCCTAACATTAGCAACACTTGTAGGGCTTGGCCATTCACGGATAGCTCGGATCTTTTCTTCATCAACCTGTATTCCGTTAGCTCCAACAACAAAACCCAAGAATACAAGCTTATCCGTACAAAAGGTGCACTTCTTCAAGTTAGCAAACAATTGTTCTTCTCTAAGTGCATCTAAGACAGATTTCAAATGTTCTAGATGATCCTCCATGCTCTTGCTATAAATGAGTATATCATCAAAGTAAACAACTACAAATTTACCAATGAATGGACGTAGAACATGATTCATGAGTCGCATAAATGTGCTAGGTGCGTTGGACAAACCAAATGGCATGACCATCCACTCATACAACCCATACTTAGTTTTGAAAGCAGTCTTCCACTCATCTCCTTCTTTCATCCTAATTTGATGATAACCACTCTTCAAATCAATCTTAGAAAACATGCAAGAACCATGCAACTCATCTAACATGTCATCTAAACGAGGGATAGGGTGACGATATTTTACCGTTATGTTGTTGACTGCTCGGCAATCAACACACATTCTCCATGTTTTATCCTTCTTGGGCACAAGTAGGACTGGAACAGCACATGGACTCATGCTCTCTCTTACGTACCCTTTCTCCAACAGCTCGTTGACTTGCTTCTCAAGCTTCTTTGTCTCTTCAGGATTGCTTCTATATGCGGGACGGTTAGGTATGGTAGCTCCCGGGACAAAGTCTATTTGATGTTCAATCCCACGAATAGGTGGCAAACCAGGTGGTAGCTCGTCGGGAAAGACATCCTTGTAATCCTGCAAAAGAGACACAACCGTACTAGGTACATGTGGTTCAAGCTCGTTAGTGTTTAAAAGCGCCTCTCTATACCGAAGTAAGATCATAGGCTTCTTTTCAAAGCATGCTTGCTTAATATCATTTGTTCCCACATAGTAACTCTTTTTCCAACTCTCGGTTTTTCTCTCTTTGGCCATTTTAATTTCTGTTTTTCCGGCTTCTTTTGTTTTCTCAATCTTTTCCTCTCCATTGGCCGTTTTTCTTATCTTTTTTTCGGCTTCTTCTCTCCTCTCATTCTTTTTCTTCTTGTCACGCTCTCTTTGCTCATCACTTTCTTTTTGCAACTGACGTTGATCTTCACAAACTTGTGATGGTGACAAGGGTGCCAAGGTGATTACTCTCTTCTTAAGTATAAGTGAATACTTGTTGGTGTAGCCATCATGATGCACTTTCCTATCAAACTGCCACGGCCTTCCTAACAATAGGTGACCAGCTTGCATTGGTGCAACATCACACAACACTTCATCCTCATAGTTGCCAATGCGGAATGCTACCAATACTTGCTTCATCACTCGTACTTCTCCACTATCATTCAGCCATTGTAGTTTGTAAGGCTTAGGGTGTTTTCCCGTGAGTAACCCTAACTTCTCCACCATAGTAGTGCTTGCAACATTAGCACAACTTCCTCCATCTATGATGACACTACACACCTTGTCTTTGACATAGCACCTTGTGTGAAAAATATTTTCTCTTTGAGCCACATCATTTTCCTCTTTTACTTGCACATTCAATGCTCTTCTAGACACAAGAGTAAGCCTCTCAGCAGCTTGGTACTCTTCCTCGGATACTTCCTCCAAAGAAGGCATGCTTTCATGCTCCGAATCTTCTTCTTCAGTTTCAATCTCTCCACTTTCCTTGATCACCATTGCTTGCTTGTTAGGGCATTGACTTGAGATGTGCCCTCTTCCTTGACACTTAAAGCACTTGATGTCACGGTTCCTAGCTGGAGTGACTTCCACTTTCTTTTGAGAATTAGCTTGAGAACTCTCGGATTTATGCTCTACTTTGGCTGCTTGTGGCTTGTCAAACTTCTTTTGGTAGTTTGGCTTCCAAGTAGAATTCGATGTAGCTCTTGTTCTCCCTTCTCCTCTCTTGAGTTGCTTCTCAATTTTCGTTGCCATATGCACCATGTCCTCCAACTCCACATAGTGTTCCAACTCAACTTTGTCTTGAATTTCAGGATTGAGTCCATTCAAGAACCTTGCCATTGTAACTTCTCTATCTTCTTCTATATCAGCTCTTATCATGGCCATCTCCATCTGTTTGAAATACTCCTCCACACTCAAATTTCCTTGCCTCATTCCTTGTAACTTCTTATACAGCTCTCTATAGTAATGACTTGGAACAAATCTCTTCCTCATCACCACTTTCATGTCTTCCCAAGTAGCTATTGGGCGTTCTCTATTTCTCCTCCTGCTTGTCACAAGTTGATCCCACCAAGTTATAGCATAATCAGTGAATTCGGTGATGGCAAGTTTTACCTTCTTTTCTTCGGAGCTATTGTGGCAATCAAACACGAACTCAATCTTCTTCTCCCACTCTAAGTATGCCTCCGGGTCAGAACGACCAGCAAAGGAAGGTATCTTCAGTTTGATACTTCCTATGTTGTCGTCTCTCCTTGGCCTTGCCTCCCTAGGTGGACGGTTTGTTCTTGCTCTCCTAAGACTCCTTGTAGAGCCTACGCCTTCTTCCGACTCAGAATCAGCTCCGCTCGATTCTCCAATAGGTACTCCTCTCCTACGCCTTTGGAGTTCGCCTCGCGTTTGGGGGTTGTCACGAGAATTCTCCACGGCATCCACGCGTAGTTGCAAAGGCTCCATCTGAGCTTGCACCATCCGCTCGAGCTTCCCGGCCAAGGCATCCACTAATAACTTAAGGTCTATGTTTTCCATAGTTTGACCTTCATGCGACATGTTTGCTGCAAGAAAAATTGGTTAGTAAAAAAAATATGGCCTCACAAGCTCACTCCCTTACGTGTATACTCTCAATGTATGGTGCACTCAAGTTCACTCGTGTTTTGCACTCAAATATTTGGCTTTTCTCTCTAAGGTACTCGCACACTCTTGCCTTTTTCCTCTCGTGATACTTGTATGTTCTTACTAAGGCTAGAACGGCCTTGCTTGAGCTCCACGCTTTAACAAACAGAATGTTAAAGTTCCTCTTTGGTCTTTCTTTTAGTCTTGCTCGTCCCCTTTCTTGATCAGCTGTTGCGCCTCCTTAGTTTGCTAGCTTCCCTCGGATTTGCTTCCTCTTTAGCTTGAGACTTCCAATTTAGCTTGCTTCCTCTTTAGCTTGCGGCTTCCTTTTTTTCTTTTTCTTTTCTTTCCTTTTTTTTTCTTTTCTTTTCTTTTCTTTTCTTTTTTTTTTCTTTCTTTTCTTTTCTTTCTTTTCTTGCTTCACTCGTTTGTTTTCCTCTCTTTTCTCTCAAACAGCGAGGAGAGAAAACGAACCAACAAGCAACAAAAAAATAACAAGCAACAAAACGAACCAACAAGAACAAAAATAACAAGGATAATGAACTAAAGTAACAAGCTAAGCTCTGATACCAACTGATATGAATCTCCGCGGAAAAGATTCACAACTCGGACCGTTTGTTACTTTAGAATGGAACAGATCACAACTCACAAGAACTTACACGAACTAAGGCACGAATTTGTACCTCAACCCGCTGCAAGGGCTTCTGAACCTTGACCTATGGTCGTATCACGCCACAAGCGGGGATGGAATATCCGCTTGATAAGTGAAGGATAAATTCTAGCCAAGACGACTCACCAGCCTAAGCAAGAACAAACGAGTATCAAACTCTCAACTAGCCAATGCTAAGTATTTCCGAATTGTGTGTATCCGTTTTATTGCTAGGAGTCCTCTTTATATAGGCTCCCAAAGTACCAAAATATTCCTAAACAAGCTAACTCCTTAAAAGGAATTCAAAGGCTGGCCAAAACTCTCTTTCCTATTCTAAGGAGATTCTGGCCGAACTTATGCAACTAAACAAGGAATAATATAAGCAAATAATATCTAATAGAATAGCTACTAGTTGCACGTCCAAAACAATTAGATGCATGGCCTAAATAGGCTGATTCTTCTTGATTCTCCATGTGCGCATGCATCTAGAAGCTTTCGTGCATGTCAAGCTTCCCATTCAGCCTCCAAAACGTGCATGGGCCTCCCTTGGGTTTCTTGGACGTCCTTGGTCCTCCACGAACTTGCTTGAGCCCAAACTTCATGCATTAGTCCATTGAAATCAGATTGCAACTTCCTAGCTCTTGCTCTTGTCATTGGCCCAATTGGAACTTGAACTTGCTTCGAGTCTACAAGCTTGATAGTTGGTGCATCCGTAGGCTTGCTCACATCACTCCTTGTCATAGGTCGGGTAATTCAAGGTTGCACCACTTAGTTTCTCACTAAAGTATGCAATGGGTCTTCCCTCTTGCATAAGGACAGCTCCAATTCCGATACCAGAAGCATCACACTCTATTTCAAAAGTCTTAGAGAAATTAGGTAAAGCTAACAAGGGTGCATTAGTCAACTTCCCTTTTAGTAGTTGGAAGGCCTTCTCTTGAGCTTCTCCCCAAGTAAAGCCCACATTCTTCTTGATGACTCCAGTTATGGGTGCGGCTATGCTACTAAAGTCCTTCACAAATCTCCTATAAAAACTAGCTAGTCCATGAAAGCTCCTAACATTAGCAACACTTGTAGGGCTTGGCCATTCACGGATAGCTCGGATCTTTTCTTCATCAACCTGTATTCCGTTAGCTCCAACAACAAAACCCAAGAATACAAGCTTATCCGTACAAAAGGTGCACTTCTTCAAGTTAGCAAACAATTGATCTTCTCTAAGTGCATCTAAGACAGATTTCAAATGTTCTAAATGATCCTCCATGCTCTTGCTATAAATGAGTATATCATCAAAGTAAACAACCACAAATTTACCAATGAATGGACGTAGAACATGATTCATGAGTCGCATAAACGTGCTAGGTGCGTTGGACAAACCAAATGGCATGACCATCCACTCATACAACCCATACTTTGTTTTAAAAGCAGTCTTCCACTCATCTCCTTCTTTCATTCTAATTTGATGATAACCACTCTTCAAATCAATCTTAGAAAACATGCAAGAACAATGCAACTCATCTAACATGTCATCTAAACGAGGAATAGGGTGACGATATTTTACCGTTATGTTATTGACTGCTCGGCAATCAACACACATTCTCCATGATCCATCCTTCTTGGGCACAAGTAGGACTGGAACAGCACATGGACTCATGCTCTCTCTCACGTACCCTTTCTCCAATAGCTCGTTGACTTGCTTCTCAAGCTCCTTTGTTTCTTCAGGATTGCTTCTATATGCGGGACGGTTAGGTATGGCAGCTCCCGGAACAAAGTCTATTTGATGTTCAATCCCACGAATAGGTGGCAAACCAAGTGGTAGCTCGTCGGGAAAGACATCCTTGTAGTCCTGCAAAAGAGACACAACCGT
Organism: Hypericum androsaemum; assembly: GCA_963995505.1. Taxonomy (NCBI): domain Eukaryota; kingdom Viridiplantae; phylum Streptophyta; class Magnoliopsida; order Malpighiales; family Hypericaceae; genus Hypericum; species Hypericum androsaemum. The sequence continues at coordinate 8,305,223 of OZ023199.1, forward strand.
ACTAGGTGATGTGAGCAAGCCTAAGGACGCACCTACTATCAAGCTTGTAGACTCGAAGCAAGTTCAAGTTCCACTTGGGCCAATGACAAGAGCACGAGCTAGGAAGTTGCAATCTGACTTCAATGGATTAATGGAAGAAGTTTGGGCTCAATCAAGTGCGTGGAGGACCAAGGACGTCCAGGAAGCCCAAGGGAGGCCCATGCACGTTTTGAAAGCTGAATGGGAGGCTTGACATGCACGTAAGCTTCTAGATGCATGCGCACATGGAGAATCAAGAAGAATCAGCCTATTTAGTCCGTGCATCTATTTGTTTTGGACGTGCACCTAGTAGTTATTCTATTAGATATTATTTGCTTATATTATTCCTTATTAAGTTGAATAAGTTCGGCTAGAATCTCTTTAGAATAGGAAAGAATTTTGGCCAGCCTTAAACTCCTTATTTGGAGTTAGTTTCGTTTAGGAAAGTTGTAAGACATGAGGAGCCTATATAAAGAGGCGTCCCCCTTCAATAAAGGACACAACAATTCGGAAATTGCTTAGCATTGGCTAATTGAGAGTTTTGATACTCGTTTGTTCTTGCTTAGGCTGGTGAGTCGTCTTGGCTAGAATTTGTCTTTCACTTATCAAGCGGATCATCCATCCCCGCTCGTGGCGTGATACGACCTTAGGTCAAGGTTCAGAAGCTCTTGCAGCGTGTTAAGGTTCAATTTCGTGCCTTAGTTCTTGTGAGTTCTTGTGAGTTGTGATCTGTTCCATTCTAAAGTAACAAACGGTCCGAGTTGTGAGTCTTTTCCGCGAAGATTCATATCAGTTGGTATCAGAGCTTAGCTTATTACTTTAGTTCATTATCCTTGTTATTTTTGTTCTTGTTGGTTCGTTTTGTTGCTTGCTATTTTTTTGTTCTTGTTGGTTCGTTTTCTCTCCTCGCTGTTTGAGAGAAAAGAGAGGAAAACAAACCAGTGAAGCAAGAAAAGAAAGAAAAGAAAAGAAAGAAAAAAAAAAGAAAAGAAAAGAAAAGAAAAGAAAAAAAAAAGAAAGAAAAGAAAAAGAAAAAAGGAAGCCGCAAGCTAAAGAGGAAGCAAGCTAAATTGGAAGTCTCAAGCTAAAGAGGAAGCAAATCCGAGGGAAGCTAGCAAACTAAGGAGGCGCAACAGCTGATCAAGAAAGGGGACGAGCAAGACTAAAAGAAAGACCAAAGAGGAACTTTAACATTCTGTTTGTTAAAGCGTGAAGCTCAAGCAAGGCCGTTCTAGCCTTAGTAAGAACATACAAGTATCACGAGAGGAAAAAGGCAAGAGTGTGCGAGTACCTTAGAGAGAAAAGCCAAATATTTGAGTGCAAACACGAGTGAACTTGAGTGCACCATACATTGAGAGTATACACGTAAGGGAGTGAGCTTGTGAGGCCACATTTTTTTTACTAACCAATTTTTCTTGCAGCAAACATGTCGCATGAAGGTCAAACTATGGAAAACATAGACCTTAAGTTATTAGTGGATGCCTTGGCCGGGAAGCTCGAGCGGATGGTGCATGCTCAGATGGAGCCTTTGCAACTACGCGTGGATGCCGTGGAGAATTCTCGTGACAACCTGATATGAATCTCCGCGGAAAAGATTCACAACTCGGACCGTTTGTTACTTTAGAATGGAACAGATCACAACTCACAAGAACTTACACGAACTAAGGCACGAATTTGTACCTCAACCCGCTGCAAGGGCTTCTGAACCTTGACCTAAGGTCGTATCACGCCACAAACGGGGATGGAATATCCGCTTGATAAGTGAAGGATAAATTCTGGCCAAGACGACTCACCAGCCTAAGCAAGAACAAACGAGTATCAAACTCTCAACTAGCCAATGCTAAGTATTTCCGAATTGTATGTGTACGTTTTATTGCTAGGAGTCCTCTTTATATAGGCTCCCAAAGTACCAAAATATTCCTAAACAAGCTAACTCCTTAAAAAGGAGTTCAAAGGCTGGCCAAAACTCTCTTTCCTATTCTAAGGAGATTCTGGCCGAATTATTCAACTAAAATAGGAAATAATCTAAACAAATAATATCTAATAGAATAACAATTAATTGCACGTCCTAACAAGAAGATGCATGGCCTAAATAGGTTGATTCTTGCTGATTCTCCATGTGCGCATGCATCCAGAAGTTGGTGTGCATATTAAGCTTCCAAAAAAGCCTCTATCACGTGCATGGGCTTTGCATGTGCCTCATGCACGTCCTTGCACTTGTACGCACCAACTTGAGCCCAAACTTCTTGCATTAGTCCATTGAAATCAGATTGCAACTTCCTAGCTCGTGCTCTTGTCATTGGCCCAATTGGAACTTGAACTTGCTGCGAGTCTACAAGCTTGATAGTAGGTGCGTCCTTAGGCTTGCTCACATCAGTCCCCTCCTCTTGAAAAGGATTTGTCCTCAAATCATCACCTACATCAAACGGACTCAAGTCAGCCACGTTAAACGAAGCACTTACATTATACTCACCCGGAAGGTCTAGCTTGTAGGCATTATCATTGATGCGTTCGATCACTTGGAATGGACCATCTCCCCGTGGTAGCAACTTTGAACGTCTTTGTACAGGAAAACGCTCCTTCCTCATATGTAGCCAAACCCAATCTCCCGGCTCAAAGACAACCTTGTGCCTTCCTTTGTTTGCTTGCCTTGCATAGTGCTCCGTGCGCTTCTCGATGTTCATTCTTGCTTTCTCATGTAACTGCTTGACAAATTCAGCTTTCTTCTTGCCATCTAAGTTAACTTGCTCACTCGAAGGTAGAGGTGATAAATCCAATGGAGTCAAAGGATTAAATCCATAAACAAGCTCAAATGGTGAGAATTGAGTAGCAGAATGGACAGAACGATTATAAGCAAACTCAACATGAGGCAAACATTCTTCCCAAGTCTTAATGTTATGCTTAATGAGTGCTCTCAAAAGTGTAGACAAAGTCCTATTCACTACTTCAGTTTGACCATCAGTTTGAGGATGACAAGTAGTAGAAAACAACAACTTAGTACCTAACTTGCACCACAAGGTCTTCCAAAAGTAACTTAGGAACTTAGCATCTCTATCAGAGATAATTGTCCTAGGCATGCCATGCAACCTAACAACCTCTCTAAAGAACAAATCAGCAATGTTTGAAGCATCATCAGTCTTATGACATGGAATGAAATGTGCCATCTTAGAAAACCTATCCACTACCACAAAAATTGAATCTCTTCCACGCTTAGTCCTAGGTAGGCCTAACACAAAATCCATAGAGATATCAATCCAGGGCTCACTAGGTATAGGTAGTGGGGTGTACAAACCATGGGGTTTTACCTTTGACTTGGCTTGCTTGCAAGTGATGCAACGACCACAAACTCTCTCAACGTCTCTCTTCATGTGTGGCCAAAAGAAATGATCTTGTAGCATTGCCAAGGTCTTTGCAATTCCAAAATGCCCCATTAAGCCACCTCCATGTGCCTCCTGAATTAGTAATTCTCGCATCGAACAATTAGGCACACAAAGTTTGTTTTCACGAAATAGGTAACCTTCATTACGAAAGAACTTACCAAATGCACTTCTTTCAGTTGATCTAAACAACTCGCCAAAATCAACATCATCAACATACATCTCCTTAATGTGTTCAAAGCCAAGTAGTTTAGCATCAAGAGTTGAGATCAAGGCGTACCTTCGTGATAGTGCATCAGCCACTACATTTTCCTTACCTTGCTTGTAGCGAATGACATAAGGAAATGTCTCAATGAATTCCACCCATCGTGCATGCCTCTTGTTCAGCTTGTGTTGCCCCTTTAAGTGCTTGAGTGACTCATGATCAGTGTGAATCACGAACTCCTTGGGCCACAAATAATGCTGCCATGTCTCCAATGCTCGAACTAGTGCGTACAACTCCTTGTCATAGGTCGGGTAATTCAAGGTTGCACCACTTAGTTTCTCACTAAAGTATGCAATAGGTCTTCCTTCTTGCATAAGGACAGCTCCAATTCCTACACCAGAAGCATCACACTCTATTTCAAAAGTCTTAGAGAAATTAGGTAAAGCTAACAAGGGTGCATTAGTCAACTTCCCTTTCAGTAGTTGGAAAGCCTTCTCTTGAGCTTCTCCCCAAGTAAAGCCCACGTTCTTCTTGATGACTTCAGTTATGGGTGCGGCTATGCTACTAAAGTCCTTCACAAATCTCCTATAAAAACTAGCTAGTCCATGAAAGCTCCTAACATTAGCAACACTTGTAGGGCTTGGCCATTCACGGATAGCTCGGATCTTTTCTTCATCAACCTGTATTCCGTTAGCTCCAACAACAAAACCCAAGAATACAAGCTTATCCGTACAAAAGGTGCACTTCTTCAAGTTAGCAAACAATTGTTCTTCTCTAAGTGCATCTAAGACAGATTTCAAATGTTCTAGATGATCCTCCATGCTCTTGCTATAAATGAGTATATCATCAAAGTAAACAACTACAAATTTACCAATGAATGGACGTAGAACATGATTCATGAGTCGCATAAATGTGCTAGGTGCGTTGGACAAACCAAATGGCATGACCATCCACTCATGCAACCCATACTTAGTTTTGAAAGCAGTCTTCCACTCATCTCCTTCTTTCATCCTAATTTGATGATAACCACTCTTCAAATCAATCTTAGAAAACATGCAAGAACCATGCAACTCATCTAACATGTCATCTAAACGAGGGATAGGGTGACGATATTTTACCGTTATGTTGTTGACTGCTCGGCAATCAACACACATTCTCCATGTTTTATCCTTCTTGGGCACAAGTAGGACTGGAACAGCACATGGACTCATGCTCTCTCTTACGTACCCTTTCTCCAACAGCTCGTTGACTTGCTTCTCAAGCTCCTTTGTCTCTTCAGGATTGCTTCTATATGCGGGACGGTTAGGTATGGTAGCTCCCGGGACAAAGTCTATTTGATGTTCAATCCCACGAATAGGTGGCAAACCAGGTGGTAGCTCGTCGGGAAAGACATCCTTGTAATCCTGCAAAAGAGACACAACCGTACTAGGTACATGTGGTTCAAGCTCGTTAGTGTTTAAAAGTGCCTCCCTATACCGAAGTAAGATCATAGGCTTCTTTGTAAAGCACGCTTGCTTAATATCACTTGTTCCCACATAGTAACTCTTTTTCCAACTCTCGTTTTTTCTCTCTTTGGCCGTTTTAATTTCTGTTTTTCCGGCTTCTTTTGTTTTCTCAATCTTTTCCTCTCCATTGGCCATTTTTCTTATCTTTTTTTCGGCTTCTTCTCTCCTCTCATTCTTTTTCTTCTTGTCACGCTCTCTTTGCTCATCACTTTCTTTTTGCAACTGACGTTGATCTTCACAAACTTGTGATGGTGACAAGGGTGCCAAGGTGATTACTCTCTTCTTAAGTATAAATGAATACTTGTTGGTGTAGCCATCATGATGCACTTTCCTATCAAACTGCCACGGCCTTCCTAACAATAGGTGACCAGCTTGCATTGGTACAACATCACACAACACTTCATCCTCATAGTTGCCAATGCGGAATGCTACCAATACTTGCTTCATCACTCGTACTTCTCCACTATCATTCAGCCATTGTAGTTTGTAAGGCTTAGGGTGTTTTCCCGTGAGTAACCCTAACTTCTCCACCATAGTAGTGCTTGCAACATTAGCACAACTTCCTCCATCTATGATGACACTACACACCTTGTCTTTGACATAGCACCTTGTGTGAAAAATATTTTCTCTTTGAGCCACATCATTTTCTTCTTTTACTTGCACATTCAATGCTCTTCTAGACACAAGAGTAAGCCTCTCAGCAGCTTGGTACTCTTCCTCGGATACGTCCTCCAAAGAAGGCATGCTTTCATGCTCCGAATCCTCTTCTTCAGTTTCAATCTCTCCACTCTCCTTGATCACCATTGCTTGCTTGTTAGGGCATTGACTTGAGATGTGCCCTCTTCCTTGACACTTAAAGCACTTGATGTCACGGTTCCTAGCTGGAGTGACTTCCACTTTCCTTTGAGAATTAGCTTGAGAACTCTCGGATTTATGCTCTACTTTGGCTGCTTGTGGCTTGTCAAACTTCTTTTGGTAGTTTGGCTTCCAAGTAGAATTCGATGTAGCTTTTGTTCTCCCCTCTCCTCTCTTGAGTTGCTTCTCAATTTTCGTTGCCATATGCACCATGTCCTCCAACTCCACATAGTGTTGCAACTCAACTTTGTCTTGAATTTCAGGATTGAGTCCATTCAAGAACCTTGCCATTGTAACTTCTCTATCTTCATCTATATCAGCTCTTATCATGGCCATCTCCATCTGTTTGAAATACTCCTCCACACTCAAACTTCCTTGCCTCATTCCTTGTAACTTCTTATACAGCTCTCTATAGTAATGACTTGGAACAAATCTCTTCCTCATCACCACTTTCATGTCTTCCCAAGTAGCTATAGGGCGTTCTCTATTTCTCCTCCTGCTAGTCACAAGTTGATCCCACCAAGTTATAGCATAATCAGTGAATTCGGTGATGGCAAGTTTTACCTTCTTTTCTTCGGAGCTATTGTGGCAATCAAACACGAACTCAATCTTCTTCTCCCACTCTAAGTACGCCTCCGGGTCAGAACGACCAGCAAAGGAAGGTATCTTCAGTTTGATACTCCCTATGTTGTCGTCTCTCTTTGGCCTTGCCTCCCTAGGTGGACGGTTTGTTCTTGCTCTCCTAAGACTCCTTGTAGAGCCTACGCCTTCTTCCGACTCAGAATCAGCTCCGCTCGATTCTCCAATAGGTACTCCTCTCCTACGCCTTTGGAGTTCGCCTCGCGTTTGGGGGTTGTCACGAGAATTCTCCACGGCATCCACGCGTAGTTGCAAAGGCTCCATCTGAGCTTGCACCATCCGCTCGAGCTTCCCGGCCAAGGCATCCACTAATAACTTAAGGTCTATGCTTCCCATAGTTTGACCTTCATGCGACATGTTTGCTACAAGAAAAATTGGTTAGTAAAAAAAATTATGGCCTCACAAGCTCACTCCCTTACGTGTATACTCTCAATGTAGGGTGCACTCAAGTTCACTCGTGTTTGCACTCAAATATTTGGCTTTTCTCTCTAAGGTACTCGCACACTCTTGCCTTTTTCCTCTCGTGATACTTGTATGTTCTTACTAAGGCTAGAACGGCCTTGCTTGAGCTCCACGCTTTAACAAACAGAATGTTAAAGTTCCTCTTTGGTCTTTCTTTTAGTCTTGCTCGTCCCCTTTCTTGATCAGCTGTTGCGCCTCCTTAGTTTGCTAGCTTCCCTCGGATTTGCTTCCTCTTTAGCTTGAGACTTCCAATTTAGCTTGCTTCCTCTTTAGCTTGAGACTTCCAATTTAGCTTGCTTCCTCTTTAGCTTGCGGCTTCCTTTTTTTCTTTTTCTTTTCTTTCCTTTTTTTTTCTTTTCTTTTCTTTTCTTTTCTTTTTTTTTTCTTTCTTTTCTTTTCTTTCTTTTCTTGCTTCACTCGTTTGTTTTCCTCTCTTTTCTCTCAAACAGCGAGGAGAGAAAACGAACCAACAAGAACAAAAAAATAACAAGCAACAAAACGAACCAACAAGAACAAAAATAACAAGGATAATGAACTAAAGTAACAAGCTAAGCTCTGATACCAACTGATATGAATCTCCGCGGAAAAGATTCACAACTCGGACCGTTTGTTACTTTAGAATGGAACAGATCACAACTCACAAGAACTTACACGAACTAAGGCACGAATTTGTACCTCAACCCGCTGCAAGGGCTTCTGAACCTTGACCTAAGGTCGTGTCACGCCACAAACGGGGATGGAATATCCGCTTGATAAGTGAAGGATAAATTCTGGCCAAGACGACTCACCAGCCTAAGCAAGAACAAACGAGTATCAAACTCTCAACTAGCCAATGCTAAGTATTTCCGAATTGTATGTGTACGTTTTATTGCTAGGAGTCCTCTTTATATAGGCTCCCAAAGTACCAAAATATTCCTAAACAAGCTAACTCCTTAAAAAGGAGTTCAAAGGCTGGCCAAAACTCTCTTTCCTATTCTAAGGAGATTCTGGCCGAATTATTCAACTAAAATAGGAAATAATCTAAACAAATAATATCTAATAGAATAACAATTAATTGCACGTCCTAACAAGAAGATGCATGGCCTAAATAGGTTGATTCTTGCTGATTCTCCATGTGCGCATGCATCCAGAAGTTGGTGTGCATATTAAGCTTCCAAAATAGCCTCTATCACGTGCATGGGCTTTGCATGTGCCTCATGCACGTCCTTGCACTTGTACGCACCAACTTGAGCCCAAACTTCTTGCATTAGTCCATTGAAATCAGATTGCAACTTCCTAGCTCGTGCTCTTGTCATTGGCCCAATTGGAACTTGAACTTGCTGCGAGTCTACAAGCTTGATAGTAGGTGCGTCCTTAGGCTTGCTCACATCACAACCCCCATACGCGAGGCGAACTCCAAAGGCGTAGGAGAGGAGTACCTATTGGAGAATCGAGCGGAGCTGATTCTGGATCTGAAGAAGGCGTAGGCTCTACAAGGAGTCTTAGGAGAGCAAGAACAAACCGTCCACCTAGGGAGGCAAGGCCAAAGAGAGACGACAACATAGGGAGTATCAAACTGAAGATACCTTCCTTTGCTGGTCGTTCTGACCCGGAGGCGTACTTAGAGTGGGAGAAGAAGATTGAGTTCGTGTTTGATTGCCACAATAGCTCCGAAGAAAAGAAGGTAAAACTTGCCATCACCGAATTCACTGATTATGCTATAACTTGGTGGGATCAACTTGTGACTAGCAGGAGGAGAAATAGAGAACGCCCTATAGCTACTTGGGAAGACATGAAAGTGGTGATGAGGAAGAGATTTGTTCCAAGTCACTACTATAGAGAGCTGTATAAGAAGTTACAAGGAATGAGGCAAGGAAGTTTGAGTGTGGAGGAGTATTTCAAACAGATGGAGATGGCCATGATAAGAGCTGATATAGATGAAGATAGAGAAGTTACAATGGCAAGGTTCTTGAATGGACTCAATCCTGAAATTCAAGACAAAGTTGAGTTGCAACACTATGTGGAGTTGGAGGATATGGTGCATATGGCAACGAAAATTGAGAAGCAACTCAAGAGAGGAGAGGGGAGAACAAAAGCTACATCGAATTCTACTTGGAAGCCAAACTACCAAAAGAAGTTTGACAAGCCACAAGCAGCCAAAGTAGAGCATAAATCCGAGAGTTCTCAAGCTAATTCTCAAAAGAAAGTGGAAGTCACTCCAGCTAGGAACCGTGACATCAAGTGCTTTAAGTGTCAAGGAAGAGGGCACATCTCAAGTCAATGCCCTAACAAGCAAGCAATGGTGATCAAGGAAAGTGGAGAGATTGAAACTGAAGAAGAGGATTCGGAGCATGAAAGCATGCCTTCTTTGGAGGAAGTATCCGAGGAAGAGTACCAAGCTGCTGAGAGGCTTACTCTTGTGTCAAGAAGAGCATTGAATGTGCAAGTAAAAGAGGAAAATGATGTGGCTCAAAGAGAAAATATTTTTCACACAAGGTGTGTAGTGTCATCATAGATGGAGGAAGTTGTGCTAATGTCGCAAGCACTACTATGGTGGAGAAGTTGGGGTTGCTCACTGGAAAACACCCTAAGCCTTACAAACTACAATGGCTGAATGATAGTGGAGAAGTACGAGTGATGAAGCAAGTATTGGTAACATTCCGCATTGGCAACTATGAGGATGAAGTGTTGTGTGATGTTGTACCAATGCAAGCTGGTCACCTATTGTTAGGAAGGCCATGGCAGTTTGATAGGAAAGTGCATCATGATGGCTACACCAACAAATACTCATTTATACTTAAGAAGAGAGTAATCACCTTGGCACCCTTGTCACCATCACAAGTTTGTGAAGATCAACGACTTTTGCAACAAGAAAGTGATGAGCAAAGAGAGCGTGACAAAAAGAAAAAGAATGAGAGGAGAGAAGAAGCCGAAAAAAGGATAAGAAAAACGGCCAATGGAGAGGAAAAGATTGAGAAAACAAAAGAAGCCGGAAAAACAGAAATTAAAACGGCCAAAGAGAGAAAAAACGAGAGTTGGAAAAAGAGTTACTATGTGGGAACGAGTGATATTAAGCAAGCATGCTTTGCAAAGAAGCCTATGATCTTACTTTGGTATAGGGAGGCACTTTTAAACAGTAACGAGCTTGAACCACATGTACCTAGTACGGTTGTGTCTCTTTTGCAGGATTACAAGGATGTCTTTCCCGACGAGCTACCACCTGGTTTGCCACCTATTCGTGGGATTGAACATCAAATAGACTTTGTCCCGGGAGCTACCATACCTAACCGTCCCGCATATAGAAGCAATCCTGAAGAGACAAAGGAGCTTGAGAAGCAAGTCAACGAGCTGTTGGAGAAAGGGTACGTAAGAGAGAGCATGAGTCCATGTGCTGTTCCAGTCCTACTTGTGCCCAAGAAGGATAAAACATGGAGGATGTGTGTTGATTGCCGAGCAGTCAACAACATAACGGTAAAATATCGTCACCCTATCCCTCGTTTAGATGACATGTTAGATGAGTTGCATGGTTCTTGCATGTTTTCTAAGATTGATTTGAAGAGTGGTTATCATCAAATTAGGATGAAAGAAGGAGATGAGTGGAAGACTGCTTTCAAAACTAAGTATGGGTTGTATGAGTGGATGGTCATGCCATTTGGTTTGTCCAACGCACCTAGCACGTTTATGCGACTCATGAATCATGTTCTACGTCCATTCATTGGTAAATTTGTAGTTGTTTACTTTGATGATATACTCATTTATAGCAAGAGCATGGAGGATCATCTAGAACATTTGAAATCTGTCTTAGATGCACTTAGAGAAGAACAATTGTTTGCTAACTTGAAGAAGTGCACCTTTTGTACGGATAAGCTTGTATTCTTGGGTTTCGTTGTTGGAGCTAACGGAATACAGGTTGATGAAGAAAAGATCCGAGCTATCCGTGAATGGCCAAGCCCTACAAGTGTAGCTAATGTTAGGAGCTTTCATGGACTAGCTAGTTTTTATAGGAGATTTGTGAAGGACTTTAGTAGCATAGCCGCACCCATAACCGAAGTCATCAAGAAGAACGTGGGCTTTACTTGGGGAGAAGCTCAAGAGAAGGCTTTCCAACTACTAAAAGGGAAGTTGACTAATGCACCCTTGTTAGCTTTACCTAATTTCTCTAAGACTTTTGAAATAGAGTGTGATGCTTCTGGTGTAGGAATTGGAGCTGTCCTTATGCAAGAAGGAAGTCCCATTGCATACTTTAGTGAGAAACTAAGTGGTGCAACCTTGAATTACCCGACCTATGACAAGGAGTTGTACGCACTAGTTCGAGCATTGGAGACGTGGCAGCATTACTTGTGGCCAAAGGAGTTTGTGATTCACACTGATCATGAGTCACTCAAGCACTTAAAGGGGCAACACAAGCTGAACAAGAGGCATGCACGATGGGTGGAATTCATTGAGACATTTCCTTATGTCATTCGCTACAAGCAAGGTAAGGAAAATGTAGTGGCTGATGCACTATCACGAAGGTACGCCTTGATCTCAACTCTTGATGCTAAACTACTTGGCTTTGAACACATTAAGGAGATGTATGTTGATGATGTTGATTTTGGCGAGTTGTTTAGATCAACTGAAAGAAGTGCATTTGGTAAGTTCTTTCGTAATGAAGGTTACCTATTTCGTGAAAACAAACTTTGTGTGCCTAATTGTTCGATGCGAGAATTACTAATCCAGGAGGCACATGGAGGTGGCTTAATGGGGCATTTTGGAATTGCAAAGACCTTGGCAATGCTACAAGATCATTTCTTTTGGCCACACATGAAGAGAGACGTTGAGAGAGTTTGTGGTCGTTGCATCACTTGCAAGCAAGCCAAGTCAAAGGTAAAACTCCATGGTTTGTACACCCCACTACCTATACCTAGTGAGCCCTGGATTGATATCTCTATGGATTTTGTGTTAGACCTACCTAGGACTAAGCGTGGAAGAGATTCAATTTTTGTGGTAGTGGATAGGTTTTCTAAGATGGCACATTTCATTCCATGTCATAAAACTGATGATGCTTCAAACATTGCTGATTTGTTCTTTAGAGAGGTTGTTAGGTTACATGGTATGCCTAGGACAATTATCTCTGATAGAGATGCTAAATTCCTAAGTTACTTTTGGAAGACCTTGTGGTGCAAGTTAGGTACTAAGTTGTTGTTTTCTACTACTTGTCATCCTCAAACTGATGGTCAAACTGAAGTAGTAAATAGGACTTTGTCTACACTTTTGAGAGCACTCATTAAGCATAACATTAAGACTTGGGAAGATTGTTTGCCTCATGTTGAGTTTTCTTATAATCGTTCTGTCCATTCAGCTACTCAATTCTCACCATTTGAGCTTGTTTATGGATTTAATCCTTTGACTCCATTGGATTTATCACCTCTACCTTCGAGTGAGCATGTTAACTTAGATGGCAAGAAGAAAGCTGAATTTGTCAAGCAGTTACATGAGAAAGCTAGAATGAACATCGAGAAGCGCACGGAGCACTATGCAAGGCAAGCAAACAAAGGAAGGCACAAGGTTGTCTTTGAGCCGGGCGATTGGGTTTGGCTACATATGAGGAAGGAGCGTTTTCCTGTCCAAAGACGTTCAAAGTTGCTACCACGGGGAGATGGTCCATTCCAAGTGCTAGAACGCATTAATGATAATGCCTACAAGCTAGACCTTCCGGGTGAGTATAGTGTAAGTGCTTCGTTTAATGTGGCTGACTTGAGTCCGTTTGATGTAGGTGATGATTTGAGGACAAATCCTTTTCAAGAGGAGGGGAATGATGTGAGCAAGCCTAAGGACGCACCTACTATCAAGCTTGTAGACTCGAAGCAAGTTCAAGTTCCGCTTGGGCCAATGACAAGAGCACGAGCTAGGAAGTTGCAATCTGACTTCAATGGATTAATGGAAGAAGTTTGGGCTCAATCAAGTGCGTGGAGGACCAAGGACGTCCAAGAAGCCCAAGGGAGGCCCATGCACGTTTTGAAAGCTGAATGGGAGGCTTGACATGCACGTAAGCTTCTAGATGCATGCGCACATGGAGAATCAAGAAGAATCAGCCTATTTAGTCCGTGCATCTATTTGTTTTGGACGTGCACCTAGTAGTTATTCTATTAGATATTATTTGCTTATATTATTCCTTATTTAGTTGAATAAGTTCGGCTAGAATCTCTTTAGAATAGGAAAGAATTTTGGCCAGCCTTAAACTCCTTATTTGGAGTTAGTTTCGTTTAGGAAAGTTGTAAGACATGAGGAGCCTATATAAAGAGGCATCCCCCTTCAATAAAGGACACAACAATTCGGAAATTGCTTAGCATTGGCTAATTGAGAGTTTTGATACTCGTTTGTTCTTGCTTAGGCTGGTGAGTCGTCTTGGCTAGAATTTATCTTTCACTTATCAAGCAAATCATCCATCCCCGCTCGTGGCGTGATACGACCTTAGGTCAAGGTTCAGAAGCTCTTGCAGCGGGTTAAGGTTCAATTTCGTGCCTTAGTTCTTGTGAGTTCTTGTGAGTTGTGATCTGTTCCATTCTAAAGTAACAAACGGTCCGAGTTGTGAGTCTTTTTCGCGAAGATTCATATCACTAGGTACATGTGGTTCAAGCTCGTTAGTGTTTAAAAGCGCCTCTCTATACCGAAGTAAGATCATAGGCTTCTTTTCAAAGCATGCTTGCTTAATATCACTTGCTCTTACATAGTAACTCTTTTTCTAACTCTCGGTTTTTCTCTCATTGGCCGTTTTAATTTCTGTTTTTCCGGCTTCTTTTGGTTTCTCAATCTTTTCTTCTCCATTGGCCATTTTTCTTATCTTTTTTTCGGCTTCTTCTCTCCTCTCAATCTTTTTCTTTTTGTCACGCTCTCTTTGCTCATCACTTTCTTTTTGCAACTGTTGTTGATCTTCACAAACTTGTGATGGTGACAAGGGTGCCAAGGTGATTACTCTCTTCTTAAGTATAAATGAATATTTGTTGGTGTAGCCATCATGATGCACTTTCCTATCAAACTGCCATGGCCTTCCTAACAATAGATGACCAGCTTGCATTGGTACAACATCACACAACACTTCATCCTCATAGTTGCCAATGCGGAATGTTACCAATACTTGCTTCATCACTCGTACTTCTCCACTATCATTCAGCCATTGTAGTTTGTAAGGCTTAGGGTGTTTTCCAGTGAGTAACCCTAACTTCTCCACCATAGTAGTGCTTGCGACATTAGCACAACTTCCTCCATCTATGATGACACTACACACCTTGTCTTTGACATAGCACCTTGTGTGAAAAATATTTTCTCTTTGAGCCACATCATTTTCTTCTTTTACTTGCACATTCAATGCTCTTCTAGACGCAAGAGTAAGCCTCTCAGTAGCTTGGTACTCTTCCTCGGATACGTCCTCCAAAGAAGGCATGCTTTCATGCTCCGAATCCTCTTCTTCAGTTTCAATCTCTCCACTTTCCTTGATCACCATTGCTTGCTTGTTAGGGCATTGTCTTGAGATGTGCCCTCTTCCTTGACACTTAAAGCACTTGATGTCACGGTTCCTAGCTGGAGTGACTTCCACTTTCCTTTGAGAATTAGCTTGAGAACTCTCGGATTTATGCTCTACTTTGGCTGCTTGTGGCTTGTCAAACTTCTTTTGGTAGTTTGGCTTCCAAGTAGAACTCGATGTAGCTCTTGTTCTCCCCTCTCCTCTCTTGAGTTGCTTCTCAATTTTCGTTGCCATATGCACCATGTCCTCCAACTCCACATAGTGTTGCAAGTCAACTTTGTCTTGAATTTCAGGATTGAGTCCATTCAAGAATCTTGCCATTGTAACTTCTCTATCTTCATCTATATCAGCTCTTATCATGGCCATCTCCATCTGTTTGAAATACTCCTCCACGCTCAAATTTCCTTGCCTCATTCCTTGTAACTTCTTATACAGCCCTCTATAGTAATGACTTGGAACAAATCTCTTCCTCATCACCACTTTCATGTCTTCCCAAGTAGCTATAGGGCGTTCTCCATTTCTCCTCCTGCTTGTCACAAGTTGATCCCACCAAGTTATAGCATAATCAGTGAATTCGGTGATGGCAAGTTTTACCTTCTTTGCTTCGGAGCTATTGTGGCAATCAAACACGAACTCAATCTTCTTCTCCCACTCTAAGTACGCCTCCGGGTCAGAACGACCAGCAAAGGAGGGTATCTTCAGTTTGATACTCCCTATGTTGTCGTCTCTCTTTTGCCTCGCCTCCCTAGGTGGGCGGTTTGTTCTTGCTCTCCTAAGACTCCTTGTAGAGCCTACGCCTTCTTCAGATTCAGAATCAGCTCCGCTCGACTCTCCAATAGGTACTCCTCTCCTACGCCTTTGGAGTTCGCCTCGCGTTTGGGGGTTGTCACGAGAATTCTCCACGGCATCCACGCGTAGTTGCAAAGGCTCCATCTGAGCTTGCACCATCTGCTCGAGCTTCCCGGCCAAGGCATCCACTAATAACTTAAGGTCTATGCTTCCCAAAGTTTGACCTTCATGCGACATGTTTACTACAAGAAAAATTGGTTAGTAATAAAAAAATTATGGCCTCACAAGCTCACTCCCTTACGTGTATACTCTCAATGTAAGGTGCACTCAAGTTCACTCGTGTTTGCACTCAAATATTTGGCTTTTCTCTCTAAGGTACTCGCACACTCTTGCCTTTTTCCTCTCGTGATACTTGTATGTTCTTACTAAAGCTAGAACAGCCTTTGCTTGAGCTTCACGCTTTAACAAACAGAATGTTAAAGTTCCTCTTTTGGCCTTTCTTTGCTTTTTTAGTCTTGCTTGTCCCTTTTCTTGATCAGCTACTGCGCCTTCTTTAGTTCGCTAGCTTCCTTTTTGATTGTGCTTCCTCTTTAGCTTGCTCGCTGCCTATTCTACTTTGCTTCCTCTTTTTTTTTCACGCACTTTTCTCTCTTTTCTTTTCTTTTCTTTTCTTTTCTTTTCTTTCTTTTCTTTTCTTTTCTGTTTTTGCTTCACTCGTTTGTTTTCCTCTCTTTTCTCTTGAACAGCGAAGAACCTCACGGATTAGCAAGCAAAAAAACGAACCCCCAAAAAAAAAAGAACAAGAATAACAAGGATAATGAACTAAAGTAACAAGCTAAGCTCTGATACCAAATGATATGAATCTCAGTGGAAAAGACTCACAACTCGGACCGTTTGTTACTTCAGAATGGAACAGATCACAACTCACAAGAACTCACAAGAACTAAGGCGCGAAATTGAACCTTAACCCGCAGCAAGAGCTTCTGAACCTTGACCTAAGGTCGTATCACGCCACGAGCGGGGATGGATGATCCGCTTGATAAGTGAAAGATAAATTCCAGCCAAGACGACTCACCAGCCTAAGCAAGAACAAACGAGTATCTAAACTCACAATTAGCCAATGCTAAGTAATTCTCCGAATAGTTATATCTTTATTGAATGAGGATGCCTCTTTATATAGGCTCCATAAGTCTTTCAACTTCCTAAACGAAAACTAACTCCAAATAAGGAGTTCAAGGCTGGCCAAAATTCTCCTTCCTAATTTAAAGGGATTCTGGCCGAAATATTCAACTAAGTAGGAAAACAATCTAAACATAGATAACTAATAGACTATCTAGTAAATATCACGTCCTAAAACATAGTAGATGCAATTCCTAAAATTTAGGGACGCATGTCCAAGATAAGCTTGAAATTTACGTGCGCATGCATCCAGGAGATTGCGTGCATCTCAAACTTCCCATTTAGCTTCCAAAACGTGCATGGGCCTCCCTTGGACTTCTTGGACGTCCTTGGTCCTCCACGCACTTGCTTGAGCCCAAACTTCTTGCATTAGTCCATTGAAGTCAGATTGCAACTTCCTAGCTCTTGCTCTTATCATTGGCCCAATTGGAACTTGAACTTGCAGCGAGTCTACAAGCTTGATAGTAGGTGCGTCCTTAGGCTTGCTCACATCATTGTGAGTCATCCTTCTTTGATGCGGTCAAGGCCAACTTGCGCAAGACCCCACAGTACTCATCCTCCTCTTTTGAATACTCTTGGTCCTCATCCCCACTCTCTTCAACTGGTGCGCACAAGTAAGCTCCCGAAGATTCACCCTCCTCATCTTCCTTTTCACACAACTGAGTGTATTTCCTCTTGGGACAATCGCTAGACTTATGCCCCATCTCATTGCACTTGTAACAACGAATCACCGAGCTCGTGTCAGCTTCCTTTCCCTTTCTTTGCACCACCTCAGGGGTAGGCTTCTTAGTAGGGGGCCTAGGAGCCATTGATTGGGGTGCACTCCTCTCAACTCCTCTCGCAGGACTAGAAGTCTGGCCAGGGCCTGAAAGGGGGGGTGCGAATGGCTTCTTCCTCTTCAAGGCAGCCCCGATCTTTCTAGCTTTGGCACACGCATCGTTGAAAAACAAAAACGTGTCAAACTCCATCTTGCTCTTGATCTCATAACTGAGGCCCTCAACAAACCGTGCAATCATCTGATCCTCATTCTCCTCTACATTATTACGGGATGCCAGCCTCACGAACTCAGAAGTGTACTCATCAACAGATCTATTACCTTGAGTGCAAGTGAGGAATTGTGAGTACAAGGTCTGATGGTAGTCAACCGGAAGGAATCTTTCACGTAGAGCTTGCTCCATAGTAGGCCAGTCACGGATAGGGCGACCTCCTCTCCTTCTCCGAGATTCCTGTTCCTTTCTCCACCACACCGCGGCTCCGGATTCAAGTTTGAAGGCTACATAACTGACCTTCTGCTCCTCCGTAAGGTCCATACAGTCAAAATACTTCTCAACTGAGTCTAGCCAATTCAGAAACCCCTCAACATCAACGTCACCGAAGAACTTTTCAATGTTCATCTTAAAAGGGCGATCCACCCTTCTATACTCTCCTCCACGCTCATAATCCTCCCTATTGGCTTCTCTTCTAGGAGCACGTCCTAGATCACCACGTCGACCACCTCCTCTACCTCGTCCTCTCATCCCTATCCCTCCCCTTCTCACATAAAGGGTAGCATCAGAATCTGCATCCTCCTCGTCCTCTCTTAAATCATTACGTACTTCAGCTGGAGGGGGCTGCCCTACGGGTGGTTGCACCGCAAGGTTGTCCAGGCGTGTAAGGATTGCCTGAATCGCCGCCTCCATTTGAGTGAATCTCTGATTCATGTCGGGTCTTGGGATGTCATTAGGATCGGCCATAGTGCATCGGCTTTTGGTGGTGCTAGGTGGTTAAAACGAGACTTGGATCAGGAGATCACGAAGTCTTGTGGATCGGCTCGTAGATGGGGTCTCTCTCAGCTCACCAGGTGATAACGTGCTCTCAATCTCAACGTAGAAGCTGAGATGGATCTCACTCAAGCTCTGATACCACTTGACGTAGCTAGAAGCGACGCGGATGAGTTCTGGAATTAAATTTGATCAACAAGATAAACCTTCAGCCAAATCCTTCCGATTTTGATTGAAGATTGGCCTAAGGGTTTAGGCAGCCAGCAAAGGGCAAGGGTTCTAACACAACATATGCGAATCCATGCATAAAAGGGAGTTAAACTCACGGAAGGTTTTGGGATTCAATTCTGACTTCTTTATTCAGGGAAACAAGTTTAAATAGGCCAGGCATGACCTTTCAAATGATGGTGGCAGTTACAAATCCGTTCCAGCTGCCACAAATGCTAACATTAGCCTTTAAGGCGTTACAAATGCTAGCTAAGGCCTTAAAGGCATTTATGTCTCACATCGAATGGCTGCATACAGCCATGCGCACGTTAAATCCAGCCATGCATACGTAAAACAAAACCAAGGTCAACACAACTGGGTACGATGTGCACAAACGCACTTATTCAAACTTGATAAAATAAAGATGTCCTACATCACACAGCTTCCTCCATCAATAATGACGCTACACACCTTGCCCTTGACATAACACCTTGTGTGGAAAATATTCTCTCGTTGTGCATCATCTTCTCCTTCTTTTGCTTGCAAGTTCAAAGCCCTTCTTGTCACCAAAGTGAGTGCTTCAGTAGCTTGGAATTCCTCCTCGGAAAGATCTTCCAATGAGGGCATGCTTCCATGGTCTGAGTCTTCTCCTTCTGTCTCGACCTCCCCGCTCTCTCTAAGCACCATAACCTGCTTGTTAGGACATTGACTTGCTATGTGCCCCCTTCCTTGACATTTAAAGCACCTAATGTCTCCATTTCTTGTAGGAGGGGCTTCCACTTTCTTTTGAGAGCTGGTATTAGAACTCTCGGTCTTGTGTTCTACTTTCGTCGCCTGTGGCCTATCAAACTTCTTTGAATAATTCAGCTTCCAAGTAGCACTTGATGTAGCTCGTGTTCCTCCCCCTTTCTTCATTTGTTTCTCTATCTTGTTGGCCATATGAACCATATCTTCCAATTCGACGTAGTGTTATAGCTCCACTTTGTCTTGAATTTCAGGATTTAGTCCATTCAAGAACCTAGCCATAGTGGCTTCACGATCCTCCTCTACGTTGGCTCGTATCATGGCCATCTCCATCTGCTTATAGTAATCTTCCACACTCATACTTCCTTGTCGCAGCCCTTGTAACTTTTTAAAAAGATCACGGCAGTAATGACTAGGAACAAAGCGTTTTCTCATCACAACTTTCATCTCCTCCCATGTCTCTATGGTATATTCTCTGTTACGTCTCCTGTTTCTGACAAATTGATCCCACCAAGTTATAGCATAGTCAGTAAATTCAGTCACAGCCAGCTTTACCTTCTTTGCCTCGGAACAATTGTGACAATCAAACACAAATTCAATCTTCTTCTCCTATTCAAGATAAGCCTCCGGATCAGAATGACCTGCAAAGGAAGGTATTTTTAACTTGATGCTTCCCAAATTGTCATTTCCTCTCCGCCTGGCCTCCTTATGTTGGCGTTCATTCCTCAACCTCCTAACATTCCTTGTGGAGCCTACGTCCTCATCAAAGTCAGACTCATCTCCACTCATTCCTCCCATAGGTGCTATTCTTTTTTGGGCATGAGGTATGCTTTGTGGTTGTTGGCTAGCACGTGAATTCTCTATGATATCCAGGCGTTGGTGTATTTGCTCAACCTCCGCTCTCATCATTTGTTGGAGTTTCCCCGTTAAGGCCTACACAAATACCTTAGGGTCAACATTGCCCAAAGTTCCGTCACTTTCTCCTTCGTTTTCGTGAGACATGTTGCTGCAAGAAAATTGGTGAGTTAAAATAATAATGGACCTCACCAATCACTCCCTTACGTGTTTACCCTCAAAGTATGTTGCACTTGGCTTCACTCGTGTTTACACTCAACTATTTGGCTCTTTTCTCTCTAATGTGCTCACCACTCTTGCCTTTTTCCTCTCGTGACACTCTTGTTGGTTCTTGCGGAGCTAGTAGAGATTAGCTTGGCCTTCGCACACTTTAGTTGCCGAGTCCTCTTCTTTCTTCTTTTTGTGTCTTTTTTTTGTTTTTTTTATCAGATTACACAACCAAGAACAACTAAGTCACGAATCTGAGTACCAAACTACTACGGCAAAACAAATCAGAATACTAGAATAAACAAAGCGTTAAACAAAAGGATAGAAGGCCTAAAGTAGAGCCAAAGCTCTAATACCAAATGATATGAATCCCGTCAGGAACTCGCAACAACTCGGACCGTCTACTCTAGGATGATGGTTGATCTTGACCCATCGCTTTGCGCCTTGCACTGAACCTCAGTGTTGGTTAACTTTGACCCGTAGCAATGGTGAGAACGCGAACCTTGATCTTGAAATGGATACGCCACAAACAGAGATTGGAATTCCGTTTGATAAGTACAAACGCCCTAGCTAAGCAATCCAGCCCGCAAGAACAACCCGAGTATCAAAACTCACGAATTTTCTTATGCCAAAAAGTGATGCCTTTATTGAATTCGTGGCCCTCCTTATATAGAGGTTAAAACTGGCCTGGATAGACTCCAAAGTCAACAAGATAAGTTCTGAAGAGCTCCAAACTTATCATACTACTTAAACTAGTTCTAAAACGAATGTTTATCCTAAGAATTGAAAAATACAATCATTATCCACTATTGGATAACTCTTATTCCTAAAAAGTTATAAAAAGTTTGGATAACTCTTATTCCTAAAAAGTAGGAATCTTGGTTCTACTCCTTTAGGCTTCCAAAACAACTCCAATCACGTGCATGGGCTTTGCATGGACGTCCACGGGCTTACACGAACTGGTTGTAGTCCAAATCCTTGGAATTAATCCGTTGAGCTCAGCTTGAAGCGTCTTTGCTCTTGCTCTTGTGATTGGTCCAAGTGGAACTCGAACTGGTTGTGGGTCTTGTAGCTCCATAGTGGACGTGTTCACATGATTCCCCCCCTCTTGAAAAGGATTTGCCCTCAAATCCTTGCATCCGTCATGCTTTTGCCAACTCACAACCATGCTGGTGCAAGATGAACTCTTTGAACGTCGTGGCTGCACGTGATACCTTCCTTTCCAACAGAACAAGTACTTTGATCTTAAAGAATCTGAAGTCATCTCCAACTCAAAAGCAAAAGCCCTACTAATCCGTTTAAGCCTTTCTTTGATCTTCAAACTATTCCAGATGTTGATCAACGATGAACCTCCAACATAATTAAACTCGACCACACCTAAGAAGTCAATATGTTCAACATGTAAATCAGGAGACATGTAAGATATGGGTTGGACATCTTCCTTGTCAACTAAAACAACAAGTTCTTCTTGTTCACCATCAATAGCAGTTGAGCACTTCTTCATATGAACAACATCCTCCAATTCTGATTCATTGAACAACTCTCTCAAGTAAAGAAGTGACATGGCATGGTCATCAAAACATTCTCCATCGAACAAGTCAATAGAATATTCACCAAATTCCTCCCATGTCAAAACCTCTTCTTCAACAATCACTTCAGGTGTAACCTCCAAATCGTCAGAACTACATACCTTCCACTCAATGTCGTGCTTAGTGTTAATGGTGTTCTCCCTCTTTCCATTGACTTCTCCAACAAAATTAGCTCCTGAATTCTTCTCATCTTTGACCCTCATCCTCCTTTGTTGAATTTGTCTTCCGCTACAGACATTAGGAACATCATGTATCCTCTCTTGTTTGCACACTATTCGGTCCACCTTTTCGCTGAGCTTCTTGACCTCCGTTCTCATTATATGCCTCATCCCACTAAGAAGGGCGTCCATAAACGTGTGTGGATCACCAACCAATGGTGCAACACCTTCAAAGGATCTTCTTGAGTAGTTATAAGACATTCTTGCAGATTCTCTTTGTTTCTACTTTCAACTTTTCTTTTCTTTTTTTGATTTTTTTTCAGCCTTCTTTCTTCTTCTTTTCTTGGCTGCCTTCTTCTCTATCTTTCTTTTTTTCAGAATTTTTTTCCTCTTTTTTTATTTTTTTTCTTTCTGATCAGAATACACGACTTAGGACACTAAAGTCATGAATCTGAAATACCAAACAAATAAAGACAATAAATGTAAAGATATAAGGTCTAAAGTAGAACCTAAGCTCTGATACCAAATGATATGAATCCCGTCAGGAACTCGCACCAACTCGGACCGTCTACTTTAGGATGATGGTTGATCTTGACCCGTCGCTTTGCGCCTTGCACCGAACCTTAGTGTTGGTTAACTTTGACCCGTAGCAATGGTGAGAACGCGAACTTTGATCTTGAATTGAATACGCCACAAACGGAGATGGGAATTCCGTTTGATAAGTACAAACGCCCTAGCTAAGCAATCCAGCCCGCAAGAACAACCCGAGTATCAAAACTCACGAATTTTCTTATGCCAAAAAGTGATGCCTTTATTGAATTCGTGGCCCTCCTTATATAGAGGTTAAAACTGACCTGGATAGACTCCAAAGTCAACAAGATAAGTTCTGAAGAGCTCCAAACTTATCTTACTACTTAAACTAGTTCTAAAACGAATGTTTATCCTAAGAATTGAAAAATAAAATCATTATCCACTATTGGATAACTCTTATTCCTAAAAAGTTATAAAAAGTTTGGATAACTCTTATTCCTAAAAAGTAGGAATCTTGGTTCTACTCCTTTAGGCTTCCAAAACAACTCCAATCACGTGCATGGGCTTTGCATGGACGTCCACGGGCTTACACGAACTGGTTGTTGTCCAAATCCTTGGAATTAATCCGTTGAGCTCAGCTTGAAGCATCTTTGCTCTTGCTCTTGTGATTGGTCCAAGTGGAACTCGAACTGGTTGTGGGTCTTGTAGCTCCATAGTGGACGTGTTCACATCACTTGGTCGACGTATGAGCAAGAGTTCTATGCTTTCTTTAGAGCTCTCAAGACGTGGGAGCACTACTTGGTAGGAAAAGAATTCGTGTTGTACACGGATCATAAGGCTCTTAAGTTTTTGAATGATCAGTCCAAGCTGACCAACCATATGCATGCTAGATGGAGCACGTACTTGCAAAAGTTCCCATTTAAGATTGCGCACAAGAGCGGGAGTCAAAATGTGGTGGCTGATGCATTGAGTAGACGAATGCATCTCCTTGTTGAGTTGAAAGGATCAATCACACCGTTTGACTGTTTGAAAGAACTTTATGAAGATGACGAAGATTTCGGAGACGTATGGCAACAATGCAAGAACGGGAAGGCGGTGGAAGACTATTTTGTACACGATGGTTTTCTTATAAAAGGAAACCAACTATGCATTCCCAAGACATCACTCCGTGAGCAACTAATGTGGGAGATGCACGGAGGGGGGCTTTCGTCTCATTTGGGAAGAGACAAGACCTTGGCAGCTTTGATTTCACGTTTCTACTGGCCTAAGATGAGCAAAGAAGTGGCCAAAATGGTGAAACATTGTAGAGTTTGACAAGAGACCAATGGTAGGGTGCATAACACGGGCCTCTACACGCCATTACCCGTTCCAAAGGCCATATGGGAAGACCTCAGCATGGATTTCGTACTCGGCTCACCCCGCACCCCTCGTGGTGCGGATTCTATCTTTGTTGTTGTGGACAGGTTGTCAAAGATGGCTCGCTTCATTCCTTGCAAGAAGACAAACGATGCGCATGCAGTGGCAAGGCATTTCTTCAAGGAAGTCGTAAGACTACACGGAGTCCCGCGAACAATCACTTCTGACCTAGATGTGAAGTTCTTAGCCAGTTTTTGGAAGACGCTTTGGAAGATGTTTGATGCAACCTTGCAATTTAGCACTTCAGCTCACCCACAAACGGATGGACAGACCGAAGCAACAAATAGAACTCTTGGTAACTTGCTACGGAGTTTATGTCATGAGAAGAAGAGGCAATGGGATATGGCTTTGCCAATTGCCGAATTTGCTTATAATGGCGCAGCTCATCGCGTGACAGGAAGATCACCATTCTCTTTGGTTTACACTAAAGAGCCTAATCACTTAGTGGACGTATCCTCAGTTCCGAGACCTACTAAAGGCAATCCGCTGGCAATAACCTATGCGGAGCAAGCCCAAGCAGTTATTGATGATGTTCGGTTGAGGTTGGAAGAGGCTTATAGCAAGGAGAAGGCGCGAGTTGATGAGCATAGGCGTGTTCAAATCTTTCAGCCAGGCGAGCAAGTCATGGTTCACTTCAGAAAGGAAAGGATGCCGAGCAATATGGGAGGCAAATTGCAAGCTCAGAAATTTGGACCATACAAGATCCTTAGGCGCATCAATGATAATGCGTAGGTAGTTGACCTTCCGGAGGAGTTTGGCGTGTCAAAGAGCTTCAATGTGGCAGATTTGACACCGTACTATGATTTTCAAGAAGGGAAGGATGACGTAGGGACGTCCTTATTAGTTTTATCTTTGTTCTTGTACTGATCGGGATATTAAGCTCATTCGAATAGTTAATAAGGTCTAAGTACCAATTATGTGGGGTAGGGGAAATAAATGGCTGTCTTAATCAGCTTGTAGACGGGTCATAAATTTTCACTCGTTTGGAGTTACGGGCACCAAAATATATCAAATCGAAGATAATTTTATGATCTATCCACTAGTTTTTATATGGTAAGAAATGCCAATGGTTTGACCCCCAAAATTGGCTTTATAAAGAAGTTATAAAGGTTTTAAAAGCCCATTCAGGATATCTCTTGTTTATTTGCTTTTTATGGCATGTTAGGGCCCTTTTCGGGCCATTTCGGGCCCTTTTTGGGGCTTTTTGGGCCTTTTTCGGACCCTTTTCTCATTTCCTTTATCTCCATTACTTCTTGTGCTGCTCCCTCACTCCCCCTCATATTATTCTTGACTAGTTAAGGATATCTCTTGTTTATTCTCTTTTTATGACATGTTAGGGCCCTTTTCTGGCAATTTCTAGCCCTTTTTTGGACTTTTTAGGTCCTTTTTAAGACCCTTTTCTCATTTCCTTTAATGCCATTGCTTCTACTATTGTTCCTTAACTCTGCCACATGTTCTTCTTGAATTGTTTAAGATATCTCTTGTTTATTCCTTTTTTATGGCATGTAAGAGCCCTTTTTGGGCCATTTTGAGCCCTTAAAAACCCTCACAACTTCGACGGGTCATAAATTTTGACTCCTTTGGAGTTACGGGAACCATAATATATCAAATCGAAGATAATTTTATGATCTATCTGCTAGTTTTCCTAGGGCGTGAAATGCAAATGGTTTGACCCCCAAATTCAGCTTTATAAAGAAGTTATGAGAGTTTTAAAGGCTCATTTTAGGCTTTTCGGGCCTTTTTTGGACCCTTTTCTCATTTCCTTGATTGCGATTGCTTCTTGTGCATCTTCTTCACTCTGCCACATGTTCTTATTTACTAGTTTATGATATCTCTTATTTATTCAATTTTTATGCCATGTTAGGACCCTTTTCGGGCCATTTCGGGCCCCTTTTTGGGGCTTTTTGGGTCTTTTTCAGACCCTTTTCTCATTTCCTTTATCTCCATTACTTCTTGTACTGCTCCCTCACTCCTTCCCAAATTATTCTTGACTAGTTTAGGATATCTCTTGTTTATTCTCTTTTTATGGCATAACTAGTTTAGGATATCTCTTGTTTATTCTCTTTTTATGCCATGTTAGGACCCTTTTTGGGCCATTTCAGGCCCATTTTTGGGGCTTTTTGGGTCTTTTTTAGACCCTTTTCTCATTTCCTTTATCTCCATTACTTCTTGTACTGCTCCCTCACTCCTTCTCAAATTATTCTTGACTAGTTTAGGATATCTCTTGTTTATTCTCTTTTTATGACATGTTAGGGCCCTTTTCAGGCCCTTTTTGGGACTTTTGGATCCTTTTTAGGACCCTTTTCTCATTTCCTTTAACGCCATTGCTTCTACTATTGTTCCTTAACTCTACCACATGTTCTTCTTGACTTGTTTAAGATATCTCTTTCTTATTCCTTTTTTATGGCATGTAAGAGTCCTTTTCGGGCCAATTTGGGCCCTTAAAAATCCTCACAACTTCGACGGGTCATAAATTTTAACTCGTTTGGAGTTACGGGCATCATAATATATCAAATCGAAGATAATTTTATGATCTATCGGCTCATTTTCCTAGGGCGTGAAATGCAAATGGTTTGACCCCTAAATTTAGCTTTATTAAGAAGTTATGAGAGTTTTAAAGGCCCCTTTTAGGCTTTTCAGGCCTTTTTTGGACCCTTTTCTCATTTCTTTGATTGCCATTGCTTCTTGTGCATCTTCTTCACTCTGCCACATGTTCTTCTTTACTAGTTTAGGATATCTATTATTTATTCACTTTTTATGGTTCCGGCCCTTTTCGGGCCATTTGGGGTCCTTAAAAACCCTCACAACTTCGACGGGTCATAAACTTTGACTCGTTTGGAGTTACGGACACCATAATATATCAAATCAAAATAATTTTATGATCTATCCGCTCGTTTTCCTAGGGCGTGAAATGCCAATGGTTTGACCACCAAATTCAGCTTTATAAAGAAGTTATAAGAGTTTTAAAGGCCCATTTTAGGCTTTTCGAGCATTTTTTGGACCCTTTTCTCATTTCCTTGATTGCCATTGCTTCTTGTGCATCTTTTTCACTCTGCCACATGTTCGTATTTACTATTTTAGGATATCTCTTATTTATTCAATTTTTATGGCATGTTAGGACCATTTTGGGCCATTTCGGGCCCCTTTTTGGGGTTTTTTCTGCTTTTTTGGACCCTTTTCTCATTTTCTTTATCTCCATTACTTCTTGTGCTGCTCTCTCACTCCTCCACATATTATTCTTGACTAGTTTAGGATATCTCTTATTTATTCTCTTTTTATGGCATGTTAGGGCCATTTTCTAGCCATTTCTGGCCCTTTTTGGGGCTTTTTGGGTCTTTTTTAGGACCCTTTTCTCATTTTCTTTAACGCCATTGCTTCTACTATTATTCCTTAACTCCGCCAAATGTTCTTCTTAACTTGTTTAAGATATCTCTTGCTTATTCCTTTTTTATGCCATCTAAGAGCCCTTTTGGGACCATTTTGGGCCCTTAAAAACCCTCACAACTTTGACGAGTCATAAATTTTGATTTGTTTGGAGTTACGGGCACTATAATATATCAAATCAAAGATAATTTTATGATCTATCCGCTCGTTTTCCTAGGGCATGAAATGCCAATGGTTTGAGCCCCAAATTCAGCTTTACAAAGAAGTTATTAGAGTTTTAAAAGCCCTTTTTTGGCTTTTCGGGCCTTTTTTGGACCCTTTTCTCATTTCCTTGATTGCCATTGCTTCTTGTGCATCTTCTTCATTCTGCCACATGTTCTTATTTACTAGTTTAGGGTTTCTCTTATTTATTAAGTTTTTATGGCATGTTAGGGCCGTTTTCTGGCCATTTTGGCCCTTTTTTAGGCTTTTTGAGTCCTTTTTAGGACCCTTTTCTCATTTCCTTTAACGCCATTGCTTTTACTATTGTTCCTTAACTCCGCCACATGTTCTTCTTGACTTGATTAAAATATCTCTTGCTTATTCCTTTTTTATGGCATGTAAGAGCCCTTTTCGGGCCATTTTGGGCCCTTAAAAACCCACACAACTTCGACGAGTCACAAATTTTGACGTGTTTCGAGTTACGGGCACCATAATATAGCAAATCAAAGATAATTTAATGATCTATCCACTAGTTTTCCTAAGGCGTGAAATGCCAATGGTTTGACCCCCAAATTCAGCTTTATAAAGAATTTATGAGAGTTTTAAAGGCCCCTTTTAGGCTTTTTGGGCCTTTTTTGGACCCCTCTCATTTCCTTGATTGCCATTGCTTCTTATGCATCTTCTTCACTCTGCCACAAGTTATTCTTTACTAGTTTAGGATATCTATTATTTATTCACTTTTTATGGCATGTTAAGGCCTTTTTAGGGCCATTTCGGGCCCCTTTTTGGGTCTTTTTGGGACGCTTTTCTCATTTCCTTTATCTCCATTACTTCTTATGCTGCTCCCTCACTCCTTCACATATTATTCTTGACTAGTTTAGGGTATCGCTTGTTTATTCTCTTTTTATGGCATGTTAGGACCCTTTTCTGGCCATTTCAGGCCCTTTTTTGGGCGTTTTGGGTCCTTTTTAGGACCCTTTTCTCATTTCCTTTAAGGCCATTACTTTTACTATTGTTCCTTAACTCCGCCACATGTTCGTCTTGACTTGTTTAAGATATCTCTTGGTTATTCCTTTTTTATGGCATGTAAGAGCCCTTTTCGGGCCATTTTGGGCCCTTACAAACACTCACAACATCGACGGGTCATAAATTTTGACTCGTTTGGAGTTACGGGTACCATAATATATCAAATTAAAGATAATTTTATGATCTATCCGGTAGTTTTTCTAAGGCATGAAATGCCAATGGTTTGACCCCCAAATTCAGCTTTATAAAGAAGTTCTGAGAGTTTTAAAGGTCCCTTTTAGGCTTTTCGGGCCTTTTTCAGACCCTTTTCTCATTTCCTTGATTGCCATTGCTTCTTGTGCATCTTCTTCACTCAGCCAGATGTTCTTCTTTACTAGTTTAGCATATCTATTATTTATTCACTTTTTATGGCATGTTAGGGCCCTTTTCGGGCCATTTCCGGCCCCTTTTTGGGGCTTTTTTGGCCTTTTTCGGACGCTTTTCTCATTTTCTTTATCTCCATTACTTCTTATGCTTCTCCCTCACTCCTCCACATATTATTCTTGACTAGTTTAGGATATCTCTTTTTTATTCTCTTTTTATGGCATGCTAGGACACTTTTCTGGCCATTTCTGGCCCTTTTTTGGGCTTTTTCGATCCATTTTAGGACCCTTTTGATGTGAGCAAGCCTACAGATGCACCAACTATCAAGCTTGTAGACTCGAAGCAAGTTCAAGTTCCAATTGGGCCAATGACAAGAGCAAGAGCTAGGAAGTTGCAATCTGATTTCAATGGACTAATGCATGAAGTTTGGGCTCAAGCAAGTTCGTGGAGGACCAAGGACGTCCAAGAAACCCAAGGGAGGCCCATGCACGTTTTGGAGGCTGAATGGGAAGCTTGACATGCACGAAAGCTTCTAGATGCATGCGCACATGGAGAATCAAGAAGAATCAGCCTATTTAGGCCATGCATCTAATTGTTTTGGACGTGCAACTAGTAGCTATTCTATTAGATATTATTTGCTTATATTATTCCTTGTTTAGTTGCATAAGTTCGGCCAGAATCTCCTTAGAATAGGAAAGAGAGTTTTGGCCAGCCTTTGAATTCCTTTTAAGGAGTTAGCTTGTTTAGGAATATTTTGGTGCTTTGGGAGCCTATATAAAGAGGACTCCTAGCAATAAAACGGACACACAATTCGGAAATACTTAGCATTGGCTAATTGAGAGTTTTGATACTCGTTTGTTCTTGCTTAGGCTGGTGAGTCGTCTTGGCTAGAATTTATCCTTCACTTATCAAGCGGATATTCCATCCCCGCTTGTGGCGTGATACGACCTTAGGTCAAGGTTCAGAAGCCCTTGCAGCGGGTTAAGGTACAAATTCGTGCCTTAGTTCGTGTAAGTTCTTGTGAGTTGTGATCTGTTCCATTCTAAAGTAACAAACGGTCCGAGTTGTGAATCTTTTCCGCGGAGATTCATATCAGTTGGTATCAGAGCTTAGCTTGTTACTTTAGTTCATTATCCTTGTTATTTTTGTTCTTGTTGGTTCGTTTTGTTGCTTGTTATTTTTTTTTGTTCTTGTTGGTTCGTTTTCTCTCCTCGCTGTTTGAGAGAAAAGAGAGGAAAACAAACGAGTGAAGCAAGAAAAGAAAGAAAAGAAAAGAAAGAAAAAAAAAGAAAAGAAAAGAAAAGAAAAAAAAAAGGAAAGAAAAGAAAAAGAAAAAAGGAAGCCGCAAGCTAAAGAGGAAGCAAGCTAAATTGGAAGTCTCAAGCTAAAGAGGAAGCAAATCCGAGGGAAGCTAGCAAACTAAGGAGGCGCAACAGCTGATCAAGAAAGGGGACGAGCAAGACTAAAAGAAAGACCAAAGAGGAACTTTAACATTCTGTTTGTTAAAGCGTGGAGCTCAAGCAAGGCCGTTCTAGCCTTAGTAAGAACATACAAGTATCACGAGAGGAAAAAGGCAAGAGTGTGCGAGTACCTTAGAGAGAAAAGCCAAATATTTGAGTGCAAAACACGAGTGAACTTGAGTGCACCATACATTGAGAGTATACACGTAAGGGAGTGAGCTTGTGAGGCCATATTTTTTTTTACTAACCAATTTTTCTTGCAGCAAACATGTCGCATGAAGGTCAAACTATGGAAAACATAGACCTTAAGTTATTAGTGGATGCCTTGGCCGGGAAGCTCGAGCGGATGGTGCAAGCTCAGATGGAGCCTTTGCAACTACGCGTGGATGCCGTGGAGAATTCTCGTGACAACCCCCAAACGCGAGGCGAACTCCAAAGGCGTAGGAGAGGAGTACCTATTGGAGAATCGAGCGGAGCTGATTCTGAGTCGGAAGAAGGCGTAGGCTCTACAAGGAGTCTTAGGAGAGCAAGAACAAACCGTCCACCTAGGGAGGCAAGGCCAAGGAGAGACGACAACATAGGAAGTATCAAACTGAAGATACCTTCCTTTGCTGGTCGATCTGACCCGGAGGCATACTTAGAGTGGGAGAAGAAGATTGAGTTTGTGTTTGATTGCCACAATAGCTCCGAAGAAAAGAAGGTAAAACTTGCCATCACCGAATTCACTGATTATGCTATAACTTGGTGGGATCAACTTGTGACTAGCAGGAGGAGAAATAGAGAACGCCCTATAGCTACTTGGGAAGACATGAAAGTATTGATGAGGAAGAGATTTGTTCCAAGTCATTACTATAGAGAGCTGTATAAGAAGTTACAAGGAATGAGGCAAGGAAGTTTGAGTGTGGAGGAGTATTTCAAACAGATGGAGATGGCCATGATAAGAGCTGATATAGATGAAGATAGAGAAGTTACAATGGCAAGGTTCTTGAATGGACTCAATCCTGAAATTCAAGACAAAGTTGAGTTGCAACACTATGTGGAGTTGGAGGACATGGTGCATATGGCAACGAAAATTGAGAAGCAACTCAAGAGAGGAGAGGGGAGAACAAAAGCTACATCGAATTCTACTTGGAAGCCAAACTACCAAAAGAAGTTTGACAAGCCACAAGCAGCCAAAGTAGAGCATAAATCCGAGAGTTCTCAAGCTAATTCTCAAAGGAAAGTGGAAGTCACTCCAACTAGGAACCGTGACATCAAGTGCTTTAAGTGTCAAGGAAGAGGGCACATCTCAAGTCAATGCCCTAACAAGCAAGCAATGGTGATCAAGGAGAGTGGAGAGATTGAAACTGAAGAAGAGGATTCGGAGCATGAAAGCATGCCTTCTTTGGAGGACGTATCCGAGGAAGAGTACCAAGCTGCTGAGAGGCTTACTCTTGTGTCTAGAAGAGCATTGAATGTGCAAGTAAAAGAAGAAAATGATGTGGCTCAAAGAGAAAATATTTTTCACACAAGGTGCTATGTCAAAGACAAGGTGTGTAGTGTCATCATAGATGGAGGAAGTTGTGCTAATGTTGCAAGCACTACTATGGTGGAGAAGTTAGGGTTACTCACGGGAAAACACCCTAAGCCTTACAAACTACAATGGCTGAATGATAGTGGAGAAGTACGAGTGATGAAGCAAGTATTGGTAGCATTCCGCATTGGCAACTATGAGGATGAAGTGTTGTGTGATGTTGTACCAATGCAAGCTGGTCACCTATTGTTAGGAAGGCCGTGGCAGTTTGATAGGAAAGTGCATCATGATGGCTACACCAACAAGTATTCACTTATACTTAAGAAGAGAGTAATCACCTTGGCACCCTTGTCACCATCACAAGTTTGTGAAGACCAACGTCAGTTGCAAAAAGAAAGTGATGAGCAAAGAGAGCGTGACAAGAAGAAAAAGAATGAGAGGAGAGAAGAAGCCGAAAAAAAGATAAGAAAAACGGCCAATGGAGAGGAAAAGATTGAGAAAACAAAAGAAGCCGGAAAAACAGAAATTAAAACGGCCAAAGAGAGAAAAATCGAGAGTTGGAAAAAGAGTTACTATGTGGGAACAAATGATATTAAGCAAGCATGCTTTGAAAAGAAGCCTATGATCTTACTTCGGTATAGAGAGGCGCTTTTAAACACTAACGAGCTTGAACCACATGTACCTAGTACGGTTGTGTCTCTTTTGCAGGATTACAAGGATGTCTTTCCCGACGAGCTACCACCTGGTTTGCCACCTATTCGTGGGATTGAACATCAAATAGACTTTGTCTCGGGAGCTACCATACCTAACCGTCCCGCATATAGAAGCAATCCTGAAGAGACAAAGGAGCTTGAGAAGCAAGTCAACGAGCTGTTGGAGAGAGGGTACGTAAGAGAGAGCATGAGTCCATGTGCTGTTCCAGTCCTACTTGTGCCCAAGAAGGATAAAACATGGAGAATGTGTGTTGATTCCCGAGCAGTCAACAATATAACGGTAAAATATCGTCACCCTATCCCTCGTTTAGATGACATGTTAGATGAGTTGCATGGTTCTTGCATGTTTTCTAAGATTGATTTGAAGAGTGGTTATCATCAAATTAGGATGAAAGAAGGAGATGAGTGGAAGACTGCTTTTAAAACTAAGTATGGGTTGTATGAGTGGATGGTCATGCCATTTGGTTTGTCCAACGCACCTAGCACGTTTATGCGACTCATGAATCATGTTCTACGTCCATTCATTGGTAAATTTGTAGTTGTTTACTTTGATGATATACTCATCTATAGCAAGAACGTGGGGGATCATCTAGAACATTTGAAATCTGTCTTAGATGCACTTAGAGAAGAACAATTGTTTGCTAACTTGAAGAAGTGCACCTTTTGTACGGATAAGCTTGTATTCTTGGGTTTTGTTGTTGGAGCTAACGGAATACAGGTTGATGAAGAAAAGATCCGAGCTATCCGTGAATGGCCAAGCCCTACAAGTGTTGCTAATGTTAGGAGCTTTCATGGACTAGCTAGTTTTTATAGGAGATTTGTGAAGGACTTTAGTAGCATAGCCGCACCCATAACTGAAGTCATCAAGAAGAACGTGGGCTTTACTTGGGGAGAAGCTCAAGAGAAGGCTTTCCAACTACTGAAAGGGAAGTTGACTAATGCACCCTTGTTAGCTTTACCTAATTTCTCTAAGACTTTTGAAATAGAGTGTGATGCTTCTGGTGTAGGAATTGGAGCTGTCCTTATGCAAGAAGGAAGACCTATTGCATACTTTAGTGAGAAACTAAGTGGTGCAACCTTGAATTACCCGACCTATGACAAGGAGTTGTACGCACTAGTTCGAGCATTGGAGACATGGCAGCATTATTTGTGGCCCAAGGAGTTCGTGATTCACACTGATCATGAGTCACTCAAGCACTTAAAGGGGCAACACAAGCTGAACAAGAGGCATGCACGATGGGTGGAATTCATTGAGACATTTCCTTATGTCATTCGCTACAAGCAAGGTAAGGAAAATGTAGTGGCTGATGCACTATCACGAAGGTACGCCTTGATCTCAACTCTTGATGCTAAACTACTTGGCTTTGAACACATTAAGGAGTTGTATGTTGATGATGTTGATTTTGGCGAGTTGTTTAGATCAACTGAAAGAAGTGCATTTGGTAAGTTCTTTCGTAATGAAGGTTACCTATTTCGTGAAAACAAACTTTGTGTGCCTAATTGTTCGATGCGAGAATTACTAATTCAGGAGGCACATGGAGGTGGCTTAATGGGGCATTTTGGAATTGCAAAGACCTTGGCAATGCTACAAGATCATTTCTTTTGGCCACACATGAAGAGAGACGTTGAGAGAGTTTGTGGTCGTTGCATCACTTGCAAGCAAGCCAAGTCAAAGGTAAAACCCCATGGTTTGTACACCCCACTACCTATACCTAGTGAGCCCTGGATTGATATCTCTATGGATTTTGTGTTAGGCCTACCTAGGACTAAGCGTGGAAGAGATTCAATTTTTGTGGTAGTGGATAGGTTTTCTAAGATGGCACATTTCATTCCATGTCATAAAACTGATGATGCTTCAAACATTGCTGATTTGTTCTTTAGAGAGGTTGTTAGGTTACATGGCATGCCTAGGACAATTATCTCTGATAGAGATGCTAAATTCCTAAGTTACTTTTGGAAGACCTTGTGGTGCAAGTTAGGTACTAAGTTGTTGTTTTCTACTACTTGTCATCCTCAAACTGATGGTCAAACTGAAGTAGTAAATAGGACTTTGTCTACACTTTTGAGAGCACTCATTAAGCATAACATTAAGACTTGGGAAGAATGTTTGCCTCATGTTGAGTTTGCTTATAATCGTTCTGTCCATTCTGCTACTCAATTCTCACCATTTGAGCTTGTTTATGGATTTAATCCTTTGGCTCCATTGGATTTATCACCTCTACCTTCGAGTGAGCATGTTAACTTAGATGGAAAGAAGAAAGCTGAATTTGTCAAGCAGTTACATGAGAAAGCTAGAATGAACATCGAGAAGCGCACGGAGCACTATGCAAGGCAAGCAAACAAAGGAAGGCACAAGGTTGTCTTTGAGCCGGGCGATTGGGTTTGGCTACATATGAGGAAGGAGCGTTTTCCTGTCCAAAGACGTTCAAAGTTGCTACCACGGGGAGATGGTCCATTCCAAGTGCTAGAACGCATTAATGATAATGCCTACAAGCTAGACCTTCCGGGTGAGTATAGTGTAAGTGCTTCGTTTAATGTGGCTGACTTGAGTCCGTTTGATGTAGGTGATGATTTGAGGACAAATCCTTTTCAAGAGGAGGGGACTGATGTGAGCAAGCCTACAGATGCACCAACTATCAAGCTTGTAGACTCGAAGCAAGTTCAAGTTCCAATTGGGCCAATGACAAGAGCAAGAGCTAGGAAGTTGCAATCTGATTTCAATGGACTAATGCATGAAGTTTGGGCTCAAGCAAGTTCGTGGAGGACCAAGGACGTCCAAGAAACCCAAGGGAGGCCCATGCACGTTTTGGAGGCTGAATGGGAAGCTTGACATGCACGAAAGCTTCTAGATGCATGCGCACATGGAGAATCAAGAAGAATCAGCCTATTTAGGCCATGCATCTAATTGTTTTGGACGTGCAACTAGTAGCTATTCTATTAGATATTATTTGCTTATATTATTCCTTGTTTAGTTGCATAAGTTCGGCCAGAATCTCCTTAGAATAGGAAAGAGAGTTTTGGCCAGCCTTTGAATTCCTTTTAAGGAGTTAGCTTGTTTAGGAATATTTTGGTGCTTTGGGAGCCTATATAAAGAGGACTCCTAGAAATAAAACGGACACACAATTCGGAAATACTTAGCATTGGCTAATTGAGAGTTTTGATACTCGTTTGTTCTTGCTTAGGCTGGTGAGTCGTCTTGGCTAGAATTTATCCTTCACTTATCAAGCGGATATTCCATCCCCGCTTGTGGCGTGATACGACCTTAGGTCAAGGTTCAGAAGCCCTTGCAGCGGGTTAAGGTACAAATTCGTGCCTTAGTTCGTGTAAGTTCTTGTGAGTTGTGATCTGTTCCATTCTAAAGTAACAAACGGTCCGAGT
Source organism: Hypericum androsaemum (assembly GCA_963995505.1). Taxonomy (NCBI): domain Eukaryota; kingdom Viridiplantae; phylum Streptophyta; class Magnoliopsida; order Malpighiales; family Hypericaceae; genus Hypericum; species Hypericum androsaemum. Next base: position 8,341,240 of record OZ023199.1, read on the forward strand.
TGTGAATCTTTTCCGCGGAGATTCATATCACCTTTTCTCATTTTATTTAATGCCATTGCTTCTACTATTGTTCCTTAACTCTGCCACATGTTCTTCGTGACTTGTTTAAGATATCTCTTGCTTATTCCTCTTTTATGGCATGTTAGAGTCCTTTTCGGGCCATTTTGGGCCCTTAAAAACTCTCACAACTTCGATGGGTCATAAATTTTGACTCATTTGGAGTTACGGGCATCATAATATTTCAAATCGAAGATAATTTTATGATCTATCCGCTCGTTTTCCTAGGGCGTGAAATGCCAATGGTTTGACCCCCAAATTCAGCAATATAAAGAAGTTGTGAGAGTTTTAAAGGCCCCTTTTAGGCTTTCCGGGCCTTTTTTGGACCCTTTTCTCATTTCCTTGATTGCTATTACTTCTTGTGCATCTTCTTCACTCTACCACATGTTCTTCTTTACTAGTTTAGGATATCTCTTCTTTATTCAATTTTTATGGCATGTTAGGGCATTTTTCGGGCCATTTCGGGCCCCTTTTTGGGGTTTTTGAGGCTTTTTTGGACCCTTTTCTCATTTTTTTATCTCCATTACTTCTTGTGCTGCTCCCTCACTCCTTCACATATTATTCTTGACTAGTTTAGGATATCTCTTGTTTATTCTCTTTTTATGGCATGTTAGGGCCCTTTTTTGGCCATTTCTGGCCCTTTTTGGTGCTATTTGAGTCCTTTTTTGGACCCTTTTCTCATTTCCTTTAACGCCATTGCTTCTACTATTATTCCTTAACTCTGACAAATGTTTTTCTTGACTTGTTTAAGATATCTCTTGCTTATTCCTTTTTTATGGCATGTAAGAGACCTTTTGGGACCATTTTGGGCCCCTAAAAACCCTCACAACTTCGACGGGTCATAAATTTTGATTCGTTCTGAGTTACGGGCACTATAATATATCAAATCGAAGCTAATTTTAAGATCTATCCGCTTGTTTTCCTAGGGCGTGAAATGCCAATGGTTTGACTCCTAAATTAAGCTTTATAAAGAAGTTATGAGAGTTTTAAAGGCCCCTTTTAGGCTTTTCGGGCGTTTTTTGGACGCTTTTCTCATTTCTTTGATTGCTATTGCTTCTTATGCATCTTCTTCACTCTGCCACATGTTCTTCTTTAATAGTTTATGATATCTCTTATTTATTCAATTTTTATGGCATGTTAGGACCCTTTTCGGGCAATTTCGGGCCCTTTTATGGGCCTTTTCTCAATTCCTTTATCTCTATTACTTCTTGTGCTGCTCCCTCACTCCTCCACATATTATTCTTAACTAGTTTAGAATATCTCTTGTTTATTCTCTTTTTATGGCATGTTAGGGCCCTTTTCTGGCCATTTCAGGCCCTTTTTGGGTCTTTTTTGGTCGTTTTTAGGACCCTTTTCTCATTTCCTTTAACGCCATTGCTTCTACTATTATTCCTTAACTCCACCAAATGTTCTTCTTGACTTGTTTAAGATATCTCTTGCTTATTCCTTTTTTATGGCATGTAAGAGCCGTTTTCGGGCCATTTTGGGCCCTCAAAAACCCTCACAACTTCGACGGATCATAAATTTTGAATCGTTTGGAGTTACGGGCACCATATTATATCAAATCAAAGATAAATTTTATGATCTATCCGCTCGTTTTCCTAGGGCATGGAATGCCAATGGTTTGACCCCCAAATTCAGCTATATAAAGAAGTTATGAGAGTTTTAAAGGCCCCTTTAGGATTTTTGGGCCTTTTTTGGAACCTTTTCTCGTTTCCTTGATTGCCATTGCTTCTTGTGCATCTTCTTCACTCTGCCAGTTGTTCTTCTTTACTAGGTTAGGATATCTCTTATTTATTCAATTTTTATGGCATGTTAGGACCCTTTTCGGGCCATTTCGGGCCCTTTTTAGGGGCTTTTAGGGCTTTTTTCGGATCCTTTTCTCATTTTTTTATCTACATTACTTCTTATGCTGCTCCCTCACTCCTCCACATATTATTCTTGACTAGTTTAGGATATCTCTTGTTAATTCTCTTTTTATGGCATGTCAGGGCCCATTTCTGGCCATTTCTGGCCTTTTTTGGTGCTTTTTGGGTGTTTTTTAGGACCCTTTTCTCATTTCCTTTAACGCCATTGCTTCTACTATTATTCCTTAACTCTGCCAAATCTTCTTCTTTACTTGTTTAAGATATCTCTTGCTTATTCCTTTTTTATGGCATGTAAGATCCCTTTCGGGCCATTTTGGGCCCATAAAAACCCACACAACTTCGACGGATCATAAATTTTGACTCGTTTGAAGTTACGGGCACCATAATATATCAAATCGAAGATAATTTTATGATCTATCTACTCATTTTCCTAGGGCGTGAAATGCCAATGGTTTGACCCCAAAATTCAGCTGTATAAAGAAGTTATGAGAGTTTTAAAGACCTCTTTTAGGCTTTTCAGGCCTTTTTTAGACCCTTTTTTCATTTCCTTGATTGCCATTGCTTCTTGTGCATCTTCTTCACTCTGCCACATGTTCTTTTTTACTAGTTTAGGATATCTCTTATTTATTCAATTTTTATGGCATGTTAGGTCACTTTTTGGGCTTTTTCGGGCCCCCTTTAGTGGCTTTTTTGGATTTTTTTGGACCTTTCTCTCATTTTCTTTATCTCCATTACTTCTTGTGCTGCTCCCTCACTCCTCCACATATTATTCTTGACTAGTTTAGGATATCTCTTGTTTATTTTCTTCTTATGGCATGTTAGGGCCCTTTTCTAGCCATTTCTGACCCTTTTTGGGGCTTTTTGGGTTCTTTTTAGCACCCTTTTCTCATTTCCTTTAACGCCATTACTTCTACTATTGTTCCTTAACTCCGCCAAATGTTCTTCTTGACTTGTTTAAGTTATCTTTTTCTTATTGATTTTTTATGGCATGTAACAGCATTTTTCGGGCCATTTTGGGCCTTTAAAAACTCTCACAACTTTGACGGGTCATAAATTTTGACTCGTTTGGAGTTACGGGCAACATAATATATCAAATCGAAGATAATTTTACGATCTATCCGCTCATTTTTGTAGGGCATGAAATGCCAAAGGTTTGACCCCCAAATTCCGCTTTATAAAGAAGTTATGAGAGTTTTAAAGGCCTTTTTTAGGCTTTTCGGGCCTTTTTTAGACCCTTTTCTCATTTTCTTGATTGCCATTGCTTCTTGTGCATCTTCTTCACTCTGCCACATGTTCTTCTTTACTAGTTTAGAATATCTATTATTTATTCAATTTTTATGGCATGTTTAGGGCCCATTTCGGGCCATTTCGGGTCTTTTTGGGGCTTTTTCGGACCCTTTTCTTATTTTCTTTATCTCACTTACTTCTTGTGCTGCTCCCTCACTCCTCCACATATTATTCTTGACTAGTTTAGGATATCTCTTGTTTATTCTCTTTTTATGGCATGTTAGGTCCCTTTTCTAGCAATTTCTGGCCCTTTTTGGGACTTTTTGGGTCCTTTTTAGGACCCTTTTCTCATTTCCTTTAACGCCATTACTTCTACTATTATTCCTTAACTCCGCCAAATGTTCTTCTTGACTTGTTTAAGATATCTCTTGCTTATACCTTTTTCATGGCATGTAAGAGTCCTTTTCGGGCCATTTTGAGCCCTTAAAAACCCTCACAACTTCGACGGGTCATAAATTTTGACTCGTTTGGAGTTACGGGTACCATAATATATCAAATCGAAGATAATTTTATGATCTATCCGGTCGTTTTCCTAGGGCATGAAATGCAAATGGTTTGATCCCCAAATTCAGCTTTATAAAGAAGTTATGAGAGTTTTAAAGGCCCCTTTTAGGCTTTTTGGGCCTTTTTTGAACCTTTTTCTCATTTCCTTGATTGCCATTACTTTCTGTGTATCTTCTTCACTCTGCCACATGTTCTTTTTTACTAGTTTAGGATATCTCTTATTTATTCAATTTTTATGGCATGTTAGGGCCCTTTTCGGGCCATTTCGGGCCCCTTTTTGGTGCTTTTTGGGGCTTTTTCGGACACTTTTCTCATTTTCTTTATCTCCATTACTTCTTATGCTGCTCCCTCTCTCCTCCACATATTATTCTTGACTAGTTTAGGATATCTCTTTTTTATTCTCTTTTTATGGCATGTTAGGGCCCTTTTCTGGCCATTTCTGGCCCTTTTTGGGGCTTTTTGGTTCCTTTTTAGCACCCTTTTCTCATTTCCTTTATTACCATTACTTCTACTATTGTTCCTTAACTCCGCCATATGTTCTTCTTGACTTGTTTAAGATATCTCTTGCTTATTCCTTTTTTATGTCATGTAAGAGCCCTTTTCGGGCCATTTTGTGCCCTTAAAAACACTCACAACTTCGACGGGTCATCAATTTTGTTCCGTTTGGAGTTACGGGCACCATAATATATCAAATCAAAGATAATTTTATGATCTATCCATTTGTTTTCCTAGGGCATGAAACGTCACTGGTTTAACCCCCAAAATCAGCTTTATAAAGAAGTGTTGAGGGTTTTAAAGGCACCTTTTAGGCTTTTTGGGCCTTTTTTGGACCATTTTCTCATTTCCTTTATTGCCATTGCTTCTTGTGCATTTTCTTCTCTCTGCCACATGTTCTTCTTTACTAATTTAGGATATTTCTAGTTTATTCACTTTTTATGGCATGTTAGGGCCCATTTTGGGCCATTTCGGGCCTCTTTTTGGGGCTTTTTGGGCCTTTTTTGGACCCTTTACATATTTCCTTTATCGCCATTACTTCTTGTGCTACTCCCTCACTCCTCCATATATTATTCTTGACTAGTTTAGGATATCTCTTATTTATTCTCTTTTTATGGCATGTTAGGGCTCTTTTGCGGCCATATCTGGCTCTTTTTGGGGCTTTTTGGGTCCTTTTTAGGACCCTTTTCTCATTTCCTTTAATGCTATTGCTTCTACAATTATTCCTTAACTCCTCCACATGTTCTTCTTGAGTTGTTTAAGATATCTTTTGCTTATTCCTTTTTTATGGCATGTAAGATCCTTTTTCGGGCCATGTTAGGCCTGTAAAAACCTTCACAACTTCGACGGGTCATAAAGTTTGACTCGTTGGGAGTTACGGGAACCATAATATATCAAATCGAAGATAATTTTATGATCTATCCGCTAGCTTTCCTAGGGCATGATAGGCCAATGGTTTGACCCCCAAATTCAGCTTTATAAAGAAGTTATGAGAGTTTTTTTTGACCCCTTTTAGGCTTTTCGAATCTTTTTTGGACCCTTTTCTCATTTCCTTGATTGCCATTACTTCTTGTGCATCTTGTTCACTCTGCCACATGTTCTTCTTTACTAGTTTAGGATATCTCTTATTTATTCACTTTTTATGGCATGTTAGGGCCTTTTTCGGGCCATCTTGGGCCCTTTTTGGGGCTTTTTGGGCCTTTTTAAGACCCTTATCTCATTTCCTTTATCTCCATTACTTCTTGTGTTGCTCCCTCACTCCTCCACATATTATTCTTGACTAGTTTTGGAAATCTCTTGTTTATTCTCTTTTTATGGCATGTTAGGGCCCTTTTCTGGCCATTTCTGGCCCTTTTGGGGCTTTTTGAGTCCTTTTTAGGACCCTTTTCTCATTTCCTTTAACGCCATTTCTTCTACTATTATTTCTTAACTCCACCAAATGTTCTTCTTGACTTGTTTAAGATATATCTTGCTGATTCCTTTTTTATGGCATGTAAGAGCCCTTTTCGGGCCATTTTGGGCCCTTAAAAACCCTCACAACTTCGACGGGTCATAAATTTTGACTCGTTTGGAGTTTAGGGCACCATAATATATCAAATCGAAGATAATTTTATGATCTATCTGCTAATTTTCCAAGGGCGTGAACTGCCAATGGTTTGGCCCACAAATTCAGCTTTATAAAGAAGTTATGAGAGTTTTAAAGGCCCCTTTTAGGCTTTTCGGGACTTTTTTGGACCCTTTTCTCATTTCCTTGATTGCCATTGCTTCTTGTGCATCTTCTTCACTCTACCACATGTTCTTCTTTACTAGTTTAGGATATCTCTTATTTATTCAATTTTTATGGCATGTTAGGGCCCATTTCGGGCCATTTCGGGCCCTTTTTAGGGGCTTTTAGGGCCTTTTTCAGATCCTTTTCTCATTTTTTTATCTACATTACTTCTTATGCTGCTCCCTCACTCCTCCACATATTATTCTTAACTAGTTTAGGATATCTCTTGTTAATTCTCTTTTTATGGCATGTTAGGGCCCATTTCTGGCCATTTCTGGCCTTTTTTGGTGCTTTTTGGGTGTTTTTTAGGACCCTTTTCTCATTTCCTTTAACGCCATTGCTTCTACTATTATTCCTTAACTCTACCAAATCTTCTTCTTGACTTGTTTAAGATATCTCTTGCTTATTCCTTTTTTATGGCATGTAAGATCCCTTTCGGGCCATTTTGGGCCCATAAAAACCCACACAACTTCGACGGATTATAAATTTTGACTCGTTTGAAGTTATGGGCACCATAATATATCAAATCGAAGATAATTTTATGATCTATCTACACATTTTCCTAGGGCGTGAAATGCCAATGGTTTGACCCCAAAATTCAGCTGTATAAAGAAGTTATGAGAGTTTTAAAGGCCTCTTTTAGGCTTTTCAGGCCTTTTTTGGACCCTTTTTTCGTTTCCTTGATTTCCATTGCTTCTTGTGCATCTTCTTCACTCTGCCACATGTTCTTCTTTACTAGTTTAGGATATCTCTTATTTATTCAATTTTTATGGCATGTTAGGTCACTTTTTGGGCTTTTTCGGGCCCCCTTTAGGGGCTTTTTTGGATTTTTTCGGACCCTTCTCTCATTTTCTTTATCTCCATTACTTCTTGTGCTGCTCCCTCACTCCTCCACATATTATTCTTGACTAGTTTAGGATATCTCTTGTTTATTTTCTTCTTATGGCATGTTAGGGCCCTTTTCTAGCCATTTCTGACCCTTTTTGGGGCTTTTTGAGTTCTTTTTAGCACCCATTTCTCATTTCCTTTAACGCCATTACTTCTACTATTGTTCCTTAACTCCGCCAAATGTTTTTCTTGACTTGTTTAAGTTATCTCTTTCTTATTGATTTTTTATGGCATGTAACAGCATTTTTCGTGCCATTTTGGGCCCTTAAAAACTCTCACAACTTTGACGGGTCATAAATTTTGACTCGTTTGGAGTTACGGGCAACATAATATATCAAATCGAAGATAATTTTACGATCTATCCGCTCATTTTTGTAGGGCATGAAATGCCAAAGGTTTGACCCCCAAATTCCGCTTTATAAAGAAGTTATGAGAGTTTTAAAGGCCTTTTTTAGGCTTTTCGGGCCTTTTTTAGACCCTTTTCTCATTTTCTTGATTGCCATTGCTTCTTGTGCATCTTCTTCACTCTGCCACATGTTCTTCTTTACTAGTTTAGGATATCTATTATTTATTCAATTTTTATGGCATGTTTAGGGCCCATTTCGGGCCATTTCGGGTCTATTTGGGGCTTTTTCAGACCCTTTTCTCATTTTCTTTATCTCACTTACTTCTTGTGCTGCTCCCTCACTCCTCCACATATTATTCTTGACTAGTTTAGGATATCTCTTGTTTATTCTCTTTTTATGGCATGTTAGGGCCCTTTTCTGGCAATTTCTGGCCCTTTTTGGGACTTTTTGGGTCCTCTTTAGGACCCTTTTCTCATTTCCTTTAACGCCATTACTTCTACTATTATTCCTTAACTCCGCCAAATGTTCTTCTTGACTTGTTTAAGATATCTCTTGCTTATTCCTTTTTCATGGCATGTAAGAGCCCTTTTCGGGCCATTTTGAGCCCTTAAAAACCCTCACAACTTCGACGGGTCATAAATTTTGACTCGTTTGGAGTTACGGGGACCATAATATATCAAATTCAAGATAATTTTATGATCTATCCGGTCATTTTCCTAGGGCATGAAATGCCAATGGTTTGATCCCCAAATTCAGCTTTATAAAGAAGTGTTGAGGGTTTTAAAGGCACCTTTTAGGCTTTTTGGGCCTTTTTTGGACCATTTTCTGATTTCCTTTATTGCCATTGCTTCTTGTGCATTTTCTTCTCTCTGCCACATGTTCTTCTTTACTAATTTAGGATATTTCTTGTTTATTCACTTTTTATGGCATGTTAGAGCCCATTTTGGGCCATTTCGGGCCTCTTTTTGGGACTTTTTGGGCCTTTTTCGGACCATTTACATATTTCCTTTATCGCCATTACTTCTTGTGCTACTCCCTCACTCCTCCATATATTATTCTTGACTAGTTTAGGATATCTCTTATTTATTCTCTTTTTATGGCATGTTAGGGCTCTTTTGCGGCCATATCTGGCTCTTTTTGGGGCTTTTTGGGTCCTTTTTAGGACCCTTTTCTCATTTCCTTTAACGCCATTGCTTCTACTATTGTTCCTTAACTCCTCCACATGTTCTTCTTGAGTTGTTTAAGATATCTTTTGCTTATTCCTTTTTTATGGCATGTAAGATCCTTTTTCGGGCCATGTTAGGCCCGTAAAAACCTTCACAACTTCGACGGGTCATAAATTTTGACTCGTTGGGAGTTACGGGAACCATAATATATCAAATCGAAGATAATTTTATGATCTATCCGCTAGCTTTCCTAGGGCATGATAGGCCAATGGTTTGACCCCCAAATTCAGCTTTATAAAGAAGTTATGAGAGTTTTTTTGACCCCTTTTAGGCTTTTCGAATCTTTTTTGGACACTTTTCTCATTTCCTTGATTGCCATTACTTCTTGTGCATCTTGTTCACTCTGCCACATGTTCTTCTTTACTAGTTTAGGATATCTCTTATTTATTTACTTTTTATGGCATGTTAGGTCCTTTTTCGGGCCATCTTGGGCCCCTTTTTGGGGCTTTTTGTGCCTTTTTCAGACCCTTTTCTCATTTCCTTTATCTCCATTACTTCTTGTGTTGCTCCCTCACTCCTCCACATATTATTCTTGACTAGTTTTGGAAATCGCTTGTTTATTCTCTTTTTATGGCATGTTAGGGCCCTTTTCTGGCCATTTCTGGCCCTTTTGGGGCTTTTTGAGTCCTTTTTAAGACCCTTTTCTCATTTCCTTTAACGCCATTGCTTCTACTATTATTCCTTAACTCCACCAAATGTTCTTCTTGACTTGTTTAAGATATATCTTGCTGATTCCTTTTTTATGGCATGTAAGAGCCCTTTTCGCGCCATTTTGGGCCCTTAAAAACCCTCACAACTTCGACGGGTCATAAATTTTGACTCGTTTGGGGTTACGGGCACCATAATATATCAAATCGAAGATAATTTTATGATCTATCTGCTAGTTTTCCAAGGGCATGAACTGCCAATGGTTTGGCCCACAAATTCAGCTTTATAAAGAAGTTATGAGAGTTTTAAAGGCCCCTTTTAGGCTTTTCGGGACTTTTTTGGACCCTTTTCTCATTTCCTTGATTGCCATTGCTTCTTGTGCATCTTCTTCACTCTGGCACATGTTCTTCTGTACTAGTTTAGGTTATCACTTATTTATTCAATTTTTATGGCATGTTAGGGCTCTTTTCGGGCCATTTTGGGCCGCTTTTAGGGGCTTTTGGGCATGTTTCGGACCTTTTTCTCATTTTCTTTATCTCCATTACTTCTTGTGCTACTCCCTCACTCCTCTAAATATTATTCTTGACTAGTTTCGGATATCACTTGTTTATTTTCTTCTTATGGCATGTTACGGCCCTTTTCTAGCCATTTCTGGCCCTTTTTGGGGCTTTTTGGGTTATTTTTAGCACCCTTTTCTCATTTCCTTTAATGCCATTACTTCTACTATTATTCCTTAACTCTGCCAAATGTTCTTCTTGACTTGTTTAAAATATCTCTTGCTTATTCCTTTTTTATGGCATGTAAGAGCATTTTTCGGGCCATTTTGGGCCCTTAAAAACCCTCACAACTTTGACAGGTCATAAATTTTGACTCGTTTGGAGTTACGAGCACCATGATATATCAAATTGAAGATAATTTTATGATCTGTCCGCTCGTTTTCCTAGGGCGTGAAATGCCAATGGTTTGTCCCCCAAATTCAGCTTTATAAAGAAGTTATGAGAGTTTTAAAGGCCCGTTTTAGGCTTTTCGAGCCTTTTTTGGACTCTTTTCTCATTTCCTTGATTGCCATTACTTCTTGTGCATCTTTTTCACTCTGTCACATGTTCTTCTTTACTAGTTTAGGATATCTCTTATTTATTCAATTTTATAGCATGTTAGGGCCCTTTTTGGGCCATTTCGGGCCCCCTTTATGGGCTTTTTGGGCCTTTTTCGGACCCTTTGCTCATTTTCTTTATCTCCATTACTTCTTGTGCTACTCCCTCACTCCTCCACATATTATTCTTGACTAGTTTAGTATATCTCTTGTATATTTTCTTCTTATGGCATGTTAGGGTCCTTTTCAGGCCATTTCTGGCCCTTTTTGGGGCTTTTTGGGTCCTCTTTAGTAGCCTTTCTCATTTCCTTTAACACCATTGCTTCTACTATTGTTCCTTAACTCTGCCAAATGTTCTTCTTGACTTGTTTAAGATATCTTTTGCTTATTCCTTTTTTATGGCATGTAAGAGCCCTTTTTGGGCCATTTTTGGCCCTTAAAAACACTCACAACTTCGACGGGTCATAAATTTTGACTCGTTTGGAGTTACGGGCACCATAATATATCAAATCGAAGATAATTTTATGATCTATCTGCTCGTTTTCCTAGGGTGTAAAATGCCAAAGGTTTGACCCCCAAATTCATCTTTATAAAGAAGTTATGAGAGTTTTAAAGGCCCATTTTAGGCTTTTCGGGCCTTTTTAGACCCTTTTCTAATTATCTTCATTTCCATTGCTTCTTGTGCATCTTCTTCACTCTGCCACATGTTCTTATTTAGTAGTTTAGGATATCTCTTATTTATTCAATTTTTATGGCATGTTAGGGCCCATTTCGGGCCCTTTTTTGGGGCTTTTAGGGGCTTTTTCATAACCTTTTCTCATTTTCTTTATCTCACTTACTTTTTCTGCTGCTCCCTCACTCCTCCACATATTATTCTGGACTAGTTTAGGATATCTCTTGTTTATTCTCTTTTTAAGGCATGTTAGGTCCCTTTTCTGGCCCTTTTTGGGGCTTTTTGGGTCCATTTTTGGACCCTTTTCTCATTTCATTTAACGCCATTGCTTCTACTATTGTTCCTTAACTCCGCCAAATGTTCTTCTTTACTTGTTTAAGATATCTCTTGCTTATTCCTTTTTTATGGGTCATAAATTTTGACTCGTTTGGAGTTACGGGCACCATAATATATCAAATCGAAGATAATTTTATGATCTATCCACTCGTTTTACAAGGGCATGAAATGCCAATGGTTTGACTCCCAAATTCAGCTTTATAAAGAAGTTATGAGAGTTTTAAAGGGCCCTTTTAGGCTTTTCGGGCCTTTTTTGGACCCTTTTCTCATTTCCTTGATTGCCATTGCTTCTTGTGCATCTTCTTCACTCTGCCACATGTTCTTCTTTACTTGTTTAGGATATCTCTTATTTATTCAATTTTATTGCCATGTTAGGGCCCATTTCTGGCCATTTCAGGCCACTTTTTGGGGCTTTTTCGGACCCTTTTCTCATTTTCTTTATCTCCATTACTTCTTGTGCTGCTCCCTCACTCCTCCACATATTATTCTTGAATATTTTAGGATATCTCTTGTTTATTCTCTTTTTATGGCATGTTAGGGTCATTTTCTGGCCATTTCTGGTCCTTTTTGGGGCCTTTTGGGTTTTTTATAGGACCCTTTTCTCATTACCTTTAACGCCATTGCTTCTACTATTATTCCTTAACTCCGCAAAAATGTTCTTCTTGACTTGTTTAAGATATCTCTTGCTTATTCCTTTTTTATGGCATGTAAGAGCCCTTTTCGGGCCATTTTGGGCCCTTAAAAACCCTAACAACTTCGACGGGTCATAAATTTTGACTCGTTTGGAGTTACGGGCACCATAATATATCAAATCGAAGATAATTTTATGATCTATCCTCTCATTTTCCAAGGGCATAAAATGCCAATCTTTTGGCCCCCAAAATTGGCTTTATAAAGAAGTTATGACAGTTTTAAAGGCCCCTTTTAGTCTTTTCGGGCCTTTTTTGGACCCTTTTCTCATTTCCTTGATTGCCATTGCTTCTTATGCATCTTCTTCACTCTACCACATGTTCTTCTTTACTAGTTTAGGATATCTCTTATTTATTCAATTTTTATGGCATGTTAGGGCCCTTTTCGGGCCATTTCGGATCCTTTTTTAATTTCCTTTATCTGCATTACTTCTTGTGCTGCTCCCTCACTCCTCCACATATTAGTCTTGACTAGTTTAGGATGCCTCTTATTTATTCTCTTTTTATGGCGAGTTAGGGCCCATTTCTGGTTATTTCAGGGCCTTTTTGGTGCTTTTTCAGAATTTTTCAGACTATTTGCTCATTTCCTTTATCGCCATTGCTTCTACTATTACTCCTTAACTCCACAACATGTTCTTCTTGACTAGTTTAGGATGTCTCTTGTTTATTCTCTTTTTATGGCTTGTTAGGGCCCTTTGCTGGCCATTTTGGGTCCTTTTTGTGACTTTTTGTGTCTTTTTTGGACCCTTCTCTTATTTCCTTTATCGCCATTACTTCACATTTCCTTTATCGTCATTACTTCTTGTGCTGCTCCCTTACTCCTCCACATATTCTTCTTGACCAGTTTATAATATCTCTTATTTATTCTCTTTTTATGGCATGTTAGGGCCCTTTTCTGGCCATTTCAGGCCCTTTTTGGGGAGTTTTAGGTTTTTTTTTGGACCTTTTTCTGATTTTTTTATCGCCATTACTTCTTCTACTACTCCCTCACTCCTCCACATGTTCTTCTTGACTAGTTTAGAATATCTCTTATTTATTCTCTTTTTATGGCACGTTAGGACTCTTTTCTGGCCATTTCGGGCCCTTTTTGTGCCTTTTTTGGACCTTTTTCTCATTTTCTTTATTGTCATTACTTCTTCTGCTGCTCCCTCACTCCTCCACATGTTCTTCTTGACTTGTTTAGGATATATCTTGTTTATTCTCTTTGTATGGCAAGTTAGGGCCCTTTTTTGGCTATTTTGGGCCCTTTTTTTGGCTATTTCGGGCCCTTTTTTTGGCTATTTCGGGCCCTTTTTGGCTCTTTTTGGGAATTGTTCAGACTCTTTTCTCATTTCCTTTATCGCCAATGCTTCTACTATTGCTCCTCAACTCCGCCACATGTTCTTCTTGACTTGTTTAAGATATCTTTTGTTTATTCCTTTTTTATGGCATGTAATAGCCCTTTTCAGGCCATTTTGGGCCCTTACAAACCCTCAAAACTTCGACGGGTCATAAATTTTGACTCGTTTGGAGTTACGGGCAACATAATATATCAAATCGAAGATAATTTTATAACCTATCCAATCGTTTTGCTAGAGTATGAAATGCCAAGGGTTTGACCCCCAAAATAGGCTTTATAAAGAAGTTATGATGGTTTTGAAGGCCTCTTTTAGGCTTTTCAGGGCTTTTTTGGACCCTTTTCTCAGTTCCTTAATTGCCATTGCTTGTGAATCTTCTTCACTCCGCCACATGTTCTTCTTGACTAGTTTAGGATATCTCTTATTTATTCTCTTTTTATGGCATGTTAGGGCCCTTTTCTGGCCATTTGAGGCTCTTTTTGGGGCTTTTTGGGCTTTTTTGGACCTTTTTCTCATTTTCTTTATCGTCATTACTTCTTCTGCTGCTCCCTCACTCCTCCACATGTTCTTCTTCACTTTTTTAGGATATCTCTTGGTTATTCTCTTTTTATGGCATCTTATGGCCCTTTTCAGGCCATTTCGGGCCATTTTTTTGGCTTTTCGGGCCTTTTTCAGACCCTTTTCTTATTTTTTTATGAACATTACTTCTTGTGCTACTCCATCACTCCTCCAGATGTTGTTATGGACTAGTTTAGAATATCTCTTATTTATTCTCTTTTTATGGCGAGTTAGGGCCCTTTTCTGGCTATTTCGGAACCTTTTTGGCACTTTCTGGTAATTTTTCAGATTCTTTTCTCATTTCCTCTATCGCCATTGCTCCTACTATTTCTCCTTAACGCCACCACATGTTTTTCTTGACTTTTTTACGATATCTCTTGTTTATTCCTTTTTTATGGCATGTAAGAGCCCTTTTCGGGCAATTTTGGGCACTTAAAAACTCTCAAAGTTCTAACGGGTCGTAAATTTTGACTCGTTTGGAGTTACGGGCAACATAATATATCAAATTGAAGATAATTTTATATCCTATCTGCTCGTTTTACTAGGGCATGAAACACCATCGGTTTAGCCCCCAAAATCAGATTTATAAAGAAGTTATTAGGGTTTTAAAGGCCCCTTTTAGGCTTTTCAATGCTTTTTTGGACCCTTTTCTCAGTTCCTTAATTGCCATTGCTTCTTGTGCATCTTCTTCACTCTGCCACATGTTCTTCTTGACTAGTTTAGGATATCTCTTGTTTATTCTCTTTTTATGGCTTGTTAGGGCCCTTTGCTGGCCATTTTGGGTCCTTTTTGGGACTTTTTGTGCATTTGTTGGACCCTTCTCTTATTTCCTTTATCGCCATTACTTCACATTTCCTTTATCGTCATTACTTCTTGTGCTGCTCCCTTACTCCTCCACATATTCTTCTTGACCAGTTTATAATATCTCTTATTTATTCTCTTTTTATGGCATGTTAGGGCCCTTTTCTGGCCATTCAGGCCCTTTTTGGGGTGTTTTGGGTTGTTTTTTGGACCTTTTTCTGATTTTTTTATCGCCATTACTTCTTCTGTTACTCCCTAACTCCTCCACATGTTCTTCTCGACTAGTTTAGAATATCTCTTATTTATTCTCTTGTTATGGCACGTTAGGACTCTTTTCTGGCCATTTCGGGCCCTTTTTGGGCCTTTTTTGGACCTTTTTCTCATTTCCTTTATTGTCATTACTTCTTCTGCTGCTCCCTCACTCCTCCACATGTTCTTCTTGACTAGTTTAGGATATCTCTTATTTATTCTCTTTTTATGGCATGTTAGGGCCCTTTTCTGGCCATTTGAGGCCCTTTTTGGGGTTTTTTGGGCTTTTTTTGGACCTTTTTCTCATTTTCTTTATCGTCATTACTTCTTCTACTGCTCCCTCACTCCTCCACATGTTCTTCTTGACTTTTGTAGGATATCTCTTGGTTATTCTCTTTTTATGGCATATTAGGGCCTTTTCGGGCCATTTCAGGCCCTTTTTGGGGCTTTTTGGGCCATTTTTTGACCCTTTTCTCATTTCCTTTATTCCCATTACTTCTTGTGCTACTCCCTCACTCCTCCACATGTTCTTCTTGGCTCGTTTAGAATATCTATTATTTAATCTCTTTTTATGGCATGTTAGGGCCCTTTTCTGGCCAATTTGGGCCCTTTTTTGGGATTTTTTGGCCTTTTTTGGACCATTTTCTCATTTTCTTTATCTCCATTACTTTTTGTGTTGCTCCCTCACTCATCCACATGTTCTTCTTGACTAGTTTAGGATATCTCTTGTTTATTCTCTTTTTATAGCATGTTGTGGCCCTTTTCTGGCCATTTCGGGCCCTTTTTCAGACTTTTTGGGCCTTTTTCAAACCCTTTTCATATTTTCTTTATCGCCATTACTTCTTGTGCTACTCCATCACTCCTCCATATGTTCTTCTTGACTAAAATAGAATATCTCTTATTTATTCTCTTTTTATGGCGAGGTAGGGCCCTTTTCTGGCCCTTTTTGGCCCTTTTTGTACTTTTTGGGCCTTTTTCAGACTTTTTTCTCATTTCCTTTATCACCATTGCTACTTGTGCTACTCCTTCACTCCTCCACACGTTCTTCTTGACTAGTTTAGGATATCTCTTGTTTATTCTCTTTTTATGGCATGTTATGGTACTTTTCGGGTATTTTGTGCCCTTGTTGGGGCTTTTCGGGTCCTTTTTAGGACCCTTTTCTTATCTCCTTTATTGCCATTGCTTCTACTATTGCTCCTTCACTCCGCCAAATATTCTTCTTAACTTGTTTAAGATATCTCTTGTTTATTCCTTTTTTATGGCATGTAAGAGCCCTTTTCGGGCCATTTTGGGCCCCTAAAAACTCTCATAACTTCGACGGGTCATAAATTTTGACTCGTTTGGAGTTACAGGCATAATAATATATCAAATCAAAGATAATTTTATGACCTATCCACTCGTTTTCCTAAGGCATGAAACGCCAAAGGTTTGTCCCCCAAAATTGGCTGTATAAAGAAGTTCTAAGGGTTTTAAAGGCCCCTTTTAGGCTTTTCGGACCTTTTTTGGACCCTTTTCTCGGTTCCTTGATTGCCATTGCTTCTTGTGCATCTTCTTCACTCCGCCACTTGTTCTTCTTGACTAGCCTAGGATATCTCTTGTTTATTCTCTTTTTATGGCATGTTAGGGCCTTTTTCGGGCCATTTCGGGCCCTTTTTTGGACTTTTTTAGACCCTTTTCTCATTTCATTTATTGCCATTATTTCTTGTGCTACTATCTCACTCTTCCACATGTTCTTCTTGACTAGTTTAGAATATCTCTTATTTATTCTCTTTTTATGGCATGTTAGGGCCCTTTTCTGGCCATTTCATGCCCTTTTTGTGGCTTTTTGGATCTTTTTTGGACCCTTTTCTTATTTCTTTTATCGCCATTACTTCTTGTGCTGCTCCCTCACTCCTCCACATGTTCTTCTTGACTAGTTTAGGATATCCCTTGTTTATTTGCTTTTTATGGGATGTTGTGGCCCTTTTTGGAACATTTCAACCCCTTTTTGCGGCTTTTCGTGCCTTTTTCTGACCCTTTTCTTATTTTCTTTATCGCCATAACTTCTTGTGCTGCTCCATCACTCCTCCACATGTTATTCTTTACTAAAATAGAATATCTCTTACTAATTCTCTTTTTATGGCGAGGTAGGGCCCTTTTGTGGCCATTTCGGGCCCTTTTTTGCACTTTTTGGTCCTTTTTCAGATTTTTTTCTCATTTCCTTTATCGCCATTACTACTTGTGCTACTCCTTCACTCCTCCACATGTTCTTCTTGGCTAGTTTAGAATATATTTTATTTATTCTCTTTTTATGGCCTGTTAGGGCCCTTTTTGGTGCTTTTTAGGCTTTTTTGGACCCTTTTCTCATTTCCTTTATCGCCACTACTTCTTGTGCTGCTCCCTCACTCCTCCACATGTTCTTCTTGACTAGTTTAGGATATCTCTTGTTTATTCTCTTTTTATGGAATGTTATGGCCTTTTTTGGGCCTTTTTTGTGGCTTTTCGGGCCTTTTTCAGACCCTTTTCTTATTTTCTTTATCACTGTTACTTCTTATGCTGCTCCATCACTCCTCCTCATGTTCTTCTCGACTAAATTAGAATATCTCTTATTTATTCTCTTTTTATGGAGTGTTAGGGCCCTTTTCATGCAATTTCGGGCACTTTTTGTGTCCTTTATAGGACCCTTTTCTCATTTAATTTATCACCATTGCTTCTACTATTGCTCTGTAATGCTACCACATGTTCTTCTTGACTTGTTTAAGATATCTGTTGTTTATTCCTTTTTTATGGCATGTAAGAGCCCTTTTTGGGCCATTTTGGCAATTAAAAACCCTCATAACTTCGACGGGTCATAAATTTTGACTCGTTTGGAGTTACGGGCCCCATAATATATCAAATCGAAGATAATTTTAGGACCTATCCGCTTGTTTTCCTAGGGCATGAAATGCCAAAGGTTTGACCCCCAAAATTGGCTTTATAAAGAAGTTTTGAGGGTTTTAAAAGCCCCTTTTAGTCTTTTCGGGCATTTTTTGGACCATTTCTCAGTTCCTTGATTGCCATTTCTTCTTGTGTATCTTCTTCACTCCGCCATATGTTCTTCTTTACTAGTTTAGGATATCTCTTGTTTATTCTCTTTTTATGGCACGTTAAGGCCTTTTCGGGCCATTTCGGGCCCTTTTTATGGCTTTTTTGGCCATTTTTTGACACTTTTCTCATTTCCTTTATTCCCATTACTTCTTGTGCTACTCCCTCACTCCTCCACATGTTCTTCTTGGCTGGTTTAGAATATCTATTATTTAATCTCTTTTTATGGCATGTTAGGGCTCTTTTCTGGCCAATTTGGGCCCTTTTTTGGGATTTTTGTCCTTTTTTGGACCATTTTCTCATTTCCTTGATCTCCATTACTTTTTGTGTTGCTCCCTCACTCATCCACATGTTCTTCTTGACTAGTTTAGGATATCTCTTGTTTATTCTCTTTTTATAGAATGTTGTGGCTCTTTTCTGGCCATTTGGGGCCCTTTTTCTGACTTTTTGGGCCTTTTTCGAACCCTTTTCATATTTTTTTTATCGCCATTACTTCTTGTGCTGCTCCATCACTCCTCCACATGTTCTTCTTGACTAAAATAGAATATCTCTTATTTATTCTCTTTTTATGGTGAGGTAGGGCCCTTTTCTGGCCATTTTTGGCCCTTTTTTGCACTTTTTGGGCCTTTTTCAGACTTTTTTCTCATTTCCTTTATCGCCATTGCTACTTGTGCTACTCCTTCACTCCTCCACATGTTCTTCTTGACTAGTTTAGGATATCTCTTGCTTATTCTCTTTTTATGGCATGTTAGGGTACTTTTCGGGCTATTTTGTGCCCTTGATGGGGCTTTTCGGGTCCTTTTTAGGACCCTTTTCTTATTTCCTTTATTGCCATTGCTTCTACTATTGTTCCTTCACTACGCCAAATATTCTTCTTAACTTGTTTAAGATATCTCTTGTTTATTCCTTTTTTATGGCATGTAAGTGTAATACCCTAGTCCTTTAATCATATTTGTCTGACTTAAGTGAAGTATACTTAGTCGTAATGATATATTGGATTCATATTTGGAGTAAGATTGCTATGTAAATAGAGTGCCAATGATAGTTGAAAGAAATGCATTTGATATCTCGGACTACCTCAGATATGCTATGATAAATTGAATATAACTTCTTCATCATGGTTCAAAAGAAGATGATTCAAAATGGTATTTAAAGGTAAGACATAGATTTATAAGCTTTGAAAGACATTGACTTTGTCATGCTAGCAATTTGGATCAAGCCTAGCAAGTGGATAAACGAATATATCGAATTTAGATTTCTACATGAGATGTGTGATTTGAAGTGTTCAATGATGTCAATTGGTGTCCTTAGGATCCCATTTCAACCACAACAATCCTTAGTGAATTTATTTCCTTGAGAAGCTACTTGGACAAATTTGGACAGATTGACCTTTGCTTAGTAAATTGGGCATAACATTCTCAATATTGCTTCAAATGGTACAAATGAACTTGATCCAGAAACTAGAAACATAGAGGAACAAATAAGTTGACTATCAAATTGGATAAAAACCAGAGGAAGACCGCCATTCTTGAGCTGCTTGCTTGTGAATGAATCTGATTGGACCCTAGTTTCTTTGTTTGTTTCTTAGAATTAAAAGAAGAGGTGAGTTGATTGCTATTGGACCTCACCCACCTCTTCATATATCTCAGAGGTTTTTTTTGAAGAGGCAGAACACTTATCTCCTTAGTTATAAAACAAAAATTTAAGAGAAAGAAGAGAGAAGGTTGAGAAGGCTGAAAGAGGAAGAAACAAGCTGCTCAATAAAGAATCAAGCGGTAAGCCTACTTCCGTTCCGATTTGGACTTTGAACCTTTGAAGAAAGTTGTAGAGGACTTCAAGAAAAGGCATGACAAAGCAAGATAAGCGGTAAGCCTTTTACTTGCCTTTTCTTGCCTTTCTTTCCCTTTTTTACCGTGTCTTGCCTTTTCCTTGCCTTTTCTTGCTTTGTCATGCCTTTTCTTCCTTTATCTTGACTTTTTCTTGACATTTCTTCCATTATCTTAATTTTTGTCCCCTTATATAGCCATTTCCTTGCCTTTTCTTTTCTTTACTTATCTTACCTTTTCCTAATTTTTTCTTGCCTAATCTTAACTTATCTTGCCTTTTCTTTCCTTATCTTGCCTTTTCTTGCCTTTCTTTCCTATTCTTGCTTTTTCTTGGCTTTTCTTGCCTTATCTTGAATTCTCTTTCCTTAACTTAGCTTTTTCTTGCCTTTTCTTGCCTATTCCTTGCCTTTTCTTGCCTTATCTTACCTTACCTTGCCTTTTCTTGCCTTATCTTGACTTTTTTTTCTTATCTTGCCTTTTCCTTGCCTTTTCTTTCCTTTTCTTTCCTTTTCATGCCTTATCTTGCCTTGTTTTACCTTATCTTGCCATTTTTTTTTTACCTTTTCTTGCCTTTTCTTTCCTTTTCTTGCCTTATCTTTCATTTTCTTGCCTTTTCTTGTCTTATCTTGCCTTGTCTTGCCATTTTCATTCCTTTTCTTTCCTTCTCCTTACCTTTGTTCACTTTATCTTGCTTTTTCAAGCCTTTTCTTTCCTTTTCTTGCCTTATTTTGCCTTTTCTTTCCTTATCTTGCCTTTTTCTTGCCTTTTCAAGTTTTTCCTTTCCTTATCTTGCCTTTTCTTACCTTATCTTGCCTTTTCCTTGCCTTACCTTTTCTTTCCTTTCCATGCCTTATCTTACCTTTTCTTTCCCTATCTTGCCTTTTACTTGCCTTTTCTTGCCTTTTCCTTGGCTTTTCTTGCCTTTGATTGCCTTATCTTACCTTTTCTTTCCTTATCTTGCCTTTTACTTACCTTTTCCTTGACATATCTTGCCTTTTCTTTCCTTATTCCTTGCCTTTTCTTTCCATATCTTGCCTTTTCCATGCCTTTCCTTACCTTTTCTTGCCTTTTCTTTCCTTTCCATACCTTTTCTTTCCATTTCCTTGCATTTTCATTCCTTTCCTTACCTTTTCTTACCTTTTCTTGCCATTTCTTGCCTTTTCCATGATTTTCCTTGCCTTATCTTGCCTTTTCCTACCTTTTCTTGCCTTATCTTGACTTTTCTTGCCTTATCTTGCCATTTCTTTCCTTATCTTGCTATTTCCTTGCCTTTTCTTTCCTTATCTTGCCTTTTCCTTGCCTTTTCTTTCCATTTCTTGAAGTTTCTTTCCTTTTCATGCCTTATCCTACCTTATCCTGCCTTTTCTTTTTTTATATTGCCTTTTCCTTGCATTTTCTTGACTTTTCTTCCTTTTTCTTTCATTTTCTTGACTTATCCTGCCTTATCTTCCCATTTCTTTCCTTATCTTGCCTTTTTTTGGCCTTTTCTTGCCTTTTGCCTTCCTTTTCTACCCTTATATTTCCATTTCTTGCCTTGTCTTGCCATTTCCTTGCCTTTTCTTTCCTTATCTTGCCTTTTCAATACCTTTGCTTACTTTATCTTGCCTTTTCTTTCCTTATCTTAACTTTTCTTACCTATTCTTGCTTTTTCTTGCATTTTCTTACCATATCTTGACTTTTCTTTCATTAACTTACCTTTTCCTTGAATTATTTTGCCTATTCCTTGTCTTTTCTTGACTTTCTTGCCTTATATTACCTTTTCAGGCCTTCTTTTTCGCTTATCTTACCTTTTCCTTGCCTTTTCTTTCCTTTTTTTTTGACATTTCTTGCCTTATCTTGCCTTTTCTTTCATTTTCTTGCCTACCTTTCCTATTCTTACTTTTTCTTGGCTTTTCTTGCCTCATCTTGCCTTTTCTTGCCTTCTCTTTCCTTAACTTACCTTTTCCTTGCCTTTTCTTGCCTTTTCTTGCCTTATCTTACCTTACCTTGCCTTTTCTTTCCTTATCTTGCCTTTTGTTTTCTTATCTTGCCTTTTCCTTGCATTTTCTTTTCTTTTCATGCCTTATCTTGCCTTGTCTTACCTTATCTTGCCTTTTTTTACATTTTCTTGCCTTTTCTTTCCTTTTCTTGCCTTATCTTTTCTTTTCTTTTCTTGCCTTTTCTTGTCTTATCTTGCCTTTTCTTGCCTTATCTTGCCATTTTCTTTCCTTTTCCTTGCCTTTGATCACTTTATCTTACTTTTTCAACCTTTTCTTTCCTTTTCTTGCCTTATCTTGCCTTTTCTTTCCTTATCTTACATTTTCCTTGCCTTTTCTTGCAATTACTTTCCTTATCTTGCCTTTTCTTACCTTATCTTGCCTTTTCCTTGCCTTTTCTTTCCTATCCATGCCTTATCTTACCTTTTCTTTCCCTATCTTGCCTTTTACTTGCCTTTTCTTACCTTTTCCTTGCCTTTTCTTACCTTTTCTTGGCTTTTCTTGCCATTGATTACCTTATCTTGCCTTTTCTTTCCTTATCCTGCCTTTTACTTTTCTTTTCCTTGCGCTATCTTGCCTTTTCTTTCCTTATCTTGCCATTTCCTTGCCTTTTCTTTCCATATCTTGCCTTTTGTTTCCTTATCATGCCTTTTGTTTCCTTATCATGCCTTTTCTTTCCTATTCTTGCTTTTTCTTGCATTTTCTTGCCTTATCTTGCCTTTTCTTTCATTAACTTACCTTTTGCTTGCCTTTTCTTGACTTTTCTTGCCTTTTTTTGCCTTATCTTGATTGCCTTATCTTACCTTTTCTTTCCTCATCTTGCCTTTTACTTGCCTTTTCCTTGCCCTATCTTGCCTTTTCTTTCCTTATCTTACGAATTCCTTGCCTTTTCTTTCCATAGCTTGCCTTTTCTTTCCTTATCATGCCTTTTCTTTCCTTATCATGCCTTTTCTTTCCTATTCTTGCTTTTTCTTGCATTTTCTTGCCTTATCTTGCCTTTTCTTTCATTAACTTACCTTTTCCTTGCCTTTTCTTGCCTTTTCTTGACTTTTCTTGCCTTTTTTTGCCTTTTTTTGCCTTATCTTGCCTTATCTTGCCTTTTCCTTGCCCTATCTTGCCTTTTCTTGACTTTTCTTGCCTTAGCTTGCCTTTTTTTTCCTTATCTTGCCTTTTCTTTCCTATTCTTGCTTTTTCTTGCATTTTCTTGCCTTATCTTGACTTTTCTTTCATTAACTTACCTTTTCCTTGCCTTTTCTAGCCTATTCCTTGCATTTTCTCGACTTTTTGCCTTATCTTGCCTTTTTTTGCCTTTTCTTTCCTTTTTATCCCTTATCTTACCTTTTCCTTGCGTTTTCTTCCCTTTTTTTGACCTTTCTTGCCTTATCTTGCCTTGTCTTGCAATTTCCTTGCCTTTTCTTTCCTTATATTTTCTTTTCCTTGCCTTTGCTTACTTTATCTTTCTTTTTCATACCTTGTCTTTCCTTATCTTGCATTTTCATTCCTTTTCTTGCCTTATCTTGTCTTATCTTACCTTTTCTTTCCTTATCTTGTCTTTTCCTTACCTTTTCTTGCCTTTTCTTTCCTTTCCTTACCTTTTCTTGCCTTTTCTTTACCTTTTCTTTCCTTTTCATTCCTTTCCTTACCTTTTCTTACCTTTTCTTGCCGTTTCTTACCTTTTCTTGCCTTTTTTTGCTGTTTCTTGCCTTTTCCATGATTTTCCTTCCCTTATCTTGCCTTTTCTTGCCTTATCTTGCCATTTCTTTCCTTATCTTGCCATTTCCTTGTCTTTTCTTTCCTTTTCTTGCTGTTTCTTTCCTTTTCTTGCCTTATCATATCTTATCTTTTTTTATATTGCCTTTTCCTTGCCTTTTCTTCCTTTTTCTTTCTTTTTCTTGCCTTATCCTGCCTTATGTTCCCATTTCTTTCCTTATCTTGCCTTTTTTGGCCTTTTCTTCCCTTTTCCTTGCCTTTTCCTTCCTTTTCTAACCCTATCTTTCCATTTCCTCCCTTTTCTTGCCTTGTCTTGCTATTTCCTTGCCTTTTTCTTGCCGATGCCTCACCTTTTCTTTCCTTTTCTTGCTGTCTCTTTCCTTTTCTTGCCTTATCCTACCTTATCTTGCCTTTCCTTGCCTTTTCTTGCCTTTTCTTCCTTCTTCTTTCTTTTTCTTTCCTTATCCAGCTTTATCTTCACATTTCTTTCCTTATCTTGCTTTTTTTGGCCTTTTCTTACCTTTTCTAATCTTATCTTTCCATTTCTTGCCTTTTCTTGCCTTGTCTTGCAATTTCCTTGCCTTTTCTTTCCTTATATTGCCTTTTCTTTGCCTTTGCTTACTTTATCCTTTTCTTGCCTTTTCTTTCCTTATCTTATCTTTTCCTTGCCTTTCCTTGCCTTTTCTTTCCTTTCCTTACCTTTACTTGCATTCTGCTTGCCTTTTCTTGCCTTTTCTTTCCTTTCCTTACCTTTTCTTCCCTTTTCTGCCCTTTTCTTGGCTTTTCTAACCTTTTCCAAGCATTTTCTTTCCTTTTCTTTCCTTATCTTGCCTTTTACTTGCCTTTTCTTACCTTTTACTTGCCTTTTCTTACCTTTTCCATGATTTTCCTTGCCTTATCTTTCCTTTCCTTACCTTTTCTTGCCTTTTCCTTGCCTTTTCTTTCCTTTTCATTCCTTTCCTTACCTTTTCTTACCTTTTCTTGCCGTTTCTTACCTTTTCTTGCCTTTTTTTGTTGTTTCTTGCCTTTTCCATGATTTCCCTTGCCTTATCTTGCCTTTTCTTGCCTTATCATATCTTATCTTTTTTTATATTGCCTTTTCCTTGCCTTTTCTTGCCTTTTCTTCCTTTTTCTTTCTTTTTCTTGCCTTATCCTGCCTTATGTTCCCATTTCTTTCCTTATCTTGCCTTTTTTGGCCTTTTCTTCCCTTTTCCTTACCTTTTCCTTCCTTTTCTAACCCTATCTTTCCATTTCCTCCCTTTTCTTGCCTTGTCTTGCTATTTCCTTGCCTTTTTCTTGCCGATGCCTCACCTTTTCTTTCCTTTTCTTGCTGTCTCTTTCCTTTTCTTGCCTTATCCTACCTTATCTTGCCTTTCCTTGCCTTTTCTTGCCTTTTCTTCCTTCTTCTTTCTTTTTCTTTCCTTATCCAGCTTTATCTTCACATTTCTTTCCTTATCTTGCTTTTTTTGGCCTTTTCTTACCTTTTCTAATCTTATCTTTCCATTTCTTGCCTTTTCTTGCCTTGTCTTGCAATTTCCTTGCCTTTTCTTTCCTTATATTGCCTTTTCTTTGCCTTTGCTTACTTTATCCTTTTCTTGCCTTTTCTTTCCTTATCTTATCTTTTCCTTGCCTTTCCTTGCCTTTTCTTTCCTTTCCTTACCTTTACTTGCATTCTGCTTGCCTTTTCTTGCCTTTTCTTTCCTTTCCTTACCTTTTCTTCCCTTTTCTGCCCTTTTCTTGGCTTTTCTAACCTTTTCCAAGCATTTTCTTTCCTTTTCTTTCCTTATCTTGCCTTTTACTTGCCTTTTCTTACCTTTTACTTGCCTTTTCTTACCTTTTCCATGATTTTCCTTGCCTTATCTTTCCTTTCCTTACCTTTTCTTGCCTTTTCCTTGCCTTTTCTTTCCTTTTCATTCCTTTCCTTACCTTTTCTTACCTTTTCTTGCCGTTTCTTACCTTTTCTTGCCTTTTTTTGCTGTTTCTTGCCTTTTCCATGATTTCCCTTGCCTTATCTTGCCTTTTCTTGCCTTATCATATCTTATCTTTTTTTATATTGCCTTTTCCTTGCCTTTTCTTGCCTTTTCTTCCTTTTTCTTTCTTTTTCTTGCCTTATCCTGCCTTATGTTCCCATTTCTTTCCTTATCTTGCCTTTTTTGGCCTTTTCTTCCCTTTTCCTTGCCTTTTCCTTCCTTTTCTAACCCTATCTTTCCATTTCCTCCCTTTTCTTGCCTTGTCTTGCTATTTCCTTGCCTTTTTCTTGCCGATGCCTCACCTTTTCTTTCCTTTTCTTGCTGTCTCTTTGCTTTTCTTGCCTTATCCTACCTTATCTTGCCTTTCCTTGCCTTTTCTTGCCTTTTCTTCCTTCTTCTTTCTTTTTCTTTCCTTATCCAGCTTTATCTTCACATTTCTTTCCTTATCTTGCTTTTTTTGGCCTTTTCTTACCTTTTCTAATCTTATCTTTCCATTTCTTGCCTTTTCTTGCCTTGTCTTGCAATTTCCTTGCCTTTTCTTTCCTTATATTGCCTTTTCTTTGCCTTTGCTTACTTTATCCTTTTCTTGCCTTTTCTTTCCTTATCTTATCTTTTCCTTGCCTTTCCTTGCCTTTTCTTTCCTTTCCTTACCTTTACTTGCATTCTGCTTGCCTTTTCTTGCCTTTTCTTTCCTTTCCTTACCTTTTCTTCCCTTTTCTGCCCTTTTCTTGGCTTTTCTAACCTTTTCCAAGCATTTTCTTTCCTTTTCTTTCCTTATCTTGCCTTTTACTTGCCTTTTCTTACCTTTTACTTGCCTTTTCTTACCTTTTCCATGATTTTCCTTGCCTTATCTTTCCTTTCCTTACCTTTTCTTGCCTTTTCCTTGCCTTTTCTTTCCTTTTCATTCCTTATCATATCTTATCTTTTTTTATATTGCCTTTTCCTTGCCTTTTCTTGCCTTTTCTTCCTTTTTCTTTCTTTTTCTTGCCTTATCCTGCCTTATGTTCCCATTTCTTTCCTTATCTTGCCTTTTTTGGCCTTTTCTTCCCTTTTCCTTGCCTTTTCCTTCCTTTTCTAACCCTATCTTTCCATTTCCTCCCTTTTCTTGCCTTGTCTTGCTATTTCCTTGCCTTTTTCTTGCCGATGCCTCACCTTTTCTTTCCTTTTCTTGCTGTCTCTTTGCTTTTCTTGCCTTATCCTACCTT
This sequence comes from Hypericum androsaemum, assembly GCA_963995505.1. NCBI lineage: Eukaryota > Viridiplantae > Streptophyta > Magnoliopsida > Malpighiales > Hypericaceae > Hypericum > Hypericum androsaemum. The sequence goes on from OZ023199.1 coordinate 8,367,814, forward strand.
ATCTTGCCTTTCCTTGCCTTTTCTTGCCTTTTCTTCCTTCTTCTTTCTTTTTCTTTCCTTATCCAGCTTTATCTTCACATTTCTTTCCTTATCTTGCTTTTTTTGGCCTTTTCTTACCTTTTCTAATCTTATCTTTCCATTTCTTGCCTTTTCTTGCCTTGTCTTGCAATTTCCTTGCCTTTTCTTTCCTTATATTGCCTTTTCTTTGCCTTTGCTTACTTTATCCTTTTCTTGCCTTTTCTTTCCTTATCTTATCTTTTCCTTGCCTTTCCTTGCCTTTTCTTTCCTTTCCTTACCTTTACTTGCATTCTTCTTGCCTTTTCTTTCCTTTCCTTACCTTTTCTTCCCTTTTCTGCCCTTTTCTTGGCTTTTCTTACCTTTTCCAAGCATTTTCCTTGCATTTTCTTTCCTTTTCTTTCCTTATCTTGCCTTTTACTTGCCTTTTCTTACCTTTTACTTGCCTTTTCTTACCTTTTCCATGATTTTCCTTGCCTTATCTTGCCTTTCCTTGCCTTTCCTTGCCTTATCTTGACTTTTCTTGCCTTATCTTCCATTTCTTTCCTTATCTTGCCATTTCCTTGCCTTTTCTTTACTTATCTTGCCTTTTTCTTGCCTTTTCTTTCCTTTTCTTGTTGTTTCTTTCCTTTGTTTGCCTGATCCTACCTTATCTTGCCTTTTCTTTTTTATATTGCCTTTTCCTTGCCCTTTCCCACGTTTTCTTCCTTTTTCTTTCTTTCTCTTGCCTTATCATGCCTTTTCTTCCCATTTCTTTCCTTTGTTTGCCTGATCCTACCTTATCTTGCCTTTTCTTTTTTATATTGCCTTTTCCTTGCCCTTTCCCACGTTTTCTTCCTTTTTCTTTCTTTCTCTTGCCTTATCATGCCTTTTCTTCCCATTTCTTTCCTTATCTTGCCTTTTTTGGCCTTTTTTTGCCTTTTCCTTGCCTTTTTCTTGCTTTTCTAACGTTATCTTTCCATTTCCTATCTTTTCTTACCTTTTCTTGCCTTTTCTTGCCATTTCCTTGCCATTTCTTTTCTTATCTTGCCTTTTCCTTGCCTTTGCTTACTTTATCTTTCTTTTTCATGCCTTTTCTTTCCTTTTCATGCCTTTTCTTTCCTTATCTTATCTTTTCCTTACCTTTTCTTTCCTTTCCTTACCGTTTCTTCCCTTTTCTTGCCTTTTCTTGGCTTTTCTTGTCTTTTCCATGCCTTTTCCTTGCATTTTCTTTCCTTTTCTTTCCTTATCTTGCCTTTTACTTGCCTTTTCTTGCCTTTTCTGGCCTTTCTTTCCTTTTTCTTATCGTGTCTTGCCTTTTCCTTTCCTTTTCTTGCTTTATCATACCTTTTCTTCCCTTATCTTGACTTTTTCTTGCCTTTTTCTTGCCTTATCTTGACATTTCTTCCCTTATCTTGATTTTTCTGCTCTTATCTAGCCATTTCCTTGCCTTTTCTTTACCTATCTTACCTTTTCCTAATTTTTTCTTGCCTAATCTTAACTTATCTTGCCTTTTCTTTCCTTATCTTGCCTTTTCTAGCCTTTCTTTCCTATTCTTGCTTTTTCTTGGCTTTTCATGCCTCATCTTGCCTTTTCTTGCCTTATCTTGCCTTCTCTTTCCTTAACTTACTTTTTCCTTGCCTTTTCTTGCCTTATCTTACCTTACCTTCCCTTTTCTTGCCTTTTCTTGCCTTTTGTTTTCTTATCTTGCCCTTTCCTTGCATTTTTTTGCATTTTCTTTTCTTTTCTTTCCTTTTCATGCCTTATCTTGCTTTACCTTGCCTTGTCTTACCTTATCTTGCCTTTTTTTACCTTTTCTTGCCTTTTGCTTGCCTTTTCTTTCCTTTTCTTGCCTTGTCTTTTCTTTTCTTGCCTTTTCTTGTCTTATCTTGCCTTTTCTTACCTTGTCTTGCCATTTTCTTTCATTTTCTTTCTTTTTTCTTGCCTTTGTTCACTTTATCTTGCTTTTTCAAGCCTTTTCTTTCCTTTTCTTGCCTTTTCTTTCCTTATCTTACCTTTTCCTTGCCTTTTCTTGCCTTTACTTTCCTTATCTTGCCTTTTCTTACCTTATCTTGCCTTTTCCTTGCCTTTTCTTGCCTTTACTTTCCTTATCTTTCCTTTTCTTACCTTATCTTGCCTTTTCCTTGCCTTTTCTTTCCTATCCATGCCTTATCTTACCTTTTCTGTCCCTATCTTGCCTTTTACTTGCCTTTTCTTGCCTTTTCCTTGCCTTTTCTTGGCTTTTCTTGGCTTTTCTTGCCTTTGATTGCCTTATCTTACCTATTCTTTCCTTATCTTGCCTTTCCTTGCCTTTTCCTTGCCCTATCTTGCATTTTCTTTCCTTATCTTGCCATTTCCTTGCCTTTTCTTTATATATCTTGCATTTTCTTTCCTTATCTTGCCATTTCCTTGCCTTTTCTTTACATATCTTGCCTTTTCCTTGCCTTTTCTTCCCTTATCTTAACTTATCTTGCCTTTTCTTTCCTTATCTTGCCTTTTCTTTCCTATTCTTGCTTTTTCTTTCATTTTCTTGCCTTATCTTGCCTTTTCTTTCATTAACTTACTTTTTCCTTGCCTTTTCTTGACTTTTCTTGCCTTTTCTTGCCTTTTTTTTTTGCCTTATCTTGCCTTATCTTACGTTTTCTTTACTTTTCTTGCCTTATCTTACCTTTTCTTTCCTTATCTTGCCATTCCTTTCCTATTCTTGCTTTTCTTGCATTTTCTTGCTTTATCTTGACTTTTCTTTCATTAACATACCTTTTCCATGCCTTTTCTTGCCTATTCCTTGCCTTTTCTTGACTTTTTGCCTTATCTTGCCTTTTTTTTCCTTTTCTTTCCTTTTTTCCCTTATCTTACGTTTTCCTTGCCTTTTCTTTCCTTTTTTTGACCTTTCTTGCCATATCTTGCCTTTTCTTGCCATTTCCTTAACTTTTCTTTCCGTATCATTTCTTTTCCTTGCCTTTGCTTACTTTATCTTGCTTTTTCATGTCTTTTCTTCCCTTATCTTGCCTTTCATTCCTTTCCTTGCCTTTTCTTGCCTTTTCATTCCTTTCCTTACCTTTTCTTACCTTTTCTTGTCGTTTCTTAACTTTTCTTACCTTTTCTTGCCTTTTCCTTGCCTTTTCTTCCCTTTTCATTCCTTTCCTTACCTTTTCTTGCTTTTTCTTGCCTTTTCTATGATTTTCCTTGCCTTATCTTGCCTTTTCATGCATTATCTTGCCTTTCCTACCTTTTCTTACCTTATCTTGAATTTTCTTGCCTTATTTTGCCATTTCTTTCCTTATCTTACCATTTCCTTGCCTTTTCTTAACTTTTCTTCCTTTTTCTTTCTTTTTCTTGCCTTATCCTTCCTTATCTTCCCATTTCTTTCTTTACCTTGCCTTTTTTGTCCTTTTCTTGCCTTTTCCTTCCTTTTCTAACCTTATCTTTCCATCTCCTACCTTTTCTTGTCTTTTCTTGCCTTGGCTTGCCATTTCCTTGCCTTTTCCTTACCTTTTCTTACTGTCTCTTTCCTTTTCTTGCCTTATCCTACCTTATCTTTCCTTTTCCTTGCATTTTCTTACCTTTTCTTCCTTTTTCTTTCTTTTTCTAGACTTGTCTTCCCATTTCTTTCCTTATCTTGCCTTTTTTGGCCTTTTCTAGCCTTTTACTTCCTTTTCTAATCTTATCTTTCCATTTCTTGCCTTTTACTTGCCTTTTCTTGCCTTTTCCTTGGCTTTTCTTGCCTTTGATTGCCTTATCTTACCTTTTCTTTCCTTATCTTGCCTTTTACTTGCCTTTTCCTTGCCCTATCTTGCCTGTTCTTTCCTTATTCCTTGCCTTTTATTTCTATATCTTGCCTTTTCCAAGCCTTTCCTTACCTTTTCTTGCCTTTGTTTTAGTTTCCTTACGTTTTCTTGCCTTTTCTTTAGTTTCCTTACCTTTTCTTGCCATTTCCTTGCCTTTTCATTCCTTTCCTTACCTTTTCTTACCTTTTCTTAATGTTTCTTGCCTTTTCCATGATTTTCCTTGCCTTATCTTGCCTTTTCATGCCTTTTCTTGCCTTTTCCTGCCTTTTCTTGCCTTATCTTGACTTATCTTGCCATTTCTTTCCTTATCTTGTCATTTCCGTGCCTTTTCTTTCCTTATCTTGCATTTTCCTTGCCTTTTCTTTCCATTTCTTGCTGTTTCTTTCCTGTTTTTGCCTTATCCTACCTTATCTTACCTTTTCTTTTTTTTATATTGCCTTTTCTTTCCATTTTCTTCTTTTTTCTTTCTTTTTCGTGCCTTCTCCTGCCTTATCTTCCCATTTCTTTCCTTATATTGCCTTTTTTGGCCTTTTCTTGCCTTTTCCTTCCTTTTCTACCCTTATCTTTTGACTTCCTGCCTTTTCTTGCCTTGTCTTGCCATTTCCTTGCCTTTTCTTTCCTTTTCTTGCCTTTTCCTTGCCTTTGCTTACTTTATCTTGCCTTTTCTTTCCTTATCTTACCTTTTCTTACCTATTCTTACTTTTTCTTGCATTTTCTTGTCTTATTTTTACTTTTCTTTCATTAACTTACCTTTTCCTTGCCTATTCCTTGCCTTTTCTTGATTTTCTTGCCTTATCTTGCCTTTTTTTTGCCTTTTCTTTCTTTCTTTTTCCCTTATCTTACCTTTTCCTTGCCTTTTCTTTCCTTTTTATTACCTTTCTTGCGTTATCTTGCCTTTTCTTGCCTTGTCTTGCCATTTCCTTGCCTATTCTTTCATTGTCTTGCCATTTCCATGCCTTTTCTTTCTTTATCATGCATTTTCTTTCCTTATCTTGCCTTTTCCTTGCCTTATCTTAACTTTACTTCCCTTATCTTGCCTTTTCTTTCCTTATTTTGCCATTTCCTTGCCTTTTCTTTAATTATCTTGTATTTTCCTTGTTTTTTCTTGCCTTTTCTTGTCTGATCTTAACTTATCTTGCCTTTTCTTTCTTTATCTTTCCTTTTCTTTCCTATTCTTGCATTTTCTTACCTTTTCTTGCCGCATCTTGCCTTTTCTTGCCTTATGTTGCCTTCTCTTTCCTTAACTTACCTTTTCCTCGCCTTTTCTTGCCTATTCCTTGCCTTTTCTTGCCTTATCTTACTTTATCCTCTCTTTTCTGGCCTTATCTTGCCTTTTTTTTTCCATATCTTGCCTTTTTCGTTCATTTTCTTGCATTTTATTCCTTTTCTTTCCTTTTCTTGCCTTATCTTGCCCTATCTTGCCTTATCTTGCCCTGTCTTACCTTAGGGTCTTACCTTATCTTGCCAATTCTTGCCTTTTCTTTCCTTTTCTTACCTTATCTTTCCTTTTCTTGCCTTTGCTTGCCTTATCTTGCCTTTTCTTGCCTTGTCATATCATTTTCTTTCCTTTTCTTTCCATATCTTGCCTTTTCCTTGCCTTTTCTTGCCTTTTCATGCTTTTTCTTACCGTGTCTTGCCATTTCCTTGCCTTTTCTTGCTTTATCATGCCTTTTCTTTCCTTATCTTGCCTTTTCTTGCCTTATCTTGACTTTTCTTCCATTATCTTGACTTTTCTTCCATTATCTTGCATTTTCTTTCCTTATCTAGCCATTTCCTTGTCTTTTCTTTCCTTATCTAGCCATTCCCTTGCCTTTTCTTTCCTTATCTTGCCTTTTCCTTGCTTTTTCTTGACTTTTCTTGCCTGAACTTAACTTATCTTGCCTTTTTTTTTCTTATCTTGCCTTATCTTGTTTTTCTTTCCTATTCTTGCTTTTTCTTGCCTTTTCTTTTCTCATCTTAACTTTTCTTGCCTTATCTTTCCTTAACTTACCTTTTCCTTGCCTTTCTTGCATATTCCTTGCCTTTTCTTGCCTTATCTTACCTTATCTTGCCTTTTCTTGCCTTATCTTGCCTTTTTTTGCCTTTTCTTTCCTATTCTTACCTTTTCTTGCCTCATCTTGCATTTTCTTGCCTTATCTTGCCCTATCTTTCCTTATCTTGTCTTTTTTTGCCCTTTCTTCCCTTTTCTTACCTTATCTTCCCATTTCTCACCTTATCTTGCCTTGTCTTACCTTATCTTGCCTTTTCTGGCCATTTCTTGCCTTTGTTTACTTTTTCTTACAGTGTCTTACCTTTTCCTTGCATTTTCTTGCTTTATCATGCCTTTTCTTCTCTTATCTTGACTTTTTCTTGCCTTTTCTTGACATTTCTTCCCTTATCTTGATTTTTCTTTCCTTATCTAGCCATTTCCTTGCCTTTTCTTTACTTATCTTACCTTTTCCTAATTTACTATTGCCTTTTCTTTACTTATCTTGCCTTTTCTTTTCTTATCTTGCCTTTTCTTGCCTTTCTTTCCTATTCATGCTATTTCTTAGCTTTCCTTGCCTCATCTTGCCTTTTCTTGCCTTATCTTGCCTTCTCTTTCCTTAACTTACCTTTTCCTTGCTCTATCTTGCCTATTCCTTGCCTTTTCTTACTTTATCTTACCTTACCTTACCTTGTCTTTTCTAGCCTTATCTTGCCTTTTGTTTTCTTATCTTGCCATTTCCTTGCATTTTCTTGCATTTTCTTTCCTTTTCATGCCTTATCTTTCCTTATCTTGCCTTATCTTTCCTTGTCTTGCCTTGTCTTGCCTTTTTTTACCTTTTCTTGCCTTTTGCTTACCTTTTATTTCCTTTTCTTCCCTTATATTTCTTTTTCTTGCCTTTTCTTATCTTATCTTGCCTTTTCTTGCCATGTCTTGCCATTTTCTTTCCTTTCCTTTCTTTTTCCTAGCCTTTGTTAATTTTATCTTGCTTTTTCAAGCCTTTTCTTTCCTTTTCTTGCCTTATTTTACATTTTCTTTCCTTATCTTGACTTTTCCTTGCCTTTTCTTGTCCTGCCTTTTCTTACCTTATCTTGCCTTTTCTTTGCCTTGCCTTTTCTTTCCTTTCCAAGTCTTATCTTACCATTTCTTTCCCTATCTTGCCTTTTACTTGCCTTTTCTTGCCTTTTCCTTGCCTTTTCTTGGCTTTTCTGGGCTTTTCTTGCCTTTGATTTCCTTATCTTACATTTTCTTGCCTTTTACTTGCCTTTTCCTTGCCCTATCTTGCCTTCTCTTTCCTTATCTCACCATTTCCTTGCCTTTTCTTTCCATATCTAGCCTTTTCCTTGCCTTTTCTTCCCTTATCTTAACTTATCTTGCCTTTTCTTTCCTTATCTTGCCTTTTCTTTCCTATTCTTGCTTTTTCATGCATTTTCTTGCCTTATCTTGCCTTATCTTTCATTCACTTACCTTTTCCTTGCCTTTTCTTGCCTATTCCTTGCCTTTTCCACCTTTTCCTTGCCTTTTCTTGCCTAGTCCTTGCCTTGTCTTGACTTTTCTTGCCTTATCTTATCTTTTTTTGGCCTTATCTTGCCTTTTCTTCCCTTTTCCTTGCCCTATCTTCCCTTTTCTTGACTTTTCTTGCCTCATCTTGCCTTTTTTTTCATTATCTTGCCTTTTCTTTCCTGTTCTTGCTTTTTCTTGGGTTTTCTTGCCTTATCTTAACTTTTCTATCATTAACTCACCTTTTCCTTGCCTTTTCTTGCCTATTCCTCGCCTTTTCTTGACTTTTCTTGCCTTACCTTGCCTTTTTTTGCCTTTTCTTGACTTTTTTACCTTATATTACCTTTTCCTTTCCTTTTCTCTCCTTTTTTTGACCTTTCTTGCCTCATCTTGCCTTTTTTTTCATTATCTTGCCTTTTCTTTCCTGTTCTTGCTTTTTCTTGGGTTTTCTTGCCTTATCTTAACTTTTCTATCATTAACTTACCTTTTCCTTGCCTTTTCTTGCCTATTCCTCGCCTTTTCTTGACTTTTCTTGCCTTACCTTGCCTTTTTTTGCCTTTTCTTGACTTTTTTACCTTATATTACCTTTTCCTTTCCTTTTCTTTCCTTTTTTTGACCTTTCTTGCCTTATCTTGCCTTTTCTTGCCTTGTCTTGCAATTTCCTTGCCTTTTCTTTCCTTATATTGCCTTTTCCTTGCCTTTACTTACTTTATCTTGCTTTTTCATGCCTTTTTTTTCCTTATCTCGCCTTTTCATTCCTTTTCTTGCCTTTTCTTTCCTTATCTTGTCTTTTCCTTACCTTTTCTTGCCTTTTCTTTCCTTTCCTTACCTTTTCTTGCCTTTTCCTTCCCTTTTCTTGCCTTTTCCTTGCATTTTCCTTGCCTTTTCTTGCCTTTTCCTTGCCTTTTCTTGCCTTTTCCTTACCTTTTCTTGCCTTTTGCTTGCCTTTTCTTGCCTTTTCCTTGCCTTTTCTTTCCTTTCCTTACCTTTTCTTTCCTTTTCCTTACCTTTTCTTGTCTTTTTCTTGCCTTTTCCTTGCCTTTTCTTGATATGAATCTTCGCGGAAAAGACTCACAACTCGGACCGTTTGTTACTTTAGAATGGATCAGATCACAACTCACAAGAACTCACAAGAACTAAGGCACGAAATTGAACCTTAACCCGCTGTAAGAGCTTCTGAACCTTGACCTAAGGTCGTATCACGCCACGAGCGGGGATGGATGATCCGCTTGATAAGTGAAAGATAAATTCTAGCCAAGACGACTCACCAGCCTAAGCAAGAACAAACGAGTATCAAAACTCTCAATTAGCCAATGCTAAGTAATTTCCGAATTGTTGGGTCTTTATTGAAGGGGGACGCCTCTTTATATAGGCTCCTCATGTCTTACAACTTTCCTAAACGAAACTAACTCCAAATAAGGAGTTTAAGGCTGGCCAAAATTCTTTCCTATTCTAAAGAGATTCCGGCCGAACTTATTCAACTAAATAAGGAATAATATAAGCAAATAATATCTAATAGAATAACTACTAGGTGCACGTCCAAAACAAATAGATGCACGGACTAAATAGGCTGATTCCTCTTGATTCTCCATGTGCGCATGTATCTAGAAGCTTACGTGCATGTCAAGCCTCCCATTCAGCTTCCAAAACGTGCATGGGCCTCCCTTGGGCTTCTTGGACGTCCTTGGTCCTCCACGCACTTGATTGAGCCCAAACTTCTTCCATTAATCCATTGAAGTCAGATTGCAACTTCCTAGCTCGTGCTCTCGTCATTGGCCCAATCGGAACTTGAACTTGCTTCGAGTCTACAAGCTTGATAGTAGGTGTGTCCTTAGGCTTGCTCACATCATTCCCCTCCTCTTGAAAAGGATTTGTCCTCAAATCATCACCTACATCAAACGGACTCAAGTCAGCCACATTAAACGAAGCACTTACACTATACTCACCCGGAAGGTCTAGCTTGTAGGCATTATCATTAATGCGTTCTAGCACTTGGAATGGACCATCTCCCCGTGGTAGCAACTTTGAACGTCTTTGGACAGGAAAACGCTCCTTCCTCATATGTAGCCAAACCCAATCGCCCGGCTCAAAGACAACCTTGTGCCTTCCTTTGTTTGCTTGCCTTGCATAGTGCTCCGTGCGCTTCTCGATGTTCATTCTAGCTTTCTCATGTAACTGCTTGACAAATTCAGCTTTCTTCTTGCCATCTAAGTTAACATGCTCACTCGAAGGTAGAGGTGATAAATCCAATGGAGTCAAAGGATTAAATCCATAAACAAGCTCAAATGGTGAGAATTGAGTAGCTGAATGGACAGAACGATTATAAGCAAACTCAACATGAGGCAAACAATCTTCCCAAGTCTTAATGTTATGCTTAATGAGTGCTCTCAAAAGTGTAGACAAAGTCCTATTTACTACTTCAGTTTGACCATCAGTTTGAGGATGACAAGTAGTAGAAAACAACAACTTAGTACCTAACTTGCACCACAAGGTCTTCCAAAAGTAACTTAGGAATTTAGCATCTCTATCAGAGATAATTGTCCTAGGCATGCCATGTAACCTAACAACCTCTCTAAAGAACAAATCAGCAATGTTTGAAGCATCATCAGTTTTATGACATGGAATGAAATGTGCCATCTTAGAAAACCTATCCACTACCACAAAAATTGAATCTCTTCCACGCTTAGTCCTAGGTAGGCCTAACACAAAATCCATAGAGATATCAATCCAGGGCTCACTAGGTATAGGTAGTGGGGTGTACAAACCATGGGGTTTTACCTTTGACTTGGCTTGCTTGCAAGTGATGCAACGACCACAAACTCTCTCAACGTCTCTCTTCATGTGTGGCCAAAAGAAGTGATCTTGTAGCATTGCCAAGGTCTTTGCAATTCCAAAATGCCCCATTAAGCCACCTCCATGTGCCTCCTGAATTAGTAATTCTCTCATCGAACAATTAGGCACACAAAGTTTGTTTTCACGAAATAGGTAACCTTCATTACGAAAGAACTTACCAAATGCACTTCTTTCAGTTGATCTAAACAACTCGCCAAAATCAACATCATCAACATACATCTCTTTAATGTGTTCAAAGCCAAGTAGTTTAGCATCAAGAGTTGAGATCAAGGCGTACCTTCGTGATAGTGCATCAGCCACTACATTTTCCTTACCTTGCTTGTAGCGAATGACATAAGGAAATGTCTCAATGAACTCCACCCATCGTGCATGCCTCTTGTTCAGCTTGTGTTGCCCCTTTAAGTGCTTGAGTGACTCATGATCAGTGTGAATCACGAACTCCGTTGGCCACAAGTAATGCTGCCATGTCTCCAGTGCTCGAACTAGTGCGTACAACTCCTTGTCATAGGTCGGGTAATTCAAGGTTGCACCACTTAGTTTCTCACTAAAGTATGCAATGGGTCTTCCTTCTTGCATAAGGACAGCTCCAATTCCTACACCAGAAGCATCACACTCTATTTCAAAAGTCTTAGAGAAATTAGGTAAAGCTAACAAGGGTGCATTAGTCAACTTCCCTTTCAGTAGTTGGAAAGCCTGCTCTTGTGCTTCTCCCCAAGTAAAGCCCACGTTCTTCTTGATGACTTCAGTTATGGGTGCGGCTATGCTACTAAAGTCCTTCACAAATCTCCTATAAAAACTAGCTAGTCCATGAAAGCTCCTAACATTAGCAACACTTGTAGGGCTTGGCCATTCACGGATAGCTCGGATCTTTTCTTCATCAACCTGTATTCCGTTAGCTCCAACAACAAAACCCAAGAATACAAGCTTATCCGTACAAAAGGTGCACTTCTTCAAGTTAGCAAACAATTGTTCTTCTCTAAGTGCATCTAAGACAGATTTCAAATGTTCTAGATGATCCCCCACGTTCTTGCTATAGATGAGTATATCATCAAAGTAAACAACTACAAATTTACCAATGAATGGACGTAGAACATGATTCATGAGTCGCATAAACGTGCTAGGTGCGTTGGACAAACCAAATGGCATGACCATCCACTCATACAACCCATACTTAGTTTTAAAAGCAGTCTTCCACTCATCTCCTTCTTTCATCCTAATTTGATGATAACCACTCTTCAAATCAATCTTAGAAAACATGCAAGAACCATGCAACTCATCTAACATGTCATCTAAACGAGGGATAGGGTGACGATATTTTACCGTTATATTGTTGACTGCTCGGCAATCAACACACATTCTCCATGTTTTATCCTTCTTGGGCACAACTAGGACTGGAACAGCACATGGACTCATGCTCTCTCTTACGTACCCTTTCTCCAACAGCTCGTTGACTTGCTTCTCAAGCTCCTTTGTCTCTTCAGGATTGCTTCTATATGCGGGACGATTAGGTATGGTAGCTCCCGGGACAAAGTCTATTTGATGTTCAATCCCACGAATAGGTGGCAAACCAGGTGGTAGCTCGTCGGGAAAGACATCCTTGTAATCCTGCAAAAGAGACACAACCGTACTAGGTACATGTGGTTCAAGCTCGTTAGTGTTTAAAAGTGCCTCCCTATACCGAAGTAAGATCATAGGCTTCTTTGCAAAGCATGCTTGCTTAATATCACTTGTTCCCACATAGTAACTCTTTTTCCAACTCTCGTTTTTTCTCTCTTTGGCCGTTTTAATTTCTGTTTTTCCGGCTTCTTTTGTTTTCTCAATCTTTTCCTCTCCATTGGCCGTTTTTCTTATCCTTTTTTCGGCTTCTTCTCTCCTCTCATTCTTTTTCTTTTTGTCACGCTCTCTTTGCTCATCACTTTCTTGTTGCAACAGTCGTTGATCTTCACAAACTTGTGATGGTGACAAGGGTGCCAAGGTGATTACTCTCTTCTTAAGTATAAATGAGTATTTGTTGGTGTAGCCATCATGATGCACTTTCCTATCAAACTGCCATGGCCTTCCTAACAATAGGTGACCAGCTTGCATTGGTACAACATCACACAACACTTCATCCTCATAGTTGCCAATGCGGAATGTTACCAATACTTGCTTCATCACTCGTACTTCTCCACTATCATTCAGCCATTGTAGTTTGTAAGGCTTAGGGTGTTTTCCAGTGAGCAACCCCAACTTCTCCACCATAGTAGTGCTTGCGACATTAGCACAACTCCCTCCATCTATGATGACACTACACACCTTGTCTTTGACATAGCACCTTGTGTGAAAAATATTTTCTCTTTGAGCCACATCATTTTCCTCTTTTACTTGCACATTCAATGCTCTTCTAGTCACAAGAGTAAGCCTCTCAGCAGCTTGGTACTCTTCCTCGGATACTTCCTCCAAAGAAGGCATGCTTTCATGCTCCGAATCCTCTTCTTCAGTTTCAATCTCTCCACTCTCCTTGATCACCATTGCTTGCTTGTTAGGGCATTGACTTGAGATGTGCCCTCTTCCTTGACACTTAAAGCACTTGATGTCACGGTTCCTAGCTGGAGTGACTTCCACTTTCCTTTGAGAATTAGCTTGAGAACTCTCAGATTTATGCTCTACTTTGGCTGCTTGTGGCTTGTCAAACTTCTTTTGGTAGTTTGGCTTCCAAGTAGAATTTGATGTAGCTTTTGTTCTCCCCTCTCCTCTCTTGAGTTGCTTCTCAATTTTCGTTGCCATATGCACCATGTCCTCCAACTCCACATAGTGTTGCAACTCAACTTTGTCTTGAATTTCAGGATTGAGTCCATTCAAGAACCTTGCCATTGTAACTTCTCTATCTTCATCTATATCAGCTCTTATCATGGCCATCTCCATCTGTTTGAAATACTCCTCCACACTCAAACTTCCTTGCCTCATTCCTTGTAACTTCTTATACAGCTCTCTATAGTAATGACTTGGAACAAATCTCTTCCTCATCACCACTTTCATGTCTTCCCAAGTAGCTATAGGGCGTTCTCTATTTCTCCTCCTGCTAGTCACAAGTTGATCCCACCAAGTTATAGCATAATCAGTGAATTCGGTGATGGCAAGTTTTACCTTCTTTTCTTCGGAGCTATTGTGGCAATCAAACACGAACTCAATCTTCTTCTCCCACTCTAAGTATGCCTCCGGGTCAGAACGACCAGCAAAGGAAGGTATCTTCAGTTTGATACTCCCTATGTTGTCGTCTCTCTTTGGCCTTGCCTCCCTAGGTGGACGGTTTGTTCTTGCTCTCCTAAGACTCCTTGTAGAGCCTACGCCTTCTTCAGATTCAGAATCAGCTCCGCTCGATTCTCCAATAGGTACTCCTCTCCTACGCCTTTGGAGTTCGCCTCGCGTATGGGGGTTGTCACGAGAATTCTCCACGGCATCCACGCGTAGTTGCAAAGGCTCCATCTGAGCTTGCACCATCCGCTCGAGCTTCCCGGCCAAGGCATCCACTAATAACTTAAGGTCTATGTTTTCCATAGTTTGACCTTCATGCGACATGTTTGCTGCAAGAAAAATTGGTTAGTAAAAAATATGGCCTCACAAGCTCACTCCCTTACGTGTTTACTCTCAATGTATGGTGCACTCAAGTTCACTCGTGTTTGCACTCAAATATTTGGCTTTTCTCTCTAAGGTACTCGCACACTCTTGTCTTTTTCCTCTCGTGATACTTGTATGTTCTTACTAAGGCTAGAACGGCCTTGCTTGAGCTTCACGCTTTAACAAACAGAATGTTAAAGTTCCTCTTTGGTCTTTCTTTTAGTCTTGCTCGTCCCCTTTCTTGATCAGCTGTTGCGCCTCCTTAGTTTGCTAGCTTCCCTCGGATTTGCTTCCTCTTTAGCTTGAGACTTCCAATTTAGCTTGCTTCCTCTTTAGCTTGCGACTTCCTTCTTCTTTTTCTTTTTTTTTTCCTTTTTTTTTCTTTTCTTTTCTTTTCTTTTCTTTTCTTTCTTTTCTTGCTTCACTCGTTTGTTTTCCTCTCTTTTCTCTCAAACAGCGAGGAGAGAAAACGAACCAACAAAGAGCAAAAAAATAACAAGCAACAAAACGAACCAACAAGAACAAAAATAACAAGGATAATGAACTAAAGTAACAAGCTAAGCTCTGATACCAACTGATATGAATCTTCGCGGAAAAGACTCACAACTCGGACCGTTTGTTACTTTAGAATGGATCAGATCACAACTCACAAGAACTCACAAGAACTAAGGCACGAAATTGAACCTTAACCCGCTGTAAGAGCTTCTGAACCTTGACCTAAGGTCGTATCACGCCACGAGCGGGGATGGATGATCCGCTTGATAAGTGAAAGATAAATTCTAGCCAAGACGACTCACCAGCCTAAGCAAGAACAAACGAGTATCAAAACTCTCAATTAGCCAATGCTAAGTAATTTCCGAATTGTTGTGTCTTTATTGAAGGGGGACGCCTCTTTATATAGGCTCCTCATGTCTTACAACTTTCCTAAACGAAACTAACTCCAAATAAGGAGTTTAAGGCTGGCCAAAATTCTTTCCTATTCTAAAGAGATTCCGGCCGAACTTATTCAACTAAATAAGGAATAATATAAGCAAATAATATCTAATAGAATAACTACTAGGTGCACGTCCAAAACAAATAGATGCACGGACTAAATAGGCTGATTCCTCTTGATTCTCCATGTGCGCATGTATCTAGAAGCTTACGTGCATGTCAAGCCTCCCATTCAGCTTCCAAAACGTGCATGGGCCTCCCTTGGGCTTCTTGGACGTCCTTGGTCCTCCACGCACTTGATTGAGCCCAAACTTCTTCCATTAATCCATTGAAGTCAGATTGCAACTTCCTAGCTCGTGCTCTCGTCATTGGCCCAATCGGAACTTGAACTTGCTTCGAGTCTACAAGCTTGATAGTAGGTGCGTCCTTAGGCTTGCTCACATCATTTCTTCACATTTCTTTCCTTATCTTCCCATTTCTTTCCTTATCTTGCCTTTTTTGGCCTTTTCTTGCCTTATCCTTGTCTTTTCCTTCCTTTTCTAACCTTATCTTTCCATTTCCAGCCTTTTCTTACCTTTTCTTGCCTTGTCTTGCCATTTCCTTACCTTTTCTTGCCTTTTCCTTGCCTTTGCTTACTTTATCTTGCTTTTTCATGCCTTTTCTTTCCTTATCTTGCCTTTTCTTACCTTATCTTATCTTTTCCTTTCCTTTTCTTGCCTTTTCTTTCCTTTCCTTACCTTTACTTGCCTTTTGCTTGCCTTTTCTTTCATTTCCTTACCTTGTCTTCCCTTTTCTTGGCTTTTCTTGTCTTTTCCATGCCTTTTCCTTGCATTTTCTTTCCTTTTCATTCCTTATCTTGCCTTTTACTTGCCTTTTCTTGCCTTTCTTTCCATTTTCTTACCGTGTCTTGCCTTTTCCTTGCCTTTTCTTACTTTATCATGCCTTTTCTTCCCTTATCTTGACTTTTTCTTGCCTTTTCTTGCCTTATCTTGACATTTCTTTCCTTATCTGGCCATTTCCTTGCCTTTTCTTTACTTATCTTACCTTTTCCTAATTTTTTCTTGCCTAATCTTAACTTATCTTGCCTTTTCTTATTTTTCTTTCCTATTCTTGCTTTTTCTTGGATTTTCTTGCCTCATCTTGCCATTTCTTGCCTTATCTTGCCTTCTCTTTCCTTAACTTACTTTTTCCTTGCCTTTTCTTGCCTATTCCTTGCCTTTTCTTGCCTTATCTTGCCTTTTCTTTTCTTATCTTGCCTTTTCCTTGCATTTTTTTGCATTTTCTTTCCTTTTCTTTCCTTTTCATGCCTTATCTTGCCTTATATTGCCTTGTCTTACCTTTTCTTGCCTTATCTTTACTTTTCTTGCCTATTCTTATCTTATATTGCCTTTTCTTGCCTTATCTTGACATTTTCTTTCTTTTTCCTTGCCTTTTTTCACTTTATCTTGCTTTTTCAAGCTTTTTGTTTCCTTTTCTTGCCCTATCTTGCCTTTTCTTTCCTTATCTTGCCTTTTCCTTGCCTTTTCTTGCCTTTACTTTTCTTATCTTGCCTTTTCTTACCTTATCTTGCCTTTTCCATGCCTTTTCTTTCCTATCCATGCCTTATCTTACCGTTTCTTTCCCTATCTTGCCTTTTACTTGCCTTTTCTTGACTTTTCCTTGCCTTTTCTTGGCTTTTCTTGCCTTTGATTACCTTATCTTACCTTTTCTTTCCTTATCTTGCCTTTTACTTGCCTTTTCCTTGCCCTATCTTGCCTTTTCTTTCCTTATCTTGCCATTTCCTTGCCTTTTCTTTCCATATCTTGCCTTTTCCTTGCCTTTTCTTCCCTTATCTTAACTTATCTTGCCTTTTCTTTCCTTATCTTGCCTTTTCTTTCCTATTCTTGAATTTTTTTGCATTTTCTTGCCTTATCTTGCCTTTAACTTACCTTTTCCTTGCCTTTTCTTGTCTTTTCTTGACTTTTCTTGCCTTTTTTTTCCTTTTCTTTCCTTTTCCTTGCCCTATCTTGCCTTTTCTTGACTTTTCTTGCCTTATCTTGCCTTTTCTTTCCTTATCTTGCCTTTTCTTTCCTATTCTTGCTTTTTCTTACATTTTCGTGCTTTATCTTGACTTTTCTTTCATTAAATTACCTTTTCCTTGCCTCTTCTTGCCCATTCCTTGCATTTTCTTTACTTTTTTCCTTATCTTGCCTTTTTTTGCCTTTTTTTTCCTTTTTTTTGACCTTTCTTGCCATATCTTGCCATATCTTTCCTTATCTTGCCATTTCCTTGACTTTTCTTTCCTTATCTTTTATTTTCCTTGCCTTTGCTTAATTTATCTTACTTTTTCATGCCTTTTCTTACCTTATCTTGCCTTTTCATTCTATTTCTTGCCTTATCTTGTCTTTTCTTACCTTTTCTTTCCTTATCCTATCTTTTCCTACCTTATCTTGCCTTTTCTTTTTTTATATTACCTTTTCCTTGCATTTTCTTGCCTTTTCTTCCTTTTTCTTTATTTTCTTGCCTCATCCTGCCTTATCTTCCCATTTCTTTCCTTATCTTGCCTTTTTTGGCCTTTTCTTGCCTTTTCCTTCCTTTTCTAACCTTATCTTTCAATTTCCTGCCTTTTCTTGCCTTTTGTTACCTTGTTCTGCCATTTCCTTGCCTTTTCTTTCCTTATCTTGCATTTTCCTTGCCTTTGCTTACTTTATCTTGCTTTTCCACGCCTTTTCTATCCTTATCTTGCCGTTTCTTTCCTTTTTTTGCCTTTTCTTTCCTTATCTTATCTTTTCCTTGCCTTTTCTTGCCTTTTTTTTTCCTTAACTTTTCTCCCCTTTTCTTGGCTTTTCTTGCCTTTTCCATGCCTTTCCCTTGCATTTTCTTTCCTTTTCTATCCTTATCTTGCCTTTTCTTGCCTTTCTTTCTTTTTTTTACCGTGTCTTGCCTTTTCCTTGCCTTTACTTACTTTATCATGCCTTTTCTTCCCTTATCTTGACTTTTTCTGGCCTTTTCTTGCCTTATCTTGACATTTCTTCCCTTATCTTGATTTTTCTTTCCTTATCTAGCCATTTCCTTGCCTTTTCTTTACTTATCTTACCTTTTCCTAATTTTTTCTTGCCTAATCTTAACTTATCATGCCTTTTCTTTCCTTATCTTTCCTATTCTTGCTTTTCTTTCCTATTCTTGCCTTTCTTTCCTATCTTGCTTTTTCTTGGCTTTTCTTGCCTCATCTTGCCTTTTCTTGCCTTATCTTGCATTCTCTTTCCTTAACTTACCTATTCCTTGCCTTTTCTTGCATATTCCTTGCCTTTTCTTGCCTTATCTTACCTTACCTTGCTTTTCTTGCCTTATCTTGCCTTTTGTTTTCTTATCATGCCTTTTCCTTGCATTTTCTTGCATTTTCTTTGCATTTTCTTTCCTTCTCATGCCTTATCTTGCCTTGTCTTACCTTATCTTGCCTTTTTTTTTTTACCTTTTCTTGCCTTTTGCTTGCCTTTTCTTTCCTTTTCTTCCATTATCTTTTCTTTTCTTGCCTTTTCTTGTCTTATCGTGCCTTTTCTTGCCTTGTCTTGCCATTTTCTTTCCTTTTCATTCCTTTTCCTTTCCTTTGTTCACTTTATCTTGCTTTTTCATGCCTTTTCTTACCTTATCTTGCCTTTTCCTTGCCTTTTCTTTCCTTTCCATGCCTTATCTTACCTTTTCTTTCCTTATCTTGCCTTTTACTTGCCTTTTCTTTCCTTTTCCTTGCCTTATCTTTCCTTTTCTTGACTTTTCTTGCCTTATCTTGCCTTTTCTTTCCTTATCTTGCATTTTCTTACCTTATCTTAACTTTTCTTCCCTTATCTTGCCTTTTCTTTCCTTATCTTGCCATTTCCTTGCCTTTTCTTTCCATATCTTACCTTTTCCTACTTTTTTCTTGCCTAATCTTAACTTATCATGCCTTTTCTTTCCTTATCTTGCCTATTCTTGCCTTTCTTTGCTATTCTTGCTTTTTCTTGGCTTTTCTTGCCTCATCTTGCCTTTTCTTGCCTTATCTTGCGTTCTCTTTCCTTAACTTACCTATTCCTTGCCTTTTCTTGCCTATTCCTTGCCTTTTCTTACTTTATCTTACCTTACCTTGCTTTTCTTGCCTTATCTTGCCTTTTGTTTTCTTATCTTACCTTTTCCTTGTATTTTCTTGCATTTTCTTTGCATTTTCTTTCCTTTTCATGCCTTATCTTGCCTTGTCTTACCTTATCTTGCCCTTTTTTTTTACCTTTTCTTGCCTTTTGCTTGCCTTTTCTTTCCTTTTCTTGCATTATCTTTTCTTTTCTTGCCTTTTCTTGTCTTATCTTGCCTTTTCTTGCCTTGTCTTGCCATTTTCTTTCCTTTTCTTTCCTTTTCCTTGCCTTTGTTCACTTTATCTTGCTTTTTCATGCCTTTTCTTACCTTATCTTGCCTTTTCCTTTCCTTTTCTTTCCTTTCCATGCCTTATCTTACCTTTTCTTTCCTTATCTTGCCTTTTACTTGCCTTTTCTTACCTTTTCCTTGCCTATCTTGCCTTATCTTGCCTTTTCTTTCCTTATCTTGCCTTTTCTTACCTTATCTTAGCTTTTCTTTACTTATCTTGCCTTTTCTTTCCTTATCTTGCCATTTTCTTGCCTTTTCTTTCCATATCTTTCCTTTTCCTTGCCTTTTCTTCCCTTATCTTAACTTATCCTGCCTTTTCTTTCCTTATCTTGCCTTTTCTTTCCTATTCTTGCTTTTTCTTGCATTTTCTTGCCTTATCTTGCCTTTTATTTTAATAACTTACATTTTCCTTGCCATTTCTTGCCTATTCCTTGCCTTTTCTTGCCTATTCCTTGCCTTTTCGTTGCCTATTCCCTGCCTTTTTTTGCCTTTTCTTTCCCTTATCTTACCTTTTCCATGCCATTTCTTTTCTTTTTTTGACCTTTCTTGCCTTGTCTTGCCTTGTCTTGCCATTTCCTTGCCTTTTCTTTCCTTATCTTGCCTTTTCCTTGCATTTGCTTACTTTATCTTGCTTTTTCATGTCTTTTCTTTCCTTATCTTGCCTTTCCATTCCTTTTCTTACCTTTTCTTTCCTTATCTTGTCTTTTCCTTACCTTTTCTTGCCTTTTCTTTCCTTTCCTTACCTTTTTTTGCCTTTTCCTTACCTTTTCTTGCCTTTTCATTCCTTTCCCTACCTTTTCTTACCTTTTATTGCCGTTTCTTTCCTTTTCCATGATTTTCCTTGCCTTATCTTGCCTTATCTTGCCTTATCTTGTCTTTTCCTACCTTTTCTTGCCTTATCTTGACTTTTCTTGCCTTATCTTGCCATTTCATTCCTTATCTTGCCAGTTTCTTGCCTTTTCTTCCTTTTTCTTTCTTTTTCTTGCCTTATCCTGCCTTATCTTCCCATTTCTTTCCTTATCTTGCCTTTTTTGGCCTTTTCTTGCCTTTTTCTTGCCTTTTCCATCCTTTTCTAACCTTATCTTTCCATTTCCTGCCTTTTCTTGTCATTTCCTTGCCTTTTCTTTCCTTATCTTGCCTTTTCCTTGCCTTTACTTACTTTATCTTGCCTTTTCTTTCCTTATCTTGCCTTTTCTTTTCTATTCTTGCTTTTTCTTGTATTTTGTTTCCTTATCTTGCCTTTTCTTGCCTATTCCTTGCCTTTTCTTGACTTTCTTGCCTTATCTTGCCTTTTGTTGCCTTTTTTCCCTTATCTTACCTTTTCCTTACCTTTTCTTTCCTTTTTTTGACCTTTCTTGCCTTATCTTGCCTTTTCTTGCCTTGTCTTGCCATTTCCTTGCCTTTTCTTTCCTTATCTTGCCTTTTCCATGTTTTTTCTTGCCTTGTCTTGCCTTTTTCTTGCCTTTTCTTACTTTATCATGCATTTTCTTTCCTTATCTTGCCTTTTTCTTGCCTTTTTCTTGCCTTATCTTGCCTTTTCTTTCCTTATCTTGCTATTTCCTTGCCTTTTCTTTCCTTATTGTAATACCCGACCATATTGGTTAAACTTAGTTGGGTTCCACAAGTAATGTAATTTGATAAAATAATGATATAGAAAATAGCAATGCAAATTAGTTATCAAAAAGTTTTAGAAATATGGTTAGATATAATTTAAACTAACTAATTATTTAAGCCAACCCTAAATAAATGAATTAATATTAACAATGATCAATCAGAGAATTAGCCAAAAATGTCTATCGGTTGTTATATTTACAAGAGGTAGCGATTTGATTAGTAGAAAAGTAAAATATGAGTTTAGTAGGTTTCCAGTTATTTCTTTTAAAGATAAGGATTAATGAAATAAAATTGGATAAGTTAGATTTTAAAAAAAAGAAAAGGAAAGGAGACGTGACAATTTACAAAGTGTCCACAAAACACACTCATCAATGTTAAAATATGGTGGAATTGATCAAATTTGGTAAAAGATAAGGATAGTAGATATTAAAAAAAAATACGTGGCAGTGGTAAAAAGGTAAAAGAGACGTGGGTAAGATAGCAAAATGACAACAAGGCAGCAAGTTTAGTGGAGAAACAAATTGGAAGAGGAGGAGGTGGAGACGTTAGAAATTGGTTAGCATATATTTATGTATAAGTAGCTCATATGTCTTAGTTCCACCGAAACAAAGAAACCAAAGAAGAAAAAGAATGAAAGTAAGTAAAGAAGATTCTGACGAAGGAAAAGGATGAGATGTTAGAGGTAAGTTTTTCAAATGAGATTAATTACCTTTTAGAAGAGTATCAAGAAGCAAAGTAAATCAACCTAATAGAAGATGTGACTGAGTGTTTGAAAAATCAGTGGATATGTGTGTATGTATAATGGACCAGGTTTGTAGACAAGATGAAGTGAGAGCCTAAGTAAATTAATTAAGCTGGAATGTTGATATTTGAAGTAATATAATAAGATGAATTTAAAGAACCGTTGGTATACAATTGATTAGCAAATTATTTGAATTATATTCAATCAATTAGAGATATTGGAAGAACTACTATTTGATTGCGTAGGTATATATACCTAGAAAACTAAGGAGCTGTTGTTAAGTTAATTAAAATCATATGAGGAAAATAAGGAGGATTATTGAATTAGAGAGGAAAGATCAAAATTAATTAAGGTTCGCTGGGGAATTTAACATGTCCGATGGAAACGTTGGTGAAGATAGAAATATGGGTTTGTGAAGTGCTTGAAATTGAATTAGAGGAACCAACCAAATTATTAAAATAATTAATTGGCAAGGTGGACCGAGAAAGAGAGAACTAATCTACTTAGTCGCATACTTATTGTTTACTAAGGAGAAATAAATTAAAAGGTATTAATGGAACTAAAAACAAATGTTGTTTCTTAGTTTTTGAGAGAGAAATATGATATGGAATATGACATGTTTTGGAATACATACCACGAAGCTTTGGAAGAATATTTTGTGAATATTCTAGAGGTTCGACGATCCAAGATAATTTAACGCGAAAATTGGTAAACAAATAATATGTGACTTGTACTTTCTTTGGCACACTCTATTTATTTGTCATGATCTGAATTTGGTACTTTGAGTGTATATTGTGCATTTTCTATATGAGCATTTTGATGTGACATTATGACTTGTAAGAGTTTGGTTAATTGAGCCCAGATGGGGCACTATATATGTTTGATTCGTTAAAACCTATGGATTTGATTGATATAGAAGTCTATATGACATGGTTGCCTACGGCGGGCAAAACTATTTGACCGATGAGGTTGGTCTGATATGATACAGTTGCCTACGGCGGGCAGAACTATTTGGCCGATGAGGTTGGTCTGATATGATACGGTTGCCTATGGCGGGCAGAACTATTTGGTCGATGAGGTTGGTCTGATATGATACGGTTGCCTACGGCGGGCAGAACTATTTGGCCGATGAGGTTGGTCTGATATGATATGGTTGCCTATGGCAGGCAGAACTATTTGGCCGATGAAGTTGGTCTGATATGATATGGTTGCCTTCTGGCGGGCAGAACTATTTGGCCGAGGAGGTTGGTTGATATGATATGGTATCCTCATGTTGGAGAGGGAGTGACACGAATTAGATTCTGCCAAATATTCGTCTAGTGCTGTGGTTTGATTTTGGAATTATGTGTTCATGTGGTTTGGTATGGGACGTTGCGTAGTTTGCTCATGTTTCTGTGCCTTTGTGAATATATGTTAATATTTGGTCATCTCGTAAGTATGACTTTATGATATTTTACATGTCTACATGATTCAATTGCCATGTTAGTCATATGAATGTGTTAGGTATATTTGTGCATTGAGTGGCTAAATAAATTATAATGCATATGTTATTTGTTTACGGGGTGTTCCAAAACACTCACCCCCCTCTCACCAGTTTTGCAGGAACTCGTACACGAGTTATGTTGGTTCGAAGATCTACTATAATTGTACCAAGTCCACTCATTTTCCAGGACTTGCATCGAGGTCTCCAGTTTGTATTTTGCTCTTTGATCTAGAAGCTCCGTAGTTACACAATTCATTTTGATCTTGGGATAAATGTAAATACTAATTATCAGCTTGAATTTGTAAACATGTATGATTTGTAAAGTTAAAATATGTATGAGGCTGGCTAGACTTATTATATATATTTTTAAATGGATTAGGGTCTAGCGCCGGTCACCGACCACCAGTTCGGGTCGTGACACTTATCTTGCCTTTTCCTTGCTTTTTTTTGCATTTTCTTGCCTGATCTTAACATATCTTGCCTTTTCTTTCTTTATCTTGCCATTTCTTGCCGTTTCTTGCTTTTTCTTGCCTTTTCTTGCCTCATCTTGCCTTTTCTTGACTAATCTTGCCTTCTCTTTCCTTAACTTACCTTTTCCTCGCCTTTTCTTGCCTATTCCTTGCCTTTTCTTTCCTTTTCTTGCCTTATCTTACCTTATCTTGTCTTTTCTTGCCTTATCTTGCATTTTCTTGCCTTTTTTTTCCATATCTTGCATTTTTTGTGCATTTTCTTGCATTTTCTTTCCTTGCCCTATCTTGCCTTATCTTGCCTTGTCTTACCTTATCTTGCCTTTTCTTGCCTATTCTTGCCTTTTCTTTCCTTTTCTTATCTTATCTTTCCTTTTCTTGCCATTGCTTGCCTTATCTTGCCTTTTCATGCCTTGTC
The DNA here is from genome assembly GCA_963995505.1 of Hypericum androsaemum. Taxonomy (NCBI): domain Eukaryota; kingdom Viridiplantae; phylum Streptophyta; class Magnoliopsida; order Malpighiales; family Hypericaceae; genus Hypericum; species Hypericum androsaemum. The sequence continues at coordinate 8,391,537 of OZ023199.1, forward strand.
TTATAATTTTCTTTCCTTTTCTTTCCATATCTTGCCTTTTCCTTGCCTTTTCTTGCCTTTTCATGCTTTTTCTTACCGTGTCTTAACATTTCCTAGCCTTTTCTTGCTTTATCATGCCTATTCTTTCCTTATCTTGCTTTTTTCTTGCTTTTTCTTGCCTTATCTTGACTTTGCTTCCATTTTCTTGCCTTTTCTTTCCTTATCTAGCCATTTCCTTGCCTTTTCTTTCCTTATCTTGCCTTTTCCTTGCTTTTTCTTGCCTTTTCTTGCCTGAACTTAACTTATCTTGCCTTTTTTTTCCTTATCTTGCCTTTTCTTGCTTTTTCTTTCATATTCTTACTTTTTCTTGCTTTTTCTTGCCTCATCTTGCCATTTCTTGCCTTATCTTTCCTTAACTTACCTTTTCCTTGCCTTTTCTTGCCTAATCTTACCTTATCTTGCCTTTTCTTGCCTTATCTTGCCTTTTCTTTCCTATTCTTACCTTTTCTGGCCTCACCTTGCATTTTCTTGCCTTATCTTGACTTCTCATTCCTTAACATACCTTTTCCTTTCCTTTTCTTGCCTATTCCTTGCCTTTTCTTTCCTTGTCTTGCCATTTCCTTGCCTTTTCTTTCCTTATCTTGCCTATTCCTATCTTTTCTTGCCTTTTTTTCCCTATCTTGCCTTTTCTTGCCTTGTCTTATAATTTTCTTTCCTTTTCTTTCCATATCTTGCCTTTTCCTTACCTTTTCTTGCCTTTTCATGCTTTTTCTTACCGTGTCTTGCCATTTCCTTTCCTTTTCTTGATTTATCATGCCTTTTCTTTCCTTATCTTGCCTTTTTCTTGCTTTTTCTTGACTTATATTGACTTTTCTTCCATTATCTTGCCTTTTCTTTCCTTATCTAGCCATTTCTTTGCCTTTTTTCCTTTTCTAGCCATTTCCTTGCCTTTTCTTTCCTTATCTTGCCTTTTCCTCTCTTTTTCTTGCCTTTTCTTGCCTGAACTTAACTTATCTTGCCTTTTCTTGCTTTTTCTTTCCTATTCTTGCTTTTTCTTGCCTTTTCTTGCCTCATCTTGCCTTTTCTTACCTTTTCCTTGTCTTTCTTGCGTATTCCTTGCCTTTTCTTGCCTTATCTTACCTTATCTTGCCTTTACTTGCCTTATCTTGCCTTTTCTTGCCTTTTCTTTCCTATTCTTACCTTTTCTTGCCTCATCTTGCATTTTCTTGCCTTATCTTGACTTCTGATTCTTTAACTTACCTTTTCCTTTCCTTTTCTTGCCTATTCCTTGCCTTTTCTTTCCTTTTCTTGCCCTATCTTAACTTATCAAGTCTTTTCTTGCCTTATCTTGCCTTTACTTGCCTTTTTTTCCTTATCTTCCCTAATCTTGCCTTGTCTTATCTTTTTTTGCCTTTTCTTTCCTTTTCTTCCTTTTTCTTACCTTATTTTCCCTTTTCTTGCCTTTTCTTGCCTTATCTTGTATTGTCTTACCTTATCTTGCCTTTTCTTGCCTTTTCTTACCTTTCTTTCCTTTTTCTTATAGTGTCTTGCCTTTTTCTTGCCTTTTCTTGCTTTAGCATGCCTTTTCTTCCCTTATCTTGACTTTTTCTTGCCTTTTCTTGCCTTATTTTGACATTACTTGCCTTATCTTGACTTTTCTTTCCTTATCTAACCATTTCCTTGCCTTTTCTTTACTTATCTTACCTTTTCCTAATTTTTTCTTGCCTAATCTTAACTTATCTTGCCTTTTCTTTTCTTATCTTGCCTTTTCTTGCCTTTCTTTCCTATACTTGCTTTTTCTTGGCTTTTCTTGCCTCATCTTGCCTTTTCTTGCCTTTTCTTGCCTATTCCTTGCCTTTTCTTGCCTTTTCTTATCTTTTCTTGCCTTTTGTTTTCTTATCTTGCCTTTTTCTTGCATTTTTTGCATTTTCTTTCCTTTTTATGCCTTATCTTGCCTTATCTTGCCTTGTCTTACCTTATCTTGCCTTTTTTTTACCTTTCCTTGCCTTTTGCTTGCCTTTTCTTTCCTTTTCTTGCCTTATCTTTCATTTTCTTGCCTTTTCTTGTCTTATCTTGCCTTTTCTTGCCATTTTCTTTTCCTTGCCTTTGTTCACTTTATCTTACTTTTTCAAGCCTTTTCTTTCCTTTTCTAGCCTTATTTTTCCTTTTCTTTCCTTATCTTGACTTTTCCTTGCCTTTTTTTGCCTTTACTTTCCTTATCTTGCCTTCTCTTACCTTATCTTGCCTTTCTCTTGCCTTGCCTTTTCTTTCCTTTCCATGCCTTATCTTACCTTTTCTTTCCCTATCTTGCCTTTTACTTACCTTTTCTTGCCTTTTCCTTGCCTTTTCTTGGTTTTTCTTGGCTTTTCTTGCCTTTGATTGCCTTATCTTACTTTTTCTTTCCATATCTTGCCTTTTACTTGCCTTTTCCTTGCCCTATCTTGCCTTTTCTTTCCTTATCTTGCCATTTCCTTGCCTTTTCTTTCCATATCATGCCTTTTCCTTGCCTTTTCTTCCCTTATCTTAACTTATCTTGCCTTTTCTTTCCTTATCTTGACTTTTCTTCCCTATTCTTGCTTTTTCTTGCATTTTCTTGCCTTATCTTGCCTTTTCTTTTACTAACTTACCTTTTCCTTGCCTTTTCTTGCCTATTCCTTGCCTTTTCTTGACTTTTCTTGCCTTATCTTGCCTTTTTTTGCCTTATCTTTCCTTTTCTTGCCTTTTCCTTGCCCTATCTTACCTTTTCTTGACTTTTCTTGCCTTTTCTTTCCTTATCTTGCCTTTTCTTTCCAATTCTTGCTTTTTCTTGCATTTTCTTGCCTTATCTTGACTTTTCTTTCATTAACTTACCTTTTCCTTGCCTTTTCTTGCCTATTCCTTACCTTTTCTTGCCTTATCTTGCCTTTTTTCCCTTATCTTACCTTTTTCTTGCCTTTTTTTTCCTTTTTGTGACCTTTCTTTCCTTATATTACTTTTTCTTGCCTTGTCTTGCCATTTCCATGCCTTTTCTTTCCTTATGTTGCCTTCTCCTTGCCTTTGCTTACTTTATCTTGCTTTTTCATGCCTTTTCTTTCCTTATCTTACTTTTTTATTCCTTTTCTTGCCTTATCTTGCCTTTTCTTTCCTTATCTTGCCTTTTCTTTCCTTATCTTGCCTTTTCTTCCCTTTTTATTCCTTTCCTTTTCTTGTCTTTTCTTTTCTTGCTATTTCTTACCTTTTCCATGATTTTCCTTGCCTTATCTTGCCTTTTTATGCCTTATCTTGCCTTTTCCGGCCTTTTCTTCCCTTATCTTGACTTTTCTTGCCTTATCTTGCCATTTCTTTCCTTATCTTGCCATTTTCTTGTTTTTTCTTTCGTTTTCATGCTTTTTCTTTCCTTTTCTTGCTGTTTCTTTCCTTTTCTTGCCTTATCCTACCTTATCTTGCCTTTTCTTTTTTAATATTGCCTTTTCCTTGCCTTTTCGTTCCTTTTCTTCCTTTTTCTTTCTTTTTTTGACTTATCCTGCCTTAACTTCTCATTTTGTTCCTTATCATGCCTTTTTTGGCCTTTTCTTGCCATTTCCTTGCATTTTCCTTCCTTTTTTAACCTTATCTTTCCATTCCTTGCCTTTTCTTGCCTTGTCTTGCCATTTCCTTGCCTTTTCTTTCCTTATCTTGCCTTTTCCTTGCCTTTGCTTACTTTATCTTTCTTTTTCATGCCTTTTCTTTCCTTATCTTGCCTTTTCTTATTTTTTCTTTCCTTATCTTATCTTTTCTTGCCTTTTCTTTCCTTTCCTTGCCTTTTCTTGGCTTTTCTTGGCTTTTCCAGTCCATTTCCTTGCATTTTCTTTCCTTTTCTTTCCTTATCTTGCATTTTACTTGCCTTTTTTAGCCTTTTCTTCTCTTTCTTCCCTTTTTCTTATCATGTCTTGCCTTTTCCTTACCTTTTCTTGCTTTATCATGCCTTTTCTTCCCTTATCTTGACTTTTTCTTGCCTTTTCTTTCCTTATCTAGCCATTTCCTTACCTATTCTTTACTTATCTTACCTTTTCCTAATTGTTTCTTGCATAATCTTAACTTATCTTGTCTTTCTTTCATTATCTTGCCTTTTCTTGCCTTTCTTTCCTATTCTTGCTTTTTTTTGCTCTTCTTGCCTCTTCTTGCCTTTTGCTTGCCTTTTCTTGTTTTATCTTGCCTTTTCTCCCTGTGTCTTCTCATTTTCTTTCCTTTCCTTTTCCTTGCCTTTGTTCACTTTATCTTGCTTTTTCAAGCCTTTTCTTTAATTTTCTTGCCTTATTTTGACTTTTCTTTCCTTATCTTGACTTTTCCTTGCCTTTTCTTGCCTTTACTTTCCTTATCTTGCCTTTTCTTACCTTATCTTTCCTTTTCCTTGCCTTGCCTTTTCTTTCCTTTCCTTTCCATGCCTTATCTTACCTTTTCTTTCCCTATCTTCCCTTTTACTTGCCTTTTCCTTGCCTTTTCTTGGCTTTTCTTGGCTTTTCTTGCCTTTGATTACCTTATCTTACCTTTTATTTCCTTATCTTGCATTTTACTTGCCTTTTCCTTGCCATATCTTTCCTTTCTTTCCTTATCTTGCCATTTCCTTGCCTTCTCTTTCCATATCTTGCCTTTTCCTTGCCTTTTCTTCCCTTGTCTTAACTTATCTTGCCTTTTTTTTCCTATTCTTGCTTTTTCTTGCATTTTCTTGCCCTATTTTGCCTTTTCTTTCATTAACTTACCTTTTCCTTGCCTTTTCTTGCCTATTCCTTACCTTTTCTTGACTTTTTTTGCCTTATCTTGACTTTTTTTTGCCTTTTCTTGCCTTTTTTCCCTTATCTTACCTTTTCCTTGCCTTTTCTTTCCTTTTTTTGACCTTTCTTTCCTTATCTTGCTTTTTCTTGCCTTGTCTTGCCATTTCCTTGCCTTTTCTTTCCTTATATTGCCTTTTCCTTGCCTTTGCTTACTTTATCTTGCTTTTTCATGCTTTTTCTTTCCTTATCTTGCCTTTTCATTCCTTATCTTGCCTTATTTTGCCTTTTCTTTCCTTATCTGGTCTTTTCCTTACCTTTTCTTTCCTTTCGTTACCATTTCTTGCCTTTTCATGCCTTATCTTGCCTTTTCCTATCTTGTCTTGCCTTATCTTGACTTTTCTTGCCTTATCTTGCCATTTCTTTCCTTGTCTTGCCATTTCCCTGCCTTTTCTTTCCTTATCTTGCCTTTTCCATGCCTTTTCTTTCCTTTTCTTACTATTTCTTTCTTTATCTTGCCTCATCCTACCTTATCTTGTCTTTTCTTTTTTAATATTCCCTTTTCCTTGCCTTTTCTTCTTTTTTCTTTCTTTTTTTTCCTTATCCTGCCTTATCTTCCCATTTCGTTCCTTATCTTGCCTATTTTGGTCTTTTCTTGCTTTTTCCTTCCATTTTCTTTCCTTTTCTAACCTTATCTTTCCATTTCCTGCCTTTTCTTTCCTTGTCTTGCCATTTCCTTGCCTTTTCTTTCCTTATCTTGCCTTTTCTTGCCTTATCGTACCTTTTCTTGCCTATTCCTTGCCTTTTCTTGCCTTATCTTGCCTTTTTTTTTCCATATCTTGCCTTTTTCATCCATTTTCTTGCATTTTCTTTCCTTTTCTTTACTTATCTTGCCCTATCTTGCCTTATCTTGCCTTGTCTTACCTTATCTTGCCTTTTTTTGCCTTTTCTTGCCTATTCATGCCTGTTCTTTCCATTTCTTACCTTTTCCGACCTTTTCTTGCCTTGTCTTATAATTTTCTTTCCATTTCTTTCCATATCTTGCCTTTTCCTTGCCTTTTCCTTGCCTTTTCATGCTTTTTCTTATCGTGTCTTGCCATTTCCTTGCCTTTTCTTACTTTATCATCCCTTTTCTTTCCTTATCTTGCCTTTTTCTTGCTTTTTCTTTCCTTATCTTGAATTTTCTTCCATTATCTTGACTTTTCCTTCCTTATCTAGCAATTTCCTTGACATTTTTTTCCTTATCTAGCAATTTCCTTGCCTTTTCTTACCTTAACTATCCTTTTCCTTGCTTTTGCTTGGCTTTTCTTGCCTGAACTTAACTTATCTTGCCTTTTCTTTCCTAATCTTGCCTTCTCTTGCTTTTTCTTTCCTATTCTTGCTTTTTCTTGCCTTTTCTTGCCTCATCTTGCCTTTTCTTGCCTTATCTTTCCTTAACTTACCTTTTACTTGCCTTTCTTGCGTATTCCTATCCTTTTCTTGCCTTATCTTACCTTATCTTGCCTTTTCTTGCCTTTTCTTTTCTATTCTTACCTTTTCTTGCCACATCTTGCATTTTCTTGCCTTATCTTGACTTCTCATTCCTTAACTTTCATTTTCCTTTCCTTTTCTTGCCTATTCCTTGCCTTTTCTTGCCCTATCTTAACTTATCTTGCCTTTTCTTGCCTTTACTTGCCATTTTTTCCTTATCTTGCCTTTTCCTTGCATTTTCTTGCATTTTATTTCATTTTCTTTCCTTTTCTTACCATATCTTGCCCTATCTTGCCTTATCTTGTCTTATTTTGCCTTTTTCTTGCCTTTTCTTGCCTTATCTTGCCTTGTCTTACCTTATCTTGCCTTTTCTTTCCTTTTTCTTACCGTGTCTTGCCTTTTCCTTGCCTTTTCTTGCTTTATCATGCCTTTTCTTCCATTATCTTGACTTTTTCTTGCCTTTTCTTGCCTTATCTTGACATTTCTTCCCTTATCTTGATTTTTCTTTCCTTATCTAGCCATTTCCTTGCCTTTTCTTTACTTATCTTACCTTTTCCTAATTTTTTCTTGCCTAATCTTAACTTATCTTGCATTTTCTTTCCTTATCTTGCCTTATCTTGCCTTTCTTTCCTATTCTTACTTTTTTTTGGGTTTTCTTGCCTTATCTTGCCTTTTCTTGCCTCATCTTGCCTTCTCTTTCCTTAACTTACCTTATCCTTGCCTTTTCTTGCCTATTCCATGCCTTTTCTTGCCTTATCTTACCTTACCTTGCCTTTTCTTGCATTATGTTGCCTTTTGTTTTCTAATCTTGCCTTTTCCTTGCATTTTCTTATATTTTCTTTCCTTTTCATGCCTTATCTTTCCTTATCTTGCCTTATCTTGCCTTGTCTTACCTTATCTTACCTTTTTAATCTTTTCTTGCCTTTTGCTTGCCTTTTCTTTCCTTTTCTTGCCTTTTCTTGCCTTTTCTTATCTTATCTTGCCTTTTCTTACCTTGTCTTGCCATTTTCTTTCCTTTCCTTTCCTTTTCCTTGCCTTTGTTCACTTTATCTTGCTTTTTCAAGCCTTTTCTTTCCTTTTCTTGCCTTATTTTGCCTTTTCTTTCCTTATCATGACTTTTCCTTGCCTTTTCCTTGCCTTTACTTTCCCTATCTTACCTTTTCTTACCTTATCTTGCCTTTTTCTTGCCTTGTCTTTTCTTTTCTTTCCATGCCTTTTCTTCCCTTTTCTTTCCCTATCTTGCCTTATCTTGCCTTTTTTTTGCCTTATCATGCCTTTTCTTGCCTTTTCCTTGCCCTATTTTGTCTTTTCGTGACTTTTCTTGCTTTATGTTACCTTTTCTTTACTATTCTTGCTTTTTTTTGCATTTTCTTGCCTTATCTTGACTTTTCTTTCATTAACTTACCTTTTCCTTACCTTTTCTTGCCTATTCCTTACCTTTTCTTGACTTTTCTTGCCTTATCTTGCCTTTTTTCCCTTATCTTACCTTTTCCTTGCCTTTTCTTTCCTTTTTTTGACCTTTCTTGCCTTATCTTACATTTTCTTGCCTTGTCTTGCCATTTCCTTGCCTTTTCTTTCCTTATCTTGCCTTTTCCTCGCCTTTGCTTACTTTATCTTACATTTTCATGCCTTTTCTTTCCTTATCTTGCCTTATCTTCCCTTTTCTTGCCTTTTCTTTCCTTATCTTGTCTTTTCCTTACCTTTTCTTGCCTTTTCTTTCCTTTCCTTACCTTTTCCTTGCCTTTTCCTTGCCTTTTCTTCCCATTTCATTCCTTTCCTTACATTTTCTTGCCTTTTCTTGCTGTTTCTTGCCTTTTCCATGATTTTCCTTGCCTTATCTTACCTTTTCATGCCTTATCTTGTCTTTTCTTGGCTTTTCTTGCCTTATCTTGACTTTTCTTGCCTTATCTTGCCATTTTTTTACTTATCTTGCCATTTCCTTGCCTTTTCTTTCCTTTTCTTGCTGTTTCTTTCCTTTTATTGCCTTATCCTACCTTATCTTTACTTTTCTTTTTTGATATTGCCTTTTCCTTGCCTTTTCTTTCTTTTTTTGCCTTATCCTGCCTTATCTTCCCATTTCGTTCCTTATCTTGCCTTTTTGGCCTTTTCTTGCCTTTTCCTTGCATTTTCCATCCTTTTCTAACCTTATCTTTCCATTTCCTACCTTTTCTTGCCTTGTCCTGCCATTTCCTTGCCTTTTCTTTCCTTATCTTTCCTTTTCCTTTCCTTTGCTTACTTTATCTTGCTTTTTCAAGCCTTTTCTTTCCTTATCTTGCCTTATCTTTCCTTTACTTGCCTTTTCTTTCCTTATCTTATCTTTTCCTTGCCTTTTCTTGCCTTTTCTTTCCTTTACTTGCCTTTTGCTTGCCTTTTCTTGCCTTTTCTTTCCTTTCCTTACCTTTTCTTTCATTTTCTTGCCTTTTCTTGGCTTTTCTTGACTTTTCCACGCCTTTTCCTTGTATTTTCTTTCTTTTTCTTTCCTTATCTTGCCTTTTCTGGCCTTTCTTTCCTTTTCTTACCGTGCCATGCCTTTTCTTCCCTTACCTTGACTTTTTCTTGCCTTTTCTTGCCATATCTTGACATTTCTTTCCTTATCTTGATTTTTCTTTCCTTATCCAGCCATTTCCTTTCATTTTCTTTACTTATCTTACCTTTTCCTAATTTTTTCTTGCCTAATCTTAACTTATCTGGCCTTTTCTTTTCTTATCTTGCCTTTTCTTGCCTTTCTTTCCTATTCATGCTATTTCTTAGCTTTCCTTGCCTCATCTTGCCTTTTCTTGCCTTATCTTGCATTCTCTTTCCTTAACTTACCTTTTCCTTGCCTATTCCTTGCCTTTTCTTGCCTTATCTTACCTTACCTTGCCTTTTCTTGCCTTATCTTGCCTTTTGTTTTCTTATCTTGCCTTTTTCTCAACGCCATTGCTTCTAACATTGTTCCTTAATTCAGCCACATGTTCTTCTTAACTTGTTAAAGATATGTCTTGCTTATTTCTTTTTTATGGCTTGTAAGAGCCCTTTTCGGGCCATTTTGGGCCCATAAAAACCCTCAGAATTTCGATGGGTCATAAATTTTGACTCGTTTGGAGTTACGGTAACCATAATATATCAAATCGAAGATAATTTTATGATCTATCTGATAATTTTCCTAGGGCATGAAATACCAAATGGTTTGACCCCCAAAATTGGCTTTATAAAGAGGTTATGAGGATTTTAAGGGCCTCTTTTAGGATTTTCGGGCCTTTTTTGGACCATTTTCTCATTTCCTTGATTTCCATTGCTTCTTGTGCATCTTCTTCACTCTGCCACATGTTCTTCTTTACTAGTTTAGGATATGTCTTAATTATTCACTTTTTATGGCATGTTAGGGCCCTTTTCGGGCCATTTTAGGCCCTTTTGGGCCTTTTTTGAACCCTTTTCTCATTTTCTTTATCGCCATTACTTCTTTTGCTACTCAGTCACTCCTCCACATATTATTCTTGACTAGTTTAGGATATCTCTTGTTTATTCTCTTTTTATGGCATGTTAGGGCCCTTTTCTCGCCATTTCTGGCCCTTTTTGGTGCTTTTTGGGTCCTTTTTAGGACCCTTTTCTTATTTTCTTTAATGCCATTGCTTCTACTATTGTTCCTTAACTCTGCCACATGTTCTTCTTGACTTGTTTAAGATATCTCTTGCTTATTCCTTTTTTATGGCATGTAAGAGCCCTTTTCGGGCCATTTTGGGCCCTTATAAACCCTCACAACTTCGACGGGTCATAAATTTTGACTCGTTTGGATTTGCGGGCACCATAATATATCAAATCAAAGATAATTTTATGATCTACCCGCTCGTTTTCCTAGGGTGTGAAATGCCAAAGGGTTGACCCCCAAAATTTGTTTTATAAAGAAGTTATGAGGGTTTTAAAGGCTCCTTTTAGGCTTTTCGGGCCTTTTTTAGACCCGTTTCTCATTTCCTTGATTGCCTTTCCTTCTTGTGCATCTTTTTCACTCTGCCACATGTTCTTCTTTACTAGTTTAGAGTATCTCTTGTTTATTCGCTTTTTAAGGCATGTTAGGGCCCTTTTCGAGCCATTTCGGGCTCTTTTTTGGGGCTTTTTGGGCCTTTTTCTGACCCTTTTCTCATTCGCTTAATCTCCATTTCTTCTTGTGCTTCTCCCTCACTCCTCCACATATTATTCTTGACTAGTTTAGGATATCTCTTGTTTATTCTCTTTTTATGGCATGTTAGGGCCCTTTTTTGGCCATTTCTGGCCCTTTTTAGGGCTTTTTGGGTCCTTTTTAGGACCCTTTTCTTATTTTCTTTAACGCCATTGCTTCTACTATTGTTTCTTAACTCTGCCACATGTTCTTCTTGACTTGTTTAAGATATGTCTTACTTATTCCTTTTTTATGGCATGTAAGAGCCCTTTTCGGGCCATTTTGGGCCCTTGTAAACCCTCACAACTTCGACGGGTCATAAATTTTAACTCGTTAGGAGTTACGGGCACCATAATATATCAAATCAAAGATAATTTTATGATCTATCCGCTCATTTTCATAGGGCGTGAAATGCCAATGGTTCGGCCCAAAAATCGGCTTTATAAAGAAGTTATGTGAGTTTTAAAGGCCCCTTTTAGGCTTTTCGGGCCTCTTTTGGACCCTATTCTCATTTCCTTGATTGCCATTGCTTCTTGTGCATCTTTTACACTCTGCCACATGTTCTTCTTTACTAGTTTAGGATATCTCTTGTTTATTCACTTTTTATGGCCTGTTATTGCCCATTCGGGCCATTACGGACCCCTTTTTGGGCCTTTTTCGGACCCTTTTCTCATTTCCTTTTTCTCCAATACTTCTTGTGCTGCTCCTTCACTCCTACACATATTATTCTTGACTATTTTAGGATATATCTTGTTTATTCTCTTTTTATGGCATGTTAGGGCCCTTTTCTTGCCATTTCTGGCCCTTTTTTGGGCTTTTTGGGTCCTCTTTAGGACAATTTTCTCATTTTCTTGAACGCCATTGCTTCTACTATTGTTCCTTAACTCCGCCACATGTTCTTCTTGACTTGTCTTTAAAAACCCTCACAACTTCGATGGATCATAAATTTTTACTCGTTTGAAGTTACGGGCACCATAATATATCAAATCAAAGATAATTTTATGATCTATCCGCTCGTTTTCCTAGGGCATGAAACGCCAATTGTTTGACCCCCAAAATCGGCTTTATAAAGAAGTTATGAGAGTTTTAAAGGCCCCTTTTAGGCTTTTCGGGCCTTTTTTAGACCCTTTTCTCATTTTCTTGATTGCCATTACTTCTTGTGCAGCTTCTTTACTCTGCCACATGTTCTTCTTTACTAGTTTAGAATATCTCTTGTTTATTCGCTTTTTATGGCATGTTAGGGCCTTTTTCGGGCTATTTCGGGCCATTTCAGGGCCTTTTTGGGTCTTTTTGGCCCTTTTTCGGACCCTTTTCTCATTTCCTTAATCGCCATTACTTCTTGTACTGCTCCCTCACTCCTCCACATATTATTCTTGACTAGTTTAGGATATCTCTTGTTTATTCTCTTTTTATGGCACGTTAAGGCCCTTTTCTAGCCCTTTTTGGGGCTTTTTGGGTCCTTTTTGGACCCTTTTCTCATTTCCTTGAATGCCATTGCTTCTACTATTGTTCTTTAACTCTACCACATATTCTTCTTTACTTTTTTAAGATATCTCTTGCTTATTCCTTTTTAATGACATGTAAGAGCCCTTTTCGGGCCATTTTGGGCCCATAAAAACCCTCACAACTTTGACGGGTCATAAATTTTGACTTGTTTGGAGTTACAGGCACCAGAATATATCAAATTGAAGATAATTTTATGATCTATCCGTTCGTTTTCATAGGACATGAAAAGACAATGGTTTGGCCTCCAAAATCGGCTTTATAAAGAAGTTATAAGAGTTTTAAAGGCCCCTTTTAGGCTTTTCGGGCCTTTTTTGGACCCTATTCTCATTTCCTTGATTGCCATTGCTTCTTGTGCATCTTCTTCACTCTGCCACTTGTTCTTCTTTACTAGTTGAGGATATCTCTTGTTTATTCTTTTTTTATGGCATGTCAGGGCCCTTTCGGGCCATTTCGGACCCCTTTTTGGGGCTTTTTAGGCCTTTTTCGGAACCTTTTCTCATTTCCTTTTTCTCCATTACTTCTTGTGCTACTCCTTCACTCCTCCACATATTATTCTTGACTATTTTAGGATATATCTTGTTTATTCTCTTTTTATGACATGTTAGGGCCCTTTTCTGGCCATTTCTGGCCCTTTTTTGGGCTTTTGCGGTCCTCTTTAGAACTATTTTCTCATTTTCTTTAACGCCATTGCTTCTACTATTGTTCCTTAAATCCGCCACATGTTCTTCTTGACTTGTTTAAGATATTTCTTTCTTATTCATTTTTTATGGCATGTAAGAGCCCTTTTCGGGCCATTTTGGGCCCTTAAAAACCCAAACAACTTCGATGGGTTATAAATTTTGACTTGTTTGGAGTTGCGGGCACCAAAATATATCAAATCTAAGATAATTTTATGATCTATCTGCTAATTTTCCTACGGCGTGAAATACAAAATGGTTTGACGCCCAAAATTGGCTTTATAAAGAAGTTATGAGGGTTTTAAAGTCCCCTTTTAGGCTTTTTGGGCCTCTTTTGGACCATTTTCTCATTTCCTTGATTGCAATTGCTTCTTGTGCATCTTCTTGACTCTGTCACATGTTCTTCTTTACTACTTGTGCTACTCCCTCACTCCTCCACATATTATTCTTGACTAGTTTAGGATATCACTTGTTTATTCTCTTTTTATGGCATGTTAAGGCCCTTTTCTAGCCCTTTTTGGGGCTTTTTGGGTCCATGTTTGGACCCTTTTCTCATTTCCTTTAACGCCATTGCTTTTAATATTATTCCTTAACTCCGCGACATATTCCTTTTTAAGATATCTCTTGCTTATTCCTTTTTTATGGCATGTAAGAGCCCTTTTCGGGCCATTTTGGGCCCTTAAAAACCCTCACAACTTCGACGGTTCATAAATTTTGACTCGTTTCATGTTACGGGCACAATAATATATCAAATAGAAGATACTTTTATGGTCTACCCGATCATTTTCCTAGGGTGTGAAACGCCAAAGGTTTGACCCCCAAAATTGGTTTTATAAAGAAGTTATGAGGGTTTTAAAGGCCCCTATTAGGCTTTTTGGGCCTTTTTTAGACCTTTTTCTCATTTCCTTGATTGCCATTACTTCTTGTGCATCTTTTTCACTCTGCCACATGTTCTTCTTTACTAGTTTAGAGTATCTCTTGTTTATTCGCTTCTTACGGCATGTTAGGGCCCTTTTCTTTCGGGACCTTTTTGGGGCTTTTGGGGCCTTTTTTGGACCTTTTTCTCATTTCCTTTATCGCCATTACTTCTTGTGCTGCTCCCTCAGTCCTCCACATACTATTCTTGACTAGTTTAGCATATCCCTTGTTTATTCTCTTTTTATGGCATGTTAAGGCCCTTTTTGGGGCTTTTTGGATCCTTTTTAGGACCCTTTTCTCATTTCCTCTAACGGCATTGCTTCTACTATTGTTCCTTAACTCTGCCACATATTCTTCTTGACTTGTTTAAGTTATCTCTTGCTTATTCCTTTTTATGGCATGTAAGAGCCCTTTTCGGGCCATTTGGGGCCCTTATAAACCCTCACAACTTCGACGGGTCATAAATTTTGACTCGTTTGGAGTTACGGGCACCATAATATATCAAATTGAAGATAATTTTATGATCGATCCGCTCGTTTTAATAGGGCATGAAATGTCAATGGTTTGGCACCCAAAATCGGGTTTATAAAGAAGTTATGAGAGTTTTAAAGGCCCCTTTTAGGCTTTTCGGGCCTTTTTTGGACCCTATTTTGATTTACTTGATTGCCATTGCTTCTTGTGGATCTTCTTCACTCTGCCACATGTTCTTTTTTACTAGTTTAGGATATCTCTTCTTTATTCACTTTTTATGGCATGTTAGGGCCCTTTCGAGCCATTTCCGACCCCTTTTTAGGGCTTTTTGGGCCTTTTTTTGAACCTTTTCTCATTTCCTTTTTCTCCATTACTTCTTGTGCTGCTCCTTCACTCCTCCACATATTATTCTTGACTATTTTAGGATATATCTTATTTATTCTCTTTTTATGGCATGTTAGGGCCCTTTTCTGGCCATTTCTTGCCCTTTTTTGGGCTTTTGCGGTCCTCTTTAGAACCATTTTCTCATTTTCTTTAACGCCATTGCTTCTACTATTGTTCCTTAACTCCACCACATATTCTTCTTGACTTGTTTAAGATATGTCTTGGTTATTCCTTTTTTATGGCATGTAAGAGCCCTTTTAGGGCCATTTTGGGCCCTTCAAAACCCTCACAACTTCGATGGGTCATAAATTTTGACTCGTTTGGAGTTGCGTGCACCATAATATATCAAATCCAAGGTAATTTTATGATCTATCTGCTAATTTTCCTAGGGCGTGAAATACCAAATGGTTTGACCCCCAAAATTGGCTTTATAAAGAAGTTATGAGGGTTTTAAAAGCCCCTTTTAGGCTTTTCGGGCCTTTTTTGGGCCATTTTCTCATTTCCTTTATTGCCATTGCTTCTTGTGCATCTTCTTTGCTCTGCCACATGTTCTTCTTGACTACTTTATGATATGTCTTGTTTATTCACTTTTTATGGCATGTCAGGGCCCTTTTCTGGCCATTTCTGGCCCTTTTTGGGACTTTTTGGACCTTTTTCGAACCCTTTTCTCATTTCCTTTATCGCCATTACTTGTTGTGCTACAATCTCACTCCTCCACATATTATTCTTGACTAGTTTAGGATATCTCTTGTTTAATCTCTTTTTATGGCATAATAGGGCCCTTTTCTGGCCATTTCTGGCCCTTTTTGGGGCTTTTTGGGTCCTTTTTAGGACCCTTTTCTCATTTTTTTAAACGCCATTGCTTCTACTATTGTTCCTTAACTCCGCCACATGTTCTTCTTGACTTGTTTAAGATATCTCTTGCTTATTCTTTTTTTATGGCATGTAAGAGCCTTTTTCGGGCCATCTTGGGCCCTTAAAAACCCTCACAACTTCGACGGGTCATAAATTTTGACTCGTTTCAAGTTACGGGCGCCATAATATATCAAATCGAAGCTAATTTTATGATCTATCCGCTCCTTTTCCTAGGGCGTGAAATGCCAATGGTTTGACCCCCAAAATCGGCTTTATAAAGAAGTTATGAATATTTTAAATGCCCCTTTTAGGCTTGTCGGCCCTTTTTTGGACCCTTTTCTCATTTTCTTGATTGCCATTGCTTCTTGTGCATCTTCTTCACTCTGCCACATGTTCTTCTTTACAAGTTTAGGATATCTCTTGTTTATCCACTTTTTATGGCATGTTAGGGCCCTTTTCGGGCCATTTTGGGCTAATTCTTGGGCCTTTTTCGGACCCTTTTCTCATTCGCTTTATCTCTATTTGTTCTTGTGCTTCTCCCTCACTCCTCCACGTATTATTCTTGACTAGTTTAGGATATCTCTTGTTTATTCTCTTTTTATGGCATGTTAGGGCCCTTTTCTGGCCATTTCTGGTCCTTTTTAGGGCTTTTTGGATCCTTTTTAGGACCCTTTTCTCATTTCCTTTAACGCCATTGCTTCTACTATTGTTCCTTAACTTTGCTACATGTTCTTCTTGACTTTTTTAAGATATCTCTTGCTTATTCCTTTTTTATGGCATGTAAGAGCCCTTTTCGGGCCATTTTGGGCCCTTATAAACCCTCACAACTTCGACGGGTCATAAATTTTGACTCGTTTGGAGTTACGGGCACCATAATATATCCAATTGAAGATAATTTTATGATATATACGCTCGTTTTAATAGGGCATGAAATGCCAATGGTTTGGCCCCCAAAATCGGGTTTATAAAGAAGTTATGAGAGTTTTAAATGCCCCTTTTAGGCTTTTCGGGCCTTTTTTGGACCCTATTCTCATTTCCTTGATTGCCATTGCTTCTTGTGCATCTTCTTTACTCTGCCACATGTTCTTCTTTACTAGTTTAGGATATCTCTTGTTTATTTACTTTTTATGGCATGTTAGGGCCCTTTCGGGCCATTTCGGACCCTGTTTTGGGGCTTTTTGGGCCTTTTTTGGAACCTTTTCTCATTTCCTTTTTCTCCATTACTTCTTGTGCTGCTCCTTCACTCCTCCACATATTATTCTTGACTATTTTAGGATATATCTTGTTTATTCTCTTTTTATGGCATGTTAGTGTCCTTTTCTGGCCATTTCTGGCCCTTTTTTTGGGTTCTTTTTAGGACCATTTTCTCATTTTCTTTAATGCCATTGCTTCTACTATTGTTCCTTAACTCCACCACATATTCTTCTTGACTTTTTTAAGATATGTCTTCGTTATTCCTTTTTTATGGCATGTAAGAGCCCTTTTTGGGCCATTTTGGGCCCTTCAAAACCCTCAACACTTCGATGGGTCATAAATTTTGACTCGTTTGGAGTTGCGTGCACCATAATATATCAAATCCAAGGTAATTTTATGATCTATCTGCTAATTTTCCTAGGGCATGAAATACCAAATGGTTTGACCCCCAAAATTGGCTTTATAAAGAAGTTTTGAGGGTTTTAAAAGCCCCTTTTAGGCTTTTTGGGCCTTTTTTGGACCATTTTCTCATTTCCTTTATTGCCATTGCTTCTTGTGCATCTTCTTTGCTCTGCAACATGTTCTTCTTGACTACTTTCGGATATGTCTTGTTTATTCACTTTTTATGCCATGTTAGGGTCCTTTTCTGGCCATTTCTGGCCCTTTTGGGGCTTTTTGGGCCTTTTTTGAACCCTTTTCTCATTTCCTTTATCGCCATTACTTCTTGTGCTACTATCTCACTCCTCCACATATTATTCTTGACTAGTTTAGGATATCTCTTGTTTAATCTCTTTTTATGGCATGTTAGGGCCCTTTTCTGGCCATTTCTGGTCCTTTTAGGGGCTTTTTGGGTCCTTTTTAGGACCCTTTTCTCATTATCTTTAACGCCATTGCTTCTACTATTGTTCCTTAACTCCGCCATATGTTCTTCTTGACTTGTTTAAGATATCTCTTTCTTATTCTTTTTTTTTGGCATGTAAGAGCCCTTTTCGGGGGATTTTGGGCCCTTAAAACCCTCACAACTTCGACGGGTCTTAAATTTTGACTCGTTTCGAGTTACGGGCACCATAATATATCAAATCAAAGATAATTTTATGATCTATCCGCTCGTTTTAATAGGGTATGAAATGCCAATGGTGTGGTCCCCAAAATCGGTTTTATAAAGAATTTATGAGAGTTTTAAAGGCCCCTTTTAGGCTTTTCGGGCCTTTTTTGGACCCTATTCTCATTTCCTTGATTGCCATTGCATCTTGTGCATTTTCTTCACTCTGCCACATGTTCTTCTTTACTAGTTTTGGATATCTCTTGTTTATTCACTTTTTATTGCATGTTAGGGCCCTTTCGGACCATTTCAGACCCCTTTTTGGGGCTTTTTGGGCCTTTTTTGGAACCTTTTCTCATTTCCTTTTTCTCCATTACTTCTTGTGTTGCTCCTTCACTCCTCCAAATATTATTCTTGACTATTTTAGGATATATCATGTTTATTCTCTTTTTATGGCATGTTAGGGTCCTTTTCTGGCCATTTCTGGCCCTTTTTTGGGCTTTTTGGGTCCCTTTTAGGACCATTTTCTCATTTTCTTTAACGCCATTGCTTCTACTATTGTTCCTTAACTCCACTACATATTCTTCTTGACTTGTTTAAGATATGTCTTGGTTATTCCTTTTTTATGGCATGTAAGAGCCCTTTTCGGGCCATTTTGGGCCCTTCAAATCTCTCAATACTTCGATGGGTCATAAATTTTGACTCCTTTGGAGTTGCGTGCACCATAATATATCAAATCTAAGGTAATTTTATGATCTATCAGCTAATTTTCCTAGGGCATGAAATACCAAATGGTTTGACCCCCAAAATTGGCTTTATAAAGAAGTTTTGAGGGTTTTAAAAGCCCCTTTTAAGCTTTTTGGGGCTTTTTTGGACCATTTTTCTCATTTCCTTTATTG
Organism: Hypericum androsaemum; assembly: GCA_963995505.1. NCBI lineage: Eukaryota > Viridiplantae > Streptophyta > Magnoliopsida > Malpighiales > Hypericaceae > Hypericum > Hypericum androsaemum. The sequence goes on from OZ023199.1 coordinate 8,409,794, forward strand.
CCATTGCTTCTTGTGCATCTTCTTTGCTCTGCAACATGTTCTTCTTGACTACTTTCGGATATGTCTTGTTTATTCACTTTTTATGCCATGTTAGGGTCCTTTTCTGGCCATTTCTGGCCCTTTTGGGGCTTTTTGGGCCTTTTTTGAACCCTTTTCTCATTTCCTTTATCGCCATTACTTCTTGTGCTACTATCTCACTCCTCCACATATTATTCATGACTAGTTTAGGATATCTCTTGTTTAATCTCTTTTTATGGCATGTTAGGGCCCTTTTCTGGCCATTTCTGGTCCTTTTAGGGGCTTTTTGGGTCCTTTTTAGGACCCTTTTCTCATTTTCTTTAACGCCATTGCTTCTACTATTATTCCTTAACTCCGCCACATGTTCTTCTTGACTTGTTTAAGATATCTCTTTCTTATTCTTTTTTTATGGCATGTAAGAGCCCTTTTCGGGCCATTTTGGGCCCTTAAAAACACTCACAACTTCGACGGGTCTTAAATTTTGACTCGTTTCGAGTTACGGGCACCATAATATATCAAATCGAAGATAATTTTATGATCTATCCGTCCCTTTTTCTAAGGCGTGAAATGCCAATGGTTTGACCCCCAAAATCGGCTTTATAAAGAAGTTATGAATATTCTAAAGGCCCCTTTTAGGCTTGTCGGCCCTTTTTTGGACCCTTTTCTCATTTTCTTGATTGCCATTGCTTCTTATGCATCTTCTTCACTCTGCCACATGTTCTTCTTTACTAGTTTAGGATATCTCTTGTTTATCCACTTTTTATGGCATGTTAGGGCCCTTTTTCGGCCATTTTGGGCTCCTTTTTCGGACCCTTTTCTCATTCGCTTTATCTCCATTTCTTCTTGTGCTTCTCCCTCACTCCACCACGTATTATTCTTGACTAGTTTTGGATATCTCTTGTTTATTCTCTTTTTATGGCATGTTAGGGCCCTTTTCTGGCCATTTCTGGTCCTTTTTAGGGCTTTTTGAATCTTTTTTAGGACCCTTTTCTCATTTCCTTTAACGCCATTGCTTCTACTATTGTTCTTTAACTCTGCTACATGTTCTTCTTAACTTGTTTAAGATATCTCTTGCTTATTCCTTTTTTATGGCATGTAAGAGCCCTTTTCGGGCCATTTTGGGCCCTTATAAACCCTCACAACTTTGAGGGGTCATAAATTTTGACTCGTTTGGAGTTACGGGCACCATAATATATTAAATTGAAGATAATTTTATGATCTATCTGCTGATTTTAATAAGGCATGAAATGCCAATGGTTTGGCCCCCAAAATTGGCTTTATAAAGAAGTTATGAGAGTTTTAAAGGCCCCTTTTAGGCTTTTCGGGCCTTTTTTGGACCCTATTCTCATTTCCTTGACTGCCATTGCTTCTTGTGCATCTTCTTCACTCTGCCACATGTTCGTCTTTACTAGTTTAGGATATCTCTTGTTTATTCACTTTTTATGGCATGTTAGGGCCCTTTCGGGCCATTTCGAACCCCTTTTTGGGACTTTTTGGGCCTTTTTTGGAACCTTTTCTCATTTCCTTTTTCTCCATTACTTCTTGTACTGCTCCTTCACTCCTCCACATATTATTCTTGACTATTTTAGGATATATCTTGTTTATTCTCTTTTTATGGCATGTTAGGGCCCTTTTCTCGCCATTTCTCGCCCTTTTTTGGGCTTTTTGGGTCCTTTTTAGGACCATTTTCTCATTTTCTTTAATGCCATTGCTTCTACTATTGTTACTTAACTCCACCACATATTGTTCTTGACTTGTTTAAGATATGTCTTGCTTATTCCTTTTTTATGGCATGTAAGATCCCTTTTCGGGCCATTTTGGGCCCCTATACACCCTCACAACTTCGTTGGATCATAAATTTTGACTTGTTTGGACTTGCGCGCACCATAATATATCAAATCCAAGATAATTTTATGATCTATCTGCTAATTTTCCTAGGGCCTGAAATACCAAATGGTTTGACCCCCAAAATTGGCTTTATAAAGAAGTTATGACAGTTTGAAAGGCCCCTTTTAGGCTTTTCAGGCCTTTTTTGGACCCTTTTCTCATTTCCTTGATTGCCATTGCTTCTTGTGCATCTTCTTCACTCTGCCACATGTTGTTCTTTACTAGTTTAGGATACTTTCGGGCCCTTTCGGGCCCCTTTTTGGGTCTTTTTCAGACCCTTTTCTTATTTCCTTTTTCTCCATTACTTCTTGTGCTACTCCCTCACTCCTCCACATATTATTCTTGACTATTTTTGGATATATCTTGTTTATTCTCTTTTTATGGCATGTTAGGGCCCTTTTCTGGACATTTCTGTCCCTTTTTTGGGCTTTTTTGTTCCTTTTTAGGACCATTTTCTCATTTTCTTTAACGTTATTGCTTCTAATATTGTTCCTTAACTCCGCCACATCTTCTTCTTAACTTGTTTAAGATATGTCTTGCTTATTCCTTTTTTATGGCATGTAAGAGCCCTTTTTGGGCCATTTTGGGCCCTTAAAAACCCTCACAACTTCGACGGGTCTTAAATTTTGACTCGTTTCGAGTTATGGGCATCATAATATATCAAATCGAAGATAATTTTATGATCTATCCTCTTAATTTCCTTGGGTGTGAAATACCAAATGGTTTGACCCCCAAAATCGGCTTTATAAAGAAGTTATGAGGGTTTTAAAGACCCCTTTTAGGCTTTTCGGGCCTTTTTTGGACCCTTTTCTCATTTCCTTGATTGCCATTGCTTCTTGTGCATCTTCTTCACTCTGCCACATGTTCTTCTTTACTAGTTTAGGATATCTCTTGTTTATTCACTTTTTATGCCATGTTAGGGCCTTTTCAGGCCCCTTTTTGGGACTTTTTGGGCCTTTTTCGGACCCTTTTCTTATTTCCTTTTTCTCCATTACTTCTTGTGCTACTCCCACACTTCTCCACATATTAGTCTTGACTATTTTTGGATATATCTTGTTTATTCTCTTTTTATGGTATGTTAGGGCCTTTTCTAGCCATTTCTGGCCCTTTTTTGGGCTTTTTGGTTCCTTTTTAGGACCATTTTCTCATTTTCTTTAACGCCATTGCTTCTACTATTATTCCTTAACTCCGCCACATGTTCTTCTTAACTTGGTTAAGATAGGTCTTGCTTATTCCTTTTTTATGGCATGTAAGAGCCCTTTTCGGGTCATTTTGGCCCTTAAAAACCCTCACAACTTCGACGGGTCATAAATTTTGACTCATTTGGAGTTACGAGCACCAAAATATATCAAATCGAAGATAATTTTATGATCTATCTGCTTATTTTCCTAGGGCATGAAATACCAAATGGTTTGACCCCCAAAATTGGCTTTATAAAGAAGTTATGAATGTTTTAAATGCCCTTTTTTGGCTTTTCGGGCCTTTTCGGGCCTTTTTTAGGATATGTCTTGTTTATTCATTTTTTATGGCATGTTAGGGCCCTTTTCGGGCCATTTTAGGCCCTTTTTGGGGCATTTTGAGTCTTTTTCGAACCCTTTTCTCATTTCATTTATCGCCATTACTTCTTGTGCTACTACCTCACTCCTCCACATTTTATTCTTGACTAGTTTAGGATATCTCTTGTTTAATCTCTTTTTGTGGCATGTTAGGGCCCTTTTCTGGCCATTTCTGGCCCTTTTTGGGGCTTGTTGGGTCCTTTTTAGGACCATTTTCTCAATTTCTTTAACGCCATTGCTTCTACGATTGTTCCTTAACTCCGCCACATGTTCTTCTTGACTTGTTTAAGATATCTCTTGCTTATTCTTTTTTTATGGCATGTAAGAGCCCTTTTCGGGCCCTTAAAAACCCTCACAATTTTAAAGGGTCATAAATTTTGACTCGTTTGGAGTTACGGGCACCATAATATATCAAATCGAAGATAATTTTATGATCTATCCGCTCCGTTTCATAGGGCGTGACATGCCAATGGTTTGGCCCCCAAAATTAGCTTTATAAAGAAGTTATGAGGGTTATAAAGGCCCCATTTAGGCTTTTCGGGCCTTTTTTGAACCCTTTTCTCATTTCCTTGATTGCCATTGCTTCTTCTGCATCTTCTTCACTCTGGCACATGTTCTTCTTTACTAGTTTAGGATATCTCTTGTTTATTCACTTTTTATGCCATGTTAGGGCCTTTTCGGGCCCCTTTTTGGGTCTTTTAGGCCTTTTTCGGACCCTTTTCTTATTTCCTTTTTCTTCATTACTTCTTGTGCTACTCCCTCACTCCTCCACATATTATTCTTGACTATTTTTGGACATATCTTATTTATTCTCCTTTTATGGCATGTTATGGCAGTTTTCTGGCCATTTCTGGCCCTTTTTGTGCTTTTTGGTTCCTTTTTAGGACCATTTTCTAATTTTCATTAACGCCATTGCTTCTACAATTATTCCTTAACTCCGCCACATCTTCTTCTTGACTTGTTTAAGATATATCTTGCTTATTCCTTTTTTATGGCATGTAAGAGCCCTTTTCGGGTCATTTTGGGCCCTTAAAAACCCTCACATCTTCGACGGGTCATAAATTTTGACTCGTTTGGAGTTACGGGCACCATAATATATCAAATCGAAGATAATTTTTTGATCTATCCGCTCAATTTCCTTGAGCATGAAAAACCAAATGGGTTGACCCCCAAAATCGGCTTTATAAAGAAGTTATGATGGTTTTAAAGCACCTTTTAGGCTTTTCGGGTCTTTTTTGGACCATTTTCTCATTTCCATGATTGCCATTACTTCTTGTGCATTTTCTTCACCCTGCCACATGTTCTTCTTTACTAGTTTAGTATATGTCTTATTTATACACTTTTTATGGCATGTTAGGGCCCTTTTCGTGCCATTTCGGGCCCTTTTTGGGGCTTTTTGGGTCTTTTTCAAACCCTTTCCTCATTTTCTTTATCGCCATTACTTCTTGTGCTGCTACCTCACTCCTCCACATATTATTCTTGACTAGTTTAGGATATCTCTTGTTTATTCTCTTTTTATGGCATGTTAGGGCACTTTTCTGGCCATTCCTGGCCCTTTTTGGGGCTTTTTTGGTCCTTTTTAGGACCTTTTTTCATTTTCTTTAACGCCATTGCTTCTACTAATGTTCCTTAACTCCGCACATGTTCTTCTTGACTTGTTTAAGATATCTCTTGCTTATTCCTTTTTTATGGCATGTAAGAGCCCTTTTCGGGCCATTTTGGGCCCTTAAAAACCCTCACAACTTCGACGGGTCATAAATTTTGACTCGTTTGGAGTTACGGGCACCATAATATATCAAATCAAAGATAATTTTATGATCTATCCGCTCAATTTCCTTTGGCATGAAATACTAAATGGTTTGACCCCGAAAATCGGCTTTATAATGAAGTTATGAGGGTTTTAAAGGCCCTTTTTAGGCTTTTCGGGCCTTTTTTGGACCATTTTCTCATTTCCTTGATTGCCATTGCTTCTTGTGCATCTTCTTCACTCTGCCACATATTCTTCTTTACTAGTTTAGGATATGTCTTGTTTGTTCACTTTTTATGGCATGTTAGGGCCCTTTTCAGGCCATTACGGGCCCTTTTTGGTGCTTTTTTGACCTTTTTTTAACCCTTTTCTCATTTCCTTTATCGCCATTACTTCTTGTGCTGCTCCCTCACTCCTACACATATTATTCTTAACTAGTTTAGGATATCTCTTGTTTATTCTCTTTTTATGGCATGTTAGGGCCCTTTTCTGGCCATTTCTCGCTCTTTTTGGGGCTTTTTGGGTCCGTTTTAGGACCCTTTTCTCATTTCCTTTAACGCTATTACTTCTACTATTGTTCTTTAACTCCGCCACATGTTCTTCTTGACTTGTTTAAGATATCACTTGCTTATTCTTTTTTTATGGCATGTAAAAGCCCTTTTCGGGCCATTTTGGGCGCTTAAAAACCCTCACAACTTCAACGGGTCATAAATTTTGACTCGTTTGGAGTTACGGGCACCATAATATATCAAATCAAAGATAATTTTATGATCTATCCACTCAATTTCCTTTGGCGTGAAATACCAAATGGTTTGACCCCGAAAATTGGCTTTATAAAGAAGTTATGAGGGCCTTTTTTGGACCATTTTCTCATTTCCTTGATTGCCATTGCTTCTTGTGAATCTTCTTCACTCTGCCACATGTTTTTCTTTACTTGTTTAGGATATCTCTTATTTATTCACTTTTTATGGCATGTTAGGGCCCTTTTCAGGCCATTTTAGGCCCATTTAGGGGCATTTTGGGCCTTTTTCAAACCCTTTTCTCATTTCCTTTATTGCCATTACTTCTTATACTGCTCCCTCACTCCTCCACATATTATTCTTGACTAGTTTAGGATATCTCTTGTTTATTCTCTTTTTATGGCATGTTAGGGCTCTTTTCTGGCCATTTATGGCCCTTTTTGGGGCTTTTTGGGTCCTTTTTAGGACCCTTTTCTCATTTTCTGTAACTTCATTGCTTCTACTATTGTTCCGTAACTCCTTCACATGTTCTTCTTGACTTCTTTAAGATATCTCTTGCTTATTCCTTTTTTATGGCATGTAAGAGCCCTTTTTTGGCTATTTTGGGCCCTTAAAAATACTCACAACTTCGACGGGTCATAAATTTTGACTCATTTGGAGTTACAGGCACCATAATATATCAAATCGAAGACAATTTTATGATCTATCTGCTTGTTTTCCTAGGGCGTAAATGCCAATGGTTTCAACCCCAAAATCGGCTTTATAAAGAAGTTATGAGGGTTTTAAAGGACCCTTTTAGGCTTTTCGGGTCTTTTTTGGACCCTTTTCTCATTTCCTTGATTGCCATTGCTTCTTCTGCATCTTCTTTACTCTGCCACATGTTCTTCTTTACTAGTTTCGGTAATCTCTTGTTTATTATCTTTTTAGGGCTTGTTAGGGCCCTTTCTGGCCATTTTGGGCCCCTTTTTAAGGCTTTTTGGGCCTTTTTCAGACCCTTTTCTCATTTCCTTTATCTCCATTACTTCTTGTGCTGCTCCCTCACTCCTCCACATATTATACTTGACTAGTTTAGGATATCTCTTGTTTATTCTCTTTTTATAGCATGTTAGGGCCCTTTTTTGGCCATTTCTGGCCCTTTTTGGAGCGTTTTGGGTCCTCTTTAGGACCCTTTTCTCATTTTCTTTAATGCCATTACTTCTACTATTGTTCCTTAACACCGCCACATGTTCTTCTTGAGTTGTTTAAGATATCTCTTGCTTATTCCTTTTTTATGGCATGTAAGAGCCCTTCTCGGGCCTTAAAAACCCTCACAACTTCGACGGGTCATAAATTTTGACTCGTTTGGAGTTACGGGCACCATAATATATTAAATCAAAGATAATTTTATGACCTATCTGCTCGTTTTCCTAGGGTATGAGATGCCAAAGGTTTGACCCCCATAATTTGCTTTATAAAGAAGTTTTGAGGGTTTTAAAGGCCCTTTTTTAGGCTTTTCTGGCCTTTTTGGACACTTTTCTCATTTCCTTGATTGCCATTGCTTCTTCTGCATCTTCTTTACTCTGCCATATGTTCTTCTTTACTAGTTTCGGTAATCTCTTGTTTATTATCTTTTAAGGGCTTGTTAGGGCCCTTTCGGGCCATTTCAGGCCCCTTTTTGGGGCCTTTTGGGTCTTTTTCGGACCCTTTTCTCATTTTCTTTATCTCCATTACTTCTTGTGCAGCTCTCTCTCTCCTCCACATATTATTCTTGACTAGTTTAGGATATCTCTTGTTTATTCTCTTTTTATGGCATGTTAGGGCCCTTTTCTGTCCATTTCTGGCCCTTTTTGGGTCCTTTTTAGGATCCTTTTCTCATTTTCTTTGACGTCAATTCTTCTACTATTGTTCCTTAACTCTGCCAGATGTTCTTCTTGACTTGTTTAAGATAGCTCTTGCTTATTCCTTTTTTATGGCATGTAAGAGCCCTTTTCGGGCCATTTTGGGCCCTTAAAAACCCTCTTAACTTCGACGGGTCATAAATTTTGACTCGTTTGGAGTTACAGGCACTATAATATATCAAATCGAAGATAATTTTATGATCTATCTGCTCATTTTCCTGGGGCATGTAATACCAAATGGTTTGACACCCAAAATCGGCATTATAAAGAAGTTATGGCGGTTTTAAAGGCCCCTTTTAGGCTTTTCGGGATTTTTTTGGACCCTTTTCTCATTTCCTTGATTGCCATTGCTTCTTGTCCATCTTCTTCACTCTGCCACATGTTCTTCTTTACGAATTTAGGTTATCTCTTGTTTATTCGCTTTTTATGGCATGTTAAGGCCCTTTCGGGCCATTTGGGGCCCCTTTTTGGGGCTTTTTGGGCCTTTTTTGGATGCTTTTCTCATTTTCTTTATCGCCATTACTTCTTGTGCTGCTCCCTCACTCTTCCATATATTATTCTTGACTAGTTTAGGATATCTCTTGTTTATTCTCTTTTTATGGCATGTTAGGGCCCTTTTATGGCCATTTCTGGCCCTTTTTGGTGCATTTTGGTTCCTCTTTAGGACCATTTTCTCATTTTCTTTAACGCCATTAGTTCTACTATTATTCCTTAACTCCGCCACATGTTCTTCTTGACTTATTTAAGATATCTCTTGCTTATTCCTTTTTTAAGATATCTCTTGCTTATTCCTTTTTTATGGCATCTAAGATGATACGAACCCCGCCAACGATGCGCGAGATTCATCCAAGAAGCGTTGAAATCCCTGATCATTCTAGATCAGTTCATGATGGAGATCTCAACCCGATGCTCACAACCAAACAAGAACCTTGGCATTAAGACCACGATCCGCTGCTTGAGTTGAAACAAAGAACCTTGATATGTCGAAGATGCCACAAACGGTGATGAAGATCCGCTTGATAAGTCGATAGTGAACTCGACGGAATCCCTCCGTTGTGTTCGAACAGTTTCGAAGAACCAAGAGAGCAAAGCCCACATTTTTCAATCAATAATATTCTCCTTTTCTCATTGCATAAGCCTCTATAAATAGGCTCAATATTACAAAGAGATTCCAAATCAAACAACTCCTAAAAATCTGGCTGGAAAGGGAAACTAAAAAGGAAACAAATCTCTGCCTTTTAGGAAGGCTACAAACGTGACAAACAAGCTAAATAAGCCAAGAGTTGTTAGAATATAACTTCCTAATCAAAACTAATGGCTGAAATAAACTTCCAAAATTGAATGCCCAAATCAGAGGGAATGAATCTTCAAGATCTTTGCTACTGAAAGGACCTTTTAGAACTTGTAATAAGGTCATAAACTTAGCTGAATTTTGTGGCTCTTGGTCCATGGACTTTAGTAAATGTGCTTGAGCCTAACTCTCCAAAGTATGCTTGAAAATCAGCCCGCAAAGTTGTGACTTGAAGTACTTTGTGCGTGCTCTCTCACTTGGTCAGATTGGCACTTGAAATCATCACAGGAGTGCTTCTCATATTCATATCATTCCCCTCCCCTTGAAAGGGATTCATATCATTCCCCTCCCCTTGAAAGGTTGAGTCTTCGAACGTCGTGGTTGTACTTGATACCTTCCTCTCCAACAGAATAGATACTTCGAACATAAACAATCTGATATCATCTCCAACTCAAAAGCCCAAGATTTATTTATTCGAATATGCCTTTCTGCAATCTTCAAACTATTCCATAAATTGATCAATGGTGAACCACCAACATAATCAAACTTGTCAACTCCCAAGAAATCAAAATGCTTAACATATTCAACGTGAAAATCTGGAAACATGTAAGATATGGGCTGAACCTCTTTCTTTTGAACAGCAACAACAAGTTCTTCATGTTCACCATCAATAGGAATTATGCACTTGTTCATATGAACAACTTTCACAACTTCTGATTCATTGAACATATTCCTCAAATAAAGAAGTGACATGGTATGCTCATCAAAATATTCTCCTTCATATAAGTCAATAGAATATTCACCAAATTCCTCCCATGTCAAAACCTCTTCTTCAATAATCTCTTCAGATGTAACCTCCATATCGTCAGAACTACATACCTTCTCCTCAATGTCGTGCTTAGTGTCAATGGTGTTCTCCCTCTTTACATCGACTTCTCCAACAAAATCAGCTCCTGAATTTTTCTCATCTCTGACCCTCATCTTCCTTTGTTGAATGTTGTTTCCCCTACAAACATTAGGAACATCGTGTAGTTGCTCTTGTTTGTACAATATCCGGTCCACCTTTTTGCAGAGCTTCCTGACCTCCGTTCTCATTATATGCCTTATCCCACTCATTATGGCCTCTAAAATCTTTGGATCAAGCATTGACAAATTAGCTTCAAAATCTCTTCTTGTGTAGTTGCAAGTCATTTTTTTTACAGTTCTCTTTTCTTTCCACTCTACTTTTTCTTTTTTTCGGATTTTTTTTAATAGCCTTCTTTCTTCTTCTTTTCTAGGCTGCCTCCCTTTCTTTCTTTCTTTCTTTCAGAATTTTTTTTTCTCTCTTTTTTTTCTTTCTTGAACTCAGAATACAATAAGAACAAAGAAAACTAATGATAAAAAAACAAAATTTAAGGAAAGATAGAACTGAAATAGAAGTCTAAGCTCTGATACCAAATGATACGAACCCTGCCAACGATGCGCGAGACCCGTCCAAGAAGCGTTGAAATCCCAGATCGTTCTAGATCAGTTCGTGATGGAGATCTCGACCCGATGCTCATAACCAAACAAGAACCTTGGTATTAAGACCGCGACCCGCTGCTTGAGTTGAAACAAAGAACCTTGATATGTCGAAGACGCCACAAACGGTGATGAAGATCTGCTTGATAAGTCGATAGTGAACTCGATGGAATCCCTCCATTGTGTTCGAACAGTTCTGAAGAACCAAGAGAGCAAAGCCCACGTTTTTCAATCAATAATATTCTCCTTTTCTCATTGCATAAGCCTCTATAAATAGGCTCAATATTACAAAGAGATTCCAAATCAAACAACTCCTAAAAATCTGGCTGGAAAGGGAAACTAAAAAGGAAACAAATCTCTGCCTTTTAGGAAGGCTACAAACGTGACAAACAAGCTAAATAAGCCAAGAGTTGTTAGAATATAACTTCCTAATCAAAACTAATGGTTGAAATAAACTTCCTAAATTGAATGCCCAAATCAGAGAGAATGAATCTTCAAGATCTTTGCTGCTGAAAGGACCTTCTAGAACTTGTATTAAGGTCATAAACTTAGCTAAATTTTGTGGCTCTTGGTCCATGGACTTTAGTAAATGTGCTTGAGCCCAACTCTCCAAAGTATGCTTGAAAATAAGCCCGCAAAGTTGTGACTTGAAGTAATTTGTGCGTGCTCTCTCACTTGGTCAGATTGGCACTTGAAATCATCATAGGAGTGCTTCTCATATTCATATCATAAGATCCCTTTTCTGGCCATTTTGGGCCCTTAAAAACCCTCACAACTTCGATGGGTCAAAATTTTGACTCGTTTGGAGTTACGTGCACCATAATATATCAAATCGAAGATAATTTTATGATCTATCCACTTGTTTTCCTAGGGCATGACAAACCAAATGGTTTGACCCCGAAAATCGGCTTTATAAAGAAGTTATGAGGGTTTTAAAGGCCCCTTTTAGGCTTTTCGGGATTTTTTTGGACCCTTTTCTCATTTCCTTGATTGCCATTGCTTCTTGTGCATCTTCTTCACTCGGCCACAAGTTCTTCTTTACTAATTTAGGATATCCCTTGTTTTTTCTCTTTTTATGGCATGTTAGGGCCCTTTTATGGCCATTTCTGGCCCTTTTTTGGGCTTTTTGGGTCCTTTTTAGGACCCTTTTCTCATTTCCTTTAACGCCATTGCTTCTACTATTGTTCTTTAACTCCGCCACATGTTCTTCTTATCTTATTTAAGATATCTCTTGCTTATTCCTTGTTTATGGCATGTAAGAGCCCTTTTCGAGCCATTTTGGGCCCTTAAAAACCCTTACAACTTCGACGGGTCATTAATTTTGACTCCTTTGGCGTTACGAGCACCATAATATATCAAATCGAAGATAATTTTATGATCTATCTGCTCTTTTTTGTAGGGCGTGAAACACCAAAGGTTTGATCCCCAAAATCGGCTTTATAAAGAAGTTATAATGGTTTTAAAGGCCCCTTTTAGGCTTTTCAGGCCATTTTGGACCCTTTTCTCATTTCCTTGATTGCCATTGCTTCTTGTGCATCTTCTTTACTCTGCCACATGTTCTTCTTTACTAGTTTAGGTAATCTCTTGTTTATTATCTTTTTATGACTTGTTAGGGCCCTTTCGGGCCTTTTAGGGCCCCTTTTTGAGGCTTTTTGGGCCTTTTTCAGACCCTTTTCTCATTTCCTTTATCTCCATTACTTCTTGTGCTGCTCATTCACTCCTCCACATATTATACTTGATGAGTTTAGGATATCTCTTGTTTATTCTCTTTTTATAGCATGTTAGGGCCCTTTTTTGGCCATTTCTGGCCCTTTTTGGGGCTTTTTGGGACCTTTTTAGGACCCTTTTCTCATTTCCTTTAAGGCCATTACTTCTACTATTGTTCCTTAACTCCACCACATGTTCTTCTTGACTTGTTTAAGATATCTCTGGCTTATTCCTTTTTTATGGCATGTAAGAGCCCTTTTCAGGCCATTTTGGGCCCTTAAAAACCCTCACAACTTCGATGGGTCATAAATTTTTACTCGTTTGGCGTTACGGGTACCATAATATATCAAATCGAAGATAATATTATGATCTATCTGTTCGTTTTCCTAGGGCATGAAACACCAAAGGTTTGACCCCCAAAATCGACATTATAAAGAAGTTATGAGGGTTTTAAAGGCCCCTTTTAGGCTTTTCCGGCCTTTTTTGGACCCTTTTCTCATTTCCTTAATTGCCATTACTTCTTGTGCATCTTCTTCACTCTGCCATATGTTCTTCTTTATTATTTTAGGTTATCTCTCGTTTATTCACTTTTTATGGCTTGTTATGGCCCTTTTGGGGCATTTCGGGTCTCCTTTTCCGACTTTTTGGGCCTTTTTTGGACCCTTTTCTCATTTCCTTCATCTCCATTACTTCTTGTGCAGCTCCCTTACTCCTCCACATATTATTCTTGACTAGTTTAGGATATCTCTTGTTTATTTTTTTTATGGCATGTTAGGTCCCTATTCTGGCTATTTCTGGCCCTTTTTGGGACATTTTGGGTCCTTTTTAGGACCCTTTTCTCATTTCCTTTTACGCCATTACTTCTACTATTGTTCCTTAACTCCGCCACATGTTATTCTTGACTTTTTTAAGATATCTCTTGCTTATTCCTTTTTTATGGCATGTAAGAGCCGTTTTTGGGCCCTTAAAAACCATCACAACTTCGAGGGGTCATAAATTTTGACTCGTTTGGAGATTCGGGCACCATAATATATCAAATCGAAGATAATTTTATGATCTATCCGCTCATTTTTCTAGGGCATGAAATGCCAATGGTTTGACCCCCAAAATTGGCTTCATAAAGAAGTTATGAGGGTTTTAAAGGTCCATTTTAGGCTTTTTTGGGGCTTTTTTAGACCCTTTTCTCATTTCCTTGATTGCCATTGCTTGTGCATCTTCTTCACTCTTCCACATGTTCTTGTTTACTAGTTTAGGTTATCTCTTATTTATTCGCTTTTTATGGCTTGTTAGGGCCCTTTCGAGCCATTTCGGGCCCCTTTTTGGGGCTTTTTGGGCCTTCTTTGGACCCTTTTCTTATTTTTTTTATCTCCATTACTTCTTGTGCTGCTCCCTCACTCATCCACATATTATTCTTGACTAGTTTAGGATATCTCTTGTTTATTCTCTTTTTATGGCCTGTTAGGGCCCTTTTCTTGCCATTTCTTGTCCTTTTTGGGACTTTTTGGGTCCTTTTTAGGACCCTTTTCTCATGTCCTTTAACGCCATTGCTTTAACTATTGTTCCTTAACTCCGCCACATGTTCTTCTTGACTTGTTTAAGATATCTCTTGCTTATTCTTTTTTTATGGCATGTAAGAGCCCTTTTCGGGCCATTTTGGGCCCTTAAAAACCCTCACAACTTTGACAGGTAATAAATTTTGACTCATTTGGAGTTACGGGCATCATAATATATCAAATCGAAGATAATTTTATGATCTATCCGCTCATTTTCCTAGGGCATGAAATGCCAATGGTTTGACCCCCAAAATTGACTTTATAAAGAAGTTATGAGGGTTTAAAGGCCCTTTTCAGTCTTTTTGGGCCTTTTTTAGACCATTTTCTCATTTTCTTGATTGCCATTACTTCTTGTGCATCTTCTCAATCTACCACATGTTCTTCTTGAGTAGTTTAGGTTTTCTCTTGTTTAATCACTTTTTGTGGCTTGTTAGGGCCCTTTCGGGCCATTTTGGGCCCCTTTTTTGGGGCTTCTTGGGCCTTTTTCTGACCTTTTTCTTATTTCATTTTCCTAGGGCATGAAATGCCAAAGGTTTGACCCCAAAAATTAGCTTTATAAAGAAGTTATGAGTGTTTTAAAGTCCTCTTTTAGGCTTTTCGGGCCTTTTTTGGACCCTTTTCTCATTTCCTTGATTGCCATTGCTTCTTGTGCATCTTCTCACTCTGCCACATGTTCTTCTTTAATAGTTTAGGTTATCTTTTGTTTATTCGCTTTTTATGGCTTGTTAGGGCCCTTTCGGGCTATTTCGGGCCCCTTTTTGGGGCTTTTGGGTCTTTTTTGGACCCTTTTCTCATTTCCTTTATCTCCATTACTTCTTGTGCTGCTCCCTCACTCCTCCACATATTATTCTTGACTAGTTTAGGATATCTCTTGTTTATTTTCTTTTTATGGCCTGTTAGGGCCCTTTTCTGGGACTTTTTGGGTCTTTTTTAGGACCCTTTTCTCATTTCCTTTAATGCCATTGCTTCAACTATTGTTCCTTGACTCTGCCACATGTTCTTCTTGACTTGTTTAAGATATCTCTTGCTTATTCTTTTTTTATGGCATGTAAGAGCCCTTTTTGGGCCATTTTGGGCCCTTAAAAACCCTCACAACTTCGACGGGTCATAAATTTTGACTCGTTTGGAGTTACGGGCATCATAATATATCAAATCGAAGATAATTTTATGATCTATCCGCTCATTTTCCTAAGGCATGAACTGCCAATGGTTTGACCCCCAAAATTGACTTTATAAAGAAGTTATTCTTTTTGGGCCTTTTTTAGACCCTTTTCTCATTTTTTTGATTGCCATTACTTCTTGTGCATCTTCTTCAATATACCACATGTTCTTCTTTACTAGTTTAGGTTATCTCTTGTTTATTCGCTTTTTGTGGGTTGTTAGGGCACTTTCGGGCCATTTCGGGCCCCTTTTTGGGGCTTCTTGGGCCTTTTTCTGACCTTTTTTTATTTCTTTTATCTCCATTACTTCTTGTGCTGCTCCCTCACTCCTCCACATATTATTCTTAACTAGTTTAGGATATCTCTTGTTTATTCACTTTTTATGGCATGTTAGGGCCCTTTTCTGGCCATTTTTGGCCCTTTTTGGGACTTTTTGGGTCCTTTTTAGGACCCTTTTCTCATTTCCTTTAACGTCATTGCTTCTACTATTATTCCTTAACTCCCCCACATGTTCTTCTTAAATTTTTTAAGATATCTCTTGCTTATTCTTTTTTTATGGCATGTAAGAGCCCTTTTCGGACCATTTTGGGCCTTAAAAACTATCACAAATTCAACGGGTCATAAATTTTGACTCATTTGGAGTTACGGTTACCATAATATATCAAATCGAAGCTAATTTTATGATCTATCCGCTCATTTTCCTAGGGCATGAAATGCCAAAGGTATGACCCGCAAAATCGGCTTTATAAAGAAGTTATAAGGGTTTTAAAGGCCCCTTTTAGGCTTTTTGGGCCTTTTTTGGACCATTTTCTCATTTCCTTGATTTCCATTGCTTCTTGTGCATCTTCTTCATTCTGCCACATGTTTGTCTTTACTAGTTTAGGTTATCTCTTGTTTATTCTCTTTTTATGGCTTGTTAGGGCCCTTTCGGGCCATTTTGGGACCCCGTTTGGGGCTTTTTGGGGCTTTTTCAGACCCTTTTCTCATTTCCTTTATCTCCATTACTTCTTGTGCTGCTCCCTCACTCCTCCACATATTATTCTTGACTAGTTTAGGATATCTCTTATTTATTCTCTTTTTATGGCATTTTATGGCCCTTTTCTGGCCCTTTTTGGGGCTTTTTGGGTCATTTTTAGGACCGTTTTCTCATTTCCTTTAATGCCATTGCTTCTACTATTGTTCCTTAACTCCATCATATGTTCTTCTTGACTTGTTTAAGATATCTCTTGCTTATTGCTTTTTTATGGGATGTAAGAGCCCTTTTCGGGCCCTTTTGGGCCCTTAAAAACCCTCCCAACTTTGACGGGTTATAAATTTTGACTCATTTAGAGTTACGGGCACCATAATATATCAAGTCGAAGATCATTTTATGATCTATCTACTCGTTTTCCTAGGACGTGAAATGCCAATGGTTTGACTCCCAAAATCGGCTTTATAAAGAAGTGATAAGTGTTTTAAAGGCCTATTTTAGGCTTTTCGGGCCTTTTTTGGACCCTTTTCGCATTTCCTTGATTGCCATTGCTTCTTGTGCATCTTCTTCACTCTGCCACATGTTCTTCTTTACTAGTTTAGGTTATCTCTTGTTTATTCGCTTTTTATGGCATGTTGGGGCCTTTTCGGGCCATTTTGGGCCCCTTTTTGGGGCTTTTTCGGACCTTTTTCTCATTTTCTTTATCTCCATTACTTCTTGTGCTGCTCCCTCACTACTTCACATATTATTCTTGACTAGTTTAGGATATCTCTTATTTATTCTCTTTTTATGGCATGTTAGGGCCCTTTTCTAGCCATTTCTGGCCCTATTTGGGGCTTTATGTGTCCTTTTTAGGACCCTTTTCTTATTTCCTTTAACGCCATTACTTCTACTATTATTCCTTAACTCCGCCATATGTTCTTCTTGACTTGTTTAAGATATCTCTTGCTTATTCCTTTTTTATGGCATGTAAGAGCCCTTTTCGGGCCATTTTGGGCCCTTAAAAACCCTCACAACTTCGACGGGTAGAAATTTTGACTCGTTTGGAGTTACGGGTACCATAATATATCAAATCGAAGATAATTTAATGATCTATCCGGTCATTTTCCTAGGGCGTGAAATACCAAATGGTTTGACACCCAAAGTCTACTTTATAAAGAAGTGATGAGGGTTTTAAAGGCCTGTTTTAGGCTTTTTGGGCCTTTTTTGGACCCTTTTCTCATTTCCTTTGTTTCTTGTGCATCTTCTTCACTCTGCCGCATGTTCTTCTTTACTAGTTTAGGATATCTCTTGTTTATTCGCTTTTTATGGCATGTTAGGGCCCTTTCGGACCATTTTAAGCCCCTTTTTGAGCTTTTTGGGCCTTTTTCAGACCTTTTTCTCATTTCCTTTATCTCCATTACTTCTTGTGCTGCTCCCTCACTCCTCCATATATTATTCTTGACTAGTTTAGGATATCTCTTGTTTATTCTCTTTTTATGGCATGTTAGAGCCCTTTTTTGGCCATTTTTGGCCCTTTTTGGGGCTTTTTTGGTCCTTTTTAGGACCCTTTTCTCATTTCCTTTATCGCCATTACTTCTACTATTGTTCCTTAACTTCGCCATATGTTCTTCTTGACTTCTTTAAGATATCTCTTGCTTATTCCTTTTTTTTGGCATGTAAGAGCCTTTTTCGGGCCATTTTGGGCTCTTAAGAACCCTCACAACTTCGACGGGTCATAAATTTTGACTCGTTTGGAGTTTCGGGCACCATAATATATCAAATCGAAGATAATTTTATGATCTATCCGCTCGTTATCCTAGAACATGAAACGCCAATGGTTTGACCCCAAAAATTGGCTTCATAAAGAAGTGATAAGGGTTTTAAAGGCCCGTTTTAGGCTTTTCGGGCCTTTTTTGGACCCTTTTCTCATTTCCTTGATTGCCATTACTTCTTATGCATCTTTCTTCACTCTGCCACATGTTCTTCTTTACTAGTTTAGGTTATCTCTTGTTTATTCGCCTTTAAGGCTTGTTAGGGCCCTTTCGGGCCATTTCGGGCCCCTTTTTGGGCCTTTTTCGGACCCTTTTCTCATTTCCTTTATCTCCATTACTTCTTGTGCTGCTCCCTCACTCCTCCACATATTATTCTTGACTAGATTAGGATATCTCTTGTTTATTCTCTTTTTATTGCATGTTAGGGCCCTTTTCTGTCCATTTCTGGCCCTTTTTGGGGCTTTTTGTGTCCTTTTTAGGACCCTTTTCTCATTTCCTTTAACGCCATTGCTTCTACTATTGTTCCTTAACTCCGCCACATGTTCTTCTTGACTTGTTTAAGATATCTCTTGCTTATTCCTTTTTTATGGCACGTAAGAGCCCTTTTTGGGCCATTTTGGGCCCTTAAAAACCCTCATAACTTTGACGGGTAATAAATTTTGACTCGTTTAGAGTTACGGACATCATAATATATCAAATCGAAGATCATTTTATGATCTATCCACTAGTTTTCTTAGGACATGAAATGCCAATGGTTTGACTCCAAAAATCGGCTTTATAAAGAAGTGATAAGTGTTTTAAAGGCCCATTTTAGGCTTTTCGGGCCTTTTTTGGACCCTTTTCTCATTTCCTTGATTGCCATTGCTTCTTGTGCATCTTCTTCACTCTGCCACATGTTCTTCTTTACTAGTTTAGGTTATTGCTTGTTTATTCGCTTTTTATGGCATGTTGGGGCCTTTTCGGGCCTTTTGGGGCTTTTTGGGGATTTTTGGGGCTTTTTCGGACCTTTTTCTCATTTTTTTTATCTCCATTACTTCTTGTGCTGCTCCCTCACTACTTCACATATTATTCTTAACTAGTTTAGGATATCTCTTATTTATTCTTTTTTTATGGCATGTTAGGGCCCTTTTCTGGCCATTTCTGGCCCTATTTGGGGCTTTATGTGTCCTTTTTAGGACCCTTTTCTTATTTCCTTTAACGTCATTACTTCTACTATTATTCCTTAACTCCGCCACATGTTCTTCTGGACTTGTTTAAGATATCTCTTGCTTATTCCTTTTTTATGGCTTGTAAGAGCCCTTTTCGGGCCATTTTGGGCCCTTAAAAACACTCACAACTTCGACGGGTAGAAATTTTGACTCGTTTGGAGTTACGGGCACCATAATATATCAAATCAAAGATAATTTAAGGATCTATCCGGTCATTTTCCTAGGGCGTGAAATACCAAATGGTTTGACACCCAAAATCTACTTTATAAAGAAGTGATAAGGGTTTTAAAGGCCTATTTTAGGCTTTTTGGGCCTTTTTTGGACCCTTTTCTCATTTCCTTTGTTTCTTGTGCATCTTCTTCACTCTGCCACATGTTCTTCTTTACTAGTTTAGGATATCTCTTGTTTATTCGCTTTTTATGGCATGTTAGGGCCCTTTCAGACCATTTTGGGCCCCTTTTTGGGCTTTTTGGGCCTTTTTCAGACCATTTTCTCATTTCCTTTATCTCCATTACTTCTTGTGCTGCTCCCTCACTCCTCCATATATTATTCTTGACTAGTTTAGGATATCTCTTGTTTATTCTCTTTTTATGGCATGTTAGAGCCCTTTTTTGGCCATTTTTGGCCCTTTTTGGTGCTTTTTGGGTCCTTTTTAGGACCCTTTTCTCATTTTCTTTATCGTCATTACTTCTTGAGCTGCTCCCTCACTCTTCCACATATTATTATTGACTAGTTTAGGATATCTCTTGTTTATTCTCTTTTTATGACATGTTAGGTCCCATTTCTGGCCCTTTTTGGGGCTTTTTTGGTCCTTTTTAGGACCCTTTTCTCATTTTCTTTAATGCCATTACTTCTACTATTGTTCCTTAACTCCGCCACATGTTCTTGTTGTCTTGTTTAAGATATCTCTTGCTTATTCCTTTTTTATGGCATGTAAGAGCCCTTTTCGGGCCATTTTGGGCTCTTAAAATCCCTCACAACTTCGACGGGTCATAAATTTTGACTCGTTTGGAATTACGGGCACCATAATATATCAAATCAAAAATAATTTTATGATCTATCTGCTCATTTTCCTAGAGCGTGAAACACCAATGGTTTGACCCCCAAAATTGGCTTTATAAAGAGGTTGTGAGGGTTTTAAAGGCCCCTTTTAGGCTTTTCAGACATTTTTTGATCCCTTTTCTCATTTCCTTGATTGCCATTACTTCTTGTGCATCTTCTTCACTCTGCCACATTTTTTTCTTTACTAGTTTATGATATCTCTTGTTTATTCACTTTTTATGGCATGTAAGGTCCCTTTTTGGGCCATTTTTGGGGCTTTTTGGGCCTTTTTCAGACCCTTTTCTCATTTCCTTTATCGCCATTACTTCTTGAGCTGCTCCTTCAATCCTCCACATATTATTATTGACTAGTTTAGGATATCTCTTGTTTATTCTCTTTTTATGACATGTTAGGTCCCATTTCTGGCCATTTTTTGCCCCTCTTGGGGCTTTTTGTGTCCTTTTTAGGACCCTTTTCTCATTTGCTTTAATGCCATTACTTCTACTATTGTTCCTTAACTCTGCCACATATTCTTCTTGACTTGTTTAAGATATCTCTTGCTTATTCCTTTTTTATGGCATTTAAGAGCCCTTTTCGGGCCATTTCGGGCTCTTAAAAACCCTCACAACTTCGACGGGTCATAAATTTTGACTCGTTTGGAGTTACGGGCATCATAATACATCAAATCGATGATAATTTTATGATCTATCCGTACATTTTCCTAGGGCATGAAACACCAATGGTTTGACCCCCAAAATCGGCTTTATAAAGAGGTTGTGGGGGTTTTAAAGGCCTCTTTTAGGCTTTTCGGACCTTTTTTGGTCCCTTTTCTCATTTCCTGGATCGCCATTGCTTCTTCTGCATCTTCTTCACTCTGCCACATGTTCTTCTTTACTAGTTTAGATTATCTCTTGTTTATTCACTTTTTATGGCATGTGAGGGCCATTTCGGGCCCCTTTTTGTGGCTTTTTCAGACCCTTTTCTCATTTTCTTTATCTCCATTACTTCTTGTGCTGCTCCCTCACTCCTCCACATATTATTCTTAACTAGTTTAGGATATCTCTTGTTTATTCTCTTTTTATGGCATGTTAGGTCCCATTTCTAGCCATTTCCTGCCCTTTTTGGGGCTTTTTGGGTCATTTTTAGGACCCTTTTCTCATTTTCTTTAACGCCATTGCTTCTACTATTGTTCCTTAACTCCGCCACATTTTCTTCTTGACTTACTTAAGTTATCTCTTGCTTATTCCTTTTTTATGGCATGTAAGAGCCCTTTTCGGGCCATTTTGGGCCCTTAAAAACCCTCACAACTTCGACGGGTCATAAATTTTGACTCGTTTGGAGTTACGGGCACATAATATATCAAATCGAAGATAATTTTATAATCTATCTGCTCGTTTTCCTAGGACATGAAATGCAAATGGTTTGACCCCTTAAATTGGCTTTATAAAGAAGTTATGAGAGTTTTAAAGGCCTATTTTAGTCTTTTCGGGACTTTTTTGGACCCTTTTCTCATTTCCTTGATTGCCATTGCTTCTTGTGCATCTTCTTCTCTCTACCACATGTTCTTGTTTACTAGTTTAGGTTTTCTCTTGTTTATTCACTTTTTATGGCATGTTAGGGCCCTATCGGGCCATTTTGGGCCCCTTTTTGGGGATTTTTGGGGCTTTTTCGGTCCTTTTTCTCATTACCTTTATCTCCATTACTTCTTATGCTACTCACTCACTCCTCCACATATTATTCTTGACTAGTTTAGGATATCTATTGTTTATTTTCTTTTTATGGCATGTTAGGGCCCTTTTCTGGCCATTACTGGCCCTTTTTGGGATTTTTTGGGTCCTTTTTAGTACCCTTTTCTCATTTCCTTTAATGCCATTACTTCTACTATTATTTTTTTACTTTTCCACTTGTTCTTTTTGACTCGTTTAAGATATCTCTTGCTTATTCCTTTTTTATGGGATGTAAGAGCCCCTTTCGGGCCATTTAGGGCCCTTAAAAACCCTCACAACATTGACGGGTCATAAATTTTGACTCGTTTGGAGTTACGGGCACCATAATATATCAAATCGAAGATAATTTTATGATCTATCCGCTCATTTTTGTAGGGCATGGAATGCCAATGATTTGACCCCCAAAATTAGCTTTATAAAGAAGTTATGAGGGTTTTAAAGGCCCATTTTAGGCTTTTCATGCCTTTTTTGGACCCTTTTCTCATTTCCTTAATTGCCACTACTTATTGTGCATCTTCTTCACTCTGCCACATGTTCTTCTTTACTATTTTGGGATATCTCTTGTTTATTCACTTTTTATGGCATGTTAGGGCCCTTTTCGGGCGATTTCAAGCCATTTTTTGGGCTTTTTGGACCTTTTTCGGACCCTTTTCTCATTTCCTTTATCGCCATTACTTTTCAGGCGATTTCCTTTATCCCTCACTCCTCCAAATATTATTATTGACTAGTTTAGGATATCTCTTGTCTATTCTCTTTTTATGGCATGTTAGGGCCCATTTCTGGCCCTTTTTGGGGCTTTTTGGGTCCTTTTAAGGACCCTTTTCTTATTTCCTTTAACGCCATTGCTTCTACTATTGTTCCTTAACTCTGCCACATATTCTTCTTGGCTTTTTTAAGATATGTCTTGCTTATTCCTTTTTTATGGCATGTAAGACCCCTTTTCGGGCCATTTTGGGACCATAAAAACCCTCACAACTTCGACGGGTCATAAATTTTGACTCGTTTGGAGTTACGGGCACCATAATATATCAAATTGATGATAATTTTATGATCTATCCGTTCATTTTCCTAGGGCATGAAATACCAAATGGGTTGACCCCCAAAATCGGCTTTATAAAAAAGTAATGAGGGTTTTAAAGGGCACTTTTAGGCTTTTCGGGCCTTTTTTGGACCCTTTTCTCATTTCCTTAATTGCCATCGCTTCTTTTGCATCTTCTTCACTCTGCCACATGTTCTTCTTTACTAGTTTCAGTTATCTCTTGTTTATTTGCTTTTTATGTCATGATAGGGCCCTTTCGGGCCATTTCGAGCCCCTTTTTGGGCCTTCTTCAGACCCTTTTCTCATTTCCTTTATCTCCATTACTTCTTGTGCTGCTCCCTCACTCCTCCACATATTATTCTTGACTAGTTTAGGATATCTCTTATTTATTCTCTTTTTATGGCATTTTATGGCCCTTTTCTGGCCATTTCTGGCCCTTTTTGGGGCTTTTTGGGTCATTTTTAGGACCGTTTTCTCATTTCCTTTAACGCCATTTCTTCTACTATTGTTCCTTAACTCCGCCACAAGTTCTTCCTGACTTTTTTAAGATATCTCTTGCTCATTCCTTTTTTATGGCATGTAAGACCCCTTTTTGGGCCATTTTGGGCCCTTAAAAACCCTTACAAATTTGCCGGTCATAAATTTTGACTCCTTTGGAGTTACGGGCACCATAATATATCAAATTGAAGATAATTTTATGATCTATTCGCTCATTTTCCTAGGGCGTGAAATACCAAATGGTTTGACTACAAAAATCGGCTTTATAAAGAAGTAATGAGGGTTTTAAAGGCCCCTTTTAGGCTTTTCAGGTCTTTTTTGGACCCTTTTTTCATTTCCTTAATTTCCAATACTTCTTGTGCATCTTCTTCACTCTGCCACATGTTCTTCTTTACTAGCTTAGGATATCTCTTGTTTATTCGCTTATTATGGCATGCTAGGGCCCTTTTCGGGATATTTCAGGCCCTTTTTGGGGATTTTTGGGTCTTTTTCAATCCTTTTTCTCATTTTCTTTATCGCCATTACTTCTCATACTGCTCCCTCACTCCTTCACATATTATTCTTGACTAGTTTAGGATATCGCTTGTTTATTCTCTTTTTATGGCATGTCAGGGCCCTTTTCTGGCCATTTCTGGCCCTTTTTATGGCTTTTTGGGTCCTTTTTAGGACCCTTTTCTCATTTCCTTTAATGCCATTGCTTCTACTATCGTACCTTAACTCTGCCATATGTTCTTCTTGACTTGCTAAAGATATCTCTTGCTTATTCCTTTTTTATGGCATGTAAGAGCCCTTTTCGGGCCATTTTGCGCCCTTAAAAACGCACACAACTTTGATGGGTCATAAATTTTGACTCATTTGGAGTTAGGGCACCATAATATATCAAATCGAAGATAATTTTATGATCTATCTGCTCATTTTCCTGGGGTGTAAAATACCAAATGATTTGACCCCAAAAATCGGCTTTATAAATAAGTTATGAGGGTTTTAAAGGCCCCTCTTTGGCTTACCGGGCCTTTTTTGGACCCGTTTCTCATTTCCTTAATTGCCATTGCTTCTTGTGCATCTTCTTCACTCTGCCACATGTTCTTCTTTACTAGTTTAGGATATCTCTTATTTATTCACTTTTTATGGCATGTTAGGGACCTTTTCGGGCCATTTCAGGCCCTTTTTGGGGCTCTTTGGGCCATTTTCGGAACCTTTTCTCATTTTCTTTATCGCCATTACTTCTTGTACAGCTCCCTCACTCCTCCACATATTATTCTTAACTAGTTTAGGATATCTTTTGTTTATTCTCTTTATATGGCATGTTAGGGTCCATTTTTGGCTATTTCTGGCCCTTTTTGGGGCTTTTGGGTCCTTTTTAGGACCCTTTTCTCATTTCCTTTAACGCCATTGCTTCTACTATTGTACCTTAACTCTGCCACATGTTCTTCTTGACTTGTTTAAGATATCTCTTGCTTATTCCTTTTTTATGGCATGTAAGAGCCCTTTTCGGGCCATTTTGCGCCCTTAAAAACTCTCACAACTTCGACGGGTCATAAATTTTGACTCGTTTAGAGTTAGGGCACCATAATATATCAAATCGAAGATAATTTTATGATCTATCTGCTCATTTTCCTAGGGTGTGAAATGCCAATGGTTTGTCCCCCAAAATCGGCTTTATAATGAAGTTATGAGGGTTTTAAAGGCCCCTTTTAGGCTTTTCGGGCCTTTTTTGGACCTTTTTCTCATTTCCTTGATTGCCATTACTTCTTGTGCATCTTCTTCACTATGTCAGATGTTCTTCTTTACTAGTTTAGGTTATCTCTTGTTTATTCGCTTTTTATGGCATGTTAGGGCCCTTTTCAGGCCATTTCAGGCCCTTTTTGGGGCTTTTCGGGCCTTTTTCGAACCCTTTTCTCATTTTCTTTATCGCCATTACTTCTTGTGCTGCTCCCTCACTTCTCCACATATTTTTATTGACTAGTTTAGGATATCTCTTGTTTATTTTCTTTTTATGGAATGTTAGGGCCCATTTCTGGCCATTTCTAGCCCTTTTTGGGTCTTTTTTAGGACCATTTTTTCATTTCCTTTAACACCATTGCTTTTACAATTGTTCCTTAACTCCGTCACATGTTCTTCTTAACTTGTTTAAGATATCTCTTGCTTATTCCTTTTTTTCTGGCATGTAAGAGCCCTTTTCGGGCCATTTTGGGCCCTTAAAAACTCTCACAACTTCGACGGGTCATAAATTTATGATTTATCCGCTCGTTTTCCTAGGGCATGAAACACCAATGGTTTGACCCCCAAAATAGGCTTTATAAAGAAGTTATGCGGGTTTTAAAGTCCCGTTTAAGGCTTTTCAGGCTTTTTTTGGACCCTTTTCTCATTTTCTTGATTGCCATTGCTCTTTGTGCATCTTCTTCACTCTGCCACATGTTCTTCTTTGATAGTTTAGGTTATCTCTTGTTTATTCGCTTTTTATGGAATGTTAGGGCCCTTTCGGGCCATTTCGGGACCCTTTTTGTGGCTTTTTGGGTCTTTTTCGGACCCTTTTCTCATTTCCTTTATCTCCATTACTTCTTGTACTGCTCCCTCACTCCTCCACATATTATTCTTGACTAGTTTAGGATATCTCTTTTTTATTCTCTTTTTATGGCATTTTAGGACCCTTTTCTGGCAATTTCTGGCCCTTTTTGGGACTTTTTGGGTCCTTTTTAGGACCCTTTTCTCATTTCCTTTAATGCCATTACTTATACTATTGTTCCTTAACTCCACCACATGTTCTTCTTGACTAGTTTAAGATATATTTTTCTTATTCCTTTTTTATGGCATGTAAGAGCCCTATTCGGGCGATTTTGGGCCCTTAAAAACCCTCAGCACTTCGACGGGTCATAAATTTTGACTAGTTTGGCATTACGGGCACCATAATATATAAAATCAAAGATAATTTTATGATCTATCCGCTCGTTTTCCTAGGACGTGAAACACAAATGGTTTGACCCCCTAAATCGGCTTTATTAAGAAGTTGTGAGGGTTTTAAAGGCCTATTTTAGGCTTTTCGGGCCTTTTTTGGATCCTTTTCTCATTTCCTTAATTTCCATTGCTTCTTGTGCATCTTCTTCACTCTGCCAAATGTTCTTCTTTACTAGTTTCAGTTATCTCTTGTTTATTCGCTTTTTATGGCATGTTAGGGCCCTTTCGGGCCATTTCGAGCCTCTTTTTGGGGCTTTTTGGGCCTTCTGCAGACCCTTTTCTCATTTCCTTTATCTCCATTACTTCTTGTGCTGCTCCCTCACTCCTCCACATATTATTCTTGACTAGTTTAGGATATCTCTTATTTATTCTCTTTTTATGGCATGTTATGGCCCTTTTCTGGCCATTTCAGGCCCTTTTTGGGGCTTTTTGGGTCATTTTTAGGACCCTTTTCTCATTTCCTTTAATGCCATTTCTTCTACTATTGTTCCTTAACTCCGCCACAAGTTCTTCCTGACTTTTTTAAGATATCTCTTGCTCATTCCTTTTTTATGGCATGTAAGACCCCTTTTCGGGCCATTTTGGGCCCTTAAAAACCCTCACAACTTCGACGGGTCATAAATTTTGACTCGTTTGGAGTTACGGGCACCATAATATATCAAATTGAAGATAATTTTATGATCTCTTCGCTCATTTTCCTAGGGCATGAAATACCAAATGGTTTGACCACAAAAATTGGCTTTATAAAGAAGTAATGAGAGTTTTGAAGGCCCCTTTTAGGCTTTTCAGGCCTTTTTTGGACCCTTTTTTCATTTCCTTAATTGCCATTGCTTCTTATGCATCTTCTTCACTCTGCCACATGTTTTTCTTTACTAGTTTAGGATATCTCTTATTTATTCGCTTATTATGGCATGTTAGGGCCCTTTTCGGGATATTTCAGGCCCTTTTTGGGGCTTTTTGGGCCTTTTTCAAACCCTTTTCTCTTTTTTTTATCGCCATTACTTCTCGTACTACTCCCTCACTCTGCCACATATTATTATTGACTAGTTTAGGATATCTTTTGTTTATTTTCTTTTTATGGCATGTTAGGACCCATTTCTGGCCATTTCTTGCCCTTTTTGGGGCTTTTTGGGTCTTTTTTAGGACCATTTTTTCATTTCCTTTAACACCATTGCTTTTACAATTGTTCCTTAACTCCGCCACATGTTCTTCTTGACTTGTTTAAGATATCTCTTGCTTATTCCTTTTTTCTGGCATGTAAGAGCTCTTTTCGGGCCATTTTGGGCCCTTAAAAACTCTCACAACTTCGACGGGTCATAAATTTTGACTCATTTGGAGTTAGGGGCACCATAATATATCAAATCGAAGATAATTTTATGATCTATCCGCTAGTTTTCCTTGGGCGTGAAACACCAAAGGTTTGACCCCCAAAATAGGCTGCATAAAGAAGTTATGCAGGTTTTAAAGGCCCGTTTAAGGCATTTCGGGACCCTTTTTGTGGCTTTTTGGGCCTTTTTCGTACCCTTTTCACATTTCCTTTATCTCCACTACTTTTTGTGCTATTCCCTCACTCCTCCTCATATTATTCTTGACTAGTTTAGGATATCTCTTTTTTATTCTCTTTTTATGGCATGGTAGGGCCCTTTTCTGGCCATTTCTGGCCCTTTTTGGGACTTTTTGGGTCCCTTTTAGGACCCTTTTCTCATTTCCTTTAACGCCATTACTTATACTATTGTTCCTTAACTTCACCACATGTTCTTCTTAACTACTTTAATATATCTTTTACTTATTCCTTTTTTATGGCATGTAAGAGCCCTTTTCGGGCCATTTTGGGCACTTAAAAACCCTCACAACTTCGACGGGTCATAAATTTTGACTCGTTCAGAGTTACGGACACCAAAATATATTAAATCACACCTAATTTTATGATCTATACGCTCATTTTCCTAGGGTGTGAAATACCTAATGGTTTGACCACCAAAATCAGCTTTATAAAGAAGTTTTGAGGGTTTTTAAGGCCCCTTTTAGGCTTTTCGGGCCATTTTTGGACCCTTTTCTCATTTCCTTAATTGCCATTACTTCTTGTGCATCTTCTTTACTCTTCCACATGTTCTTCTTTACTAGTTTAGGATATCTCTTGTTTATTCACTTTTTATGGCATGTTAGGGCCCTTTTCGGGCCATTTCAGACCCTTTTTGGGGATTTTTGTGCTTTTTTTGGACCCTTTTCTCATTTTCTTTATCTCCATTACTTCTTGTGCTGCTCCCTCACTCCTCCACATGTTATTCTTGACCAATTTAGGATATCTCTTTTTTATTCTCTTTTTATGGCATGTTAGGGCCCTTTTCCGGCCATTTATGGCCCTTTTTGGGACTTTTGTAGTCCTTTTTAGGACCCTTTTCTCATTTCCTTTAACGCCATTACTTATACTATTGTTCCTTAACTCCACCACATGTTCATCTTGACTAGTTTGAGATATATTTTGCTTATTCCTTTTTTATGGCATGTAAGAGCCCTATTCGGTCCATTTTGGGCCCTTAAAACCCCTCACAACTTCGACGGGTCATAAATTTTGACTAGTTTGGCGTTACGGGCTCCATAATATATAAAATCGAAGATAATTTTATGATCTATCTGCTCATTTTCCTAGGACGTGAAACACCAATGGTTTGACCCCCTAAATCGGCTTTATAAAGAAGTTATGCAGGTTTTAAAGGCCCATTTTAGGCTTTTCGGCCCTTTTTTGAACCCTTTTCTCATTTCCTTGATTGCCATTGCTTCTTGTGAATCTTCTTCACTCTGCCACATGTTCTTCTTTACTAGTTTAGGATATCTCTTGTTTATTCACTTTTTATGGCATGTTAGGGCCCTTTTCGGGCCATTTCAGACCCTTTTTGGGGCTTTTTGGGCTTTTTTCGGACCCTTTTCTCATTTTCTTTATCTCCATTACTTCTTGTTCTGCTCCCTCACTCCTTCACTTATTACTTTTGACTATTTTAGGATATCTCTTATTTATTCTCTTTTAATGGCATGTTAGGGCCCTTTTCTGGCCATTTCTGGCCTTTTTCTGGCTTTTTGGGTCTTTTTTAGGACCCTTTTCTCATTTCCTTTAACGCCATTGCTTCTACTATTGTTCCTTCACTCCGTCACATTTTCTTCTTAACTTGTTTAAGATATATCTTGCTAATTCCTTTTTTATGGCATGTAAGAGCCCTTTTCGGGCCATTTTGGGCCCTTAAAAACCCTCACAACTTCGACGGGTCATAAATTTTGACTCGTTTGGAGTTACGGGCACCATAATAAATCAAATCGAAGATAATTTTATGATCTATCTTCTGGTTTTCCTAGGGCATGAGGAGCTAATGATTTGACCCCAAAAATCTGCTTTATAAAGAAGTTATGAGGGTTTTAAAGGTCCCTTTTAGGCTTTTTGGGCCTTTTTGGACCCTTTTCTCAATTCCTTGATTGCCATTTCTTCTTGTGCATCTTCTTCACTCTGCCATATGTTCTTCTTTACTAGTTTAGGATATCTCTTGTTTATTCACTTTTCATGGCATGTTAGGGCCCTTTCGGGCCATTTCGGGCCCCTTTTTTAGGCTTTTTGGGCCTTTTTTGGATCTTTTTCTCATTTTTTTATCTCCATTACTTCTTGTATTGCTCCCTCACTCCTCCACATATTATTCTTGACTAGTTTAGGATATCTCTTGTTTATTCTCTTTTTATGGTATGTTAGGGCCCTTTTCTGGCCCTTTTTGGGGCTTTTCTTTTATCATTTCCTTTAACGCCATTGCTTCTACTATTGTTCCTCAGCTCCGCCACATGTTCTTCTTGACTTGTTTAAGATATCTCTTGCTTATTCCTTTTTTATGGCATGTAAGAGCCCTTTTCGGGGCATATTGGGCCCTTAAAAACACTCACAACTTCGACGGGTCATAAATTTTGACTCGTTTGGAGTTACGGGCACCATAATCTATCAAAGCGAAGATAATATTATGATCTATCCGCTCATTTTCCTAAGGTATAAAATGCCAATCGTTTGACCCCCAAGATATGCTTTATAAAGAAGTTATGAGGGTTTTAAAGGCCCCTTTTAGGCTTTTCAGGCCTTTTTTGGACCCTTTTCTCATTGCCTTGATTGCCATTTCTTCTTGTGCATCTTCTTCACTCTGCCACATGTTCTTCTTTACTAGCTTAGGATATCTCTTGTTTATTCGCTTTTTAAGGCATATTAGGGCCCTTTCGGGCCTTTTCGGACCCTTTTCTCATTTTCTTTATTGCCATTACTTCTTGTGCTGCTCCCTCACTCCTCCACAAATTATTCTTGCTAGTTTAGGATATCTCTTGTTTATTCTCTTTTTATGGCATGTCAG
This sequence comes from Hypericum androsaemum, assembly GCA_963995505.1. Classification (NCBI taxonomy): domain Eukaryota; kingdom Viridiplantae; phylum Streptophyta; class Magnoliopsida; order Malpighiales; family Hypericaceae; genus Hypericum; species Hypericum androsaemum. Next base: position 8,440,392 of record OZ023199.1, read on the forward strand.
GCCCTTTTCTGGCCATTTCTGGCCTTTTTTGGGTCCTTTTTAGGACCTTTTCTCATTTCCTTTAACGCCATTGCTTCTACTATTGTTCCTTAACTCTGCCACATGTTCTTCTTGACTTGTTTATGATATCTCTTGCTTATTCCTTTTTTATGGCATCCAAGAGCCCTTTTCGGGCCATTTTGGGCCCTTAAAAACCCTCACAACCTCGACGGGTCTTAAATTTTGACACGTTTAGAGTTACGAGCACCATAATATATCAAATCGAAGATAATTTTATGATCTATCCGGTCGTTTTTCTAAGGCATGAATTGCATTGGTTTTGCCCCTAAATAGGCTTTATAAAGAAGTTATGAGGGTTTTAAAGGCCCCTTTTACGCTTTTCGGGCCTTTTTTGAACCCTTTTCTCATTGCCTTGATTGCCATTACTTCATGTGCATCTTCTTCACTCTGCCACATGTTCTTCTTTAGTAGTTTAGGATATCTCTTGTTTATTCACTTTTTATGGCATGTTAGGGCCCTTTTCGGGCCATTTTGGGACATTTTTGGGGCTTCTTAGGCCTTTTTCGTACACTTTTCTCATTTTCTTTATCGCCATTACTTCTTGTGATGTTCCCTAATCCTCCACATATTATTCTTGCTAGTTTAGGATATCTCTTGTTTATTCTATTTTTATGGCATGTTAGGACCCTTTTCTGGCCATTTCTCGCCCTTTTTGGGGCTTTTTAGGTCCTTTTTAGGACCCGTTTCTCATTTCCTTTAATGCCATTGCTTCTACTATTGTTCCTTAACTCTGCCACATGTTCTTCTTGTCTTTTTTAAGATATATCTTGCTTATTCCTTTTTTATGGCATGTCAGAGCCCTTTTCGGAACATTTTGGGCCATTAAAAACCCTCACAACTGCGACGGGTCATAAATTTTGACTCGTTTGGAGTTACGGACACCATAATATATCAAATCGATGATAATTTTATGATCTATCCGTTCGTTGTCCTAGGGCATGAAATACCAATGGTTTGACCCGCAAAATTGGCATTATAAAGAAGTTATGAGGGTTTTAAAGGCCCCTGTTAGGCTTTTCGGGCCTTTTTTGACTCTTTTCTCATTTCCTTGATTGCCATTGCTTCTTGTGCATCTTTTTCACTCTGCCACATGTTCTTCTTTACTAGTTTAGGATATCTCTTGTTTATTCGGTTTTTATGGCATGTTAGGGCCCTTTTCGGGCCATTTTGGGACCTTTTTGGGGCTTTTTGGGCTTTTTTCGGACCCTTTTCTCATTTTCTTTATCGCCATTACTTCTTGTGATGCTCCCTGACTCCTCCAAATATTAATCTTGCTAGTTTAGCATATCTCTTGTTTATTCTCTTTTTATGGGATGTTAGGACCCTTTTCTGGCCATTTCTAGCCCTTTTTGAGGCTTTTTGGGCCTCTTTTAGACCCTATTCTCATTTCCTTAATTGCCATTGCTTCTTGTGCATCTCCTTCACTCTGCCACATGTTCGTCTTTACTAGTTTAGGATATCTCTTGTTTATTCACTTTTTATGGCATGTTAGGGCCCTTTTGGGCAATTTCGGGCCCCTTTTTGGGCATTTTTCATACCCTTTTCTCATTTCCTTTATCGCCATTACTTCTTGTACTGCTCCCTCACTCCTCCACATATTATTCTTGACTAGATTAGGATATCTCTTGTTTATTCTCTTTTTATGGCATGTTGGGGCCCTTTTCTGGCTATTTCTGGCCTTTTTGGGTCTTTTGGGGTCATTTTTAGGACCATTTTCTCATTTTCTTTAACGCCATTGCTTCTACTATTGTTCTTTAACTCCGTCACATGTTCTTCTTGACTTTTATAAGATATATCTTGCTTATTCCTTTTTTATGGCATGTAAAAGCCCTTTTCATTCCATTTTGGGCCCTTAAAAACTCTCACCAATTCGACGGGTCATAAATTTTGACTCGTTTGGAATTACGGAATCCATAATATATCAAATCGAAGATAATTTTATGATCTATCTGTTCGGTTTCCTAGGGCATGAAATGCCAATGGTTTGACCCCCAAAATCAGCTTTATAAAGAAGTTATGAGGGTTTTAAAGGCTTCTTTTAGGCTTTTCGGGCCTTTTTTGGACCCTTTTCTCATTTCCTTGATTGCCATTGCTTCTTGTGCATCTTCTTCACTCTGCCACATGTTCTTCTTTACTAGTTTAGGATATCTCTTATTTATTCACTTTTTATGGCATGTTAGGGCCTTTTAAGGCCTTTTCGGGCCAATTTTGGGGGCCTTTTCCAGACCCTTTTCTCATTTCCTTTATCTCCATTACTTCTTGTGCTGCTCCCTTACTCCTCCACATATTATTCTTGACTAGTTTAGGATATCTCTTGTTTATTCTCTTTTTATGGCATGTTAGGGCCCTTTTGGGCAATTTCGGGCCCCTTTTTGGGCATTTTTCAGACCCTTTTCTCATTTCCTTTGTCGCCATTACTTCTTGTACTGCTCCCTCACTCCTCCACATATTATTCTTGACTAGTTTAGGATATCTCTTGTTTATTCTCTTTTTATGGCATGTTAGGGCCCTTTTCTGGCCATTTCTGGCCCTTTTTGGGTCCTTTTTAGGATCTTTTTCTCATTTCCTTTAACGCAATTGCTTCTACTATTGTTCCTTAACTCCGCCACATGTTCTTCTTGACTTGTTTAAGATATATCTTGCTTATTCCTTTTTTATGGCATGTAAGATCCCTTTTCGGGCCATTTTGGGCCCTTAAAAACCCTCACAACTTCGACGGGTCATAAATTTTGACTCGTTTGGAGTTAGGGGCACCATAATATATCAAATCGAAGATAATTTTATGATCTATCCGCCCGTTTTCCTAGGGCATGAAACGCCAATGGTTTGACCTACAAAATTGGCTTTATATATAACTTATGAGGGTTTGAAAGACCCCCTTTAGGCTTTTTGGGTCTTTTTTGGACCCTTTTCTCATTTCCTTGATTGCCATTGCTTCTTTTCCATCTTCTTCACTCTGCCACATATTCTTCTTTACTAGTTTAGGATATCTGTTTGATATGAATCTGATTAGCAAGAAGATTGATTTCATTTTTGAGGTTTTTGATTCTGTTTAGGAAGTTAATTATATGTTATTTTTGTTTTATAAGAGTTCTAGTCTATTTATAAAGTCAATAATGTGAGAATTTCATTTCTTTAAGAGTTGAAGTCAGTTTAGGAAGGTGATTATGTGATAATCACATTTTTAGCAATCATAAGAGTCCTAAACTTATTTTTCTTTTTAGTTTCCCTTTTTAAGTCATATTTATCTAGTTAGAAGTTATATTTAATTAGGAATCTCTTTGTAACAATTTGCCTATATATAAAGGCATTATCTATGAGAATAAAAAGAATAATTTGAGTACAAAAAAATGTGGGCTTTACTCTCTTGGTTCTTTGGAACTATTTGAACATAGCGGAGGGATTTCGTTTGTTCTCCAACGACTTATCAAGCGGATCTACATCACTGTTTGTGGTGTCTTCATCAAATCAAGGTTCTTGTTTCCCTACAGCAGCGGGTCGAGGTTGTTCATACCGAGGTTCTTGCAAAGGTGCAAACAACGGATCGAGATTTCCATCAATCTGAATGTAGATAGATCCGGCTTTCGCGTGGATCCGTAACGAGATTCACATCAGTTGGTATCAGAGCCTAGGCTCTACTTCAGATCATCTATCTTTAAATTTCGTTTTTTTAATCATTAGATTTTAGTTAGTTTTTCTTATTGTATTCTAAGTTGGAGAAAGAAAAAAAAAGAAAAAAATTCCAAAAAAAAAAGATAGAGAAGAAAGCAGCCTAGAAAAGAAGAAGCAAAAGGCTGAAATAAAAAATCCAAAAAAAAAAGAAGAGTAGAAAAAAGAAGATGTCTTGCAACTACACAAGAAGAGATTTTGAAGCTGATTTGTCAATGCTTGATCCAAAGATTATAGAGGCCATGATGAATGGGATGAGGCATATAATGAGAACGGAGGTCAGGAAGCTCAGCAAAAAGGTGGATCGGATATTGTGCAAACAAGAGCAACTACATGATGTTCCTAATGTCTGTAGGGGAAAACAAATTTAACAAAGGAAGATGAGGGTTAGAGATGAGAAAAATTGAGGAGCTAATTTTGTTAGAGAAGTCGATGTAAAGAGGGAGAACACCATTGACACTAAGCAGGGCATTGAGGAGAAGGTATGTAGTTCTGACGATTTGGAGGTTACATTTGAAGAGATTATTGAAGAAGAGGTTTTGACATGGGAGGAATTTGGTGAATATTCTATTGACTTGTTTGATGGAGAATCTTTTGATGAGCATACCATGTCACTTCTTTACTTGAGGAATTTGTTCAATGAATCAGAAGTTGTGGAAGTTGTTCACATGAACAAGTGCATAATTCCTATTGATGGTGAACATGAAGAACTTGTTGTTGCTGTTAAAAAGGAAGAGGTTCAACCCATATCTTACATGTCTCCTGATTTACATGTTGAACATATTGACTTCTTAGGTGTGGATAAGTTTAATTATGTTGGAGGTTCATCGTTGATCAACTTCTGGAATAGTTTGAAGTTCAAAGAAAGGCTTGTGCAAATAAGTAAGATTTTAGTTTTTGATTTGGAGAGCACTTCAGATTGCTTATGTTCAAAGTATCTATTCTGTTGGGATGGAAGATATCAAGTTCAACCAAGACGTTCCAAGATGTGTTCAAGCATGATCGTGAATTGGGAAAAGCATGACGTACGCAAGGATTTGAGGACAAATCCATTTCAAGAGGAGGGGAATGATATGAATCTGATTAGCAAGAAGATTAATTTCGTTTTTTAGGTTTTTGAGTCTGTTTAGGTAGTTAATTATATGTTATTTTCATTTTATAAGAGTTCTAGTCTATTTAGAAAGTCAATAATGTGAGAATTTTGTTTCTTTAAGAGTTCAAGTCAGTTTAGGAAGGTGATTATGTGATAATCACATTTTTAGCAATCATAAGAGTCCTAAACTTATTTTTCTTTTTAGTTTCCCTTTTTAAGTCATATTTATCTAGTTAGAAGTTATATTTAATTAGGAATCTCTTTGCAACAATTTTCCTATATATAAAGGCATTATCAACGAGAATAAAAAGAATAATTTGAGTACAAAAAAATGTGGGCTTTGCTCTCTTGGTTCTTTGGAACTATTCGAACACAGCGAAGGGATTCCGTTCGTTCTCCAATGACTTATCAAGTGGATCTACATCACCGTTTGTGGCATCTTCATCAAATCAAGGTTCTTGTTTCCCTACAGCAGCGGGTCGAGGTTGTTCATACTGAGGTTCTTGCAAAGGTGCAAACAACGGGTCGAGATTTAAATCAATCTGGACATAGATAGATCTGGCTTTCACATGGATCCGTAACGAGATTCACATTATTCACTTTTTATGGCATGTTAGGGCCCTTTTTGGGCAATTTCGGACACTTTTTGGGGCTATTTGGGCCTTTTTTGGACCCTTTTCTCAGTTCCTTTATCGCCATTACTTCTTGTGCTGCTCCCTCACTCCTCCACATATTATTCTTGACTGGTTTAGGATATCTCTTGTTTATTCTCTTTTTATGGCATGTTAGGGCCATTTTCTGGGCATTTCTGGCCCTTTTTGGGGCTTTTTGGGTCCCTTTTAGGAACCTTTTCTCATTTCCTTTAACGCCATTGCTTCTATTATTGTTCCTTAACTCAGGCACATGTTCTTCTTGACTTGTTTAAGATATATCTTGCTTATTCCTTTTTTATGGCATGTAAGAGCCCTTTTCGGGCAATTTTCGGCCCTTAAAAACCCTCACAAATTCGACGGGTCATAAATTTTGACTCGTTTGGAGTTACAGGCACCATAATATATCAAATTGATTTATGATCTATCTGCTCGTTTTCCTAGGGCGTGCAACACCAATGTTTGGACCCCCAAAATCGGCTTTATAAAGAAGTTATGAGGGTTTTAAATGCCCCTTTTAGGCTTTTCGGGCCTTTTTTGGACCCTTTTCTCATTTCCTTGATTGCCATTGCTTCTTGTGCATCTTCTTCACTCTGCCACATGTTCTTCTTTACTAGTTTAGGATATCTCTTGTTTATTCACTTTTTATGGCATGTTAGGACCCTTTTCGGGCCATTTCGGGCCCTTTTTGGGGCTTTTTGGGCCTTTTTTGGACCCTTTTCTCATTTCATTTATCTCTATTACTTCTTGTGCTACTCCCTCACTCCTCCACATATTATTCTTGACTTTTTTAGGATTTCTCTTATTTATTCTCTTTTTATGGCATGTTAGGACCCTTTTCTGGTCATTTCTGGCCTTTTTTGGGGTGTTTTGGGTCCTTTTTTGGACCCTTTTCTCATTTCTTTTAATGCCATTGCTTCTACTATTGTGCCTTAACTCTGCCACATATTCTTCTTGACTTGTTTAAGATATAATTTGCTTATTCCTTTTTTATGGCATGTAAGAGCCCTTTTTGGGCCATTTTGGGCCTTTAAACCCTCACAACTTCGACGGGTCATAAATTTTGACTCGTTTGGAGTTACGGGCACCATAATATATCAAATCGAAGATAATTTTATGATCTATCCATTCATTTTCCTAGGGCATGCAACGCCAATGGTTTGGCCCCCAAATTTGGTTTTATAAAGAAGTTATGAGGGTTTTAAAGTCCCCTTTTAGGCTTTTCGGGCCTTTTTTGGACCCTTTTCTCATTTTCTTGATTGCCATTACTTCTTGTGCATCTTCTTCACTTTGCCACATGTTCTTCTTTACTAGTTTAGGATATCTCTTGTTTATTCGCTTTTTATGGCATGTTAGGGCCATTTTCGGGCCATTTTGGGCCCTTTTTGGGGCTTTTTCGGACCCTTTTCTCATTTTATTTATCTCTATTACTTGTTGTGCTGCTCCCTCACTCCTGCACATATTATTCTTGACTTGTTTAGGATTTCACTTATTTATTCTCTTTTTATGGCATGTTAGGACCCTATTCTTGTCATTTCTGGCCTTTTTTGGGGTGTTTTGGGTCCTTTTTAGGACCCTTTTCTCATTTCTTTTAATGCCATTGCTTCTACTATTGTTCCTTAACTCCGCCACATATTCTTTTTGACTTGTTTAAGATATATTTTGCTTATTCCTTTTTTATGGCATGTAAGAGCCCTTTTTGGGCCATTTTGGGCCTTTAAACCCTCACAACTTCGACGGGTCATAAATTTTGACTCGTTTGGAGTTACGGGCACCATAATATATCAAATCGAAGATAATTTTATGATCTATCCATTCATTTTCCTAGGGCATGCAACGCCAATGGTTTGGCCCCCAAATTTGGCTTTATAAAGAAGTTATGAGGGTTTTAAAGTCCCTTTTTAGGCTTTTCGGGAATTTTTTGGACCCTTTTCTCATTTCCTTGATTGCCATTACTTCTTGTGCAACTTCTTCACTCTGCCACATGTTTTTCTTTACTAGTTTAGGATATCTCTTGTTTATTCGCTTTTATGGCATGTTAGGGCCCTTTTCGGGCCATTTCGGGCCCTTTTTGGGGATTCTTGGGCCTTTTTTGGACCCTTTTCACATTTCATTTATCTCTATTACTTCTTGTGCTGCTCCCTCACTCCTCCACATATTATTCTTGACTTGTTTAGGATATCTCTTGTTTATTCTTTTTTTATGGCATGTTGGTGCCCTTTTCTGGCCATTTTGGGCCCTTTTTGGGGCTTTTTGGGTCGTTTTTAGGATCATTTTCTCATTTCCTTTAACGCCATTGCTTCTACTATTGTTCTTTAACTCCACCACATGTTCTTCTTGACTAGTTTAAGATATATTTTGCTTATTCCTTTTTTATGGCATGTAAGAGCCCTTTTCGGGCCATTTTGGGCCCTTAAAAATCCTCACAACTTCGACGGGTCATAAATTTTGACTCGTTTGGAGTTACGGGCACCATAATATATCAAATCGAAGATAATCTTATGATCTATCCGCTTGTTTTCCTAGGATATGAAATGCCAATGGTTTGACCCCCAAAATCGGCTTTATAAAGAAGTTATGAGGGTTTTAAAGGCCCCTTTTAGGCTTTTCAGGCCTTTTTTGGATCCTTTTCTCATTTCCTTGATTGCCATTACTTCTTGTGCATCTTCTTCACTCTGCCACATGTTTTTGTTTACTAGTTTAGGATATCTCTTGTTTATTCGCTTTTATGGCATGTTAGGGCCCTTTTCGGGTCATTTTGGGCCCCTTTTGGGACTTTTTGGGCCTTTTTCGGACCATTTTCACATTTCATTTATCTCTATTACTTCTTGTGCTGCTCTCTCACTCCTGCGCATATTATTCTTGACTTGTTTAGGATATCTCTTGTTTATTCTCTTTTTATGGCATGTTAGTGACCTTTTCTGGCCATTTCTGGCCCATTTTGGGGCTTTTTGGGTACTTTTTAGGACCGTTTTCTTATTTCCTTTAACGCCATTGCTTCTGCTATTGTTCTTTAACTCCGCCACAAGTTCTTCTTGACTTGTTTAAGTTATATTTTGCTTATTCCTTTTTTATGGCATGTAAGAGCCCTTTTCGGGTCATTTTGGGCCTTTAGAAACCCTCACAACTTCGACAGGTCATAAATTTTGACTCGTTTGGAGTTACGGGCACCATAATATATCAAATCGAAGTTAATTTTATGATCTATCCGCTTGTTTTCCTAGGATATGAAATGCCAAGGGTTTGACCCCCAAAATCGGCTTTATAAAGAAGTTATGAGGGTTTTAAAGGCCCCTTTTAGGCTTTTCAGGCCTTTTTTGGACCCTTTTCTCATTTCCATGATTGCCATTACTTGTTGTGCTTCTTCTTCACTCTGCCACATGTTCGTCTTAACTAGTTTAGGATATCTCTTGTTTATTCGCTTTTTATGGCATGTTAGGGCCCATTTCGGGCAATTTCGGGCCCTTTTGGGGCTTTTTGGGCCTTTTTCAGACCCTTTTCTTATTTCATTTATCTCTATTACTTCTTGTGCTGCTCCCTCACTCCTCCACATATTATTCTTGACTTTTTTAGGATATCTCTTGTTTATTCTCTTTTTATGGCATGTTAGTGCCTTTTTCTGGCCATTTCTGGCCCTATTTGGGGCTTTTTGGGTCCTTTTTAGGCCACTTTTCTCATTTCCTTTAACGCCATTCCTTCTATTATTGTTCTTTAACTCCGCCACATGTTCTTCTTGACTTGTTTAAGATATATTTTGCTTATTCCTTTTTTATGGCATGTAAGAGCCCTTTTTGGGCCATTTTGGGCCCTTAAACCCTTACAACTTCGACGGGTCATAAATTTTGAGTCTTTTGGAGTTACAGGTACCATAATATATCAAATCGAAGATAATTTTATGATCTATCCATTCGTTTTCCTAAGGCATGCAATGCCAATGGTTTGACCCCCAAAATTGGCTTTATAAAGAAGTTATGAGGGTTTTAAAGTCCTCTTTTAGGCTTTTTGGGCCTTTTGTGGACCCTTTTATCATTTCCTTGATTGCCATTACTTCTTATGCATCTTCTTCACTCTCCCACATGTTCTTCTTTACTAGTTTAGGATATCTCTTGTTTATTTACTTTTATGGCATGTTAGGGCCCTTTTCGGGCCATTTCGAGCCAATTTTGGGGCTTTTTGTTCCATTTTCGGACCCTTTTCACATTTCATTTATCTCTATTACTTCTTGTGCTGCTTCCTCACTCCTCCACATATTATTCTTGACTTTTTTAGGATATCTCTTGTTTATTCTCTTTTTATGGCATGTTAGTGCCCTTATCTGGCCATTTCTTGCCCTTTTTGGGGCTTTTTGGGTCCTTTTTAGGATCATTTTCTCATTTCCTTTAACGCCATTACTTCTACTATTTTTCTTATTCCTTTTTTATGGCATGTAAGAGCCCTTTTCGGGCCATTTTGGGCCCTTAAAAACCCTCACAACTTCGACGGGTCATAAATTTTGACTCGTTTGGAGTTATGGGCACCATAATATATCAAATCGAAGATAATTTTATGATCTATCCGCTTCTTTTCCTAGGGCATGAAATGCCAATGGTTTGACCCCCAAAATCGGCTTTATAAAGAAGTTATGAGGGTTTTAAAGGCCCCTTTTAGGCTTTTCGGGGTTTTTGTGGACTCTTTTATCATTTCCTTGATTGCCATTACTTCTTATGCATCTTCTTCACTCTCCCACATGTTCTACTTTACTAGTTTAGGATATCTCTTGTTTATTTTCTTTTTATGGCATGTTTCGGGCCCTTTTTGGGCAATTTCGGGCCCTTTTTGGGGCTTTTTGCCTTTTTCAGACCCTTTTCTCATTTCATTTATCTCTATTACTTCTTGTGCTGCTCCCTCACTCCTCCACATATTATTCCTGAGTTGTTTAGGATATCTCTTGTTTATTCTCTTTTTATGGCATGTTAGTGCCCTTTTCTGGCCCTTTTTTGGTCCTTTTTGGGTCCTTTTTTGGACCCTTTTCTCATTTTCTTTAACGCCATTGCTTCTACTATTGTTCTTTAACTCCGCCACATGTTCTTCTTGACTTGTTTAAGATATATTTTGCTTATTCCTTTTTTATGGCATGTAAGAGCCCTTTTCGGGCCATTTTGGGCCCTTAAAAACTTTCACAACTTCGACGGGTCATAAATTTTGACTCGTTTGGAGTTACGGGCACCATAATATATCAAATCGAAGATAATTTTATGATCTATCCGCTCGTTTTCCTAGGACATAAAATGAGAATGGTTTGAACCCCAAAATCGGCTTTATAAAGAAGTTATGAGGGTTTTATAGGCCCCTTTTAGGCTTTTTGGGCCTTTTTTTGACCCTTTTCTCATTTCCTTGATTGCCATTACTTCTTATACATCTTCTTCACTCTGCCACATGTTCTTCTTTACTAGTTTAGGATATCTCTTGTTTATTCGCTTTTTATGGCATGTTAGGGCCCATTTCGGGCCATTTCGGGCCCATTTCGGGGCTTTTTGGGCCTTTTTTGGACCCTTTTTTCATTTCATTTATCTCTATTACTTTTTGTGCTGCTCCCTCACTCCACCACATATTAATCTTGACTTGTTTAGGATATCTCTTATTTATTCTCTTTTTATGGCATGTTAGTGCCATTTTCTGGCCATTTCTGGCCCTTTTTGGGGCTTTTTGGGTCCTTTTTAGGACCCTTTTCTCATTTCCTTTAACGCTATTGCTTTTACTATTGTTCCTTAACTCCGCCACAAGTTCTTCTTGACTTGTTTATTTATATTTTGCTTATTCCTTTTTTATGGCATGTGAGAGCCCTTTTCGGGCCATTTTGGGCCCTTAAAAACTCTCACAACTTCGACGGGTCATAAATTTTGACTCGTTTGGAGTTACGGGCACCATAATATATCAAATCGAAGATAATTTTATGATCTATCCGCTTGTTTTCCTAGGGCATGAAATGCCAATGGTTTGACCACCAAAATCGGCATTATAAAGAAGTTATGAGGGTTTTACGGGTCTTTTTCGGACCCTTTTCTCATTTATTTGATTGCCATTACTTCTTGTGCATCTTCTTCACTCTGCCACATGTTCTTCTTTACTAGTTTAGGATATCTGTTATTTATTCGCTTTTTATGGCATGTTAGGGCCCTTTCGGGCCATTTCTGGCCCCTTTTTTGGGCTTTTTGGGGTTTTTCCAAACCCTTTTCTCATTTCCTTTATCTCTATAACTTGTTATGCTACTCCCTCACTCCTCCACATATTATTCTTGACTTTTTTAGGATATCTCTTGTTTATTCTCTTTTTATCGCATGTTAGGGCCCTTTTCTAGCCATTTCTGGCCCTTTTTGGGGCTTTTCGGGTCCCTTTCAGGCCCCTTTTCTCATTTTCTTTAACGCCATTGCTTCTACTATTGTTCCTTAACTCCGCCACATGTTCTTCTTGACTTGTTTAAGATATATCTTGCTTTTTCCTTTTTTATGGCATGTAAGAGCCCTTTTCAGGCCATTTCGGGTCCTTAAAAACCCTCATAACTTCGACGGGTCATAAATTTTGACTCGTTTGGAGTTATGGGTACCATAATATATCAAATCGAAGATACTTTTATGATCTATCGACTCGTTTTACTAGGGCTTGAAATGCCAAAGGTTTGACCCCAAAAATCGGCTTTATAAAGAAGTTATGAGAGTTTTAAGGGCCCCTTTTAGGCTTTTCGGTTCTTTTTTGGACCCTTTTCTCATTTTCTTGATTGCCATTACTTCTTGTACATGTTCTTCACTCTGCCACATGTTCTTCTTTACTAGTTTTGGATATCTCTTGTTTATTCGCTTTTTATGGCATGTTAGGGCCCTTTTTGGGGCTTTTTGGGCCTTTTTCGGTCCCTTTTATAATTTCATTTATCTTTATTACTACTTGTGCTGCTCCCTCAATCCTCCACATATTATTCTTGACTTTTTTAGGATTTCTCTTGTTTATTCACTTTTTATGGCATGTTAGGGCCTTTTTCTGGCCATTTCTGGCCATTTTTGGGGCATTTTGGGTCCTTTTTAGGACCCTTTTCTCATTTCCTTTAACGCTATTGCTTTTACTATTGTTCCTTAACTCCGCCACAAGTTGTTCTTGACTTGTTTAAGTTATATTTTGCTTATTCCTTTTTTATGGCATGTGAGAGCCCTTTTCGGGCCATTTTGGGCCCTTAAAAACCCTCACAACTTCGATGGGTCATAAATTTTGACTCATTTGGAGTTACGGGCACCATAATATATCAAACCGAAGATAATTCTATGATCTATCCGCTTGTTTTCCTAGGGTGTGCATCGCCAATGGTTTGACCCCCAAAATCGGCATTATAAAGAAGTTATAAGGGTTTTAAAGGCCCCTTTCAGGCTTTTTGGGCCTTTTTTGGACTCTTTTCTCATTTACTTGATTGCCATTACTTCTTGTGCATCTTCTTCACTCTGCTACATGTTCGTCTTTACTAGTTTAGGATATCTCTTGTTTATTCGCTTTTTATGGCATGTTAGGGCCCTTTCGGGCCATTTCTGGCCCCTTTTTGGGGCTTTTTGAGGTTTTTCCAAACCCTTTTCTCATTTCCTTTATCTCTATAACTTCTTATGCTACTCCCACACTCCTCCACATATTATTCTTGACTTTTTTAGGATATCTCTTGTTTATTCTCTTTTTATCGCATGTTAGGGCCCTTTTCTGGCCATTTCTTGCCCTTTTTGGGGCTTTTTGGGTCCTTTTCAGGCCCCTTTTCTCATTTTCTTTAACGCCATTGCTTCTACTATTGTTCCTTAACTCCGCCACATGTTCTTCTTGACTTGTTTAAGATATATCTTGCTTATTCCTTTTTATGGCATGTAAGAGCCCTTTTCGGGCCACTTTGGGCCCTTAGAAACCCTCAAAACTTCGACGGGTCATAAATTTTGACTCGTTTGGAGTTACGGGCACCATAATATATCAAATCGAAGATAATTTTATGATCTATCCGCTTGTTTTCCTAGGATATGAAATGCCAAGGGTTTGACCCCCAAAATCAGCTTTATAAAGAAGTTATGAGGGTTTTAAATGCCCCTTTTAGGCTTTTCAGGCCTTTTTTGGACCCTTTTCTCATTTCCATGATTGCCATTACTTCTTGTGCTTCTTCTTCACTCTGCCACATGTTCGTCTTAACTAGTTTAGGATATCTCTTGTTTATTTTCTTTTTATGGCATGTTAGGGCCCATTTCGGGCAATTTCGGGCCCTTTTGGGGCTTTTTGGGCCTTTTTCAGACCCTTTTCTCATTTCATTTATCTCTATAACTTCTTATGCTACTCCCACACTCCTCCACATATTATTCTTGACTTTTTTAGGATATCTCTTGTTTATTCTCTTTTTATCGCATGTTAGGGCCCTTTTCTGGCCATTTCTTGCCCTTTTTGGGGCTTTTTGGGTCCTTTTCAGGCCCCTTTTCTCATTTTCTTTAACGCCATTGCTTCTACTATTGTTCCTTAACTCCGCCACATGTTCTTCTTGACTTGTTTAAGATATATCTAGCTTATTCCTTTTTATGGCATGTAAGAGCCCTTTTCGGGCCATTTTGGGCCCTCAAAAACCCTCACAACTTCGACGGGTCATAAATATTGACTCGTTTGGAGTTACGGGCACCATAATATATCAAATCGAAGATAATTTTATGATCTATCCACTTGTTTTACTAGGGCTTGAAACGCCAAATGTTTGTCCCCAAAAATCGGCTTTATAAAGAAGTTATGAGAATTTTAAGGGCCCCTTTTAGGCTTTTCGGTTCTTTTTTGGACCCTTTTCTCATTTTCTTGATTGCCATTACTTCTTGTACATGTTCTTCACTCTGCCACATGTTCTTCTTTACTTGTTTAGGATATCTCTTATTTATTCACTTTTTATGGCATGTTAGGGCCCTTTTCGGGCCATTTCGGGCCCTTTTTGGGGCTTTTTGGGCCTTTTTCGGTCCCTTTTATAATTTCATTTATCTTTATTACTACTTGTGCTGCTCCCTCAATCCTCCACATATTATTCTTGACTTTTTTAGGATTTCTCTTGTTTATTCTCTTTTTATGGCATGTTAGGGCCCTTTTCTGGCCATTTCTGGCCATTTTTGGGGCATTTTGGGTCCTTTTTAGGAGCCTTTTCTCATTTCCTTTAACGCTATTGCTTTTACTATTGTTCCTTAACTCCGCCACAAGTTCTTCTTGACTTGTTTAAGTTATATTTTGCTTATTCCTTTTTTATGGCATGTGAGAGCCCTTTTCGGGCCATTTTGGGCCCTTAAAAACCCTCACAACTTCGACGGGTCATACATTTTGACTCATTTGGAGCTACGGGCACCATAATATATCAAACTGAAGATAATTCTATGATCTATCCGCTTGATTTCCTAGGGTGTGCATCGCCAATGGTTTGACCCCCAAAATCGGCTTTATAAAGAAGTTATGAGGGTTTTAAAGGCCCCTTTTAGGCTTTTTGGGCCTTTTTTGGACTCTTTTCTCATTTACTTGATTGCCATTACTTCTTGTGCATCTTCTTCACTCTGCTACATGTTTTTCTTTACTAGTTTAGGATATCTCTTGTTTATTCGCTTTTTATGGCATGTTAGGGCTCTTTTTGGGCAATTCGGGCCCTTTTTGGGGCTTTTTGGGCCTTTTTCTGACCCTTTTCTCATTTCATTTATCTCTATTACTTCTTGTGCTGCTCCCTCACTCCTCCACATATTATATACTTGTTTAGGATATCTCTTGTTTATTCTCTTTTTATGGCATGTTAGTCCCTTTTCTGGCCATTTCTGGCCCTATTTGGGGCTTTTTGGGTCCTCTTTAGGACCCTTTTCTCATTTCTTTTAACGCCATTGCTTCTTTTATTATTCCTTAACTCCGCCACATGTTCTTCTTGACTTGTTTAAGATATATCTTGCTTATTCACTTTTTATGGCATGTTATGGCCCTTTTCAGGCCATTTCGGGCCCTTTTTAGGCTTTTTGGGCCTTTTTTGGACCCTGTTCTCATTTTATTTATCCCTATTACTTCTTGTGCTACTCCCTCACTCCTCCACATATTATTCGTGACTTGTTTAGGATATCTCTTTTTATCGTATGTTAGGGCCCTTTTCGAGCCATTTCTGGCCCTTTTTCGGGCTTTTTGGGTCCTTTTTAGGACTCTTTTCTCATTTCCTTTAACGCCATTACTTCTACTATTGTTCTTTAACTCCGCCACATGTTCTTCTTGACTTGTTTAAGATATATTTTGCTTATTCCTTTTTTATGGCATGTAAGAGCCCTTTTCGGGCCATTTTGGGCCATTAAAAACTCTCACAACTTTGACGGGTCATAAATTTTGACTCGTTTGGAGTTAAAGGCACCATAATATATCAAATCGAAGATAATTTTATGATATATCCGCTAGTTTTCCTAGGATGTGAAATGCCAATGGTTTGACCTCCAAAATTGGCTTTATAAAAAAGTTATGAGGGTTTTAAAGGCCGCTCGGGTCATAAATTTTGACTCGTTTGGAGTTACGGGCACCATAATATATCAAATCGAAGATAATTTTATGATATATCCGTTAGTTTTCCTAGGATGTGAAACACCAATGGTTTGACCCCCAAAATTGGCTTTATAAAAAAGTTATGAAGGTTTTAAAGGCCGCTTTTAGGCTTTTCGTGTCTTTTTTAGACCCTTTTCTCATTTACTTGATTGCCATTACTTCTTGTGCATCTTCTTCACTCTGCCACATGTTCTTCTTTACTAGTTTAGGATATCTCTTGTTTATTCGCTTTTTATGGCATGTTAGGGCCTTATTGGGGCCATTTCGGGCCTTTTTTTGGGCTTTTTGAACCTTTTTCGGACCCTTTTATCATTTCATTTATCTCAATTACTTCTTGTGCTGCTCCCTCACTCCTCCACATATTATTCTTGACTTGTTTAGGATATCTCTTGTTTATTCTCATTTTATGGCATGTTAGTGCCCTTTTCTGGCCATTTCTTACCCTTTTTGGGGCTTTTTGGGTCCTTTTTAGGAACCTTTTCTCATTTCCTTTAACTCCATTGCGTCTACTATTGTTCGTTAACTCCACCACATGTTCTTCTTGACTTGTTTAAGATATATCTTGCTTATTCCTTTTTTATGGCATGTAAGAGCCCTTTTCGGACTACTTTGGGTCCTTAAAAACCCTCACAACTTTGACGGGTCATAAAATTTGACTCGTTTGGAGTTACGGGACCATAATATATGAAATCAAAGATAATTTTATGATCTACCCGCTCGTTTTCCTAGGGCGTGCAATGCCAATGGTTTGACCCCCAAAATCGGCTTTATAAAGAAGTTTTGAGGGTTTTAAAAGACCCTTTTTGGCTTTCCGGGTCTTTTTTGGACCCTTTTCTCATTTCTTTGATTGCCATTACTTCTTGTGCATCTTCTTCACTCTGCCACATGTTCTTCTTTACTAGTTTAGGATATTTCTTGTTTATTCACTTTTTATGGCATGTTAGGGCCCTTTTCGGGCAATTTCGGGTCCTTTTTTAGTCTTTTGGGTCCTTTTTGGGACTTTTTCCGACCCTTTTCTCATTTCATTTCTCTCTATTACTTCTTGTGCTGCTCCCTCACTCCTCCACATATTATTCTTGACTTGTTTAGGATATCTCATGTTTATTCTCTTTTTATCGCATGTTAGGGCCCTTTTCTTGCCATTTCTGGCCCTTTTTGGGGCTTTTTGGATCCTTTTCAGGCCCCTTTTCTAATTTTCTTTAACGCCATTGCTTCTACTATTGTTCTTTAACTTCGCCACATGTTCTTCTTGACTTGTTTAAGATATATCTTGCGTATTCCTTTTTATGGCATGTAAGAGCCCTTTTCGGGCCATTTCGGGCCCTTAAAAACCCTCACAACTTCGACGGGTCACAAATTTTGACTCGTTTGGAGTTACGGGCACCATAATATATCAAATCGAAGATAATTTTATGATCTATCCGCTTGTTTTACTAGGGCATGAAAAGCCAAAGGTTTGTCCCCCAAAATCGGCTTTATAAAGAAGTTATGAGAGTTTTAAAGGCACCTTTAGGCTTTTCGGGCCTTTTTTGGACCCTTTTCTCATTTCCTTTATTGCCATTACTTCTTGTGCATCTTCTTCAGTCTGCCACATGTTCTTCTTTAGTTTAGGATATCTCTTGTTTATTCACTTTTTATGGCATGTTAGGGCCCTTTTCGGGCCATTTCGGGCCTTTTTCGGTCCCTTTTATAATTTCATTTATCTTTATTACATCTTGTGCTGCTCCCTCAATCCTCCAAATATTATTCTTCACTTTTTTAGGATTTCTCTTGTTTATTCTCTTTTTATGGCATGTTAGGGCCCTTTTCTGGCCATTTCTGGCCATTTTTGGGGCATTTTTGGTCCTTTTTAGGACCCTTTTCTCATTTCCTTTAATGCCATTGCTTTTACTATTGTTCCTTAACTACGCCACATGTTCTTCTTGACTTGTTTAAGATATATCTTGCTTATTCCTTTTTTATGGCATGTAAGAGCCCTTTTCGGGCTATTTTGGGTCCTTAAAAACCCTCACAACTTTGACGGGTCATAAAATTTGACTCGTTTGGAGTTACGGGCACCATAATATATCAAATCGAAGATAATTTTATGATCTATCTGCTCGTTTTCCTAGGGTATGCAACGCCAATGGTTTGACCCCCAAAATCAGCATTATAAAGAAGTTATGAGGTTTTTAAAGGCCCCTTTTAGGCTTTTCGGGCCTTTTTTGGACCCTTTTCTCATTTCCTTAATTGCCATTACTTCTTGTGCATCTTCTTCACTCCGCCACATATTTGTCTTTACTAGTTTACGATATCTCTTGTTTATTCACTTTTAATGGCATGTTAGGGCCCTTTTCGGGCTATTTTGGGCCCTTTTTGAGGCTTTTTGGGCCTTTTTCCAACCCTTTTCTCATTTCATTTATCTCTATTATTTCTTGTGCTATTCCCTCACTCCTCCACATATTATTCTTGACTTGTTTAGGATATCTCTTTTTTATTCTCTTTTTATGGCATGTTAGTGCCCTTTTCAGGCCATTTCTGGCCCTTTTTGGACTTTTTGGGTCTTTTTTAGGACCCTTTTCACATTTCCTTTAATGCAATAGCATCTACTATTGTTCCTTAACTCTGCCACATGTTCTTCTTGACTTGTTTAAGATATATCTTGCTTATTCCTTTTTTATGGCATGTAAGAGCCCTTTTCGGGCCATTTTGGGCACATAAAATCCTCACAACTTGTACGAGTCATAAATTTTAACTCGTTTGGAGTTACGGGCACCATAATATATTAAATTGAAGATAATTTTATGATCTATCCGTTCGTTTTTCTAGGGCTTGAAACGCCAATGGATTGACCTCCAAAATCAGCTTTATAAAGAAGTTGTGAGGGTTTTAAAGGCCCCTTTTAGGCTTTTTGGGCCTTTTTTGGACTCTTTTCTCATTTACTTGATTGCCATTACTTCTTGTGCATCTTCTTCACTCTGCTACATGTTCTTCTTTACTAGTTTAGGATATCTCTTGTTTATTCACTTTTTATGGCATGTTAGGGCCCTTTTTGGGCAATTTCGGGCCCTTTTTGGGGCTTTTTGGGCCTTTTTCTGACCCTTTTCTCATTTCATTTATCTCTATTACTTCTTGTGCTTCTCCCTCACTCCTCCACATATTATTTACTTGTTTAGGATATCTCTTGTTTATTCTCTTTTTATGGCATGTTAGTCCCTTTTCTGGCCATTTCTGGCCCTATTTGGGGCTTTTTGGGTCCTCTTTAGGACCCTTTTCTCATTTCTTTTAACGCCATTGCTTCTTTTATTATTCCTTAACTCCGCCACATGTTCTTCTTGACTTGTTTAAGATATATCTTGCTTATTCACTTTTTATGGCATGTTATGGCCCTTTTCAGGCCATTTCGGGCCCTTTTTAGGCTTTTTGGGCCTTTTTTGGACCCTGTTCTCATTTTATTTATCTCTATTACTTCTTGTGCTACTCCCTCACTCCTCCACATATTATTCGTGACTTGTTTAGGATATCTCTTTTTATCGTATGTTAGGGCCCTTTTCGAGCCATTTCTGGCCCTTTTTCGGGCTTTTTGGGTCCTTTTTAGGACTCTTTTCTCATTTCCTTTAACGCCATTACTTCTACTATTGTTCTTTAACTCCGCCACATGTTCTTCTTGACTTGTTTAAGATATATTTTGCTTATTCCTTTTTTATGGCATGTAAGAGCCCTTTTCGGGCCATTTTGGGCCATTAAAAACTCTCACAACTTCGAGGGGTCATAAATTTTGACTCGTTTGGAGTTAAAGGCACCATAATATATCAAATCGAAGATAATTTTATGATATATCCGCTAGTTTTCCTAGGATGTGAAACGCCAATGGTTTGACCTCCAAAATTGGCTTTATAAAAAAGTTATGAGGGTTTTAAAGGCCGCTCGGGTCATAAATTTTGATTCGTTTGGAGTTACGGGCACCATAATATATCAAATCAAAGATAATTTTATGATATATCCGTTAGTTTTCCTAGGATGTGAAACACCAATGGTTTGACCCCCAAAATTGGCTTTATAAAAAAGTTATGAAGGTTTTAAAGGCCGCTTTTAGGCTTTTCGTGTCTTTTTTAGACCCTTTTCTCATTTACTTGATTGCCATTACTTCTTGTGCATCTTCTTCACTCTGCCACATGTTCTTCTTTACTAGTTTAGGATATCTCTTGTTTATTCGCTTTTTATGGCATGTTAGGGCCTTATTGGGGCCATTTCGGGCCTTTTTTGGGCCTTTTTTGGACCCTTTTATCATTTCATTTATCTCAATTACTTCTTGTGCTGCTCCCTCACTCCTCCACATATTATTCTTGACTTGTTTAGGATATCTCTTGTTTATTCTCTTTTTATGGCATGTTAGTGCCCTTTTCTGGCCATTTCTGGCCCTTTTTGGGTCCCTTTTAGGAACCATTTTTCATTTCCTTTAACTCCATTGCGTCTACTATTGTTCGTTAACTCCACCACATGTTCTTCTTGACTTGTTTAAGATATATCTTGCTTATTCCTTTTTTATGGCATGTAAGAGCCCTTTTCAGACTACTTTGGGTCCTTAAAAACCCTCACAACTTTGACGGGTCATAAAATTTGACTCGTTTGGAGTTACGGGACCATAATATATGAAATCAAAGATAATTTTATGATCTACCCGCTCGTTTTCCTAGAGCTTGCAATGCCAATGGTTTGACCCCCAAAATCGGCTTTATAAAGAAGTTATGAGGGTTTTAAAGGCCCCTTTTTGGCTTTCCGGGTCTTTTTTGGACCCTTTTCTCATTTCTTTGATTGCCATTACTTCTTGTGCATCTTCTTCACTCTGCCACATGTTCTTCTTTACTAGTTTAGGATATTTCTTGTTTATTCACTTTTATGGCATATTAGGGCCCTTTTCGGGCCATTTCGGGTCCTTTTTTAGGCTTTTGGGTCCTTTTTGGGACTTTTTCAGACCCTTTTCTCATTTCATTTCTCTCTATTACTTCTTGTGCTGCTCCCTCACTCCTCCACATATTATTCTTGACTTGTTTAGGATATCTCATGTTTATTCTCTTTTTATCGCATGTTAGGGCCCTTTTCTTGCCATTTCTGGCCCTTTTTGGGGCTTTTTGGATCCTTTTCAGGACCCTTTTCTAATTTTCTTTAACGCCTTTGCTTCTACTATTGTTATTTAACTCCGCATATGTTCTTCTTGACTTATTTAAGATATATCTTGCGTATTCCTTTTTTATGGCATGTAAGAACCCTTTTCGGGCCATTTCGGGCCCTTAAAAACCCTCACAACTTTGACGGGTCACAAATTTTGACTCGTTTGGAGTTACGGGCACCATAATATATCAAATCAAAGATAATTTTATGATCTATCCGCTTGTTTTACTCATTTTCTTTATAGCCTTTATTTCTTGTGCTCACTCCTCCATATGTCCTTCTTGACTAGTTTACAATATCTCTTATTTATTCTCTTTTTATGGCATGTTAGGGCCCTGTTCTAGCCATTTCGGGCCCTTTTTGGCACTTTTTGGGTCTTTTTCGGACTCTTTTCTCATTTCCTTTATCGCCATTACTTTTTGTGCCGCTCCGTCACTCCTCCACATGTTCTTCTTGGCTAGTTTAGTATATCTCTTATTTATTCTCTTTTTATGGCATGTTAGGGCCCTTTTTGGTGCTTTTTGGGCCTTTTTTGGACCTTTTTCTCATTTCCTTTATCGCCATTACTTCTTGTGCTGCTCCCTAACTGCTCCACTTGTTCTTCTTGACTAGTTTAGGATATCTCTTGTTTATTCTCTTTTTATGGAATGTTATGGCCCTTTCCGGGTCCTTTTTGTGGCTTTTCGGGCCTTTTTCAGACCCTTTTCTTATTTTCTTTATCGCTGTTACTTCTTGTGCCGCTCCATCACTCCTCCACATGTTCTTCTCGACTAGATTAGAATATCTCTTATTTATTCTCTTTTTATGGGGTGTTAGGGCCCTTTTCAGGCAATTTAGGGCACTTTTTGGTACTTTTTGGGTTCTTTTTAGGACGCTTTTCCCATTTTATTTATCGCCATTGCTTCTACTATTGCTCTATAATGCTGCCACATGTTCTTCTTGACTTATTTTAGATATCTCTTGTTTATTCCTTTTTATGGTATGTAACAGCCCTTTTCGGGCCATTTTGGGCCCTTAAAAACCCTCATAACTTCGACGGGTCATAAATTTTGACTCGTTTGGAGTTACGGGCACCATAATATATCAAATTGAATATAATTTTTTGATCTATCCACTTGTTTTCCTGGAGCGTGAAATGCCAACGGTTTGAACCCCAAAATTTGCTTTATAAAGAAGTTAGGAGGGTTTTAAAGGCCCCTTTTAGGCTTTTTGGGCCTTTTTTTGACCCTTTTCTCAGATCCTTGATTGTCATTGCTTCTTGTGCATCTTCTTCACTCTGCCAGATGTTCTTCTTGACTTGTTTAGGATATCTCTTGTTTATTCTCTTTTTATGGCATGTTAGGGCCCTTTTCGGGCCATTTCGGGCCCTTTTTGTGGCTTTTCGTGCCTTTTTCAGACCCTTTTCTTATTTTCTTTATCGCCATTACTTCTTGTGCTACACCATCACTCCTCCACATATTCTTCTTAACTAGTTTAGAAAATCTCTTATTTATTCTCTTTTTATGGTGAGTTAGGGCCCTTTTTTGGCCATTTTGGGCACTTTTTAGCGCTTTTTGGGTCTTTTTCAAACTCTTTTCTCATTTACTTTATCGCCATTGCTAATTATGATACTCCTTCACTCCTCCACATGTTATTCTAGACTAGTTTAGGATATCTCTTTTTTATTCTCTTTTTATGGCATGTTAGGGTACTTTTCAGGTTATCTTTTGCCCTTTTTGGGGCTTTTTGGGTCTTTTTTAGGACCCTTTTCTCATTTCTTTTATCGCCATTGCTTCTTCTATTGCTCCTTAACTCTGCCACATGTTCTCCTTAACTTGTTTAAGATATCTCTTGTTTATTCCTTTTCAGGCCATTTTGGGATCTTAAAAACCCTCATAATTTCGACGGGTCATACATTTTGACTCGTTTGGAGTTTCAGGCTTTTTAGTCTTTTCGGGCCTTTTTTGGACCATTTTCTCAGTTCCTTGATTGCGATTTCTTCTTGTGCATCTTCTTCACTCCGCCATACATTCTTCTTGACTAGTTTAGGATATCTCTTGTTTATTCTCTTTTTATGGCACATTAGGGCTTTTTCGGGACCTTTTTGGGGCTTTTTGGGCCATTTTTGGACACTTTTCTCATTTCCTTTATTCCCATTAATTCTTGTGCTACTCCCTCACTCCTCCACATGTTCTTCTTGACTAGTTTAGAATATCTCTTATTTAATCTCTTTTTATCGCATGATAGGGGCCTTTTCTGGCCATTTCGGCCCCTTTTTGTGCCTTTTTTGGACCATTTTCTCATTTCCTTTATCTCCATTACTTTTTGTGTTGCTCCCTCACTCATCCACATGTTCTTCTTGACTAGTTTAGGATATCTCTTGTTTATTCTCTTTTTATAGCATGTTATGGCCCTTTTCGGGCCATTTCGGGCCCTTTTTCTTACTTTTTGGGGCTTTTTCGAACCCTTTTGTTATTTTCTTTATCGCCATTACTTCCTGTGCTGCTCCATCACTTCTCCACATGTTCTTCTTTACTAAAATAGAATATCTCTTACTTATTCTCTTTTTATGGCGAGGTAGGGCCCTTTTCTGGCCATTTCGAGCCTTTTTTGCACTTTTTGGGCATTTTTCAAACTTTTTTCTCATTTCCTTTATCTCCATTACTACTTGTGCTACTCCTTCACTCCTCCACATGTTCTTCTTGGCTAGTTTAGAATATCTCTTATTTATTCTCTTTTTATGGCATGTTAGGGCCCTTTTTGGTGCTTTTTAGGCCTTTTTTGGACCCTTTTCTCATTTCCTTTATTGCCATTACTTCTTGTGCTGCTCCCTCACTCCTCCACATGTTCTTCTTGACTAGTTTAGGATATCTCATGTTTATTCTCTTTTTATGGAATGTTATGGCCCTTTTCGGGCCCATTTTGTGGCTTTTTGGGTCTTTTTCAAACCCTTTTCTTATTTTCTTTATCGCCGTTACTTCTTGTGCTGCTCCATCACTCCTACACAAGTTTTTCTCGACTAGATTAGAATATCTCTTATTTATTCTCTTTTTGTGGAGTGTTAGGGCCCTTTTTAGGAAATTTCGGGCACTTTTTGGTACTTTTTGGGTCCTTTTCAGGACCCTTTTCTCATTTTATTTATCACCATTACTTCTACTATTGCTCTGTAATGCTACCACATGTTCTTCTTGACTTGTTTAAGATATCCCTTGTTTATTCCTTTTTTATGGTATGTAAGAGCCATTTTTGGGCCATTTTGGGCAATTAAAAACCCTCATAACTTTGGCGGGTCATAAATTTTGACTCGTTTGGAGTTACGGGCCCCATAATATATCATATCGAATATAATTTTAGGTCCTATCCGCTCGTTTTCCTAGGGCCTGAAATGCCAAAGGTTTGACCCCCAAAATTGACTTTATAAAAAAGTTATGAGGGTTTTAAAAGCCCCTTTTAGTTTTTTCGAGCATTTTTTGGACCATTTTCTCAGTTCCTTGATTACCATTTCTTCTTGTGCATCTTCTTCACTCTGCCATATGTTCTTCTTGAGTAGTTTAGGATATCTCTTGTTTATTCTCTTTTTATGGCACGTTAGGACCTTTTCGGGCCATTTCAGGCCCTTTTTGGGGCTTTTTGGGCCATTTTTGGACCCTTTTCTCATTTCCTTTATTCCAATTACTTCTTGTGCTACTCCCTCACACCTCCACATGTTCTTCTTGGCTCGTTTAGAATATCTATTATTTAATCTCTTTTTATTAGGGCCATTTTCTAGCCATTTTTGGCCCTTTTTTGGGCTTTTTTGGCCTTTTTTGGACCGTTTTCTCATTTCCTTTATCTCCATTACTTTTTGTGTTGCTCCCTCACTCATCCATATGTTCTTCTTGACTAGTTTAGGACATCTCTTATTTATACTCTTTTTATAGCATGTTATGGCCCTTTTCGGCCATTTCAGGCCCTTTTTCTGACTCTTTGGGCCTTTTTCGAACCCTTTTCTTATTTCCTTTATGGCAATTACTTCTTGTGCTGCTCCATCACTCCTCCACATGTTCTTCTTGACTAAAATAGAATATCTCTTATTTATTCTCTTTTTATGGTGAGGTAGGGCCCTTTTCTGGCCATGTTGGGCCCCTTTTTGCACTTTTTGGGCCATTTTCAGACTTTTTTCTCATTTCCCTTATCGCCATTGCTACTTGTGCTACTCCTTCACTCCTCCACATGTTCTTCTTAACTAGTTTAGGATATCTCTTGTTTATTTTCTTTTTATGGCATGTTAGGTTACTTTTTGGGCTATTTTGTACCCTTTATGGGTCTTTTCGGGTCCTTTTTAGGACTTTTTTCTTATTTCCTTTATTGCCATTGCTTCTACTATTGCTCCTTAACTCCGCCACATATAGTTCTGAACTTGTTTAAGATATCTCTTGTTTATTCCTTTTTTTATGGCAAGTAAGAGCCCTTTTTGGGCCATTTTGGGCCCTTTAAAACACTCACAACTTTGACGGGTCATAAATTTTACTCGTTTGAAGTTACGGGCATAATAATATATCAAATCGAAGATAATTTTATGACCTATCCACTCTTTTCCTAAGGCGTGAAACGCCAAAGGTTTGACCCCCAAAATTGCCTTTATAAAGAAGTTATGAGGGTTTTAAAGGCCACTTTTAGGCTTTTTGGGCCTTTTTTGGACCCTTTTCTCAGTTCCTTAACTAGTTTAGGATATCTCTTGTTTATTCTCTTTTTATGGCATGTTAGGGCCTTTTTTGGGCCCTATTTTGGTCTTTTTGGGACATTTTAGTCCCTTTTCTTATTTCCTTTATCGCCATTACTTCTTGTGCTGCTCTCTCACTCCTCCACATGTTCTTCTTGACTAGTTTAGAATATCTCTTATTTATTCTCTTTCTATGGCATGTTAGGGCCCTTTTCTGGCCATTTCATGCCCTTTTTGGTGCTTTTTGGGTCTTTTTTGGACCCTTTTCTCATTTCTTTTATCGCCATTACTTCTTGTGCTGCTCCGTCACTCCTCCACATGTTCTTCTTAACTAGTTTAGGATATCTCTTATTTATTCTCTTTTTATGGTATGTTAGGGCCCTTTTCTGGCCATTTCATGCCCTTTTTGGGGCTTTTTGGGCCTTTTTTGGACCCTTTTCTTATTTCCTTTATCGCCATTACTTCTTGTGCTGCTGCCTCACTCCTCCACATGTTCTTCTTGACTAGTTTAGGATATCTCTTGTTTATTCACTTTTTATGGCATGTTTTGGCCCTTTTTGGAACATTTCAATCCCTTTTTGCGGCTTTTTGGGCCTTTTCTGACCCTTTTATTATTTTCTTTATCGCCATTACTTCTTGTGCTGCTCCATCACTCCTCCACTTGTTCTTCTTGACGAGTTAGAATATCTCTTATTTATTCCCTTTTTATGGCATGTTAGGGCCCTTTTTTGTTCATTTCGGGCCCTTTTTTACAATTTTTGGATCATTTTTAGGACCCTTTTCTAATTTCCTTTATCACCATTGCTTCCACTATTGCTCCTTAACTCCGCCACAAGTTCTTCTTGACTTGTTTAAGATATCTCTTGTTTATTCCTTTTTTATGGCCATTTTGGGCCCTTAAAAACCTTCATAACTTCAACGGGTCATAAATTTTGACTCATTTGGAATTACGGGCACCATAATATATCAAATCGAAGATAATTTTATGACCTATCTGTTCATTTTCCTAGGGTGTGAAATGCCAAAGGATTGACCCAAAAAATCAGCTTTATAAAGAAGTTATGAGGGTTTTAAAGGCCCCTTTTAGGCTTTTCGGGCCTTTTTAGGACCTTTTTCTTTGTTGCTTGATTACCATTACTTCTTGTGAGTCTTCTTCACTCCACCACATGTTCTTCTTGACTAGTTTTAATATCTCCTGTTTATTCTCTTTTTATGGCATGTAAGAGCCCTTTTTGTGCCCTTAAAAACCGTCATAACTTCGAAAAGTCATAAATTTTAACTCGTTTGGAGATACAGGCTCCATAATATATCAAATCGAATATAATTTTATGACCTATCGGCTCATTTTCCTAGGGTGTGAAATTCCAAAGGTTTGACACCAAAAATCGGCTTTCAAAAGATGTTATGAGGGTTTTAAAGGTCCATTTAAGGCTTTTCGGGCCTTTTTTGGACCCTTTTCTCAATTCCTGGATTGCCTTTGCTCCTCGTGTGTCTTCTTCACTCCACCAAATGTTCTTCGTAGCTAGTTTAGGATATCTCTTATTTATTCTCTTTTTATGGCATGTTAAGACCCTTTTCGGGCCAATTCAGTCCATTTTTGTGGCTTTTTAAGCCTTTTTCAGACCCTTTTCTTATTTCCTTTATCGCCATTACTTCTTATGTTGCTCCCTCACTCCTCCACATGTACTTCTTGACTGGTTTAGAATGTCTCTTATTTATTCTATTTTTATGGCATGTTAGGGCCTTTTTCTGGCAATTTTGGGCCCTTTTTGGGTCTTTTTTGGATGTTTTCTCATTTCTTTTATCGCCATTACTTCATGTGCTGCTCCCTCACTCCTCCACATGTTCTTCTTAACTAGTTTAGGATATCTCTTGTTTATTCTCTTTTTATGGCATGTTATGTCTTTTTTCGGGCCATCTTGGGCCCTTTTTGGCACTTTTTGGCTCCTTTTTAGGACCCTTTTCTCATTTCCTTTATCGCCATTGCTTCTACTATTGCTCCTTAACTCCACCACATGTTCTTCTTGACTTGTTTAAGATATCTCTTGTTTATTTCTTTTTTATGGCATGTAAGAGCCATTTTCGGGCCATTTTCGGCCCTTAAAAACCCTCATAACTTCGACGGGTCATAAATTTTGACTTGTTTGGAGTTACGGGCACCATAATATATGAAATCTAAGATAATTTTATGACCTATCCACTTGTTTTCCTAGGGTGTGAAACGCCAAAGGTTTGATCCCCAAATTCGGCATTATAAAGAAGTTATAAGGGTTTTAACGACCCCTTTTAGGCTTTGCAGACCTTTTTACGATCCTTTTCTTAATTCCTTAATTGCCATTGCTTCTTGTGCGTCTTCTTCACTCTGCTACATGTTCTTCTTGACTAGTTTAGGATATCTCTTGTTTATTCTCTTTTTATTGCATAGAAGAGCCATTTTCGGCCCATTTTGGGCCCTGAACAACTCTCACAACTTCGACGGATTATAAATTTTGACTGGTTTGGAGTTATGAGCACCATAATATATCCAATTGATGATAATTTTATGACCTATTTGCTCGTTTTCCAAGGGCGTGAAACACCAAAGATTTGACCCCCAAAATTAGCTTTATAAAGAAGTTAAGAGGGTTTTATAGGCCCCTTTTAGGCTTTTCTGACCTTTTTTGGACCTTTTTCTTAGTTCCTTAATTGCCTTTGCTCCATGTATGTCTTCTTCACTCTACAACATGTTCTTCTTGGCTAGTTTAGGATATCTCTTATTTATTCTATTTTTATGGCATGTTAGGGCCCTTTTCGGGCCATTTCGGGCCATTTTTGGGCCTTTTTTGGACCCTTTTCTCATTTCCTTTATCACCATTACTTCTTGCGCTGCTCCCTCACTCCTCCACATGTACTTCTTGACTAGTTTAGAATATCTCTTATTTATTCTCTTTTTATGACATGTTAGGGCCCTTTTCTGGCAATTTTGGGCACTTTTTGGGGCTTTTTGGGTCTTTTTTGGACCCTTTTCCCATTTCCTTTATCGCCATTACTTCATGTGCTACTCCCTCACTCCTCCAAATGTTCTTCTTGACTAGTTTAGGATATCTCTTGTTTATTCTCTTTTTATGACATGTTAGGGCCATTTTCTGGCTATTTCTGGCCCTTTTTGGGGCTTTTTGTGTCCTTTTTAGGACCCTTTTCTCATTTCCTTTATGGCCATTGCTTCTATTATTGTTCCTTAACTCTGCCACATATTCTTCTTCACTTGTTTAAGATATCTCTTATTTATTCCTTTTTATGGCATGTAAAAGCCCTTTTCGGGCCATTTCAGGCCCTTTTTGCGACTTTTCGGGCCTTTTTCAGACCCTTTTCTTATTTTCTTTATCACCATTACTTCTGGTGCTGCTTCATCACTCCTCCACATATTCTTCTCGACTAGTTTAGAATATCTCTTATTTATTCTCTTTTTATGGCGTGTTAGGGCCCTTTTCTCGCCATTTTGGGCCATTTTAGGCACTTTTTGGGTCCTTTTTAGGACCCTTTTCTCATTTTCTTTATCGCCATTGCTTCTATTATTACTCCTTAACTTCGCCACATCTTTTCTTGACTTGTTTAAGATATCTCTTGTTTATTCCTTTTTATGGCATGTAAAAGCCCTTTTCGGGCCATTTTGGGCCGTTAAAATCCCTCATAACTTCGACGGGTCATAAATTTTGACTCGTTTGGAGTTACGGGCACTATAATATATCAAATCGAAGATAATTTCATAACCTACCCGCTTGTTTTCCTAGGGCGTGAAATGCCAACGGTTTGACCCCCAAAATTGGCTTTATAAAGATGTTATGAAAGTTTTAAAGGCCCATTTTAGGCTTTTCAGGCCTTTTTTGGACCCTTTTCTCAGTTTCTTCATTGCCATTGCATCTTGTGTGTCTTCTTCACTCTGCCACATGTTCTTCATGACTATTTTAGGATATCTCTTGTTTATTCTCTTTTTATGGCATGTTAGGGCCCTATTCAGGCCATTTCAGGCCCTTTTTGGGGATTTTTGGGTCTTTTTTGGACCCTTTTCTCATTTCCTTTATCACCATTACTTCTTGTGCTGCTCCCTAACTCCTCAACATGTTCTTCTTGACTAGTTTAGAATATCTCTTATTTATTCTCTTTTTATGGCATGTTAGGGCCCTTTTCTGGCCATTTTGTGCCGACTTTTGGGCTTTTTCTGCCTTTTTTGGACCCTTTTCTCATTTCCTTTATCGCCATTACTTTTTTTGCTGCTCCGTCACTCCACCATATATTCTTCTTGACTAGTTTAGAATATCTCTTATTTAAACTCTCTTTTTATGGCTAGTTATGGCCCTTTTTTGGCCATTTTAGGCCCTTTTTGGCTCTTTTTGGGCCTTTTTCACACTCTTTTCTCATTTCCGTTATCGCCATTGCTACTTCTGCTACTCCTTCACTCCTCCACATGTTCTTCTTGACTGGTTTAGGATATCTCTTGCTTATTATCTTTTTATGGCATGTTACGGTAGTTTTCGGGTCCTTTTTAGGTCCATTTTCTCATTTTCTTTATTGCCATTGCTTCTACTATTGCTCCTTAACTCCGCCACATATTCTTCTTAACTTTTTTAAGATATCTCGTATTTATTCCTTTTTTATGGCATGTAAGAGCTCTTTTCGGGCCATTTTGGGCCCATAAAAACCCTCATAACTTCGACGGGTCATAAATTTTGACTCGTTTGGAGTTACGGGCACAATAATATATCAAATCGAAGATAATTTTATGACCTATCCACTCGTTTTCCTAAGGCGTGAAACACCAAAGGTTTGACCCCCAAAATTGGCTTTATAAAGAAGTTATGAGGGTTTTCAATGCCCCTTTTAAGCTTTTCGGGCCTTTTTTGGACCCTTTTCTCAGATCCTTGATTGCCATTGCTTCTTGTGCATCTTCTTCACTCTGCCACAAGTTCTTTATCTCCATTACTTCTTGTGCTGCTCACTCACTCCGCCACATATTATTCTTGACTAGTTTAGGATATCTCTTGTTTATTCTCTTTTTGTGGCATGTTAGGGCTTTTTTCGGGCCATTTCGGGCCCTTTTTTGGGCTGTTTGGGACTTTTTTGGTCCCTTTTCTCATTTCCTTTATCGCCATTACTTCTTGTGCTACTCTCTCACTCCTCCACATGTTCTTCTTAACTAGTTTAGAATATCTCTTATTTATTCTCTTTTATTGTCATGTTAGGGCCTTTTCTGGCCATTTCATGCCCTTTTGGGTTTTTTTTTACCCTTTTCTCATTTCCTTTATCGACATTACTTCTTGTACTGCTCTGTCACTCCTCCACATGTTCTTCTTAACTAGTTTGGGATATCTCTTATTTATTCTCTTTTTATGGTATGTTAGGGCCCTTTTCGGGCTATTTCATGCCCTTTTTGGGGCTTTTTGGGCATTTTTTTGACCCTTTTCTCATTTCTTTTATCGCCATTACTTCTTGTGCTGCTCCCTCGCTCCTCCACATGTTCTTCTTGACTAGTTTAGGATATCTCTTGTTTATTCACTTTTTATGGCATGTTGTGGCCCTTTTTGAACCATTTCAAGCCTTTTTGCAACTTTTTGGGCCTTTTTCAGACCATTTTCTTATTTTCTTTATTGCCATTACTTCTTGTGCTGCTCCATCACTCCTCCACTTGTTCTTCTTGATGAGTTAGAATATCTTATATTTATTCTTTTTTTATGGCGTGTTAGGGCCATTTTCTGGCCATTTCGGACCCTTTTTGACACTTTTTTGGTCCTTTTTAGGACACTTTTCTCATTTCCTTTATCGCCATTGCTTCTACTATTGCTCCTTAACTCCGCCACATGTTCTTCTTGACTTGTTTAAGATATCTCTTATTTATTCCTTTTTTATGGCATGTAAGAGTCCTTTTCGGGCCATTTTGGGCCATTAAAAACCTTCATAACTTCGATGGGTCATAAATTTTTACTCGTTGGGAGTTATGGGCACCCTAATATATCAAATCGAAGATAATTTTATGACCTATCCACTTGTGTTTCCTAGGGTGTGAAATGCCAAAGGTTTGACCCCCAAAATTGGCTTTATAAAAAAGTTATGAGAGTTTTAAATGCCCCTTCTAGGCTTTTCAGAACTTTTTAGGACCTTTTTCTTAATTCCTTAATTGCCATTGCTTCTTATGCATCTTCTTCACTCTGCCACATGTTCTTCTTGACTAGTTTAGGATATCTTTTGTTTATTCTCTTTTTATTGCATGTAAGAGCCCTTTTCGCTCCATTTTGGGCCCTTAAAAACTCTAATAACTTTGACGGGTCATAAATTTTTACTGGTTTGGAGTTATGAGCACCATAATATATCAAATCGAAGATAATTTTATGACCTATCTGCTCGTTTTCCAAGGGTGTGAAACACCAAAGGTTTGACCCCCAAAATTTGCTTTATAAAGAAGTTACGAGGGTTTTAAAGTCCCCTTTTAGGATTTTCGGGACTTTTTTGGACCCTTTTACTCCTTGTGTGTCTTCTTCACTCTACCACAGGTTCTTCTTGGCTAGTTTAGGATATCTCTTATTTATTCACTTTTTATAGCATGTTAGGGCCCTTTTCGGGCCATTTGGGGCCATTTTTGGGGCTTTTTGGGCCTTTTTTGGACCTTTTTCTCATTTCCGTTATCGCCATTACTTCATGTACTGCTCCCTCACTCCTCCACATGTTCTTCTTGACTAGTTTAGAATATCTCTTATTTATTCTCTTTTTATTACATGTTAGGGCCCTTTTCTGGCAATTTTGGGCACTTTTTGGGACTTTTTGGGTCTTTTTTGGACCCTTTTCTCATTTTCTTTATCGCCATTACTTCATGTATTGCTCCCTCACTCCTCCACATGTTCTTCTTGACAAGTTTAGGATATCTCTTGTTTATTCTCTTTTTATGGCATGTTAGGGCCCTTTTCTGGCCATTTCTAGCCCTTTTTGGGGCTTTTTGGGTACTTTTTTGGACCCTTTTCTCATTTCCTTTATTGCCATTGCTTCTATTATTGTTCCTTGACTCTGCCATATATTCTTCTTGACTTGTTTAAGATATCTCCTGTTTATTCCTTTTTTATGGCATGTAAGAGCCCATTTCGGGCTATTTTGGGCCCTTAAAAATCCTCATAAATTCGACGGGTCATCAATTTTGACTCATTTGGATTTATGGGAACCATAATATATCAAATCAAAGATAATTTTATGACCTATCCACTTGTTTTCCTAGGGCATGAAACGCAAAAGGTTGACCCCTAAAATTGACTTTATAAAGAAGTTATGAGGGTTTTAAAGGCCCCTTTTAGGCATTTCGGGCCTTTTTTGAACCCTTTTCTTAGTTCCTTGATTACCATTGCTTCTTATGCATCTACTTCACTCTGCCACATGTTCTTCTTAACTACATTAGGATATGTCTTGTTTATTCTCTTTTTATGGCATGTTATTGCCTTTTTCGGGCCATTTCGGGTCCTTTTTGGGGATTTTTGGGCCTTTTTTTGACCCTTTGCTCATTTCCTTTATCGGCATTACTTCTTGTGCTGCTCCCTCACTCCCCCACATATTCTTCTTGAGTAGTTTAGAATATCTATTATTTATTCTCTTTTTATGGCATGTTAGGGCTCTTTTTATGGCGATTTCGGGCCCTTTTTTGTGCTTTTTAGGCTTTTTTGGACCCTTTTCTCATTTCCTTTATCACCATTACTTCTTGTGCTACTCCCTCACTCCTCCACATGTTCTTCCGTACTAGTTTAAGATATCTCTTATTTATTCTCTTTTAATGGCATGTTATGGCCCTTTCCGGTCCATTTCAGGCTCATTTTATGGCTTTTTGGGTCGTTTTCAGACCCTTTTCTTATTTTCTTGATCGCCTTTACTTGTTGTGCTCCCCCATCACTCCTCCACATGTTCTTCTCGACTAGTTTAGAATATCACTTATTTATTCTCTTTTTATGGCATGTTAGGGCCCTTTTCTGGCCATTTTCGGCCCTTTTTGCACTTTTTGGGTCCTTTTTAGGACACTTTTCTCATTTCCTTTATCGCCATTACTTCTACTATTGCTCCTTGTTTCTGCCACATGTTCTTCTTGACTTGTTTAAGATATCTCTTGTTTATTCCTTTTTTATGGCATGTAAGAGCCCTTTTCGGGCCATTTTGGGCCCTTAAAAATCCTCATAAATTCGACGAGTCATAAATTTTGACTCATTTAGATTTATGGAAACCATAATATATCATATCAAAGATAATGTTATGACCTATCCGCTTGTTTTCCTAGGGCATGAAACGCAAAAGGTTGACCCCCAAAATCGGCTTTATAAAGAAGTTATGAGAGTTTTAAAGGCCCCTTTTAGGCTTTACGGGCCTTTTTTGGACCCTTTTCTTAGTTCCTTGATTGCCATTGCTTCTTGTGCATCTACTTCACTCCACCACATGTTCTGCTTGACTACATTAGGATATGTCTTGTTAAATCTCTTGTTATGGCATGTTATTGCCCTTTTCGGTCCCTTTTTTGAGCTTTTTGGGCCTTTTTTGGACCCTTTGCTCATTTCCTTTATCACCATTACTTCTTGTGCTACTCTGTGACTCC
The DNA here is from genome assembly GCA_963995505.1 of Hypericum androsaemum. Classification (NCBI taxonomy): domain Eukaryota; kingdom Viridiplantae; phylum Streptophyta; class Magnoliopsida; order Malpighiales; family Hypericaceae; genus Hypericum; species Hypericum androsaemum. The sequence continues at coordinate 8,474,852 of OZ023199.1, forward strand.
ACCACATGTTCTTCTTGACTAGTTTAGAATATCTCTTATATATTCTATTTTTATGACATGTTAGGGCCCTTTTCTGGCCATTCCGGGCCCTTTTTGGGGCTTTTTAGGCCTTTTTTGGACCCTTTTTTCATTTCTTTTATTGCCATTACTTATTGTGCTGCTCCCTCACTCCTTCATATGTTCTTCTTGACTAGTTTAGGATATCTCTTGGTTATTGTCTTTTTATGGCAAGTTATGTCCCTTTTCGGGCCATTTCAGGCACTTTTTGTGGTTTTTCAGGCCTTTTTTAGACCCTTTTCTTATTTTCTTTATTTCCATTACTTCTTGTGCTACTCCCTCACTCCTCCACATGTTCTTCTTGAATAGTTTAGCATATCTCTTATTTATTCTCATTTTATGGCATGTTATGGCCCTTTTCGGGCTATTTTAGGCCCTTTTTCTAGCTTTTCGGGTCTTTTTCAAACCCTTTTCTAATTTTTTTTATTGCCATTAGTTCTTGTGCTGCTCCATCACTCCTCCACATGTTCTTCTCAATTAGTTTAGAATATCTCTTATTTATTCCCATTTTATGGTATGTAAGATCCCTTTTCGGGCCATTTTGGGCCCTTAAAAACCCTCATAACTTCGATGGGTCATAAATTTTGACTCGTTTAGAGTTACGGGCACCATAATATATCAAATTAAAGATAATATTATTACCTATCTGGTTGTTTCCCTAGGACTTGAAATGCCAAAGGTTTGACCCCAGAAATTGGCTTTATAAAGAAGTTATGAGGGTTATAAAGGACCCTATTAGGATTTTCATGCCTTTTTTTGACCATTTTCTCAGTTCCTTGATTACCATTGCTTTTTGAGCATCGACTTCACTCTGCCACATGTTCTTCTTGACTAGTTTAGGATATCTCTTGTTTATTCTCTTTTTATGGCATCTTAGGGCCCTTTTCGGGCAATTTTGGGCCCTTTTTGGGGCTTTTTGAGCCTTTTTCAGACCCTTTCCTCATTTCCTTTATTGCCATTACCTCTTGTACTGCTCCCTCCCTCCTCCACATGTCCTTGCTGACTAGTTTAGAATATCTCTTATTAATTCTCTTTTTATGGCATCTTAGGCCCTTTTCTGGCCATTTCAGGCCCTTTTTTGGGCTTTTTGGGCCTTTAATGGACCTTTTGCTCATTTATCGCCATAAATTCTTGTGCTGCTCCCTCACTCCTCCACATGTTCTTCTCCACTACTTTAGAATATCTCTTATTTATTCTCTTTTTATGGCATGTTAGGGCCCTTTTCTGGCCATTTTGGGCCCTTTTCGGGTATTTTTGGGCCTTTTTTGGACCCTTTTCTCATTTCCTTTATCGTCATTTCTTATTCTACTGCTCCGTCACTCCTCCACATGTTCTTCTTGACTAGTTTAGGATATCTTTTGTTTATTCTTTTTTTATGGCATGTTATGACCCTTTTCTCATTTCATTTATCGTCATTACTTCTACTATTGCTCCTTAACTCCACCACATGTTCTTCTTTACTTGTTTATTCCATTTTATTGCAAGTAAGAGCCCTTTTCGGGCCATTTTGTGCCCTAAAAAACCCTCATAACTTTGACATGTCATAAATTTTGACTCGTTTGGAGTTATGGGCACCATAATATATCAAATCAAAGCTAATTTTATGACCTATCCGCTAATTTTCCTAGGGCTTCAAAGAAGTTATGAGGGTTCTAAAGGCCCCTTTTAGGCTTTTCAAGCCTTTTTTGGACCCTTTTCTCAGTTCCTTGATTGCCATTTCTTCTTGTGCATCTTCTTCACTCCGCCACATGTTCTTCCTGGCTAGTTTAGGATATCTCTTGTTTATTCTCTTTTTATGGCATGTTAGGGTCTTTTTCGGTCAATTTCAGGCCGTTTTTGGGGCTTTTGGGCTTTTTTTGGACCCTTTTCTCATTTCCTTTATTGCCATTACTTCTTATGCCTCTCCCTCACTACTCCATATGTCCTTCTTGACTAGTTTAGAATATCTCTTATTTATTCTCTTTTTATGGCATGTTAGGGCCCTTTTCTGACCATTTCGGGCCCTTTTTGGGGCTTTACGGGCCTTTTTCGGACCCTTTTCTCATTTCCTTTATCGCCATTACTTCTTGTGCTGCTCCCTCACTCCTCCGCATGTCCTTCTTGACTAGTTTAGGATATCTCTTGTTTATTCTCTTTTCATCGCATGTTGTGGCCCTTTTCGGGCCATTTCGGGCCCTTTTGTCGGCTTCTCGGGCCTTTTTTAGATGCTTTTCTTATTTTCTTTATCACCATTACTTCTTGTGCTGCTCCATCACTCCCCCACATTTTCTTCTTGAATAGTTTAGAATATCACTTATTTATTCTCTTTTTATGGCGTGTTAGGGCCCTTTTCTGGCAATTTTGTGCCCTTTTTGGCTCTTTTTGTGTCCTTTTTAGGACCCTTTTGTCATTTCCTTTATCGCCATTGCTTCTACTATTGCTCCTATACTTCGCCATATGTTCTTCTTGACTTGTTTAAGATGTCTCTTGTTTATTCCTTTTTTATGGCATGTAAGAGCCCTTTTCGGGCCATTTTGGGCCCTTAAAAACTCTCATAACTTCGACGGGTCATAAATTTTGACTCGTTTGGAGTTAAAGACACCATAATATATCAAATCAAAGATAATTTTATGACCTATCCGCTCGTTTTCCTAGGGCATGAAACGACAAAGGTTTTTCCCCCAAAATTGGATTTATAAAGAAGTTGTGAGGGTTCTAAAGTCCCCTTTTAGGAATTTTAGGCCTTTTTTGGACCCTTTTCTCGGTTCGTTGATTGCCATTTCTTCTTGTTCATTTTCTTCACTCCACCACATGATCTTCTTGGCTACTTTAGGATAGCTCTTTTTTATTCTCTTTTTATGGCATATTATTGCCCTTTTCAGGCCATTTTGGACCCTTTTTTGGGCTTTTTGGGCCTTTTCTCATTTCCTTTATCGCCATTACTTCTTGTGCTACTCCCTCATTCCTCCACATGTCCTTCTTGACTAGTTTAGAATATCTATTATTTATTCTCTTTTTATGGCATCTTAGGGCCCTTTTCTGGCCATTTCAGGCCCTTTCTAGGGCTTTTTTGGCCTTTTTCAGACATTTGTCTCATTTTCTTTATCGCCATTACTTCTTGTGCCGCTCCCTCACTCCTTCACATGTACTTCTTGACTAGTTTAGAATATCTCTTATTTATTCTCTTTTTATGGCATGTTAGGGCCCTGTTCTGGCCCTTTCAGGCACTTTTTGGGGCTTTTCGGACCTTTTTTGCCCCTTTTCTTATTCCCTTTATCGCCATTACTTTTTATGCTGCTCGCTCACTCCTCCACATGTTCTTTATGTCTTTTTTAGGATATCTCTTGTTTATTCTCTTTTCATGTCATGTTATGGCCCTTTTCAGGCCATTTCAGACCCTTTTTGCTACTTTTTTGGCCTTTTTCAGACCCTTTTCTTATTTTCTTTATCACCATTACTTCTTGTGCTGCTTTATCACTCCTCCACATGTTCTTCTCGACTAGTTTAGAAAATCTCTTATTTATTCTCTTTTTATGGCATGTTAGGGCCCTTTTCTAGCCATTTTAGGCCCTTTTTTGCACTTTTTGGTTCCTTTTTAGGACCCTTTTCTCATTTCCTTTATTGCTCCTTAACTCCGCCACATGTTCTTTTTGACTTGTTTAAGATATCTCTTGTTTATTCCTTAACTCCCTCATTCCTCCACATATCTTCTTGACTCGTGAAGTTATATGCGTGCTAAGTAGCTTAGTCATCCTACTTTTCATTTGCCACCTAGCAACCTTGCAACAGAATTTCCCTTTTGATACTAGAATTTTCCAGCCATTTAAAATCATTTCTAAACTTCTTAATATGTTCTAATTAGTCCCTAAAATGAGCCTTATTCAAATAGAGTCACATAACAAATTATTTTCACCTAACTTTCCAATACCGATGAAAGTAGACCAATTTCTGAGCACTTTAATTAATTGCTCTATTACTGCCAGATTATTTCATAAATCACAAAACTCAAAAAAACAAGGTTAGATAAGGTAAGACACGGCAAGAAAAGGCAAGAAAATGAAAGGAAAGGCAGGGAAAAAGCAAGAAAAGGAAAGAAAAGGCAAGATAAGGCATGATAAGGGAAGAAAAGGAAAGATAAGGTAAGAAAAGGCAAGAAAAGGCTAGGAAAAGGCAAGAAAAGGCAAGGAAAGGCAATGAAAAGTATGATAAGGAAAGAAAAGGCAAAATAAGGCATGAAAAGGCAATAAAAGGAAAGATAAGGCAAGATAAGGAATGAAAAGGCAAGATAAGGCAAGAAAAGGCAAGAAAGGCAAGATTAGGGAAGAAAATGGAAGATAAGGCAAGGAGAAGGCAAGATAAGGAAAGAAAAGGCATGATAAGGCTAGAAAAGACAAGGAAAAGGCAAGCTAAGGAAAGAAAAGGCAAGGAAAAGGTAAGACTAGGAAAGAAAATGCAAGAAAAGGCACGAAAAGGCAAGAAAATGATAGAAAAGGCAAGGAAAAGGCAAGGTAAGGAAATAAAAGTCAAGAAAAGGAAAGATAAAACAAGAATATGCAAGAAAAGGAAAGATCAGGCAAGATAAGGCAAGAAAATGCATGATAAGGCAAGAAATGAAAAGATAAGGCTAGAAAAGGCAAGAAAAAGGAAAGAAAAGGCACGAAAAGGCAAGATAAGGCAAGAAAAGGCAAGAAAAGAAAAGAAAAGAAAAGGAAAGAAAAGGCAAGAAAAGGCAAGGAAAAGGCAAGATAAGGTATGAGAAGGCAAGATAAGGCAAGAAAAGGCTAGATAATGTAAGAAAATGGAAGATAAGGCAAGGAAAAGGCAAGATAAGGCACGAAAAGGCAAGATAAGGCAAGAAAAGGTAACAAAAGGTAAGAAAATTCAAGGGAAAAGCAAGAAAAGGAAAGAAAAGGCAAGATAAGGCATGATAAGGAAAGAAAATGCAACCTCAGCCAAAGAACGATTTTTTCCATTTAATCTTGACCATCAGAAGTTCTCTATTCTGAAGCTTTCTAACTTCACGATCCAAAATTCTTATTGGATTCTCCTGATATGTCAAATCTCCACTTATCTCCACTATCTGTGGCTCCAAAATATGTGTAGAATCGTGCAAGTATCACTTAAGCATTGAGACATGAAACACTGGATGAATATATTATAAGGATGATGGCAAAGCCAATCGATATGCCACTGGTCCAACTCGCTCCAAAATCTCAAATGGGCCAATATATCTAGGACTAAGTTTGCCCCTTCTTCCAAACCTCATTGTCCCCTTCAAAGGTGACACTTTGAGGAAAACATATAATCCCACATCAAACTCAATATCTTTTTGCCTCTTATCTGAGTATGACTTTTCCCGACTCTGGGCTGTTTCCAACCTTTGTCCAATTAACCCTATCTTCTTGCACCAAGTCATTAACCAATAGTTGTTTTTCACCAACCTCATTCCAACATAACGGTGATCTACATTTTCTTCCATACAAAGCTTCATATGGAGCCATCTTGATACTTGATTGGTTGCTATTATTATAAGCAAAAACTCCATCAATGGCAAATAACGATCCCAACTTCCTCCAAAATCAATGACACAGGTTTCCATCATATCTTCCAATGTCTGAATAACATGCTCAGACTGGCCATCTGTTTGAGGATGAAAGGCCGTACTCAAATCCAAACGAGTTCCACGATCAGATACAATTGAAACTGGTACACCATGAAGGCGAATAATTTCATCCATAAATATCTGAGCAAACCTACTTGCGTCATATGTACTCTTTATTGGTAGAAAATATGAAGATTTTGTCAATCTGTCTATAATAACCCATACTGCATCATAACCTCTTGAGGTAGTTGGAAGCCCTACAACAAATCTATTGTTATCCGTTCCCACTTCCAAATTGGAATCTCTAGAGGTTGTAGTAATCCAGAAGGCCTCTGATGCTCTGCTTTAACCTGTTGACAGGTCAAACACTTTGAAACAAACTTTGCAATATCCTTCTTCATACCTTGCCACCAATAATTGCTTCTCAAATCATGGTACATTTTTGTAGATCCAGGGTGCATACTGTACACCGCTCGGTGTGCCTGAGTCAATAGTTCATTTCTTAGATCTCAAACATTAGGGACAACCACTCGAGAACCAAAATACAAGATACCATTAGCACTAAGTCAAAATTCAGGAAATTCACCCTGCTCAACTTGTTCCATCATCACAATAACCCCTGGATCCTCCCATTGCAATTCCATAACCCATCCTCGTAAGGTAGATCTCATACGCATCTCTGCTAGAAACTTTGGCTGAATTAAGGATTTGTAACTTAAAGCATCAGCTACCACATTAGCTTTCCCTGGGTGACAGTTAATGGTGCAATCATAATCCTTAAGTAACTCCATCCACCTCCTCTGTCTTATGTTCAAATCTCGTTGCTCAAAGATATACTTGAGGCTTTTATGATCTGTATATATCTCAAACTTCTCACCATACAATTAGTGCCTCCAAATCTTCAGTGCAAACACAACAGCTGCCATTTCCAAGTCATGGACTGGATAATTCTCTTCATGTTTCTTCAGCTACCTAGAGGCATAAGAAATAACATTCTTGTATTGCATAAGAACACATCCCAAACCTACTCTTGAAGCATCACAATAAATTGAATATCCACCTGATCCTGAAGGTAGAACCAATACAGGTGCATGTGTTAATCGATCCTTCAATTCTTGGAAACTCTCTTCACACCTACCCGACCATTCATACTTGGCATTTTTATGAGTTAGCCGAGGTAACGGTGCTGCCAAAGTAGAGAATCCTTTGACAAATCATCGATAATACCCTACTAAACCCAAAAAGCTGCGTATCTCAGTAACATTAGCTGGGGTAGGCCAATTCACAACAGCCTCCACCTTCTTTGGGTCAACTGACACTCCATCTTTAGACACCACATGTCCTAGAAAAGCTACACTTTGAAGCCAAAACTCACACTTTGAGAATTTAGCATATAGCTTTTTCTCTCGTAGCGTCTGCAACACTTGCCTAAGGTGTCTCTCATGATCTTCCTGATCAATAGAGTAAATCAATATATCATCAATAAAAACAACCACAAACTGATCTAGGAAATTCTTGAAATTTCAGTTCATCATATCCATAAAGGTAGCTGGGGCATTAGTCAATCCAAATGGCATAACCAGAAACTCAAAATGGCCATATCGAGTCCTAAATGTCATCTTTGGAATGTCCATCTCTCTAATGCGCAATTGATGATACCCCGATCTCAAGTCAATCTTAGAAAACCATTTAGATCCCCGCAACTGATCAAACAAATCATTTATTCTCAGAAGAGGATATCGGTTGCATATAGTTACCTTATTCTACTTTCGGTAGTCTATGCACAACCAAAAACTCCCATCTTTCTTCTCCACAAATAGCACTGGGCCTCCCCAAGGAGAAATACTAGGCCTTATGTACCCTTTATTCAACAAATCTTGCAACTGATCTTGCAACTCTTTCATTTCAGCTGGAGTCATACGATAAGGTGGTATAGAGATTGGTTCAGTTCCTGATTCAAGATCAATACAAAATTCAATCTTTCTCTCTGGAGGTAAGCCTGGTAAATCCTCTGGAAATACATCTGGGTACTCTCTCAAATAGGAACATGATCCACCAAAACATCTTCTTTCTTTATTTCCTTTACCACAGCTAAATAGCTTGCACATCCTTTCCTTAGAAATTGGCTAGCTTTTATGTAAGAGATAAGCTTTGCGGTAGTCACCTTTTTCTCACCCTTTTTCCAAAACAATCCACTACTGCATGATAAGTAGATAACAAATCCATACCCACTATTATATCAAAACCATCCATATCCAATATGTATAAAACAGCTGACAAGTCATGGCCACTAATTTGAATATTGCATGATCTAACAACTTCACAAACATAACCTTCTTGAAGGAGTGGAAACAATCATTAACTCATCCAAACATACAGACATATCAGCCAGACATTGAACATATCGAGGTGACACAAAAGAGTGTGTTGAACCCGAATCAAATAGAATACGTGCATAAGATAATCCAATAGGAAGGTTACCTGACACCACAGTGTTACTAGCATCAACATCTCTCCTGGTCAAAGCATACACTCTAGGGTGTGCACCACCTCCTCCACTATCAGACTTAGGTCCCTCAATCCTCAAACCTACTTCTCTTTGATCAAGTAGATTGCATGCTGAACTTGTGGTCGAGAAAACTCTTGTGTTGGTGACCTAACTATCAAACTTGCCACTTGCTTATGCTGAACAATTGTAGGACAGTCTTTCACCAAGTGACCTTGCATACCACAACAAAAACAAGCTCATGTCCTTTTGTAACAAATGTCTCGAGGATGTTGTTTACCAGAACTTTGACATTTCCAGAAATTACTGGATTGGTTCTTACTGAATTGCTGACCATGAAAATCTTTCCCTCTACCAAATCTTCCAACTGGTCCTCCACTCATAGATGATACTAGCAGATTGATGGTCCATCTTTTTTGCTGTCTAAATCCTTGGTTCAAACTCTTTTGAGGTGGCTTATAAAACTTCTCAAATTTTGGTTAACTTTAGACCACTTGACGTTCATTATCTCGCATCTCTAAGGTTCGATGGTCCACTGTAGCTGCATATTGTCTCGAAACCACGAGGATACATAACCTTGAACATAGAATCATCAAGTCCACAAATAAACCTCTTTACCTAGGAACCAAGTATTTTGCATATCGTGACAGATAAGTGAACCTCTTATCATACTGAGATATTGTCATGTCTGGAGTCTTCACTAATCGCTCAAATTCAAAATCTCTAGCATCTTTCAAACTCTCTGGTAAGAACCTATCCAACAAGGCCTTAGTAAAGATCTACCAAGTCTACGCATATGATCCCTCATTTTGGAACCAAACTCTAGCCACACCTACCAACTTAAATGATGCCAACTCCACCATTCGCTCTTTATTGCACCTTAAGATTCTTCTCCTCTTCTCCATCTCATCAATGAATACCTGAGGATCATCACTTAAGCCAGAAAATATTGGTGGATTCAACGTTAAGAACTCACCCAAACAGTCATCTTTAGCAACTAATGTAACATTCTGCTCTAATTATGTTTGCTGAGTAGCGATGAATTTCTCCATTGCTTTCATAACTCTATCTACACCATCACCACCCTGCCTCTCCATCTCAAAAGTAGGAACAGTAGCAACACGTGGTCGAATCTCATCCTTAGTGACCCTACCAGCAGTAGTGGCATCAACTGGTGGTGTAGTCTCAAATGCAACATCATTCTTCTGACCTTGGGAGCTTTCACCATGCTCCCTAACCGTATCCATACCACTACGTGTAACTGTCATATCCTTCAATACAAATAAGTCAGAATTAAGCATACAAAAGGACAACACAACAAAAGAGGTTCAAAGACATGACAAATCCTATGCTCTATTATACACAACATATAATTCAAACAATAAGCTAGGCTCAAACCTAGGGCTCTGACCGAGCTCTGACCGAGCTCTGATACCAAGTCTATAATGACCCAAATTCATGGTCGGTGACCGGTGCTAGATTATGTCAAACTTAATAAAATAACCATAACCTAGCAAGCCTCAAGCATAACACATTATTCTCATTAACAGAAATCGTCAAAAATATTTTTCAAAAATGTTGTCTCTTCAAACATACATATTTATCATTATCCAAACCTGGTAGACATAATTCAAAAGTTGGAGTACACATCTTCAACATAGTAACATCAAAACACATCCTTTTAAAACATAAACATAATTTACACATATATTACATATTAACATTAATCTAAGGTCATATGCCAAAAGACCAACAAATATGTACAATGGAGCGACCTAGATTACAAAAGAGAAAGAACATCTGGAGACCTTCAAATGTAGCATGAGATGGAAGGCAACGGGCTAAACTTGGATGGAAAAGATTCTTCAGATACAAACCACAGCTCCAATCTCTTCATCTGTGGATTGAAGTAAGAGATAAGTGTTTTGAAACACTTAGCAAGTAAATATTATAAGTAACATGTATTTAACCAACCAAACATCTCCATTAAACCCAAATACTAACACAAGGCTACTATGACAAAAGGACCACTTCACAAATAAGGTAATAAAATAATCATATATCAAACATAACCAGAAGTTCAGATAGACCTTTACAACCACATAGCACAAATCGGATGAACTTCAGATAGGTCTAGATAGTGTCACTCCCACACCGACACGAGGATACCATATCTTAAAGGCACCATCGCAAACCAACCTCGCCGGCCAAATATCATATCATATACATATCCAATGTATCCTCAGTATATATGCACATATGCCAACATCCCCGGTTGGTCACGGGTAGACTTCATCATCCGTCATCTCATAAATGACATACCAAACATTCCAAACACGCATAATACATATTGACCACATATCCAAATTCATACCAAAAGAGTCCTATATCATGAATTGGGCAAAATAGCCCCAAATAGATAAACAATCCACAAACATCATCAAATCCCATATTGACAAAAACTAATCATATAACCATACTTTAAACCAATCAAAAGTACACCAAATTATACATATCACCCACGTCTAGTTAACTAAACACATGTTACAAAGAATATCTACTTAAAAGACAATGGTTGCTCAAACCTTTCAAAGAGAAGCTCTGTGCTTCATTTTACAATTCGTGGCACTCGAATTCAAAACGTCAGTTAACTAGTCAAAAGAACATAAACTACTATCATTACCAGCATCTTAAGCATGTACTTAGATCCTAGGTAACATAAAAATACCTTAGTTCATTTCTTAGATTCAGATTTACACAAGGAAACACCAAAACCTATGCTAAAACTCATAAAACTATACCCCCGATGATCAATTTCTCTTCGAACTTCTATACATAAAAATCCTAGCTAAAACTTACCTTAACTTCCTTCTTCTAGGTCTATATTAATCTGTTCTAATCTTCACCTACTAGCTTCTTCAAGGTGTAAAAGGGTTTCTACTCAAATTAAACAAAATCCTACAAAACTACTTACCTATTCTTCCAAGTTGTTGAAATTTGGCCCCTTTTCTTTTCTCTTCTTTTCCCTACGTTTTCCCCCTTTCTCCTAGTCCTTTCTCCTCTATTTTCTCTTATAATGTTCAAGTATTTTGTGCCTAAAGCCTGATCCAAAAGGTTTTCTCTTTTATATGCATGCTAAGTAGCTTAGTCATCCTACTTTTCATTTACCACCTAGCCAACTTGCAACAGAATTTCCCTTTTGATCCTAGACTTTTCTAGCCATTCAAAATCATTTCTAAACTTCTTAATATGTCCTAATAAGTCCCTAAAATGAGCCTTATTCAAATAAAGTCACATAACAAATTATTTTCACATAACTTCCCAATACCGATGAAATTAGACCAATTTCTGAGCACCTTAATTAATTGCTCTGTTACTGCCGGATTATTTCATAAATCACAAAACTCAAAATAAAAGAGTTATAGATCCAGTGTTATGAAGCCATACGAATTGGAATCACCTAATTTGGAGTCCGGATGAGGAAGTTATGCCTATGTTACCGAGTAATGACAGACTAAGCCTAAACCCTTCCAAAACTAATCTTATTTTGTTGTAACCAATTTGGTTGAAGGGTGAGGGTATCACACCTCCACATGTCCATCTTGACTAGTTTAGAATATCTCCTATTTATTCTATTTTTATGGCATCTTAGGGCCCTTTTTTGGCCATTTTAGGCCCTTTTTCGGCCTTTTTCAGACTTTTTTCCCATTTCCATTATCGCCGTTACTTCTTGTGCCTATCCCTCACTCCTACACATGTCCTTCTTAACTAGTTTAGAATATCTCTTATTTATTCTCTTTTTATGGCACGTTAGGGCCCTTTTCTGGCCTTTTTGGGACTTTTTGGGCCTTTTTGGGGCTTTTTGGGCCTGTTTTAGACCCTTTTCTCATTTCCTTTATCGCCATTACTTCTTGTGCTACTCCCTCACTCCTCCATAGGTTCGTCTTCACTAGTTTAGGATATCTCTTGTTTATTCTCTTTTTATGGCATGTTATGGCTCTTTACAGGCCATTTTCGGGCCCTTTTTGCAACTTTTCGGGCCTTTTTCAGACCCTTTTCTTAATTTCTTTATCGCCATTACTTCTTGTGCGGCTCCATCACTCCTACTCATGTTCTGCTCAACTAGTTTAGAATATCTCTTATTTATTCTCTTTTTATGGCATGTTAGGGCCCTTCTCTTGCCATTTCTGGCCCTTTATGGCACTTTTTGGGTCCTTTTTAGGACCCTTTTCTCATTTTCTTTCTCGCCATTACTTATTGTGCTTTACCCTCACTCCTCCACATGTTCTTCTTGACTAGTTTAGAATATCTCTTATTTATTCTCTTTTTATGGCATGCTAGGGCCTTTTTCTGGCCATTACGGGCATTTTTGGGGCTTTTGTGTTTTTTTGGATCCTTTTCTCATTTCCTTTATCGCCATTACTTTTTGTGCTGCTCCCTCACTCCTCCACATGTTCTTCTTGACTAGTTTAGGATATGTCTTGTTTATTCTCTTTTTATGGCATGTTATGGCCCTTTCAGGTCATTTCGGGCTCTTTTTGCCACTTTTCAGGCCTTTTTCAGACCCTTTTCTTATCTTCTTTATCCCCATTACTTTTTGTGCTGCTCTATCACTCCTCCACAGGTTCTTCTTGACTAGTTTAGAATATCTCTTATTTATTCTCTTTTTCTGGCATGTTAGGGCCCTTTTCTGGCCATTTCTTGCCTTTTATGGCACTTTTTGGGTCCTTCTTAGGACCCTCTTCTCATTTCCTTTATCACCATTGCTTCTATTATTGCTCCTTAACTCCGCCACATGTTCTTCTTGACTTGTTTAAGATATATCTTGTTTATTCTTTTTTTATGGCATGTAAGAGCCCTTTTGGGCCATTTTGGGCCCTTAAGACTCTCACAACTTCGACGGATCATAAATTTTGACTCGTTTGTAGTTACGAGCTCAATAATATATCAAATCGAAAATAATTTTATGACCTAACCGCTCATTTTCCTAAAAGGTTTGACTCCCAAAAATCGGCTTTATAAAGAATTTATGAGGGTTTTAAAAGCCCCTTTAAGGATTTTTGGGCCTTTTTTGGACCCTTTTCTCATTTTCTTTATCGCCATTACTTCTTGTGCTGCTCCCTTACTCCTCCACATGTTCTTCTTAACTAATTTAGAATTCCTCTTATTTGTTCTCTACTTATAGCATGTTAGGGCTCTTTTCTGGCCATTTCGGGCCCTTTTTGGGGCTTTTTTGGACCCTTTTCTCATTTCCTTTATCGCCATTACTTCTTGTGCTGCTCCCTCACTCCTCCACATGTTCTTCTTGACTAGTTTAGGATATCTCTTGTTTATTCTCTTTTTATGGCATGTTATGACCCTTTTCGAGCCATTTCGAGCCTTTTTCCAGCTTTTCGGGCCATTTTCAGACCCTTTTCCTATTTTCTTTATCGCCATTACTTCTTATGCTGCTCCATTACTAGTCCAGATGTTCTTCTCGACTATTTTAGAATATCTCTTATTTATTCTCTTTTTATGGCGTGTTAGGGACCTTTTCTGGCCATTTTGGCCCCTTTTTTGGCACTTTTTGGGTCCTTTTTAGGACCCTTTTCTCATTTCTTTTATCGCCATTGCTTCTACTATTGCTCCTTAACTCCACCACATGTTCTTCTTGACTTGTTTACGATATCTCTTGTTTATTCCTTTTTTATGGCATGCAAGAGCCCTTTTCGGGCCATTTTGGGCCCTTAAAAACCCTCATAACTTTGACGGGTCAGAAATTTTGACTCGTTTGGAGTTACAGGCACCATAATGTATGAAATTGAAAATAATTTTATGACCTATCCGCTCGTTTTCCTAGGGCATGAAACACCAATGGTGTGACCCCCAAAATCGGCTTTATAAAGAAGTTATGAGGGTTTTAAAGGCCCATTTTAGGCTTTTCGGGCCATTTTGGACCCTTTTCTCATTTACTTGATTGCCATTGCTTCTTGTACGTCTTCTTCACTCTGCCATATGTTCTTCTTGACTAGTTTATGATATCTCTTGTTTATTTTTTTTATGGCATGTTAGGGCCCTTTTTGGGCCATTTGAGGCCCTTTTTGGGGCTTTTTGGGCCTTTTTCGGACCCTTTTCTCATTTTCTTTATCGCCATTGGTTCTACTATTGCTCCTTAACTTCGCCACATGTTCTTCTTCGACTTGTTTATGATATCTCTTGTTTATTCCTTTTCTATGGCATGTAAGAGCCCTTGTCGGGCCGTTTTGGGTCCTTAAAAACCCTCATAACTTCGACGTGTCATAAATTTTGATTCGTTTGGAGATACAGGCACCATAATATGTCAAATCAAAGATAATTTTATGATCTATCTGCTCGTTTTTTTAGGGCATGTAATGCCAACGGTTTGATCCCCAAAATTGGCTTTATAAAGAAGTTACGAGGGTTTTAAAGGCCCCTTTTAGGTTTTTTGGGCCATTTTTTGACCCTTTTCTCATTTTCATGATTGTCATTGCTTCTTGTGCATCTTCTTCACTCAGCCACAAGTTCTTCTTGACTAGTTTAGAATTTCTCTTGTTTATTTCTTTTTATGGCATGTTAGGGCCCTTTTTAGGCCATTCCGGGGACTTTTTGGGCCTTTTTCAGACCCTTTTCTCATTTCCTTTATCGCCATTGCTTCCACTATTGCTCCTTAACTTTGCCACATGTTCTACTTATCTTATTTATGATATCTCTTGTTTATTCCTTTTCTATGGCATGTAAGAGCCCTTTTGGGGCCATTTTGGGCCCTTAAAAATTCTCAAAACTTCGACGGGTCATAAATTTTGACTTGTTTGGTGTTGGGGGCACCATAATATATCAAATCAAAGATACTTTTATGATCTATCCACTCGTTTTCCTAGGGCATGAAATGCAAATAGTTTGATCCCCAAAATTGGCTTTATAAAGAAGTTATGAGGGTTTTAAAGGCCCCTTTTAGGCTTTTCGGGCCATTTTTGGACCCTTTTCTCATTTCCTTGATTGCCATTGCTTCTTGTGCATCTTCTTCACTCTGCCACATGTTTTTCTTGACTTAGTTTAGGATATCTCTTGTTTATATCTTTTTATCGCATGTTAGGGCTCTTTTCGGGCCATTTCGGGCCTTTTTTGGTACTTTTTGGGCCTTTTTCGGACCCTTTTCTCATTTCCTTTATCGCCATTACTTCTACTATTGCTCCTTAACTTCATCACATGTTCTTCTTGACTTGTTTAAGATATCTCTTGTTTATTCCTTTTCTATGGCATGCAAGAGCCCTTTTCGGGCCATTTTCGGCCCTTAAAAACTCTCATAGCTTCGACGGGTTATAAATTTTGACTCGTTTGGAGTTACGGGTACCATAATATATCAAATCGAAGATAATTTTATGATCTATTCGTTTGTTTTCCTAGGGTGTGAAATGCCAATGGTTTGACCCCCAAAATCTGCTTTCTAAAGAAGTTATGTGGGTTTTAAAGGCCTTTTTTAGGCTTTTCGGGCCATTTTTGGACCCTTTTCTCATTTCCTTTATTGCCATTGCTTCTTGTGCGTCTTCTTCACTCTGCCACATGTTTTTCTTCACTTAGTTTAGGATATCTCTGTTTTATATCTTTTTATCGCATGTTAGGGCTCATTTCGGGCTATTTCGGGCCTTTTTTGGTACTTTTTGGGCCTTTTTCGGACTCTTTTCTCATATCCTTTATCGCCATTACTTCTACTATTGCTCGTTAACTTTGCCACATGTTCTGCTTGACTTGTTTATGATATCTCTTGTTTATTCCTTTTCTATGGCATGTAAGAGCCCTTGTCGGGCCATTTTGGGCCCTTAAAAAGCCTCACAACTTCGACGGGTCATAAATTTTGACTCGTTTGGAGTTACGGGCACCATAAAATATCAAATCGAAGATAGTTTTTTGATCTATCCGCTCATTTTTCTAGGGCGTGAAATGCCAATTGTATGACCCCCAAAATTGCCTTTATAAAGAAGTTATGAGGGTTTTAAAGGCCCCTTTTAGGATTTTCAGGCCTTTTTTGGACTCTTTTCTCATTTCCTTGATTACCATTGCTTCTTGTGCATCTTCTTCTCTCCGCCACATGTTCTTCTTGACTAGTTTAGGATATCTCTTTTTTATTCTCTTTTTATGGCATGTTAGGGCCCTTTTCGGGCCCTTTTTGGGTCATTTTGAGCCTTTTTGACCCCTTTCTCATTTCCTTTATCGCCATTACTTCTTGTGCTGCTCCCTCACTCCTCCACGTGTTCTTCTTGACTAGTTTAGGATATGTCTTGTTTATTCTCTTTTTATAGCATATTAGGGCCCTTTTTTGGCCATTTATGGCCCTTTTTAGGGCATTTTGGGTCCTTTTTAGGACCATTTTCTCATTTTCTTTAACACCATTGCTTCTACTATTGTTCCTTAACTCTGCCACATGTTTTTCATGACTTGTTTAAGATATCTCTTGCTTATTCCTTTTTTATGGCATGTAAGAGGCCTTTTCGGACCATTTTGGGCCCTTAAAAACCCTCACAACTTCGACAGGTCATAAATTTTGACTCGTTTGGAGTTACGGGCACCATAATAATCAAATCGAATATAATTTTATGATCTATCTGATTGTATACTAGTGCGTAAAATGCCAATGATTTGACCCCCAAAATTGGCTTTATAAAGAAGTTATGATGGTTTTAAAGGCCCCTTTTAGGTTTTTCGGGACTTTTTTGGACACTTTTCTCATTTCCTTGATTGCCATTGCTTCTTGTCTGTCTTCTTTACTCTGCCACATGTTCTTCTTGACTAGTTTAGGATATCCCTTGTTTATTCTCTTTTAATGGCATGTTAGGGCCCTTTTCGGGCCATTTTGGGCCCTTTTTGGGACATTTTGGGCCTTTTCCGGACCCTTTTCTCATTTCCTTTATCGCCATTACTTCTTGTGCTGCTCCCTCACTCCTCCACGTGTTTTTCTTGACTAGTTTCGGATATTTCTTGTTTATTTTCTTTTTATGGAATGTTGGGGCCCTTTTCTGGCCATTTCTGGCCCTTTTTGGGGCTTTTTGGGTCCTTTTTAGTACCCTTTTCTCATTTCCTTTAATGCCATTGCTTCTACTATTGTTCCTTAACTCAGCCATATGTTCTTCTTGACTTCTTTAAGATATGTCTTGCTTATTCCTTTTTTATGGCATGTAAGAGCCCTTTTCGGGCCATTTTGGGCCCTTAAAAAACCTCACAACTTCGACGCGTCATAAATTTTGACTCGATTGGAGTTATGGGCACCATAATATATCAAATCAAAGATAATTTTATGATCTATCTGTTGGTTTTTCAAGGGCATGAAATGCCAAAGGGTTGAACCCCAAAGTTGGCTTTATAAAGAAGTTATGAGCATTTTAAAGGCCCTTTTTAGGCTTTTCGTGCCTTTTTTGGACCCTTTTCTCATTTTCTTGATTGCCATTGCTTCTTGTGCATCTTCTTCACTCTGCCACATGTTCTTCTTGACTAGTTTAGGATATCTGTTGTTTATTCTCTTTTTATGGCATGTTAGGGCCCTTTTCGGGATCTTTTTGTGCCTTTTTCAAAAATTTTGGACTTTCCCTCTTTGGCCATCCAATTTTTACGACTTCCCACTTTGGACAGCAAACATTCTTGGCTTCCCATTTTGGTCAGAAAACTTTCTTGAATTCCCACTTTGGTCACCAAGCTTTCTTGGTTTGGCCACCCAGAATTTCTTGAATTTCCTACTTCGAACACCAAATTTTCATAACTTCCCACTTTGGTTAGCAAACATTCTTGACTTCCCATTTTGGTCAGCAAACATTCTTGAATTTCCCTCTTTGATCGGGTCTGGATTGAGCACGGAGTGAAGGAATCGATTCCGTACGGTTTGGAGTGAAAGGGGACCGCAGTGGCAAGCGTAGTTATGTGATAATGGCAAGTGCAGTTATGTGATAATGGCAAGCGCAGTTATGTGATAATGGCATGTGTATTTTGTGACAGTGGCAAGTCCCGTTGATGATAATGGCGCGCGTGGTTTTTTTCATTTTGCTTCCCCATATTTTAGCATTTTTGCAAAAAGGTCACACTGGCATGCGTAGTTATGTGATAGTGGCATGCACAGTTATGTGATACTGGCATGCGCAGTCACGTGATAATGGCATTTGTATCCGGTCTGCGTTTGTGCGTGGCTTTTTTCATTTTGGTCCCGAAATTTTAGCGCGTTTGCAAAAAAGTCCCCGCGTGTCTTCATTCCGAACGGTTCGGAATCTGAGCATTCCGTGCCCAATCCAGACCCCTCTTTGATCGCCTACTTTTCATGACTTCCCACTTCTTTGGTCACCAAACTTTTCTTGATTTCCCATTTTGGTAACCCAAACTATCTTGACTTTCCACTTTGGTCACAAATCTTTCATAACGTGGTCATCCAAAATTTCTTTATGTTCCCTCTTCGGTTACCTGATATATAAAACTTCCACTTTGGTCACCAAACTTTCTTGACGTGGTTCACCAAAATTTCTTGGCTTTCCACTTTGGTCACAAAGATTTCTTGACTTGGTCACCCAGAGTTTCTTGAATTTCCTTCTTTGGTCACCTAATTTACATGACTTCCCACTTTGTCACCAAATTTTCTTGTCGTGGTCCCCCCAAAATTTTTGGACTTTCCCTTTATAATTTTCATGACTTCCCACTTTGGATAGCAAACATTGTTTACTTCCTATTTTGGTCAGCAAACTTTATTGACTTCCCACTTTGGTCACTAGCCTTTCTGGACATGGTCACCTTTAATTTTATGAATTTCCTTCTTTGTTCACCAAATTTTCATAACTTCCTACTTTGGTCACAAAACATTCTTGACTTCCCATTTTGTTTACCAAACATTCTTGTCATTCCCTCTTTTTTTAACAAATTTTCATGACTTCTCACTTTGGTCACCAAACTATTCTTAACTTCACATTTCATTACACAAACTTTGTTGACTTCCTACTTTGGTCACCAAGCTTTCTTGGCTTTCTCCCTTTGGTCACCAAACTTTCTTGACATTCCATTTTGATCCCTCAAACTTTTTTGACATCCCACTTTGGTCACCAAACTTTTGGGACTTGGTCACCCAAAGTTACTTGACTTTCCCTCTTTTTTTAACTAATTTTCATGACTCCCCCCTTTGGTCACCAAACTTTTCTTTATTTCCCATTTTGGTCACCCAAATTTTCTTGACTTCCCGCTTATGTCACCGAACTTTCTTGACTTCGTCTCCCAGAATTTCATCAATTTCCTTCTTTGGCAACCTGATTTTCATAACTTCCCACTTTGGTCACCAAACATCACTGACTTCTCATTTTGGTTACAAAACTTTCTTGACATTCCCTCTTTGGTCAGCTAATTTTCATGACTTCCCACTTTAGTCAGCAAACTTTTCTTTATTTCCCATTTTGGTCACCAAAACTTTCATGACTTCCCACTTTGGTCACCAGCCTTTCCTTTACTTCCCACTTAGGTCACCCAAACTATCTTGACTGCCCACTTAAGTTACCAGTCTTTGGTCACCTAATTTTCACGACTTCCTACTTTGGTCAGCAAACATTCTTGACTTTCCATTTTGGTCAGCAAATATTCTTGACTTTCCCTCTTTGATCGCCTACTTTTCATTACTTCCCACTTTGGTCACCAAACTTTTCTTTACTTTCCACTTCGGTCACCAAGCTTTCTTTCAGTTCCCTCTTTGGTTACCTCATTTTCAAAACTTCCACTTTGTTCACCAATCTTTCTTGACGTGGTTCACCAAAATTTCTTGGCTTTCCACTTTGGTCACCAAAATTTCTTGACTTGGTCACCCAGAGTTTCTGGAATTTTTTTCTTTTGTCACCCAATTCTCATAACTTCCCTCTTTGGTCACCAAATTTTCTTGACATGGTCAACCCAAAATTTTTGGACAATCCCTCTTTGGCCTTCTAATTTTTACGACTTCCTACTTTGGACAGCAAACATTCTTGACTTCCCATTTTGGTCAGAAAACTTTCTTGAATTCCCACTTCGGTCACCAGGTTTTCTTGGCTTGGTTACCCAGAATTTCTTGAATTTCCTTCTTCGAACACCTAATTTTCATAACTTCCCACTTTGGTTAGCAAACATTCTTGACTTCCCATTTTGGTCAGCAAACATTCTTGACTTTCCCTCTTTGATCACCTACTTTTTATGACTTCCCACTTATTTGGTCACCATACTTTTCTTTACTTCCCATTTTGGTCACCCAAACTTTCTTGACTACTCACTTTGGTCACTAGGCTTTCTCGACTTGGTCACCCAGAATTTCTTGCATTTTCTTCTTTGAACACCTAATTTTCATAACCTCCCACTTTGGTCACCAAACATTCTTGACTTCTCATTTTGGTTACAAAACTTTCTTGACATTCCCTCTTTGGTCACTTTATTTTCTTGACTTCCCACTTTGGTAACCAAACATTTCTTTACTTCCCATTTTGGTCGCCAAAACTTTTTTGACTTCCTACTTTGGTCACCTAGCTTTCTTGACTTTCCCTCTTTGGTCACCAAACTTTCTTGACTTGGACACCCAAAATTTCAAGACATTCCCTCTTTCTTCACCTAATTTTCATGACTTCCCACTTTGTTCACCAAACTTTTCTTGATTTCCCATTTTAGTAACCCAAACTTTCTTGACTTCCCACTTTGGTCACAAATCTTTCATAACTTGGTCACCCAAAATTTCTTTCTGTTCCCTCTTTGGTTACCTGATTTTTAAAACTTCCACTTTAGTCACCAAACTTTCTTGACGTGGTTCACCAAAATATCTTGGCTTTCCGCTTTGGTCACCAAGATTTATTGACTTGGTCACCCAGAGTTTCTTAAATTTCCTTCTTCTGTCACCTAATTCTCATAACTTCCCGCTTTGATCACCAATTTTTCTTGACGTGGTCCCCACAAAATTAAAATTAGGTGAAAAATGAGGGAATGTCAAGAAAGTTTGGTAACCAGATGGGAAGTCAAAAATTTTGGTGACCAAAGTGGGAAGTTATGAAAATTAGATGTTCAAAGAAGGATATTCAAAAAATTCTGGGTGACCAAGCCAAGTAAGATTAGTGACCAAAGTGGGAAGTCAGGAAAGTTTGCTGACCAAAATGGAAAGTCAAGAATATTTGCTATCCAAAGTGGGAAGTCATTTTTCACCTAATTTTCATGACTTTCCACTTTGGTCACCCCACTTTCCTTTACTTCCCATTTCGTCACACAAACTTTCTTGAATTCTCACGTTGGACACCAAGCTTTCTTGACTTTTCCTTTTTGGTCACCAAACTTTCATGACGACCCATTTTGGTCACTCAAACTTTCTTGACATTCCACTTTGGTCACCAAACTTTTGTGACTTGGTCACCCAAAATTTCTTTTCTCTCTCTCTTATTTCACCTAATTTTCATGACTCCCCCCTTTGGTCACCAAACTTTTCTTTATTTCCCATTTTGGTCACCTCTTGACTTCCCACTTTGATCACCAGACTTTCTTGACTTGGACACCCAGAATTTCATGAATTTCCTTCTTTGGCACCTGATTTTTATAACTTCCCACTATGGTCACCAAACATCCTTGACTTCCCATTTTAGTTACAAAACTTTCTTGACATTCCCTCTTTGGTCACCTAATTTTCATGACTTTCCACTTTGGTCACTAAACTTTTCTTGTCTTCCCATTTTGGTCACCCAAACTTTCTTGATTTCCTACTCTGGTCAGGAAGCTTTCTTGACTTACCCTCTTTGGTCACCAAACTTTCTTGACTTTGTCACCCAAAATTTCTTGACCTCTCTCGTCCCAACTTCCAACTTTAGTCACCAAACATTCTTGACACCAATTTTGGTCACCAAACTTTTCTGACCTCCCACTTTGGTTACCCAAATTTTCTTAACATGGTCACCTAATTTTCACGACATCCCACTTTGGTCAGCAAACATTCTTGGCTTCCCATTTTGGTCAAAATTTCTTGACTTTCTTTCTTGGGTCACCTAATTTTCACGACATCCCACTTTGGTCAGCAAACATTCTTGGCTTCCCATTTTGGCAAACACTCTTGACTTTTCCTCTTTGCTCAAATAATTTTCATGACTTTCCACTTTGGTCACCAAACTTTTCTTTACTTTCCATTTTGGTCACTCAAACTTTCTTGACTTCCGACTTTGGTCAACAAGATTTCTTTACTTGGTCACCCAAAATTTATTGAATTTCCTTCTTTGGTTACCTAATTTTCATAACTTCCCGCTTTGGTCACCAAACCTTCTTAACGCCCCATTTTGGTCTCCCATAATTACTTGACTTTTTTTCTTTGGTGACCTAAATTTCTTGACTTTCCCTCTTTGGTCAATTAATTTTCATGATTTCCCATTTTGTCACCAAACTTTTCTTGACCTCCCATTTTGGTCACCCGAACTTTCTTGACCTACCCGGTTTGGTCACCCTAACTTTTTTTACTGGGTCACCAAAACTTTCTTGACTTTTCATCTTTGGTCACCTAATTTTCATAACTTTCCACTTTGGTCATCAAGCTTTTTTGACTTGGCCACCAAAAATTTCTTTCCTTTCCCTCTTTGGTTTCCTAATTTTAATGAAAAAAAACACTTTATCACTAAACTTTCTTTATGTCCCATTTTGGTCACCCAAACCTTCTTGACATCCCACTTTGGTCACCAAGCATTCTTTACTTGGTCACCCAAAATTTCTTGACTTTCCCTCTTTGGTTACCTAATTTTCACGACTTACCACTTTGGTCGCCAAACATACTTGACTTTGCATTCTGGTTACCAAACTTTCTTGACATTCCGTGTTTGGCCACCTAATTTTTATGACTTTCTTTTTACTTCCCATTTTGGTCACCCAAACTTTCTTGGCTTCCCACTTTGGTCGCTAAGCTTTGAATTTCCCTCTTTAGTCCCCAAACTTTCTTGTCGTGGTCGCCCAAAATTCTTTGACTTTTCCTCTTTGGTCACCTAATTTTTACAACTTCTCACTTTGGTCACCAAACATTCTTGACTTCCCATTTTGGTCACGAAACTTTCTTGACATTCCCTCTTCGTCACCTAATTTTCTTGACTTCCAACTTTGGTCACCAAACTTTTCTTTACTTCCCCTTTTGCTCCATCTATGAATAATTTCTTTACATAGGGCTCACCGAAAAATATTTGACTTACTTTTGCAGAGAGTAGCACTTTCAACTGTGGTAAATATTTGCAAGAAATTGCTTGGTAATGATTGCTCTTCACATTTTATGGTTGCTTATGGTTGATCCCACTGCCAATACCTTTTTTCCATACTGCGAGATATTCGTGCTATTGCTTTTCTTCCTTTTCTCATGTAATCTCGCAACTGTTTATTGTCGATTGTTGTTTGTTTGCTGGATTCAATAATGCACTATGTCTGGCTATGTTAAGATTTGTAGTTATTGGGATCAATAATTTCTAATCTGGAAGAACATGTCATGCACTTTCTCTAGCAATTTCTAACCTGTGGTTATGAAGTATGATGTCCTGTGGTATTCCATTTTCAAATGGTTTTTCCGTGTTAAAAGATTTGTTGTTGTAAGGGTATTAATGTAAAAAAATAAACTAATTTTTAGTTTAAATTTTGGTTGCAAACAAGAAAATAGGAAATAGATTCTATTTCTATTTCCACTGGAGTTGAAAATACAATTCATTTCCTATCATAATTAATTCCAATCAAGCCGGATGTTTTATCCCTTGTGATTTGAAATTTATTATTTAGTTCATTAATTTTTATCCATGGGTCACTTAATTGACAAGATTTTGTTTTGTAAAATAAATATCTATTAAATTTACTCTAAAGATTATATAACGTGGAATATATGTAGGGTAAATTATTCTTAAGTCTCTTATGTTTGGTAAAATAGATGATAGAGTCCCTTTAATTTCGCTATTGATTTAATTGTCCCTCTTTTGATTTTATTATACTTTCGGATCTCTCGCTCACTTCATTGATCACTTTCAGGTAAATGACTTACATATCCTTACAAAAAATTAATAAAAAATTAAAATTAATAAAAAAATCATTGTACCGGTCGGAGACCCTATTGGACCTTGACCAGTACCTGCTCCTTTCAAACACTGACAATGATTCCGGCACCAGCGTAAACAACTCTTCAAACAGAAATCATCTCGCAGAGCAGCTGTCGACAGGGAAAGGAGGTGAGAACCCGAACTGAGGCGAACCCAATGGGGATCCTATCGTAATATAACCTTATCAAAGAGCGAAGCCACCATCAAAAGACAAGTAATTGGACTTAAACGAAGAGTACCCGTTTGAGTTTACTTTGCAGAGAGCAGCATTGACGGCAAAACAACCGAGTTGGCCCACAAACTTGAAGATAGGAGCTGACTCTTCGGCGATTCTTCTTTGGCAATTTCTACTAAATGGTTCGGGCGAATTGACTTGACTGGTAGACCAAAGACCAGAGTTGACTCCTGCCACAGACACCGCCGGAGTAATTTACCATATACATATACATATATATATATATATATGTACATATATTCATGGATGCACTTACTTTAGAGTTACAAATGCATTAGTGCTATTTGCTCAAACTCAACAACATTTTTTAAAGGGTAAATTGCCTTATGGTCTTTGGTATTTAATGAATAATCTGGTTTAGTCTTTACTATTTTTAATAATCTTTATGGGTCCTCTTAGTTTTAAATAATGCACCTCTAGGTCCCTGGCAGACTCAACATAAATTTTTAAATGACTATTTTACCCTTCCAAAAAACAAAGAAAATTAATCTTCTCGCTCAGTCGTCTTCCCCACCTTGCCACTTCCAGCTCCGAGAAAGATAATGGATTGAGCTCATATAAAAAATTTAAAAAGAACAAAACAAACCCAGAGATGGATTGAGCTGGTACTTGCCCCCTCCGTACCCAGATCTGTAGGAGTGCGTCATCGGTGTAGGCGTTAGGGAGGGCTTCGTCTTCGCCGATGAATACGGGTCGCTCGCAGTCGATGTCGTCGTTGGAGTAGGAGGTCCCGACGGATATTAACAAGTTTCGTCGGAGGGGCGACTGTGGGTGAGGGCGATGTAGTAGCCAACGCCGTACAAAAAAGGAGTCAGAGCTCTGAACCCAATCGTTGACCTAACAAAGAAACCAACTGAACCGAATCATTGATCTTCATCTTCTCTTCATCGAGATTACTATTAGCCATAAAATGGCAGTGACGAACTGATTTTGATTTAGGGCTGGGACTCACACAACACTGCGCCGCAGAGGCTACTGCTTACGTCAGCGGTCTGGAGACAAAAATTGCCCAATAATGGACGAGTTCCTAACTTAACCTCTCGTAATTATTTATTCTTTTGTAAAAGGGGAAAATATACCAGCATGAACCGGTTGACGAGAAGCAAGAAGACGAAAGTGCAAATCCACCTAACCGATTCATGAATTCTTGCCCAGCAAACCACCAAATCTATTAAAGTAGAACTATCGAGTGCTAATCCCATATGTAATTCTCATCGAGATACAATCTGGGAATGTTTCTCAGATCTAGCTCGATTTGTTTGCTCTGATTTGCTCCAAAATACAGACTAATTTGTTCTATTTTTCTTTGATTTTCATCTGGGTTTGGTCGAAGATGTTGGCCGGAGAAGACAACCAGGAGAGAGGAGATATTTTTTAGGGGTATAAAGGTCATAAAAAGAATTAGGTCAACCACCGATGTCAGCATTGGATCCGCGAGGACAACAGATGTGCATTTTTTCAAATTAGGAGGACGAATGTAGGTTAATGAAAAAAGTAAGGATTAAATCAGGTATTTTGTTAAACACCAAGGACCTGAGGGTAATTTATCTTTTTTTTAAGTTATATTTCTAAAAGTTACACATACTAGAAATTGAACCCTAGACTTGTGTGAATTCTTATATATTTTGTATCGTTATGCCAAATACCGACTAATCTAAGTTTAAGAACATTGAGACATTTGAAAGATGATAAAATTTTTGCAACAAGTAGTTAACGTTGTTGCGTTGCAAGAAATCGAACTCGAAATATTTTGATTAAGATAGAACAATGTGTTGTTTGATAGTTGAAAAGGAAACTAGTTTGGCGAAATTAAGAGTCTCAACTCGTGTTTAAAAATGTAGCGAACACCAAAAATCATATATTCAAACATCTTAGAATAAACATATATATTTACGGCGGAAGAAAATTCTAGGTTCATTCCTCTTATTGGATGACTTAACTATGAAACGAGACATTCTTTCGCCAAAGATGGGGCCAGCATTGCGTGCATTTTAATTGCTACACAGCCACGTTATATTTCTCAAGGTCAACGACGACAAAGAGATCCAGAAATGCTTGTTGACTTTAGAGTCTGTCCAGACCCTATTCTAAGGTTCAATTGTTAAATTTGACTAAATCTGTTTTTTTTCTTCCAATCCTTAGGAAAAGTACATGAACTTGCTATTACAAAGCCAATTAGCGACTATATGGACCAGTTCACACATTAATAATCTGAATATAAAAATATTTATCGTATTCATTAAAAGTCTCAAGACCAAACTTTCTTAATGGAATCAATACAACAGACACTTATCTCTGTTTATAAGACCAAACTATACTCCGAATCTATTAAAAACGAAACGGCCGGGCAGGTATGGAATAAAATATAAACCAATAATACAATATCTCACCAATAATACATTGAGGGCCTGCCATGGCACGTCTCTCCTACTCTACCAGATTTCGAAACTCTTAAGTAAGTTCTAGAGTTCAAAACTCGTAAATTAAAAAAAACAAATTTTTGTATGTTATGAATTACATATCCTCATGGACACAAAATTATTCCCCTCTGCTAATTAAGACAATCTAATGAAGGGGGGTAAATTAAGAATTACATCCCTCGTATCTATACAACATTGTTCCTTGTACATGTATCTAGTTTAATTAAAGGAAAAAAAAAATTCAACGAGCAAAAGAACTGGTATGTAACTAATGGCCAACACCAGGGCTAGGCACAGACCGAAGAACTCGATCAACGGCGGCAAGGTACCTTTCGAAGAGCTGCCGGTCGTCGACCTTGGAGTGTCCGTTCTTGCTTGGGGTAGATGAGGGCACTGTGCCCTTAGGAAGGGCACTAAGGAACAAGCTCGAAATGGATGGCCTTCCACTAGAAGAAGTAGCCATCAATAGCTTTCTACAGCTAATTTCTTCTGTATATGAAGAAAAGAGCACCAAGAGCAGGAAAACGGCAGCGTATCGGGCCATTGGTTAGGATTCTTTTCTGGGTTTCAAATGTGTGGAAGGAAAGATAAAAAATGTGGAATTGAGTTCCTAGGATCGAAGATGTGTTGTTATATATAGAAGGGAGAAACTTGGGGAAGACGCGTTAGTGACGGCTGACAAATGAGACACGGAGAGAGATTGGGTCTCAAGTTATACAGGCAAATGGGGCCAAGTAAAAGTTTGGCGGTTTGAAAAATGGTTTTCCTGTCCTACATCTCCATGTAGAAAAAAAAATACTCAGATTAACTAGTGATGAAATTGTTTTAATTTAACTGAAATTATTAGCTAGAATCGAATATTTGGGAACGTGCTTGCTAGTAGATTAGTTGGTTCACTTGCCTTTCTTTGCCATAATTTTGGAAGTTACAAAAATATAATTAATTTTTTTTAAATAAAAATATATAATTAATTAGTGTTGTTGAATTCCCCACAAAAAGTCACAATGCAAGTCCCTTTCTGTTCTTTTTTATGCTAATATAGTTTAATACTTTGTATTATATAGAAAAGACACTTTGTATCTTATATTATAGAAATATCTACTCTAATATTCTTGTGTCATTTTTCAAAAATATTTAGGACCATCTTTCCATAGGAATTTGATGTGACATAACCGAATTGTTGATTCTTTGATGACAGACACAAAATAATGATTTAAAAAAAATCAAATCTCAACTTCCCGAATCAAGTCTGATTCCTGGTGGTTCGTTGGGAAAGATCATGGAGATTTTGGTTTCGTAAGCTACGGTCGACTTGATGGAGAAAGTAGCAATTTTATTGATAGTGTTATACATGGTAACATAATAAGTGAGACTATTTTATTGAAATAAATTGGAATAAAGAGCGTAAGAATGTCCACGTAATGAACCCACTATGACTTTTTACGGGTTATCGTCCTATATAGTATTTATCCTATATAGTATTCATGTCATCCTATTCACTTAAAATAAAATTAAAATAACCACGTGATCATCTGCCCTGCATCTCTGAGACCTCGAACCTACACGGTGCCCAAGTCCAAGCTCTACTCCTTCCCTACGACTTCCTCGGCGAAACGCCTTCGATATCATCCATTAGCTTTCATGCAAGGTAAATTCATGATACAGTGATAAAACATTAGCTGTAATTATAAGTGTAATTATACACTAAACTAGCCGTTAATCATAGCTGCAGTTCATTATGAAGTTCATTGAATATGTAACTTGTCTTCCTTCCATCTGTATATAAGGAGCCTTTCTGATTAATAAGATTAAGTTGGATTGTTCCTATTTCATCATAAAACTAACTCCGCCCACCACCTCTAGATACAAACCAAAGAGAGGGAGCTTCGTGAAGTCCTACGGGGAGAAGACCGCCAAACGCTCCGTCTCGCCCTTGTTCCATTATAAAAAGTGCCGTGTGTTATGTGTACCATTTTTTTAATAGAGGAAGCTAATTAGATTTATTGAATAAATACAAGAGCTTATTTCCTTTTTGTTCCAAATAAATTCAAAATCACTTAAACTTCAACGGATGTCACTGACAAAAATGAAGATATCTTACTGTTTAAAATCCAAGTAGTTGAGTGGTTATCTAATTATAATTTTTTGGTTGTCTAATTATATTTTTAGTTTTTCTTTGGATTTCCAAGTACTTAGCAGGCCACCACTGGATTGCACCCTTTCCTAGTTTTTTTGGCTTGTGAGGTGCAATCTCATGTTAGTACGAGAGAATTTCAATGCCCGCATTTATAAATATGTGAATATTTATGCATCAGATGAACAAAGCGTATATATGCATTAAAAAATGCAGGATAGCATAGGAACGGGTACTCTCCTCTGCTGGTTTGCATGTACTCTGCAGTTTTTACATTGGACTACCACTCACCATTTACATAAAAAAACTAAATTCGAAATTCACTCTCTTGTATAAAAAACTTAGATGCATATCAATGTGCTCATGGTGTGAACATACATAGGAAGATAGGTGACTCAAAATTAAAAAATAATTTTGACTTTTAATCGTAGGGTCGCACGAAATTTTTTTATTAGGCTATTTATGTATCCTAATACTTTTATTCTTTGTAATTCTATTAGAAATATATAAAATATACTTATTCAAAAAAATAATATTTGATAAAACTTATACCTAAACACTTTCAAGCTATATACTCTCAAGATAGGAATGCATTTTTTTATCTTGACCAGTATTCAAACCCGGTCACTCCGAATCATAATCTTTCTTTATACCATTACACAATTGTTCTTTGAAATGGGAAATATATTTTTTGGAGTGAAATGAGGAATAGTTTAATACGAATAAATTAGATTTATGAAAATTTGGGTAAGAGCAATGGAGGCCCACGACGACAACCACAAGAAAGAGAGGATTCTTTTGCTGTACCTACGTCATTTGTTTAGTGTCGGTTTTTTGTGAAGGTTTTGTCGGTTCTTTTTCGGTTGAGACAAAATTTGCTTTTCACGTTTCACTTTTATGGGGTTAGATTGGATACGGAATGCCTAGATTCCGAATCGTTCAGAATGAAGACACGCGAGGGTTTTTTTTGTAAAAATGTTAAAATATAGGAACTAAAATAAAAAAATCTACACGCAAACACAGGCTAGAAACAAGTGCCATTATCACATAACTGCGCATGCCAGTATTACATAATTGTGCATGCTAGTATCACATAACTGCGCATACCAGCAGGACTTTTTTGTAAAAATGCTAAAATACGGGGACCAAAATAAAAAAAGTACACGCGCCAGTATCATAAACGGGACATGCCGCTATCACAAATACAAATGTCATTATCACATAACTGCGCTGCCAGTATCACATAACTGCGCATACCAGCGTGATCCCCCTTCACTACAAACCATTCGGAATGATTTCTGAACTCCGAATCTAATCCAAACCGCACTTTTATAGGCCATTCCCTAGAAGTATCGTCCAATGTTTTAAACACGATCCAGCGTTTCTCGGTTCACTCAATATGATTTGTCTAACCAACCAACCAAAGAATTTTTTATGCCTGGTCTTGAAAAGAAATATGACAACTACCATGAAGTATAAATACTTTGTCGACATCAGACTTTATTTAAATACGAAATTTAAATATTCAATTCCAAAATGAAATAGGAAATCCAAACAATAGGAAATCCATATATTAAGTCTCAATTTCAGAAAACATAAAATGGATTTGCTTCTTCAAAGGAAAGGACGTGTCGATGCATGGACGCCCAACTCTCTACGACATTTGTTCCCGATCTCTAACCCCACCTGTGTGATTTAAACACATATAACTTGTGGTGAGTTACTAAACTCAGTAAGTAGATAATAATTAACAAAAAAAAGTAATCACAGATAGGATTAATACTTATAGACAGAATCAATGTACGACAAATCATAACAAAACTCCGAAGGTAACAGAAACATAGATGAAATTTTCGTGGGACACATAAACGTATTCTACGTGAGCCTTGAGAATATCTATGCCCTATGGTGAGATCATTCTTTCTCTTCCGGTTTTCCAAAGGCCACGTACGCGCACCGGCCTATGCGTACGCTTAAGTGTCAGACACATCATCAAAATGCTACCTCCAGAGACTTTTTCACCGAAGAAAATAAGAAAGATCTAGAACTAGGGTTTTTGACATTTCGAATTTCTATATATACTCGATTAGTTTTAGGTTTTAGATATCCATTTTTTCACATACATTTCTCTACACTATTCTATTTGTTACACTGTTCGGGATTGATCTTTATTCCAGTATTCGTGAGACTTCTGTCATTAGTGACTTCTCTCATACCCTTTCTTTTATTCTTTTCATATTCTATCTCATGATTATGTTGAGTGTGATTGTCATGAGTAGGGAGTAGTTTCTTTTGAATGCGGTGCCCGTACGGCACGTTTGATGGGTGAGATTGTGGATTGACTGTGGATATGATTGTTATTCGGAATGCTTATTGCTTACCTTACTTTTATTATTGTTGAGATTGGAGTAGGCTTATCCTAGGCTTTCTCTTAGGTTGATGCCTCGCACCCTAGTGAATACTAGAAATAGGTTATTGGTTCAAGATTAATAATATGAAAGGTGATTTGATCTCCTAAATGGATGAAGAGAAGCCAAAAAGACCGAATAGCACTCTTATTAGTTGAGTACATGAAACTCTCTATTAATGATTCACTATGGGAGCTTAATGAATAGTAAACTTGAATTAATGCCTCGCACTCTAGATTTATCCATATGCTAATAGTGGTTTTGGTAGATGCGATTACACCCTCTTCAATACGATTAGTAATCTAAGAAATCTTGAATACCAGATCCATAAGAAGTCCATAATTGAGCCTGTTAACGTGCCAGGGTATCATATTTTATTTGATTATTATTGCATCTATCTTGATTTACCCTTTGTGCACGTTCGATTTCTCTGATTCCAGTTTTATTTACTCGTTCTTACAGCTTTGTTTAGTGTTCTCTGCAAATCTATTTTTCATCGATTCTCGTACCAATTTCTCAATTCAAACTTATTTACTACTATATTATTTATATAAGATAGGTAGATTAATCACTGAATTTACCCTATCAGAGGACATTATTGAGAGATGGGCAGACTACAGATATCACCTCTACATAGTAATCTCTTTGCTTTGAATCTCCACCGACTCATCAGAATGATTTTCCATTATCCACAAAAGTTTCATCTCCGCCATTCTATTCTGGTAATCCCATCATATTCAGGGTAGAATACTAACAATTTCTATTTAGGAATAAATATCTTAATAACGTCTTTTTCATTCAAAAATTTGGATGCAAAACCCTTTTTTTTCCTTTATGGGTTACGGGGATAACCAAATATAAATGTACGCTCATTTGTACAATAACTTGCTCAACCACAAAAATGCGGATTGCATTTACAGATATTTTATTTTAATTTTGACCCCAATAATCAAGAAATGTGTCCTAGTGCATTGTATACATGGGAAAATGTCAATGGAATAAACATTAGTATCTCAGAGTAATGAATCTTAGGTGGACCCTAAGTGGAGTTTAGTTGTTAGTCGGCACCAAGGTCGGTTTAAGTTAGTGACTAATAATTCTAACTGAATCATAATTTTATGCAAGTTCGAGATAATGAAGAACCATTGGAAGAGTATAATTAAATATATGTAAGATCTGTTTGCTGAATTGGGTTGACGAGTGCATATATTATCTAAAAAATAATTGTAACCCATTAATTAAGAAATCCCGATCCAAGCGAGTGTCACACCAAATTCAGTGTATGGTCTATTTAAATACTTTCTTTTTGAAGCCTCAACAACCATACATGTACCAAGTTTTGATCATATTCCCACATTCTTCGCCAAGTTAGCTTGCTCCTCGATTCCTTCCAGAGAAGTAGTAAGGTTAATGTCATCCGGAAGTTTGATTGATGTTTTAACGATTAATCTCCTCGGAGGGATCTTAATGAGAATAGCCGCTTTATATTGTGAACCCGTCGCATCCAGGCATCCGTAGGCCCATCCATAGGACTTCCATCGACTCGGTAATGACACGGTTCATTATATTGCGAATCCGATCCGATGAGCATGCCACTCCATTTCCTCCGGTGTATTGTCCAAAAAAATTTGAATCAGTCTAACCTTCCCAGTCTCTTTTTTTCTTTAGACAATGAAGAGCCTCGTGAACAATAAAAATATTATTTGAAATTTTTGGCCCAGGTTCAAAACTCGCCTGCTTGGGTAGAATACATTTGGACAGGAACTGTTTCCACGTTAATAAAACGTTGAGAGGCCTTTTGAGCTCTCGGTAGCTTGATAGTCGCAAATTGTTTTTTGAGAAATAGGCAACATTATCGCCATGAAATGTCGTATAGTAATAAAATTAATATATTGTTAGTGGTGGGGGTAACGTCGAAAACGACCACCTTGAATTATTTCTGTGTGTCCACCTATCAGGGGTTTGCCAAGAGACACTAGCTCATCCTTTTGAACCCTTTTGCCGGTGCTCTGCATCAAAATAGTGGGTGGTGTACCATCTCTTTTTATACACTGTTGTTTTTTATATGTAAAGTTTTGTTATATATCAAAAGGTTACGTAATTTGTGTACAAGTACACTGTCAATAAACAACAAATGACTCCTATAAATGATAAAAAAAATATACAAATATATAAATAACATATGTTACTAAGTATGTGATAACTTTAAAATTAAACCACTCGATCTGGTAGGGAATGGTATCTAAATTACATACACTGTTACACATGGATATGGACATGCATTTGGTTAGGAATTTCAGCTCAAGACACACAAAATTATGAAATGTGTTCCTTTTAATACAAAATAAAGATTGTTGTCGGTGGTCCTACGTTTGATATTTGCTTCAGACACCAGCTTCAAAAAGTAGTAGGCAAGGCAAGGGGCCCATCTGAAGGTTTGTTAAATGATACTATTTGGTTAACAAATTAAATAAAACATATGGAAAGAAAGGAAGAAGAAATAAAAGTATTTTTCCAACTGAAAATTGGTAGACTTTCATGAAAAGAAATGATTTTGGAGATGATTTTAGAGATTAGATTCACTTATGACTTTTAGTAATTGATCTAGATGGCTTTTGAGATCCTATAAATAAGAGTCGCTCCTTTCCATTTTTGATCTCCACCTTAAAATATCCACCTTTTGAGATCCTTTTGACATTCTCTCTTTTCTACATATCTACCTTAAAATATTTTTGTTCCAGTTCTAGAGGTGGATTCTTAGAGTTGCTACTTAAAAATTTTAGAATTCTTAAGAAATTCTAGAAGTGTACTTGCCGGAACTCATTAGCAACAAATAGTGGGAAAAATAGCATTTTAAGGTTAGTGATTATCAATCACATCTCAAGAACACTAGATTAAAGACTTCTATCCGATTGGCTTGAAGCATCGACAAGTCAATCACATGGTGATCCGTTGTTACTCAACAATCAGATTTAGAGTTTTAAGTTCGACATGAAGATCGTTTGTCTCGTTAGATTTCTCGCCTGTCCAAAAGTCAGGTTTTATCCCCACTTGTTACAACACCCACTTGTTACAACAGAGTTGAAATTCTAATACATTCTTTCGGTTTGGAAGTTAGATTCGGATCTCCTTTTTTTTCAGGATAAAGATTGAGATCTACTTTAAACTTTAAAATCTGCTACTATTTTTGTTAAAGCATCCGGATCCAGAAATCAAGGATCCATGTACTTTTATGATAGAAGTTGTATCTCACATATACATTAGTTGAATTATCGAATAATTATATAGATATAAGCATGGTTATAAAAAATTGGCATCAAGACCGACCCGAGATTTCTCCTGATCTCTGGGTTTATCGGTTCAATCAGTCAGACCGCCATTCATCCCATCTGAAAATATTTTTAAAATATTTTAAATATATATGTAAGTAATATAGGTATATAACTAAATATATGTCTGAAAATGACCTCTTTCATCCCATCCAGAATCAAACCAATATGAAAATCAAAATTTTGAAATAATTGGGTAAAATCGTAGAGTTAATAAGAATTTTGGAATATTTTTTCCCAATTTTGGGTGAACTGCTTGGTCAGGACGGGTGAACTACCCGATCCAACCAAATTTTAAGCAGTTCACAAGGTCATCGTTTAACCCTCAAATCCGTAACGCTAAATAGGTCGGACGTAGTTTTTTAAAACTTGGATATAAGGAGATCTTTTTAATTCAAAATGTTCGAATTCCAAATTTTTCTGAAGATTAATACAAATTATTACCATTTAAGCTAAGACTTTCTAGCAAAGTTCATAACACCCCGTTCAAAGAATAAATCATTTTCACACACTATTAGTTCAACATGTGAGGTTGCCTTTATTTATAGGGAAACATCATCATTTTTTTCATTAGATCATCACATAAACGAATTACAGCAAGTCCATATCAAGGATAGGCATCAATTCTATCGGAGGAGAGGAAAACAAACAAGAATCAGAAAGATTAAAAAAATAAAGTTTTGTAAAAGAGTGAGCAGCCTGATTGGCCTCTTGACAAACGAAAACAAAACAAAACTCCTCCAAACTGGTAATTGAATGTTTGCATTCCTCAACAATCATGGACAGATCGCTGCGATCAAGAGTGGAACGAATAATGTAAGAATTACAGGTTAGCAATCTGACTCAAAGATCACCTTCGAATCCCCGAACTTTACCGCTAGCTCGATACCATGTTGAACACCTTATGCCTCCAACCGGGTAGGATGTGTAACATGCAGATAGGCTCGACCATAAGCCACCATAAACCATCCTGAAGAATCCCCGAGTACCGCCCCCACTCGCCCACCACCCTCGTCCGATAGTGTTGAGAAAGATGGATTCAAGATCATCCAGTCTCGCGCTCCAAGTTCTTCCTCCGTTCGTGTGAAGATAAATGAACCAATGGCTTGTTGGACTCCCGCGGCTCCTGTGCGTGTTTCCAATGGGCCTAACGGCCATCACAGAAATGGGCCTTAAGCCTTTCCCAGTCAACTGAAACGGCTTCTTTAGTTAAAGCCATTAAGTAGTCATTAGCTGTAATCTTGGAAACATCTTCATTCTCTTGTTTATATAATCCTCTTGTAATCACTAATAATAGAATAAATCAGATGTTCATCATATTCAATATTTACATGGTATTTGAGCAAGGTTACTAAAATCTTTCAAATTGTACCTCAAACTTATCTTCTTCACTCAAGTAGAAAGCCAAAAGTTAATGGCTACAAGCGATGGCACTTCTGAGATCCACGCTATCTCCTAGTCCAATTCATGATGTAATTATCTGAAGAAGATGTCTAAAATAGATGGCAATACGGGGTTAAAAATTATCACCGTATCATTCAATGGAGCCAATTATCTTTCATGGTCCAAAGCCGTATTTATTGCACTCAGTGGACGTGGCCGGATTGGGTTCATCAATAGAGATTTTCCTGCTCCTGAAAAATCTGATCCAGATTTCCCGGAGTGGAGCATGAATGATCACTTAGTGATGTCATGGCTTCAAACTCTGTTGAACCTAAGGTACACGACCTCTTCACTTTTTCCGGTAGTGCAAAAGAACTTTGAAAGTCAATCAGAGAGATGTACTCTCAGCAAGAAAACACCTATAGGGTTTTTGAGCTTAAGAAAAACGTTGTTGATCTGCAAAGAGGCGACAAGCCATTCATTGAATACCTTAGCAAGTTCAAATCCATATGGGATGAATTAACTATGCTGAGACCTGCAACTTGTGACCCAACCATTATCCAGAAAAGGGAGGAAGAAGATAAAATCTTCCAACTTTTGATGGGACTTTGGGTCTGAATATGACTCCCTTATCGAGCAAATCTTGACTACTCAAGAAATTCCTTCGTTTGGAATTGTTGTATCCAGAATTCAGAAAGAGGAGACGCAAAGAAAAGTGATGATCTCCTACCAAAATATTATTCTGCAGAGAATAATGCATTTATCAGCAATACTAATACTTCTGCTCAAGCAGCCAGGAGGTTTGTTAACTGAAGAGGAGGATCAAACTGCAGAGGAAGAGGTGATAGAACTGGGAGATCAAATATTTCATATGATCATTGCGGAAGGAATGGTCATCTCAAGGAGAAATGCTGGATTATGCATCTGCATCTCAAGTTACAACACAAGGAGAAGAGTTAAAATGAACACTCAAATGTCCTGGCGGCCACCTCCTCTGAAGCTCCTCCATCCCTTTCAATTGATGAAATAGCTAAGAAGGTGCTGCAACAACTGAAAGGGGGGGCAAAAGCCAACTTCACTGAAGTTAGGAATAGCTCCAAGATTCTAAATGAAGGTAATCCTCATAATCCAATATATGCCCATGCATTAACTGAACCTGCTATACATGCATTTAATTCACAAAAAATTAACCCTAATCAATCATGAATTTAATAATTAGTCAGAAGTCATCTTCAAACATGTTCATTTGTATTGCCAATGGCTCAAAGGTCCCTATTTCTGGTAGTGGTCTTACGACTATATTTTCAAATCAAAGGAAACTTGAAACTTTGTGTGTTCCTAAACTATCTTATAACATACTACCAATTAGTAAATTAACCAAAAAACTTAATTGTTTGGCCATCTTCTCTTCTGATTCGGTTGAGTTTCAGGATTACTCAACTCGGAGGAAGATTGGTGATGGAAAATTTGTCAATGGTCTCTATGTGATTCAACACAGTCCTACAACATTCACTGCTCACAAAGACATCTCTCCACATCAGCTTTGGCACTATAGACTAAGACAACCAAGTTGCAAGTTGAAAGATTTTAAAACATATCTTGGTCATTAACCTATTGAGAATCACATCACCTATGAACATATTAACCAGAAGCAGGCTGCATTCATAAGTTAACTTGATAACAACTTAGAACCAAGAAATTTTGAAGAAGCTATAACTTAACCCGTTTGGAAAAAGGCAATGAAAGAGGAAATAGAAGCTTTAAAAAGGAACCAAACTTGAAGCATTGTAGACTTACCTATAGGCAAGAAAGCCATCGATTACAAATGGATTTTTAAGATTAAACATAACAA
Organism: Hypericum androsaemum; assembly: GCA_963995505.1. NCBI lineage: Eukaryota > Viridiplantae > Streptophyta > Magnoliopsida > Malpighiales > Hypericaceae > Hypericum > Hypericum androsaemum. The sequence continues at coordinate 8,512,809 of OZ023199.1, forward strand.
TGATAGGTCTATTGAGAAACACAAGGCACGATAGATTGCCAAGGGTTTCACTCAATCTCCAGGGATTGATTATAGTGAAACCTTTGCTCCTGTTGCCAAAATGAGCACCATTCGTATTCTGATCTTCATTGCCGTTAATAACAACTGGAAGATGGAACATATGGACGTCAAGAATGCCTTCTTGCAAGGTGTTTTAGAGGAAGAAGTTTACTTGAAATTACCTCCAGTCCTTAGTCAGTCCTCTCCAAACAAGGTATGTAAACTTTATAAGGCCATTTACGGTTTAAAGCAATTTCCTCAAGCTTGGTATAATAAGCTGAGTGGTGAGCTACTTAAGTTGGGATTCAAAAAGTGTTACAACGACACTAGTCTTTTTATTTCTGCTGAAAATGAAGGTAAGATCATTGTCCTTATATATGTAGACGATATCTGAATAACTGGTGACAATAATGCTCTTATTAATAAACTTAAAGTTGAGTTGAAGAGACGATTTGATATCAAAGAATTGGGAAAGGTTAAGTACTTTTTTAGTGTTGAATTTGCTTATTTCTCTAAAGGATCATTCTTAAACCAAAGAAAGTATGTTCTAGACTTACTTAAAGACACAAAAAAGCTGGGAGCTGCTCCATTTAAGACTACAGTTGAACAGAACTTACACAATTCTAACACTGAGAGAGAATTGGTTAAATATATCAGTCAATTTCAGAGAATTGTGGGTAAGTTTAATGAGCCAAGTTATGCACTCCCCAAGAGTTTAATGATCCAAGTAACTCAACCTGATATTACATGTGCCGTAAGTTTAATGAGCCAAGTTATGCACTGCCCAAGAGTTTCACATCTTAATGTTTTGCATCGTATCTTGAAGTATCTCAAAAGTTGCCCAGGGAAGGGTATCCTTATGCGTAATAACAAGAACCTTTTTTTATCTGCTTTTGCAGATGCAAGTTATGCAGGTGACGAAGGTGATCGCAAATCAACAATCAAATATTGCGTGTTTATTGGTGATAATCCAGTCATATGGAGAACCCAGAAGCAAAGGGTGGTGTCCAGGTCAAGTGCAGAGGCAGAATATTGCCTAATGGCCGATGCAACAAGTGAACTTGTCTGGATTCGAAGTATCCTTCAAGAACAGCAGATTCCTGTAGTGTGCCCAATGATGCTTCGTTGTGATAACAAAGTCGCAATCTATATAGCAGCTAATCCTGTATTTCACGAGCGAACTAAACATATTGAAATCGACTACCATTTCATTCGAGACAAAGTTCAAGAAGGAATCGTCACCACTCCATATACACCAAGCCATGAACAAATGGTGGATGTCTTCACTACATCGCTAGGCAATACCTTATTTAACTATCATCTAAGCAAGTTGGGTGTTATTGATGTTTATGCTCCCAACTTGAGGGGGAGTGTTAAGAAGGATGGATTCAAGATCATCCAATCTCCCACGCCAAGATATTCCTCTGTTCTTGTGAAGATAAATGAACCAACAACTTGTTTGACTCTTGGTCTCCTGTGCGTGTTTCCAATAGGCCTAACAGCTTCTTTAGTTAAAGCCATTAAGTATTCATTAGCTGTAATCTTGGAAATATCTTCATTCTCTTTTATATATAATCCTCTTGACTAATAATAGAATAAATCATATGTTCATCATATTCAATATTTATAGATAGGCCAACAGCGAAATTCAGTTTAACCCATCCTTGAGGAGGGCAAGACCAACACGGGGGTTCGTTGTGCGCTGCCAGGAGGACGAAGGTATTCTGCATGGAACTCTGTAAGAAAAGTGAGTGCTCTCGACAACTCAAGCTAGACATCGAGAGGCTCCTCTTCTTGGAAACCAGATGGTTCCTAGTTTTCCATATTTCCCACAAAATGGCCACACTTCTAGCCTCTAAGAAAAAGCGTCTGCAAAAGAATCCACTTCAGGGATGTCAAAGTGCAAGCCATGATCCCCCCAAATCGTCATCAGCTTCGACCATTCTAAGAACAAGATTACAGCACACCGGGAGGTTGTTATCGAAAGCTCGCCATAAGAAGATTTAAAAGCGAGGCGGACAAAAGAGTTTCCAACACAGAGGCTAATGGTCGATCGGCATTAAGATTGCCTTCTGTTTCAAAGAAATGGCGTAAATTTGTTTGGAAATATTGAGAGAACATAATCGGGTTTGTAGTTTGTGGGCTTTTTCTTCTAGGGTCCCACGTGTTCATCTAAGTACTATACAATGCGAGCAGCCCCAAACGAACACAAAAATGGCCCAAAAATGGACGTCTTGGGCCTTGGCCCAATACGTGGTTCCCATCACATTGGTCCATGTTATTGTTGTCCTTACCAATGTTTTATGAAACAAGGATTATCCGAGATTCATTTCGATTTTGGACCAAATATTTTTAAATAAAAAATTAATATTGTTTATGATATTTATTAAATATCAAAAAAAATTTAAATATTCTCTTATTTTATTACAAATTTATAATATACAAGTATTAAAATAATAATCTAATCACTTTTAAGCTAATAAAATTAGAAAAAATATATGTTTTTCTTAAAAAAAAGATTTTTTTGAAGTTTTGGTGTGGACCGGTTGGTCTGACTAGTTTAACTAGTGGTCCGATTGAACCATCACCCAAGTTTAGATGCAAAACAACCAAAGATTGGTCTCAGATCATGATTTGATAGAGCAGACTGCTGGTTAGATCGCAGTTTTAAAATATTGGTCTGTACCGTGAAGCCGAACAATTTTTTCAATATTTTAAAACTTATGGTCGGACCGCAGCCCGACACCAATATCAAGCCATTTTGTGCTAAAATTCGGAGAAGAGTCTAATTGGTTGTCAACGCTACCTCACGCCATTATCCAAATCTCTTGCTAATGCTAGAATATCTATGTATTTTAATAGTACATGCACAACTCCTATTGTGTCCTCATAGTTATGGCGCTTCCAAGTTTCCTAATTTTGACTAGAAAGGTTCTAAGAAAATGGTCTCATCTTTGTCTTGGCATTGCGTTCGCATCACTTTTTAGCCTCATGCTTTTCATGGAAAAAAGTTTGCTTCATGGATAAAAATCATATAGTTTATACTGTAGCTTTATATGCAATGAAATAAACATCTTTGGAAATGGCAGACGTTCTTTTTCATTTTTACCTGGCACCAGGATAACACACCACCATAAGTCACACGAAATTTACAGAAGCAACCCGAGAGAGATTTACAAAAGGGATGTGTAATAAGGAGATAACACCAAACCCTTCTCTTCAAGCCCTAATCCCAACTATAGATATCCATAATAAAATGATTCCTTGACCAGAAAGCAACCTCTTTCCAAACCCTAATTCCCCCATGCCCTGTATTGACATCCATTTACGAGCCAGGCACGAGCTTGGAGCATGCTTTCTTGACCCAGCGAAACCCTTTCTTAACAGAAGCCTTGACCTTCCCTTCTAAGGCGTAAAATTGGTACTTGGTCACCCTCCTCTTGTGCTTGACCTTGGGAGAGTTCCACCATTTCTTGACAGAAACGGAGGAGGAGGAGTTCTTCGTTTCGCCTCTCGAATCGTAAGGAATTTCTCTCATCTGATACGAGCTAGCTCCGAGGCGACGAGGCACACGCATGGTGTAGACTCTGCCTGGCATCTTCTTAAAGGAATTGGCTCCATCACCAAGCTCAACCATTTTGATGGCTAATTCCTTCCCTTTGTCTTTTTTAAGCTCTGGCCCATGTTTATAGGCTTCTTTGGCCAGAAACAGAAAGTAGGAGTTAAATTAAGACACGCAAATTAGTTTCTAGCCAGCAAGATTTCGTTGTAACAGATTAGATATTTCTGGGTAGATCCTCCTTATATAGTAAATACACGTAGCTAGACCCTATATAGTTCAGCAATTAACATTGGAATAAAATCTATACTGTTCCAGAAAAAAGTTCTGTAATTGTCGATATAGTTAAGACAAACTATTCAAATCAATGTGTTCGGTATCACCTTTTATTCTTTAAAGACAATCTAATTATATCTTTATTATATGAATATATACTATGAGCAACATATATAAGTAAACGACGACAAGAATCATTAATTTTAATAAATTTTAGCCCATAATCACTTAATCCGTTGAGTGGGATGCAGAATCTGATCTCCCGCTCCACTAGGAACAAGTTCAGCCTCGAGTCCAAGTCCACCATCGGCGTTGAAATACAATACAATAAAAAAAATTATGGGTCCAAGTCGATATAGTTAAGACAAACTCTTCAAATCAAAGTTTTCTGGTTAGGAGTTCAAAGACAATAAAAAATTCACATTTTCTCACAATACGACAAATATTCGTACTACGGCGAATACGAAAGAAAATTTCGTACTAACGGCAAGTACCAAATAAATTTTCGTATTGGGGAAATTTCCACATTAAATCTATTGAAGCTAATTGGTTATTGTGCTTGATCTCTCGTCGAGGACGGCTCTCACAAAATAGTTTCTCAACCCATTTATATTCATAATTCATTGTTGGCTAATTGGTTACAAAATATTCACAAAATAGTTTTTAACCCATTTAGTATACTGGCCTCGCAACCCATATGGCCAAAATATTTGTTGTCGTGAAAAAATATTTTTTGAACCTACATTCACATTTTTTGTTTCAGAACTCAAATTTAATTAACAACTTCTCTAACATCAATCTATTATGGGTCAGTTGGTTAGCATACTCGTCTCTGTGTATATAAATCCGGTTCAAATGGAATAGCTTTTGAACTCGTATATATGCACATTCATTTATTTTAGAACAAGATTAGAGTTAGAATTTTGTTTGCATCAATATATTTCACATTATTTTCTTCTAGGCGTGATTGTAGTGTATGTGGTCATAATATTCAATTATTCTTCAATCCCTATTTTTCAGAGCTAAATATTCTCAAGTTATGATTGGGATTGTTATAGTAGAAACCTAGAATTTGTGCTCCGACAATGTTACCAAGTCCGAGTTTCATTGCGGCGGTGGGTGTTTCGAGAGGTTTATAAGAGAAAAGAAATAGCTAAAATTCATGCCAGAAAATGGTTTTTTTTTCTTAAACCAGAATTTTGATTTTCTTTTGGTACTACTAGACCTGACCACGGTTCGAATTGACTCAAATTCAAATTCATCAAAATCTTAAAACGTATTCAATCGAAATTCGAATCGAATACGAATTGTGATTCTTCGAATACGAATCGAATTCGAATTGAATTTGAATTATTTCTTTAATTCTAATATTGAATAAAAAATTCAAAAACTACCAAATTTTTTTATAACTTTCAAAATTTTCGTATTGTTTTTGAAAAAAATTTAAAAATTTTGCAATTTTTTTGATATATTTCAAAATTTAGGTTTAATATTGAACATTTTTTTCCAAAAAAATAAATTAAAGATTGGACTTCTATTTAATGTACCAAATTAAGTTGCCTACATATCCTTTGTTCTACTTGATGACATAATTAGATAGTAATATAAGTACTTCTTGGTACTTTCTTAAAAAAATTACATAATATGGATAAATTTTAATCGAATTGAACTCGAATCAAATTTGATACTCAAATTCGCATTCAATTTACCGGTTTGACAAATTGTAGAAATCTTAAATCGTATTCAATTTGTCACATGACGAATTCGAATCGAATTTTGGATGAATCGAATTGCGACCGAATCGAATCGAATCACGAATCGGATTCTAACAATGGTCAGGTCTATCCACCGGGAGCAACGTCTAAAGCAACAAAAACCAAAGTTAGGAATTTCGTTGAACAAGTTGTGCGCATATCCCATAAATCAATAGAAAATAGATATTTGAAAATTTTAAGAATCGATGGTGACCACCCAAATAACAGAAGTTTCGAAATGTTTGTGAGCTTTTTTTTTGTAGGTAAATTTTTTTATTAAAACAAAAAGATCCAAACAGAGTAAGCATAATAAGAAAAAAGAAAAATTAAGAGACATGGCCTGATATTTACAAAAATTGCTACCCTTCCCCTAAACCAAGCGTACCCTCAACCACAAAAGGAGATAAATAGGGACCTAGAACTCCTTGTAGACATCCAGGAAAGTGAGCATCGTCTGATTGTGAATGATCGAGGAATCTGTCCATAGGATCCACTCTTGGGCATGAAAGAGCACAGAATGTAGGAGAAGCTCATTATCGCACCTTGCCTTATTGAAGATAATACCATTACAAAGTAGCCATAAGAACCAGGTAATAGCGGCAAAAATCACGAACCAAACATTCTCCCGCCTTCTGTCCCTAAGCATAAAGATCCACTGCTCCAAGGCATCCATAGTCGTTGGACCCACACACGAAGAGAAATCCAGCTTTTTGACAAAAAAATTCCAAATTCTCCCTGCAACCTTACAGTAAAGGAATGTTTGTGTGTTGTTGTGGAATTAAAGAGTTGCACTACCAAATTTAAGGAGGGAAGAGGAGAACTTTTCACAAATTAATTGGCAGTGAACGCTTCTAAGTGTCTATGGGTATAAAAGTCTTCGGTTTTATTCTGTTTTTTATATCCCATAAAAAGGATAAGCAAAAACCAATATAGTCCAAGAAAGGAGTTTGAAGTTTCTTAATTAACAAGGTTCAACTTTAATTTTTCATATCAAATTAGATATCACTAAATGATCTGTAAATAGTGACATGCTGGATGTCGACCATAAATTGATAGTGGATTAGATTAGCCATAGCTACATGGTAGAGGCAGGAGGTGGGGAGAGAGGTGTTGGGCATAGGGCCTGAGGATGGTTCGGGGTCAATCAGATTGAGTTCGGAGTCCGAGGATGTTTAGGGGAATCGATCGGATTAAGTCGAGTGAAGGAGTGAAAGGAGAGATTTTGTGAAGGCCCTAGCGGACGCTAGGCCCGTAACGAACACTGGGGGGAGGAGGGACAGAAAGTTGGAAAGCTGAGGGCCTAGCGGCCACAAGGGGGCTAGTGACCGCTAGGGGTGCCCGAGTTTTCACTAATTTGTTTCCTACTTTTCCCCTTCGGTCCCAATAACCCTAGTAGGGTGTGTGCCTCTATAAATACCTCTTGTAATCTTATTTATTGTAGTTCCAAGAGAGTGGGTGGCTCATTCAATTTTAAAGAGAGCAAGTGAAGTTCCACTGATTGCGATAGTGAAAATCCTCCCTAGCTTGTTACGCCCCCGGACGTAGACCTTCGTGTCGAACCGGGTACCCAAATCTCTTGTGTTCCTTTTGTGTTTCGTACTTTTCTAGTATTCGTGGTATGCTCGTGTGTTGCTTGGGGCTTTCGTGTTTTCCAACAGGAAGAAGAAGAGGTAGGGGAAGAAGACGGGGTGGGGATATTTGAAGATTTAATGAGGGACAATTTGGTAATTTATAACACAACACATGAGTGACAACTTATGCAACGGAACATCCATATAGGATGTCAAATGACATCGATTTGTAGGATGTGGAGCCCGCATGGAAATTTAAATGGCTTTGCAGCTGCCCGCGACTGATAGCTATACAAACAAAAACAACCACAGGGACCAAATCTGAAACTTTAAACCACATACCCTAAACGTGAAATTTCTGAAACTACATGGTACAGAAGTGTACATTTTCAAAGTTTAAATAGTTTTTATACCACTTTATATTCGGACATCCTTTAACGAGATCGACTAATCTAGGCTCCGGTCACGTAAGCTTTTTAATAATTAACAAAAATTTTCCAATAAATATTTAACAGTACTGTCTCGTGAACTCGAACTTGGGACTTTTACGATAAATCTCTCAACATTTAGTCTAAATGCTTGTTAAATGACAAATTATTATTTTTGAAATGAATAAGACGAAAATTTTGAATACTTGGAATACAACTATATTTAGAATTAGATAATTAAAATTGAAATATTTTTTAAGTCATTTTCAACTCAAAATTAAAATATAATTTCAACAAAAATAAATATGTAGATCTTTGGATTCTCCAGAATTGATATAATGAATTATGGACTCTCGAAAAGAAGTAAATATAATTTGCACAACTCAGGTCCTCACGAAGAGATGCAAGCACACTAATCAATTGGCCACAATGGATTTTATTGTCCAACTTTTCGCAGTACAAAAATTTATTCCGTATTTGGCTGTAGCACGAATTTTTTTTCGTAATATGAGTACGAAATTTTCTTTCGTGCTTGCCGGTGGTACGAATTATTTTTCGTATTGTGAGATTATGGTTTATTAAAAGAAGAGTTCTGACAGAAAAGGTGTATGCGGAAGAGTAAAGGTTTACATTTCTAAAGATGAAATATTTTAACTGTCACAAGAAGGAGAATTTTGCAAAAGATTGCAATACAAAAAAGAATTCCGACAGACTGTCACAAGAAGGAGAATTTTAACTCACCTATGAGTGGATTAAATGTGCCTCGTTATATCCTTCTAAATGAATATCATTCATTATGAGTGATGGATTCATGAACGACAGACTGTGAGATGAATGATTATGTATCGTTCATAGAATTCCGACAAGTAATTAATGGAACATGATCCATTTATGTTGGAACCAACACACAAGTAGAAGTACAAAGGATTGGTTACATATAGAGCCTTCGTAAAAGACGAACCCTACTTCTACATGACGTGTTGGATGCTCCTTAAATTCATTGGAATTTTAATATTTGTTCAAGTTTCTAAAGACTCTTTATTTCCATTGATATTTGAGTACAACTAGGATTACTTAATTTTTTGGACAAGTCTTTATTGGTCCTAGTCATTCATGAAAATGACTAGATGTGAATGTTCATGGCATTTAATCCATTCAGACGTATGTGGTCAAATGAATGTGAGGGCAAGGCACATGGCCTTATTATTATTTCATCAGCTTTACAGATGACTATATTAGTAATGGTCAAATCTATTTGATTTCTCAAACGTCGGAAGCATTGGAATGCTTTAAGATATTCATAAATTTTAAAGAGAATCAATTAGATCGAAAGACATAAGCCTTACGAATGGATCGTGATCGCGAGTATCTTTCTAAATTAAGCTTCATATGATAAAAAAAAGGAATTGAACATCAGTTGTCCATTTCTTGCACACCTCAATAAAATGGGGGAGCAAAAAGAAGAAATTGTACTCTTCTAAATATGAATAGATATGTTCTAGACCGCGTGCCCTTTCAAGTCTGTCACTACTATCCCTTACGAACTATAGACAGGTCAAAAGTCTGATCTTAGCTACTTACGATAGTGGGAGTGTGAATCCTACGTCAATACTACCTCGAGTAAATATGGTAAATGACCGAGAGGTAAGCTAACGTCTTCATAAGATACTCAGAAGTATCAAAGGGACACATGTTCGTGGGCGAACATGAAAATAGAAAGTGTCAGAATTTTGAATCACATAATATCATATTTTTGGAAACTGATGAGCTAGAATCATCTGGATCACTCCATCCGAGTGGGAGAATTTGTGGAGGAGGAAGATAATGGTTTACCACCTCCTCTAGATCCGGAAGTTCATGATCCTGATTGATCTTCATCTCAATGGGAGTATAGTTCCAAATTTTTGCAGGAGTATGGAATATAACTTCAGCAGGAATACGATTCCGGTTATGATAAATATAAGAGATGTTTATCTGACCTAGGATAAACGTATAGCTAAAAGTGAAATTTTTCCACACTGATAATTTGAGATTGAAAGTGTAGGAAATGGTCTCTTAACAACAGTATATGTTAATGTTATATGTGAGATTCTTTTAGCAATCCTGCAAGATGAGAATGAACTTAGAAATATTTCTGACGCTCTATCAGCTCCCGACAAGAATGAATGGATGAAAGCGATGGTGGAAGAATAGACTTCCATTAAATAAAACTATATTTGAGAACTGGTTGACCTACCTAAGGGGGCGTAAGGCAATTGAGAATAAATGAATTCTCACAATTAAGCATAAAGCTAACATGTAGCTCGCTTAACTGCCAAATAATTCACACAACATGACAGAATTGACTATGTAGAGTCGCTCTCACATGATGATGCATGATTCAATTCCTGCCCATTAAGATTTTTCGGCTGCCATGGTTAAGGACTTAGAGCTAACATCAAATGGATGTGAAGACCATATTTCTCAATAGAGAATTAGATGAAGATATATAGTTCAACCAGAGAGTTGTATCCAGATAGGCCGTGAACATAGAGTTTACAAATTGTAGAGATCAATTTATGGCATCTGGCAGTCTTCAAGACAATGGTATATCCGTCATTTTATTTTTTATCATAATTCAAACATGTCGTATGATTTTGAAATGAATGACGAGTACCATAACTTCAATATTAAATGCTCTAGAAAAGTGTACCATTGTGCATGGTATGTAGATGACATACGGATAGCTGAAAATAATACGAAATATCTTATCAAGCTCAAAGTTTATAAGTACAATTTTAAAATGAAAGATTCGAGAGATGCTAAATACATACTCGAAGTTAAGATTTCGAAGAATCGTTTGAGTTCAATGATTTAAATGTGATGACAGCAATCTCTAGTATGCCCCAGTACTTAAAAGGTCATTGTCTCAATAAAGACTTGTACCCAAAAAATATCCAAGTATATAAAGGATGTAGTGAATGTCCTTTATGAATATGCTATGGATTGTATCAATCCAAGCATAGCACACTGGTAAGTGTCAAAGAAATTATGAAATACTTTAGCACGACTGCAAAAATGCTCATAGCGTTGTCAAGGTTAAGGCCTGATATTGAGAAATGATACTAGTGCCTATTGGGCATTGGATGTGGACGAACAAAAATTCACAATGGGATATTTTTCTTGCTAATTGGAGTTGCTATCTCATGGAGTAGCAAGAAACAGACTTGTGTCTGTCTCCCTGGCAGCTATGGAAGCTTAATATGTAGCTTTTGTAGCTACTATGCAAGAAGCGATATGGTTGAAGAGAGTCTTAAACTTTTTTATCCCTAACAACCTCATAAAAGCCATTGAGTATATTTTTTGCGATATGATTGTGTGTAAAACACGTATCTATGAGAGATATGAAAGCATGTCTAACGGCTAAGGGTGTACTTAGAGAAGTAGCCCACTCACACGGGTGTTTACCTCAGTGGGAGTCATAAGTTGATTCTTGAATGAGATAAGGCAGTTTTAGAACATCATTAATTATCGAGTGCCTGTTCTAAAATATGAATATCGTCTTGCTTAATTACAAGAAAAGGTCTTGTTAAAGTGTAAGATTATTTATAGTGCAAGCAATAGATGCTGCATTAAATAAGTTGTGTGAACTTATAGGATTATGTGAATCCAATGGTAAGAAGTAAGTAGAACTTATCATGATTCTGTCTTGATAGCCTAGAGTAGTCTTTGGGTAGACTAAAGCTGTTGTTTGTGAACATCGAGGCTGATGCTCTAGTATGGTGTTATTTGTGAAAGAGCTGCGCTCCTTTGCAGAGGACAAAACACCATAACACATGGATCGTGTCATGTGTGCTTTTGACCTATGGATGGGAAATCAATTTATTAAAAGTGATTTCAGTTTCCCTAGTGTGAGACCAACTTCGAAAACTATGGTTTTTGGAATTTTACCCTTAAGATCCTAGACTTATTTTGGAAGTATGATTCAGTGTCGCTAGCTTGGAAAGTCTTTAAAGGGTCATGGTTTAGATTCGACCTGACAAGGCTAACTGGAAAAGCAGCTGGATCATGATGAAAGAAATATAGTTAGAGAAAAAGGTTCTTTATCGATCACATTCTGGAAGATTCGTGGTTTACTGACCGGTCTATTGTGTTGAGAGCAATACAATAGTGAACACGAATAGATTATTTTAGAAATCACATGTGAAACAATGAATGTGAGATAAGGCCTAGGGTAAGGCATACTTTATGTGATGGAGGTGCTAATCGAGATGCTATCATCCAAGTAGCCGCTATGTGCTCTTGGGTTTAGCTAAGTGCACTCGATATATGCTGGTCGCACGGCCTATCTGCCAAACGCAAAAATGAGAGAGTCAATTGATTGTGGTCAATCATGTGTGAGCGGGAGATGTTGGTTTTTCCACCCATGATTATCCAAAAGAAATCAAATAAATAAAAAGATTTGTGTATCTTTTATTTAATTTGAAAAGAGATTTTAGATGGTAGAGTTGGTTATACAGATAACAACTCAAACCCTTATCTCTATCCTCTAATATTCCTTTTATATACGTAAAAAGGGAAGGAAAAGAAGGAGAAGAAAATCCTACGGATAATCAAACACACGAGGAGAAAAAGAAACGCTTCTTTTTCTCTCCAGGTTTTCTCTGAGAAAGCACCAGGCTTTTAGGCGGTGAAATTCAATCCCTGCTTCGTTCATACGTGAGTAGGTATCGACCAGTGACGAGCCTCCATCATTAAGATCTGTGAAGAACCTCTGAAGAACGCATTAAGTGGATTCTGCGCTACAAGAGGTAATCCTTTAATTATGGCTTTTATTTATGGTTTATTTAATTATTACATTGATTTTCTACACCAGCTTATTAAAAATAAGTTTCTATTAAAACCCCTTTTGAAATAAAAACTTATTTAGCTTGAATAAACCACAAGTTTATACAATTAGACCCAAAATAAAAAAATAAGCCCATGTTCACTTTGCCATTTTGGTTAACTTGGGCCAGATAATTGGGGGCCCAGAATGTGAACTAGGTCCACATGGACTTGCTTAGTCAACGCAAGATGGGCCACGTCCCACCTCTGATTTGGAAGCCCGCGTTGACTGATCAACACGAATCGTGGGCTTGGTCAAGACGGAGGCCCGCGAGCCTTGGTCTTTCTCCTTCTTTTATTTCGGGCTTGGCACGAGTTTACTTAAAAACTCTAAGGCCCATTTGGATTCTATTTTCTCAAAAACAGAATTTAAAACCCCTAGGCTCAAGTTTTAGAAATAATTTGGGTCCACCAAAAATTATTTCTCGGCCCTATGACGAAAAATTGCAGCAGCCTCGTTTTGGATTTATAATTAGACACTTTCATATTATTTAAATCCAGAAATTTGGCCCATCAATTATTTTACCCATCCAAAATTCAACCCAGTCTCAAAACTAGGCCCAATTTAAATATATTTCACTCGGCCCAATTACGAATTAGGCCCAAAGTGAGAATAGGGTTTTTGCCAAGAAAAAAAAATCCATCTTCTTCTCCAAGAAAACGGCGCTGCCGACGAGCATCCGGGAATTTCTCCGGCGTGACCATCGCCAGAATGGCTATCTATCGCCGAGACCATCTCTATCCGCGACCTCCTGTCATTCGTGGTCTTCCCTCGGGATCGTGGTGGCTACTGCGGTCACCTTGTCGAATGGCTCCTGTAAACTTTTTGCCGAGATCTACATCGGTCGACCTTTTTCTCTTGTCGATTCTTGCAGTCATTGGTCGACGATTCGCTCGCCGCAAGGACCTCTAGTCCGCTCGCCTCCCCGACAGTCGCAAGTTTAGTGTTCGGTGTTGTCTCCTTCCGGTGTCAAAAACACTATCATCACCGCCTCACCAAAACCGTCGTGGCCCACCTCGTGCTGCGACCCCTAGAACATCATCAATTGTTCGAGCATCTTCTTCTCTTGTTGTCGACACCACACAAGTTAATTGTTGAACTTGTGATCAAGTGTTCACTTGATGCAGTAAGCAATCGAACGAGAATAGCAGACGAGCCCGGGATTTCGACTCTCGATTTTGCCTAAGACGGAGGCGAGTCGGGCAGACCTTGGTGTGGATGTGAGCGGTCTTCATCTTTAGGTAGTCGCTGGCCATCGTCATCAACGAATTTGGGGTTCGCTCTTGTATTAAGATTTGGTAAGGAAGCCCGATCTTTTAACTTAGGGTTCATCGCCCAATTTTGGGGATTTTAAGGGACAAAGATCAAATCAGTCCCTTAGGGTTTCAGGCGTTTTCACATAAGGACGTGGTCCTTTTGTTCGCGTTTCATGCAACAATTGCAGTTTAATACAGCAAGTATTTCGCGTGTGCAACGAAGGACAAAAACGTGGGAACGTGGGTTTAATAAATTCGGTTCAGTCCCCAAGTTCTTCCTTTTATGCAGTCGAGGACAACAGTGGGGTTTCTCTACGTTCTTTAGGCAGATTAGTAAACGATTTTTACCAAAAATGAATTCTGTATAAAAATCAATACTTAAACCAGAACAAACCTCACGATGGCTCTGATACAAATGATGGTTTATTATTCGAATATATAATCTTAATTATATAAATAAATCATAAATAAAAGCCATAATTAAAGGATTACCTCTTGTAGCGCAGAATCCACTTAATGCGTTCTTCAGAGGTTCTTCACAGATTTTAATGATTGAGACTCGTCACTGGTCGATCCCTACTCACGTATGAATGAAGCAGGGATTGAATTTCACCGCCTAAAAGCCTGGTGCTTTCTCAGAGAAAAACTGGAGAGAAAAAGAAGTGTTTCTTTTTCTCCTCGTGTGTTTGATTATCCGTAGGATTTTCTTCTCCTTCTTTTCCTTCCCTTTTTACGTATATAAAAATAATATTAGAGGATAGAGATAAGGGTTTGAGTTGTTATCTGTATAACCAACTCTACCATGTAAAATCTCTTTTCAAATTAAATAAAAGATACACAAATCTTTTTATTTATTTGATTTTTTTGAATAATCATGGGTGGAAAAACCAACGTGAGAATAAGTGAAAAAAGAGTTTCGTATTTTATTTCGACGCATAAATTATAAAACTTTGAAACAGACCCCATTTTTGTAAAAAAAAAAACTCGAAAAGTAACACCAGGGATTTTTTCCTCTTAGAGAAGGTGAATCGTGCTGCCGAATGACTCCTGCGAACGTGTGCCTTTCGAGACTAACACGCATGCACTCGGAACACCTTAGCGTCCAACACGCAAGTCGTGCCACGTCACCAAAGAAGAATCTGGAAGCACCACCTTTGTTTCCTCTCTCTTGGGCCGGACGGATAGTAACGCCAGAGCATCTTACCGTGGCCGAGCCGAGAATGACTTTTTGGAGATTACCCAACGGGCTGTGCCTGACCATTCAGGAGGGGAGGAGTCCACCATGGATGAACTCAGCCCATCGGAGTCCACCAAAGGAGATGCGTCGAGTAGACTAGGAGCCTTCGCCATCAACTCAATTGCGGAGAAGTAGATTATACGAATTTCGCATTATCCTTAATTGTCATTTCTGGATTCTAATCTGAATCTAAATAATAAAATTTTCAAATTTTAAAATTTAAAATTATTTCATATATAAATTCAGATAATCCGAATTATTCGAATTTTAAAAACTAAAATTCAAATTAAGTGCCTTGAAACAAATTTTCCAAGTGTTTGTACATACACTACTTATAACCTCGGGAGTGAGCGGATATTGTAAGCATTATTAATATATGAATTTAGCAGAGATGACAAAACTCTTTGTGGTTCAAGGTATTCCATCATAAGCATATGAACTTAGTTGAGATGACAAAAGAAACTCATAGAGGCGACTATAATTTTTATTAGGGTTTGGTGAGTCGTGACTTTGGTCTATCAATTTGGCACATATCGGGTACAAGGTATACAAGTTAAGTTAGATATTTTTTTTGTAAAGAAAGTTCAAGCCCATATGGTCTATTTTTAAGTTATAATTATATTTCAGATATTTGGATAATCTGAATTTATGATTTTACTATCTAAATTCGAATCTAAATTAAAATATTTGGACAATTTAAATCCGAATACTAAATTATTCAAATAGAAATCCAATTTTTTCAGATATCGGATACTAGATAGTTTCCCACCCCTATACATGGCATAAAAACTTAATAACCAAGGCGAAAGCAATCATGAACAATTTTACTAGGAGAAGATTCTGATCTTGCAATTTGGCTAATTACCTAAGGGGTTGATTGCAATAGAGAAGTCGAGAAGATCATCAGTGGGCAACTCGTGAAACGATTGAATGATGGTTATGGCAAGAACGTTTTGTGCGGATATGTGCTAGATCAATGATTAACACCTAAGATAATCTCTATCTAATTAGCATTATTTCTTAGATATGTTATCATATTTTGATTACTTACACGATGCTTACGAGCACTAATTGGCATAACAAATAGTAAGTATAACTATTTGTTATTTTGGTAATTATTTTTTGAATAAATAATTCTACTTATTAAAAAATATTACATCATCTTTTATTTTCTAAATCTTTTCAAAAACCAAAAAACTATTGAGATTTTCAATAAGATATTAAGTGTGATTATTATTGATATTTTTTTTAACGGTAATTTAAACAAAGAAATAATTTCAATGTATTGATATTTTCTATGACTTAAATATATACAGTATTTTTTAGTGTTGGTGTATTTAGTGGCCAGAAACTCAATTTTAATTATTTCGAACCTAAAATAATGCAACACATTTTTTTTGAAAGGTAGATTATTTACACCTGCCAAGGTTTGATCCCTGAACATCCGTCAAGTCATGAATGCCTTGTACTGCTAAGCTAAGTGCCCTTTGGTAATGCAACACATTTTTATATAATAGTTTTTTTATACTCCACCAGTAATATCACTTTAGATGAATTCCATCGTATTATAAAGACAATTTCTCACCAAAAAAACCTTTCTTTCGGACATTTAAATAATACCTGCGAGCAAATTCGCCAGAAGAAGTTTGTCTTCCATATATCAGAAATTGACAAATCACTCAGCTGAACCTTATTAACCATATGAAATATATTCCCCAAATAACAATTTTTTTTTTCAAATGGAAACGAATCTGCACACTATCCCGAGACTTTCCCAGTTCCTGACGTGATTGGAACGTGCCCGATGGGGGGAGAAATCCATCCAAATAGGCCGGCCATTACCTCTCTTGTATAATCAAGTTACGACATTTTATTAGATCAATTAGTATAAAATTAGTTTATCTTACTTACAAGTCTTTAATTGAAAATCTAACTTAATTTATCTGAATTAGTTTGTTTGTTTGTTACTAGGCGATTTCGGAAAAAATATAAATGTTTATATTTGGTTCATAATGAGGAAAAAGATTGATTATTTTTTAAGAAAATCAGAAGCAAAATTTATAATATTTATAATGAGGTAAACAAATGAAAATGTTCCGGATACATGCGACTTCCGGATACATATTTATATGTTGGTTGGCATTAGTTTGAGCTAGCCCCCTCGGTTTCATACATGCGACTTCCAAACTAACGTTTTATCATTGTTAAATGAAGATATTTAGCCTATGTTATATTGCAATGGGCAGTTAACTCCTGTCATAGAGATAGCCTTTTTTTATGTCCACTTGAATTAGATTATTCCAATAAAAAATATTTGCTGATCCTTACCCTTGTAAAAGAAATAAGGAAATTTTATTCCCTGGGCTTAAATTAAACTGGGTACGCTGTAAAAAAATAAACTAAGCAATTTTAGTAAACGATGTAACATGATGCGTCTATATGACAATTATTATTTTGTGACATTCTGGCATTTGTTAGTATATCCGTGATCTAACTAAATGTCTTCGTAGATCAAAATGAGCATTTTGCTGCGTGTTTAGTCCGAAACACACTCACCCTCAAAAATATTGACGGTTTTGACGCGTAATTAACGAGTAATTACGTGTTAAACCCGTTGAATTAACAAACTAATTCGTTAATAATAAATCACTTACTTGTTGAAGTAAAAGGTCCACAGGCTCGGGTCCACGATTTCTTCGTGCTGGTCGAATTACGATCACGTTCGAACGGATCCGTAATCGATTTTCACGAGATTTCCTTTAATCGAAAATCTGATTAAAATTCTGGAACTGATCCGGAATTTTCCTTTCTGAGTGAGTAGTTGTGGGAAAAGTTACATTTCAGTCCAGCCAGATTTCCCCTTTTATAGGGAAATCCGGACAGCCAAAACGCGCCACGTGGCACGCCACGTGTCGCCACGTGGCATGCCACAGGTCACATGTCTGCCACGTGGCGCTTTGGTCCGCATGTCCGCCACGTGGCAAGGCTACGCATAGCTTTGCCACGTGGCGCCATGTGGGCGCGCCACGTGGGCTGCCATATGTGACATCAGCGCCACGTCACGCTGACGTGGCGCTTGCGTAGCTTGGGCCGGTCAACGCGGGTTGACCGGCCCATCCAACCCAACTTTTTGGGCCTAATGGGCCCGGGCCCAATTAGGCACAATAATAATTGCCTATTGGGCCCAAGGTCCAACATCTCCCACTCAATTATTATTGACCTTGATCAACAGTTATCAGATTTCTTTAAAGGATTTCGTGCGACCAGCACACGTCGAGTATGTTAAGCCAAATTCAAGAGCACAGACACTCAGGCTACTTGAATAGTAGCATCTCGACAACCTTCTTGTTTAATGTATGCTATTACCCCAGGACTCATGTCACATTCCATTGTTCACATCAGTGATTTCAAACAATTATATTCGGGTTCACTATTGTATTTTTCAATACAATTGGTGCACCTGAACCACGAAACTCAGAATGTGATGAACAGAGTTCCTTCTCCCTTAACTATATTCCTTTCATAATGATACAGCCTGCTTTTCTGGTCAGCCCTGCCAGGTCGAATCGCTATGCCATAACCTTTTCATGAACTTTCCAAGCTAGCAGCACTAGATCATACTTCCAGAATACGTTTAGGATCTTAAGGGTAGGTTTCGGGAATTACAATTCTCGAAAATTGGTCTCACACCAGGGATTGTGAAATCACTCAACATTTTCATCCCATCCAGTGGTCGAGTAGCACACATGATACTGATCACGTGTTACGGTGTACTTTCCTTTTTCAAGGAACACATGTCATTTAACACCATACTAGAGTATCAGCCTTAGCTTAACTCTAGGCTAATAGGACAGACAGTATGATAAGTTCCACTTATATCTTATCATATGGATTGTAGAAAATTCAAATGCAGCAACTTATTCCTGCATCCCATAAGGAAACTTGCTCTTAAGCAAGACGGCATTCCGCCATAGGACATGCACTTATGAATGTCCAATAACTGCCTCATCTCAGCCAGGAATTAACTTCTTAACTCCCACTGAGGTAAACACCCGTGTGAGTGGGCTACTTCTCTGTCCGACATGTTTCACATTTAAACTCATATTGCCAAATAAAAAATTCCTTTATTCCAACTAATTGGATTACAAATGAAACCGTCGTAAACCCAGTGACTTAACATGTTTCTCGAACACTTCTCGAGGTAATGCTTTAGTCATTGGATCTGCGACCATATCTCGTGTAGATATGTGTTTCATACACAGTTCTTTATATTTTATTAAATTTCTCACAAAGTGAAATTTAATATCTATATGCTTAGCCCTGCTATGGAATCTAGGATCCTTAGCATATGCTATAGCTGCCTGGTTGTCGCAGAATAGACTCACTGGCTCCGTCGAGTTGATCAGGGAGAGATGGCTTAAGAATCTCTTTAACCATACCGCTTCTTGTGCAGCATGAGCTGAAGCTACATATTCTGCTTCCATTGTTGACAGGGATACACATGTTTGCTTCTTACTGCTCCATGAGACAGCACCCCCGTTCAACAAGAAAACAAATCCAGATGTAGACTTTTTCTTATCCACATCACCTCCCCAATCAGCATCAGTATAGCCACTCATTATCAGGTCACGGCCTTGATAGCACAAGGAGTATTCTGCAGTAGTATTCAAATATTTCAAAATCCCTTTGACAGCCTTCCAGTGAGCACTGCCTGGACCAGACTGATATCTGCTTGCTATCCCAACAGCATAGCAAATGTCAGGTCTAGTACACAACATTGCGTACATCAGGCATCCAACTGCATTGGCATAAGGAATCTTCTCCATGTCCCTACGTTGTTTAGCTATTTTTGGGCACATGTCCTTACACAAATTATGACCTTTAACCAATGGGACATACTTTGGGTTACTGTGAACACAATTGAAATGTTCTACTACTTTGCGAATATATGTCTCTTGTGAAAGAGACACTATTCTTTTCGAACGATTCCTCGAAATCTTAACTCCGAGTATGTAATCTGCTTCACCCATGTCTTTCATTTCAAAGTTGGAAGATAACCAATCTTTGATTTCGATAAGAAATCCCATGTCATTTCCAGCTAAAAGTATGTCATCAACATACAAGGTGATGATAACAAACTTCTTTCCTGATCGCTTAACATACACACAGTGATCTTCGTCTATCATAATAAAATCATGCTGCATGATCGTATTATGAAAGCGAATATACCACTGTCTAGACGACTGCTTAAGGCCATAAATTGATCTATTCAATTTGCAAACTTTATGTTCGCAGCCTTTTTGAATGTAGCCCTCAGGCTGAATCATATAGATTTCTTCATCCAATTCTCCGTGGAGAAAAGCAGTCTTTACATCCATTTGATGTAATTCTAGATTCATGTTAGCAACCATAGCTAAAATGACCCTAATTGACGTAAATCTAACAACAGGTGCAAAAGTCTCCTCATAGTCTATCCCAGCCTGTTGTTTAAATCCTTGGGCAACCAAACGCGCTTTGTATCTTTCGATACTGCCATCTGCATTGCGCTTGATTTTGAGAATCCACTTATTCCCAATTGCCCTACGCCCTTTAGGTAGGTCAACCAGATCCCAAACCTGGTTTTTGATCATAGAAGACATTTCTTCTTCCATTGCATTCATCCATTCATTTCGTTTTGGAGATGACAAAACTCCAGATACATTCTTTGGTTCATCTTCATCCTGCAGGATGGCCAGAAGAATTTCACTTGGACCACCAAATTTCTTTAGTGATACCAAGAACGCATTAGCCTCGCCTTCGATGTCAAATCGTCGGCGTGGTATGCTAGTTCTACTAGACCTACGAAATTCCCAGTTTTGATAAACATCTCTAATATATTCATCATATCCAGGAATCGCACTCCCACTGGGTGGAAATACCGTACTCCCACTGGAATAAGGCATTACCTCCCTTTCAGGACTCAGATCACGACCTTCCGGATCAGTTTGAGTTAGAAAATCTCTATCTTCCTCCTCAATTCTCCCACTCGGAAGAAGTGATCCAGATGAATCTGGTTCATCTGTCTCATAAAGGGTAAGGTCACTACTAACCTCTCCCAACTTTGGAAATTTATTCTCCAAAAATGTGACATCACGTGATTCAAATTCTGTTACATGTCTATTGTCCAGTTCACCCACGAACACGTACCCTTTAGATACCTCTGGGTATCTTATAAAGATACTTTTTCTACCTCTCGGTCCTAATTTACCGAAAGTACTTGAGGTAGAATGGACATAGGACGCACACCCCCACGGCTTAAAATAGGATAGATCGGGCTTCCGATCTGTCCACATTTCGTAAGGAGTGGCAGTAACAGACTTAGAGGGTACACGGTTTAGAACGTATGCGGCAGTCAGGAGCGCATCTCCATAGAATGATATAGGCAAACTTGCCTCTGCCATCATCGATCTAACCATATCAAGAAGGGTTCTATTCCTTCTTTCAGCAACTCCATTTTGCTGTGGTGTATAAGGAATGGACAACTGATGTTCAATTCCTTTTTCAATGCATAGAGCTTTGAACTCATCAAAAAGATATTCACGGCCACGATCAGTTCGTAAGGCCTTTATCTTTCTATCCTTCTGATTCTCAACAAAACTCATGTATGTCATGAAGCAGTTTAAGGCTTCAGACTTGTGAGAAATCAGGTATATCAGACCATATCTAGTATAGTCATCAATAAAGGTGATGAAGTAATATGCTCAATGCCTTGCCCTCACGTTCATTGGACCACATATGTCAGAATGGACTAATTGTAGTGGAAATTTGGCTCTAGCCCCAGTACCGAAAGGTTTTCTAGTACTTTTCCCTTCTAGACAGGATACGCAACAAGGTAATATAGATTTCTCTATATGGCCCAACAGTCCTGCCTTAGCTAGACGGTTTAAACGATCCTGACCGATATGGCCAAGTCTAGAATGCCATAGTTTAATATCATCCTCTGATGAATTTGAACTAGTGACAAAGGAAAAACTTTCAGAAGGATCAATATCCAGAATCAAAAAACCTTCCGATATATATCCAAGGCCAAAATAGGCATCATCCAAAAACAATCTAACGGTGTCGTTCTCAAATGACAACCGGAAACCTAAAGACATTAAGGCCGAAACTTAGATCAGGTTCCTTTCGTATGTCTGGAGCAAACAACACGTCATGTAAAAGAAGGGCACGACCACCACAAAGGTGTAATCTACAAGTGCCCAGGCCTTTCACATCCACACACGAGTTGTTACCGACAAAAATGGTTTTTGCTCCAGCCGGTAACCGCCTGTACTCAACGAATGAACCACGGTCTCTAGCTATATGGTCTGTCGCTCCTGAATCAATTATCCACACAGAATGTGATTCAGTTAGAAGGGTACAAGAGGATACATACAATTTACTCACACTTGAGTTCAGATGTACCTGCTTGGGCATTTTGCAATCTTTTGCAAAATGTCCCTTCTGTTGATAGTTAAAACATTTCACTTTTGAAATGTTAAACCGCTTGTTCTTTTTAGCCTTGGAGCCATCCAACTTGGTTCCATGGTTTTCAGCCTTTGGAGTTTGTTTACACTTACCCTTCCCTTTACCTTTTTTCTTTTTCCCACCACTCCCAGTCGAACAAATCGAATGGGCTTCAGGGTGGGATTTCATAGCTAGGAGGCGATCTTCCTCCAGCTCAAGGTGTCTGGCAACATCATCAAATGTTACCAAATGATCGGAATGGGTAAGATTCATCTTCATCTGTTCCCAACTTGGTGGTAGAGAACGGATGACAGCTTGAATCTGCTGCTCGTTGCTGAGTATGTGACCGGCCTCTGCCAGTTCACTGATCATATTGGACATCACTCTCAAGTGTTTTCTCATGGGAACCTCCGGACGCTTTTTAAAGGTATCAAACCTTATGGTCAAAGCACGCAGCTTCGACACTGAAAGCTTTCCGAATTTCAGTTTGAGAGAATCCCATACCTCTTTCGCGTTGTCATGCACGCGAAATTGTCTGGTGATATCATCCATCATGGAACTCAACAAGATCAATCGAGCAGTAGTGTTTTTCCTCTTCCAAATAACATAAGCTTCCTTATCTTGCTTATGTTGAGCAGTTGTGCCTTCTTCAGGCTCATCCATTATGACATGTATGTGCTCCATAACTTCTTGTTCTTCAAGCACATATTGGATTTTCATACTCCAATTGTCATAATTTTCACCGTTGAGTTTTAACTCACGGTTTAGCTCAGCTATAATGGATCTAGAAGCGACTGACATTTCTATAGGGATTTTTAATATGAGAACATATTAGAAATTTGATTTGGCAATATGATTCAATTTACTAATCACTCATAACTTTTAACGATATGGAGTTCTTGATTAATCTCAAAATCGAAGTGGGTCGCGGGCATGCTTCCCCTCACCATTTAAGTATTAATCTTAAACTTCAACCGTTTAAAGTTCATTGACAGTAAATTCAAGTGGAAGCAATTAAACAAACATCTTTATTTAATTACATGTTTGACACATGCATTTGTACATTCTGAGTGTGCTCACACATGCACAAAACCTCAGACAAGGTCAACACCTATTGTACAAAAGTCCCCCAAAAGCAACATATGTATATGGGGACAGTTAAACATATAATCACACAGGGATCGGATGTCCAGGTGATCCGGTAGGAGAATCCAGATACATATCTGGATCTGGCTCCGGAGACGATCCGATGGGGGCCGGGTACGAGGACGATCCGATGAGAAGTTCCAGAGTACTTTCCGGAACTGGAATTGAGTCCATGATCCAGATGATCAGGAGCGGAGGAAAACTATAATAGTAATCCTTAGCGAAGTAGCGGTTCAAGATCAAACCGCTTCGCAACTCCAGAACAGGAGAAGGTATCATTTCTCTGCGTAGACCCTTATCCTCAAGATAATGGATCAGACCATAGAGAGCATCTCTATGGGTATTGAACTCGGGTGCCGAGAAGACACTCATATCTTCTCGAATTTTCATCATGACCAGGAGGTCTCGAAACATAGAGGGCCAGTCCTCTCCATGATCGTAACCTCCGGCCCAGATGCACTCTTGCATCTCCCGGTGAACAGCCTCAATGTGCTCAACAATGACATACATGTCATTCTTGGGCACACGCAGCGGTAAACGGCGCTTCAGAATCTTCTGTCGAAGTTCTGTTGCACAGAAGTTCAGATACCTGTCTCCAGTAGCCATCAAATCTTGCAACAATTGCAATTAAATTTCGGGTTAATACTCATATTGTCCCAAAATATGATTGAAAAACTCATTTTCCCATCTTTTGATGAACATTTTATGGATCAATTTATGTGATTTTAGTTTAACTTTTACATATCTCGGAACTCGTTCGAAAATATTTTCTTTTTAAGTTTATTAAAATATAATTTTAATAAACCTAATTGACAAAAATTTCTCAAAATTTTTATCAATTTATTAGATTTTATTTGAATAAAAACTGATTTTATCCAATTAAAAGAGAAAAACCCCAAATTTTAAGTCCAATTTTGACTTAAGTCAAAATTGACCGTAAACCGGGTTGGGTCGAACCAAGAAACCGGGCCAATCCGTCCGGTTTTTTGATTTTCTTGACCCGGGTATAAATATGTTCGGGAAAAATCGTGAAATTACGATTTTGCCCCTCGCATATTTTCACCCGAATTTTCTCTCTCTTCTCCCGCGAAGACGAAAAATCCGGCCGCCGCTCCTCTCCACGACCGCCGCGTAACGGCGGCGAACCACGGGCCGAGACCAGTCGCAATCGACTCGTCTCGGCCTTGCGATCACGGCCGTAGCGGCCTCTCGGGCCGTCGTCCAGCCGTTCTCCGCCGCGAAGCTCTTCTCCATTCGGCGCCTCTCCGCCGTCGTCGTCCTCGATCTCACGATTCCGGAGACGGTGATCCACAAACGTGGTATCGGGACGTCGGGGAGAAGCCGCAGAATCGAGATCGTGGATCTCCGGCGTCGAAATCGTCGGATTTCCGACGAAATCGACGGATTTCGTTTTCGGGCGAAAACGCCCAAATCGCCCGATAAGGGTTGATTTCGATTTGGGGATTCTTGGGAAAATTTCTAATTAATCCCCAAGTCTTCCGAAAATTGCACCGAGGTCCATGACACGCAGGTGCCACGTAAGCGGTCAAAATTTCAGATTGGTACCTTAAGGTTTCGCGCGTGCGCGAATTTGCCCGCGTGGTTAGGCAAAATTTAATTTAGTCCCGCTGGTTCCAAATTAATTACATTAAAGTCCAACAGATTATGATTTTTCATAAAATCACGATTAATATGATTTTTAACTCAATAAATCACATAATTACTTGAATTAAAATATCATATTATCATCAAAACATGGTTTCAACCATGCTCTGATACCAATTGACGGTTTTGACGAGTAATTAACGAGTAATTACGTGTTAAACCCGTTGAATTAACAAACTAATTCGTTAATAATAAATCACTTACTTGTTGAAGTAAGAGGTCCACAGGCTCGGGTCCACGATTTCTTCGTGCTGGTCGAATTACGATCACGTTCGAACGGATCCGTAATCGATTTTCATGAGATTTCCTTTAATCGAAAATCTGATTAAAATTCTGGAACTGATCCGGAATTTTCCTTTCTGAGTGAGTAGTTGTGGGAAAAGTTACATTTCAGTCCAGCCGGATTTCCCCTTTTATAGGGAAATCCGGACAGCCAAAACGCGCCACGTGGCATGCCACAGGTCACATGTCCGCCACGTGTCGCGCCACGTGGCAAAGCTACCCAATAGCTTCGCCACATGGCGCTTTGGGCCGCATGTCCGCCACGTGGCAAGGCTGCGCATAGCTTTGCCACGTGGCGTCATGTGGCAAAGCCACGTGGGCTGCCACATGTGACGTCAGCGCCACGTCACGCTGACGTGGCGCTTGCGTAGCTTGGGCCGGTCAACGCGGGTTGACCGGCCCATCCAACCCAACTTTTTGGGCCTAATGGGCACGGGCCCAATTAGGCACAATAATAATTGCCTATTGGGCCCAAGGTCCAACAAATATTGTACTATTTATCCATCTTGAAATTATCCTATACCAAGATCGCTTAATCATGAAATTTTCTCAAAATATATGTCAGAAAATAAGATAATAATTGCCTATTGGGCCCAAGGTCCAACAAATATTGTACTATTTATCCATCTTGAAATTATCCTATACCAAGATCGCTTAATCATGAAATTTTCTCAAAATATATGTGAGAAAATAAGATACACTTTGTTAATATGAATAGTATAGTAATAATAAATTTCAAAATCAAAAACTATCGAATGATATGAAAAGATGTAACTGGTGTATGTAGTGTTTTAGTTGTGTTTTTACGTAGATTACTGGTGTAGTGCATTTGTGCATATTAGATTTTTTTTGGTGAGTAATTAAAATTTTATATACCAAAAAAATGAAAAGATATATCTTTTCCTAGTATTTATTATTTTTCCAAGAATTGAATTCGATACTTTCTTTTCAAAAATCGAGTCCTTATCACTTCAATCTAAATGCGTGAGTTCATAAATAAGATAATTCTGTATGCTGCTCGTGGGATTATATTCAAAATAATCAAAACAAAGCACCATTACCTAGAAGTCAATCTTTTTGGTAGTTGGTTTGACATTTTGGTTTGGAACGGTCGTGGTGATCATTATAGAACAGGGCCCAACGTCCAAGAAACAATGCGAAACTAAAGAGCACCACAGTATTTTTCAGGCCAGCAAATTGATACTCAATCAAGAATAGGGCTAATATATATACTCAAAGGTCTTTGCCGGTCGACACATTGAAGAATTGACGGACATTCGAGGTTCATTTTTTAGGAGATGTAATTATATTATAAAATTACATTAAAAAAAAGCTAATTAAAACTTACCTTTAGTATTGTAAAGAAAATTAAATATTTTTTTGTGCCTATTTTCTTTAAATTGATTTAATTCTTTAATGAATCAGAGTGGATTACCACCAAACAAATACAAAACTTCAATCTCGTCATTCTTCACATTCTATAAGAACGTCTCGGGACTGGGTTTCATGGTCAAACCTTATCTCATGTTTTTTTTTTGGTGTTATGGTTCACAGGATATAGTCATTTAAAAAAAAGATAATTAGAAGAAAAAAAATATATTAACTGGCTTTCTAGAACAAGGCTCCGGAAACCGCTGATCAGATGAAATGACACGCTAGAAAATACTGAACTCCTAGGCAACGGCATCGACATATTTGTCTGAACATGATTAATTTATTTTTGATTTCAGGTATCAATATTCATTAATCAATAATTATACTAATTCCTTTTCCGGAGCCGGAAAATCATCACTTAATTACAATAATGCCCCGACAAATCTTTCGGAAATAGACATGTTTATTTCACTTACTACACTGACTTTGAGGCCAAGAAAAATATTTAAAATCATGTAAAATTCAAAGTCCTAAAAAGAAGAAGAAAAAAAAGATGGGAAATTCTAAATGTACCCTCACTCTTTACCTCTCTTTTTACCTCTTTCTCTGTCCACATCCGGAATAGAATAAGAAGAAAAACCCTCGTCTCCTTGTCCATACCGGAGATCGGACACGTGTCAGCAGATCTGCATCTGCGGGCCCACACGGAACACGGCGGTGCACTCCGGCAGCTCTCCAAGGTCGGCGAACAGGGACTCGTCTTCCTCCCTCACCGGAAAAAACACCGATACGTCAGCCTCCGAGGTAGCACTCGTCCTCCTTGCCGTCGTATCTGAATAAATGGGGCTCTCCAACATAGCACACGGCGCCGTCTCCATCCCTCCGAACCACCCGAACTCGTCACCGAGTGGTACCGACGATGACTCGCCCGGCCGGCCGAGATCAGCGAGCTTGTTCTCTTCGGTCTCCGGGTTGTCAACTATCGTGGGCGTGTTAGGGTTATGGCGGTGGTGGTGGAGGTTGCTGGTCCGCAGGGGGAGCGGCCACGGGTGGTTGTGCTCAGAGGCGTAGGTCACCATTAGCATGGTGGGGTCCACCTTGCTCCGCTCTACTTGCTTCCTAGCCGGGCATCCCTTCGAGCTACTACACCTATAGTACCCCCTACAACAAGAGAGAGAAACATACACTCTCAATTGATTAATACCAATTTGAATGAAGAAGAAACTTTAAAAGTAACAAAGTTCACCGAGTTTTATCAAGATTTGAGTGGATCAAAGTATTTGTCGGTATCAAAAAGAAAAAAGAAGAAGAAACTTTAAAAGTGACAAAATTCACCCAATTTTAACATTAGTACATTACCAAGATTTGAGTAGATCGAAGTATTTGTCGGTATTAGTTGTTGGTAGGGTAGAATTGAGTCCAGTATTATCGACGATAGGGTATAACTTATAAGGCAGGTGATTTTTATTTAATTACCTGGGATAAGGGGAACCTTTGATGGGTTTCTGGCCGTATTTCCTCCAAGCCCAAGAATCGGACGGCGGAGTAGAGTTCTCTCCCTTTAGCCGTGACCCTTCCACGTCCTTCATAGGCACCGACACCACTCTCTTCTGCATCCCTCGCTTACTGATGCAAAACCCATTTCGTTAACCAAATATTCATATTTAAATATTAATCAAATACGATTTAAACAAGAAGTCTGGAGTTCGCTTCCCGCTATTCGAAAATTGTATGTACCTTCTCTTGGGGGAGGAAGTAGAAGCTATCTTCGTGGCGGGAAGGAAGCTAGAAGGAGGAGACTCCGGGCTGCTCTCTGTGGTATTGCCATACTCCTCTTGGTCACTGATCAGTGGACCACTGCTCCATCTACCTTCCATGATCACAGTGAATTAACTTGAAGATTTTTTTTTCTGATACTTGATCAATATCAGGAGGTGGGTTTAATTGGAGATGTGAAGAGAAGAAAACAAAAGGGAAGGAGAGGGAGGGAGCGAGAAGGTGAAATAGAGAGGAGGTGGTCTTCTTAAAAAATGGTCGCCATGTTGACAGATGAGCTTTTGGTGCTTATTTAATCGAAGACGTGCAATCTAATGTGAATATTATCTATAAAACCCAGTATTTGTTTATTATCAACTTGATAATAACTATACCCTAGTCGTCTTTTTTTATTTTTTGAGAAGGGCTATCTTTACCTAGTCGTCTTGTGTGGGTTTTAATCTATGATTCCCACTTAGTTATATTCAATTTATACGCGAACGACAATGAATTCGAGTCATGTTTGAAGATGCTAGCTAGGATAAATTAGTTGTTCTATTTTTATAAAAAATATCGGGATTGAACTATTTAGAACAAAAAGTATTAAATATTTTCAAAAAAGTTTTCTCACATTTCAAAAATTATAACCGGTGTCTCCATAGTAAGGGGTATAAAAAATCTACTATTATAGTATTAATTTATTTATGATTTTCAGTAATTAATGTTGATTATTCCAACAGCCACTCATAATTGGTTCCCCTCTGTCCGAATTATTGTTTTTTCTCTCAAGGACTGCGCCCTCTCTATCTTGGGTTTGGATTGGGTACGGAGTGAAAGAATTGATTCCGTACGGTTTGGACTGAAGGGGGACCGCAGCAGCAAGCGCAGGTATGTGACAATGACAAACGCAGTTATATGATAATGACAAGTGCACTTATGTGATAATGGTATTTGTTTTTTGTGAAAACGGCAAGTCCCCGTTGATGATAATGGCACGAATAGTTTTTTTCTTTTTGGTCCCCCATATTTTAGCATTTTTGCAAAAAGGTCACACTGGCATGCACAGTTATGTGATACTGGCGTACACAGTTATGTGTTACTGGCATGCGCAGTTATGAGATAATGGCATTTGTATCCGGCCTGTATTTGTGCATGACTTTTTTCATTTTGGTCCCCATATTTTAGCGCATTTGCAAAAAAGTCCCCGCGTGTCCTCATTCCAAACAGTTCGGAATAGTGGCATTCCGTACCCAATCTATACCCCTCTGTCTTATGTTGATTAGCTTAATTTTTTCCTCCCTTTGAGATGCATTCAATTATTTTGTCATAATGTTCAAATTGGATTATTGCGAGTGTGATTTTAAAAAATACTTTTTCTGTGTAGGATTTAGTAAAAGTAATTGTTTAGCCGCAGCTCAAGTCGGCTTGCTCCCTCCAAGTGCGCCTAATATAAGGTACTAGGACTTGGATTTTGGACAACTCAGAAGACGAACTAGGATTCTTCTCTTAAAAGAAAAATGAAGACGGAAAAGGATTTGTTGCATAATGTAGATTCCCCGTTTCATCAATAATATAGGCCTGATAGTCATATAACCGACCAATAAGATTTGATTAAAGTAGCAAACAACTTGTATTTTCTGAACTAACTTCTTTGAAATTCGACTCCCGATTGCATTTGGATTTTAAAACATAGTACTGTTGCGGTAAAAAAAATCGCACGTCAGTTTATCCCAACGCTAGAAATAACGTCAACTCTTAAAAGTACAACTGATCAATGTTCATTTTTCGCCAAAGATTATTGCCAAAGATTATTTGTCCTAATCGCACAAAGCCTTGAAGGACTTTATAGAGATCAAGAGTTAAAATATTGACATAGTGTAAAAAAAATTACTTAAAAAAAACTTAGATCATATGCTTTTGGCTCATATTTGATGTTGCTTCGATATCTTTAGAGGCAGAACAAGCAGATTCTTCCTCCATCAATTATTTTAGATGAAGTGGCCATGATCTCATCAATTTTGGCCTTTCTTCACCTTATTAAGTTTATAGTAGCAAGCTGTTCATTTTTTTATTGGTATCCTCTGATTGAAATCTTAACATCGCCTTAAAAGCTGGATTATGCAGAAAAGGCAAGAGAAGCTATGCACTTGTTTATTAAACATTTTATACCAAAGCTGTTCTATTAGTTAGTATACAGACCCGTGACTTTAGTTAGTTAAGTTCTTTCAATTCAATTTCAACCAGCTTATAGGTTTTACAATTGAATAATTTTGAGTCTCTGTTTAAATATGTAGCTGGCAAATTAAAAATTTGAAAGATTGTCAAAATCCATATGCTCTAGAGACAAATGAAAGTCTTCTCTTTTTTTTATTAAATCAAATAATTAACGACTTTGTTTGTGATGATATTAATTAACAACAAATATTAAAATTATGAGTGAGCAAAAAATTCGATATCCGATATCCGAATTCGATATCCGAATTCAGATTCGGATAATTTTATGTTCGGATCCTGAATATCCGAAATTTTTATTTCGGATTCGTATTTGGATTCGAATAAGAAAAATATAAATTCGGATTATCCGAATATCCGTACTTTTTA
Organism: Hypericum androsaemum; assembly: GCA_963995505.1. Lineage (NCBI taxonomy): Eukaryota > Viridiplantae > Streptophyta > Magnoliopsida > Malpighiales > Hypericaceae > Hypericum > Hypericum androsaemum. The sequence goes on from OZ023199.1 coordinate 8,544,104, forward strand.
ATAAATATACTTAGAAATTAAGAGTTCTAGTCTAAGAAGTGGACTGAGCCGATTTGTTCAAGAAAGAAAGTTCGACCAAAAAATTTAACTTCCTTAGTGCTCAACTCACCTTGAGAGCAACTCCACCAGTTTAAAATCAAAATCATTCTGAAACCCTAAAATATTCCAGCTGCTCCGGTCACCCTTAGGTGCTCTGGTCATCTCAATAAGACAAATGGTATTGTAGTTATTTGCGTTTTGGTTGCTTTGGGTTAGTTGTTCTCAGGGTTAGTTTGTTATTTTTTTTACAATTTGCTTTCGTGATTTCTTTTGATTACTTTGTCGTTATTTCTTGAACTTTTATGATCTCTATTTGGGTAGTGTTTGTCGTCAAATAAAAAAAATCTAGTGTTGGTATTTGGTTAAGTGATTGGTGTGTGGGTTCTTTCTGAATAGTTGCACTTAATTTTTTGAAGAAACTTGAAATTCAGAAAATTCAGATTATCCAAATCCGAAATAATTTTAAATTTCAGATATTTTTTTATTCGGATTTAGATTCGGATCGAGAAGTAGTAATTTGGATATTTTAAATAATGAAAAATTAGGATAATTCGGATTCGAGTTATCCGAATGCTCACTCTTTGCAGTTAATTTCTTGAAGACACTTGAAATTCGGATAATTCAGAATATATTGCACATTTCATGGGAAATGTCAAATATTATATTGTTTATTGATGCGCGAATCAATAGGACTACAACAATTTCTCTGGTAACTATACTACCAGTAGGGACACAGAAATAGTCCATCATATACCTTGTTCTTAACTATAGAATATTTTCCTCAAAAAAATTATATAGAATATTAAAGTATAAAACTATCTAAGAGCTTTGCATCAGGAAAATGAGACACACTCTAGGATCTTACTTTTCCAAGATTTCAATTATTAATCCTTCAAAATATGTTTGTACACGCACAAAAAGTATTTTACTTAGTAGTGCAGACAGATTAATTGACGGAGGTTTGTAAAAAGAAGATAGGTAATAAAACGTATTTTAATCTCTTCTGAAGATCAATAATTTTTAAGAAATTGATATTGGAAATTTAATCGAGTCTTCCCTTTGCAACATTTATTATCCACAGATATGAGAACTCCAATTTTTAAGGTGGTTTTAAACTAATAATATTAGCTTAACGAGAAAGAAATGCAAGGCACTTTTGTTCGACCTTTTGAAATTTTTCGATATACAGATGAGAAGATGTTACAAAATCCAGATGAATTTTTTGCCTATGGAAAGGAGAAACATCAGATTTTCTTGACACTATTAAGGAAATTGTTGTTGGGTTGAAATATTAGTTGAACTATACCTACCAAAAACAACAATATTAGTTGAACTATGTGGTTTAATAGGTGGTACCTTCATTTTCAGAACTTTAGGCATAATTCTTTGAACTAGCTCTTGTAGCTATTTGTATGGGTGGAGAATGAGGTTTTGGATTGGATCCAGAGTGAAGATCCAATTCCAGACTATTTAAAATAAGAGATGGACCGTTTGATGAGACTCATTCTCGCTTCCCCATAATCTGACGACCATGATTTGTGCGGTGTAATTTTGTACTTTTATTTTTTTCTTTTCTCTATTATGTCTCTTTTCATTCACATTTTTTCTTTTTTTTTGTAATTTTACTTTTCTCTCTCCACCTTTCTCTTTCTCTTTCTCTTGCCCTCTTCATCCCCATTTTTTTTCTTTCTCCTCCTCTTCCATTTCATCTTCATCCTTTTTTTTCCTCTTTCTCTCTTCTTTTTACGCTTTGTCCTACTCTTCTTTTTTTTTTTCCTCTTCTTCTCCTCTTTTCTTTCTCCTCATCTCCGTCTTTTTCCTTCACTTGAGATACCCTTCCAGTCAGCGAATGACATGATCAATTATGTCAGAATGGTATGCCCGGGTATTCTGTTATATCAGAATGGCATGATCGGTTATGTAAAAATTATATCACCTGTTATGTCAAAATAGCCTGATATATTATGTTATAATGGTATGCATGGTTATATCATTTTGGGTATTATATGTATTTGCATTAGCTAAGTTATAACAAATATTTAAAGCCCAAGACATTTAATAAAATTAAAGTAAGCATGGTATGCATTGTTGTGTCAAAATGGCATGCATGTTATGTCATAATGGTATGTTAAGTTATGACATAATGACATGTCCTATTATATCGAAATATATTCCTCATTAATATTTAATAATACTTAAAATAAAAAACTAAATAATTAATTAGTGATAAGAAATGATAATTGAAGATTTTTGCTAGCGTGATTTGCTCTTTTTGAATTAAAATCTAGATAAGAAATTACACTTATGAGTTTGTTTCATTACATAACTACCTCCGTTCCTTATTTTTAGTGCGCGTTGTTTTCAAACACATTTTCCAAGTTTGTCAATGTATTTTGAACAAATTATTTTTTGCCACTCGCGCTTCCTTTTGTACTAAGGGTCCGAAATTTTATTATTCAGGACCCAATCCTGCCACGGAGAATGATACCTTTGGTATCTTTGATGCAATCATATTATCTAAAGTAATATAATGTTACTTTTACAAAAAAGAAAGAAAATACAAAAAAATAATGCGATGAACGTCGTTTTTTGTTCTCAATTTCCTACTTTTTAGATATATTTTCATATATGTACAACTACCTAAATTAACGGCTATTAAAATTGTTCAAATTTAATTAAAAAATCTCAAGTTAAATTTCGAGAAGGCAATGACAGACGTTAAATAGGCCGAGATGAGAGATGTCAATTAGGATTTGACATTTGAATTTATTTTTTTGGGATGTGGAGCATTCATAAATTGGTTGTCATTGTACTCTGTGAGAAAAAAAATATATTGGTTGTGTGACTTTGCTATAAGTGGGCTTTTTTTTTATCATTGTCTCAACAAATTATGGTTTGGTCTGGTTCTCCATGGTTCTTTTCAAAAAGATCTGAACCAGATCTGAGAACTATTTTTTGAGCAAACAAGGAACCGATCCAGACTAATTCTTTTTGGAACTAGTTTTGGATCAATTTTTTGGTTTGGTTTGATCTGGTTATGTGGTTATTGGGTTTTTTTTGCTCACCCCTCGAGGAGACCAAATGAGAACAACCATACATCCACAGGCTGACCTACATATTGGGCTATCGAGGGACAACCTATTACTAAACTCAAACTAACCCATATGCAAGTAGTGAAGAGTAATCCGGGCAAAAAATCTAAACTCTAGCCCCGAGTTAGCCCACAAACGAGTAGTCTTGGAGGAATTCACACACCCACTAACTTGCATACGAGCGTGAACAGGATGCAACCGCAGCCTCTGTAAAAAACCTTGCTGACGATAGCATGGAAAAAGAGTGCCTAGTGGAACCACTTTGTAAACCTAAAAAATGGGAAGGGAGATAAATCCTATCTGGAAAAATGCAACAAGAAATCAGAAGCTCGTGTCTACCAACTATATGTCACAAGCTTGGAGAGTGTGTTAGCCGTCGCATTTCCTTCTCTCAAAATGTGGGAGACTTTGAGTTCCATTGTCTGAAGTTTCTTCGTCATCATCATCCATCTATTGTGGAATTTTTATGGAACATTTCTGGACCTGTCCTGAAATAGAAAAAAAATATAGCAGCAATTTATTTCTAGCCAGAGTTTGGACCAACCTCGACAGTGGGCGACTTCCATTGGCTTCATCACCATCGTGAGCTCACCCTAGAACGCAAAAGACTATCCGTAATTGATAGATGAAGCATACAAGATCAAAGCCCCGTGAGTTTTGAAAGATACCTACCAGTGAGGAAATGCCCGGAGAGCCACGTGCGCTCCCGTCTATATTATAGATAATCCAACCGGGGATAGAATGATGCCATCAGACTTTCGCAATCACAGGAGCCTGACGAGGAGATTTTTTACCCAGTTGCAATAAAGAGAGTAGAAAAAATGTCAAACCATGAGGAGTGGGATCTAGAGCACTAATTCGACTCACTTGTTAGTTTCAGACGATATGTAAGATAGTGATTGGTGTGTTTAATTAGAAGATGGAGAGTATAGACAAACTTAGGTAGCCAAGAATGGAGATAGTGGGCGAGGATACCACGTGAACACAACCATTCTAGCTAGGTCTCTCTTGGGCTCGTGGCGGTCTTACGCAATTCTAAAGTGCGATGCTTTGTTCTACCCTAAGGAAAACTAGGATCTTCCAACGGTGTCACAAACGTATGGGCTCCTCTAGTCAATTAGTCAGCTATTTATGGCACCCTTTCACGGTTAAGTCCATCAGGTTACCACTCGATCACTTAGCAAAGTCATTGGCCCTAAATAATTCCCTCCCAGAAGATTAGACCTAGGACTAGGGTATAACACTACAACTCCCCTCACGACCTCTAGAGTACTTTTAATTCCTAATCTTGCATGACCCAACTAAGGCTTAAGTTTTCTGACTAATACGTATAAGCCCATTTGAAACCTAGGTCATCGGGAGCATCCAAGGGCACCCAACCCACACACAGTACTCACACATTCAACAATCTCACATTCAACATCAATGGAGGGAAAACGAGTGTCACAAACATTAAACTAAAGAGAAAAAGTTTAGAAAGCTCAATAAAGTCTTCAAGCTTTCTAGATCATCCTCCTTCAATGCTTCAATCTTCCTACTTGAGAGAATTAGAGAAATGGAGAGTGTGTGGCTATTCTTTGTGGCCAAGCCACACAAATGACTAGACAAGTTGAAATGGGAACCTAAAGGGTCTATTTATAGCCCCCCAACAAAACCCTAAGGAGCTAGGATGAGTACAAGGATGAATTGGTCATTTTTGGCCTTGTTCAGGGTACAAACTGCCTCGCGCTCGCCGTCCAGCAGATGTGGCCCCATCCGGTGCCCGCTTTGGTTCGTGGGCCATCATATATGCACGATTTTGGCTGTCTTTTGCTCTGAATTAGACTTTGGTCATTAGAGGACAAAATGTAGATCTTTGTCTTAGATTTGAAACGGTACCTCATATGACTTAATTCGATGCCGAAAAAAAAAGTTATAGATTTTTAAGTGCGGCATCCTCCTTCTGCCAGATGAACCCACAGACCGACAGGAAAATCCACCGCTCGGCAAGATTTCCCACTGCCGGGTGGATTTCAGATCCTCGTTTTGTTCTCTCCACCTTAAGCTTTCATTCATGTACTCTCCGGTTGGTCCCAAAGCGTGCCAAATACCTCCAAAAGACCATAAACACAACAAGTTAAACCTTTCAAGGTAATGAACCTAAAAACAGCGTAAAAACACTAGACCAGACATATAAAGACTCAAAAATGGGACTAAATAGCCTTAAAATGATGTGGTAAAATGTGTAATTGTCAAGCGCATCACACCCCCACACTTGAATCTTTGCTTTTCCTTAAGCAAAAGACTCGACTCAGACTCACAAATAGCCAAAATAGATCAAGAGTTGGCATACTCTTAGCAAAAAAGATCCCTAAAAAATTTGACTTCTCATCACAAGACCACCCCACATCCTAATAGTTCACTCCCCCGAATGCAAAACTAAGAATACGCAAGGACTACACCTTCAAGGGTTTAAACAAGCGTTAACCCAAAGTGGGTGAGACTTGTGGGGGTTGACCACTCAGAGGATAGGAAATCATTTAAGCTCACTATCTGATAGTCAACTACCTATCACTCGCGAATATGTTCGGGGTTATGAGATATCCTATTTCCACTCGGGATTGTCTCACAAGAGATGGGGATTGCGATCAAGGGGACTTTGGCTCAGGTTGTAATGGGAATAAGGTTTAGGTGACGATAAAAAATATGGGCAGTTGCTAAACCACCCAATCCGAGGTGCACTAAATCTAATTTCGCTAGCCCTCATCTATTCTACTTGCTCACCCTAAATTTAAAATCGCTCAACCCATTGTTCCCCAAAACCTATGGCCTCATGACAAACACATGCCTCTTATTTAATGCCTTATTCATGCCACCACTTTCTCTTTTTTGTTGCTTTTTTTCTTTTCTTTTTTTTGTACTTTTCTCTTGCTTTTTTATTTTTTTTATTTTTCCTTTCTTTTCTTCTCTCCACTTTAATTTATTCACATTTGGCATACTATTATTTTTGGCAAAGTTTGGTCTTTTTGGTTTGGTCCTTTTCTACCCAATTCTCCCAAGATCATACTCAACCAAAATGGAGCCCTTACAAAAATCTCCATAAGATAGATCCTATGTGCAACCTCTAACTAGGGGTCAAAGATGGGAGAAATTTAGGTAAGAGTTAAGCCTGGCAAATGTATATAATGAATGAATGGTTAGGCTCAAATGGGTTTAAACAAGGGAAAATTAAGGATTGGCTTTAAGGCTCTAGGTTCAAACTTTTCAAAAATGGCCCCCATCTTCCCACAAAGCACCCCCTCGAAAGGGACAAAATAAGTGTTAGAAGGATACCCTAATCACCGAGAACATATTGGCACCTCATAAACAAAATAGGAGATGGCGGTCTCCTCCTTGGCTCAAAATCCTTTCAAAAGATCCCATATTAACCTACAAGTCCACCCTGAACAGGAGACCGCAAGTTTAAACAATCAAAGGTGTAGAAAATCTGTATTCCTACGCTTTACACCCGGGGTATACTCCCTAAAAGGTGCGGGGTTTAGCTTATTATGAAAGATCAAAAATTTTGAGGGGGGTCCAAAATGTAAAAAATATGCCAAAACTTGATCTATTTACATTGATCTAGACCTAAATATGTAAGTTCCTACATGGAACTCCCCCCACACTTGAATGACACATTGTCCTCAATGTGAGAGGATTTAGGCAACTAAACTGATAAGAGAAAAGAAAAACTTCAATGACCTCCGTGGCCAAAGAAGGTGAAAACACTTCAATCAAAGGCACAAATCATAGCCTCCGTGGCCATAATGAATACAATGATTGAAAACATAAACAAGACAACACAAGATATAATCATTTGGAGGAGAGTTAAGAGAACGTCCCTGTTCAAAGAGAAAAGGGTAGAGTGGCGATCGATCCTTAGCAGAGATGATACCCTATTTTTTTCTGTTTAGCGCCCATCACCGCCATTCAACAGGCAGATCTGGCAAGGCAATTTTCCATTTGGGCGCCAGTCGGTGGATACGGACTCAAGACGATGGGTGAGGCACCGCCCGGTGGGCAATTCTGTCATTCGATGTATTAAATACGTTGAAGTGCATTTTCCCCACGAGGTTGTCGTTCAGTGGCTAAAGCACCGGTCGGTGGCATTCAGGGGTTTGGGAGGTCTGAAGTGTCCATGGGCACCGTTCGGTGCTGTGCCTGTCAGTCAGTAGGCTTTCATCGTTCGGTGATTATGGGCAGGTCGAAGCATGACCTTTTCCTTGAAGTGTTGTACTCCCTAGCATCCAAAAATAAAAGAAACTAAAAATTGTATTGGGTTGCCTCCCAACAAGCGCTTGTTTTAAGTCTCAAGGTTGACTTTCACAAAATTACCATGGAAATCAAGGTTTGAATAAGCTCAATCATCAATATTAGCTTGATTCTATGGAGAAGCACTCATTAATAAAGAATTTCAAATAACAATCATATATGAGTAACTTCTTATCCATCATCAACCGTAAAAATGTGGTCAAGTGCAAATCACCCAAAGGTTTAGGAGCACACAATTTAAGAATGGGGTTGTGAGGGATTTTAACTACACCCAAAATTAACCAATCCCAACGAAGAGTGGGAGGTTCTTCATAATCAAGATCGGGTATTTTGCCTTCACTTACCGTATCCAAGAATAATGGTATAGCAAACCTTCTTGGATCTTGAAGTCAAGGTTGTTTGGTGTGGTGGATGACACTAAACCCTTTCTTGGATGTGGCATCTTCTTTTTCTTCAAAGTATTCAATATTCACCGTATCTTCGGTTGAGCCAGAGTCATGCACTTGGGAGTGAGGACTAGTCGTGGGCTAATCACCCTCCTTTTCGGTATTCTTCTCAATCTCAATCTCCTCCTTTTCTTCCTCCTTTACCTCCTTTTTTTTCTCCTCCTTTTGAAGTGCGTTGTTAGGACCACAGGCTTTCGTTGGGATCTTTCTTTCTATCATTTTCTTTTCCTTGCAATCCCACCAACAAAAACTATGAGTCCTTTGATCGTATAAAGCTTGTGGGAATGACACTCATGGCATATCTCATGGTAGAAGCACGTATGGTGGCTTCTCCACTTCCAACTCTTTTTTCTTGTTGCCTTGCTCCACTCGCACTTCTTTTTCACCCGAGGATGAACTTGGAGGTGGTACTTCTTCTTGGTATTTGAGGCATACATGGATCCACTTGAATCTTGATTGGTGTAATGCTCCCCCTCATTATATTGCTCGTCTAGCTCATCATCTGAGGGTAGTCCAAAATTAGTGCAGAGTTCTTCACATTTGCCTAGGTAATGTCCCACACTTTTGCACCAAAAATAATGCCAGAGTTGAGGATGCATGAGATTGAATTCATTCCTTTGTGCTTGTGCCCGTCTTGGCATGCTCTCAACTTCATTGGTATTCAACAAACCATGGACCCCATTGGACCTCCGATAACCAAAGAAATCCATCTCAACCACACAATATACACAAAAGAAAAATAAGACACAAAATATTTACAAACCACTATCAACAATGTATTAATACTAATTCGTAAGCGTAAAATAGATGTCTAGAAGTGCCACTCCCCAGCAACGGCGCCAATTGACGAGAGAATTTTTCACCCCGTTGTAATAAAGAGAGTAGGGAAAAATATCAAACCACGAGGAGTAGGATCTAGAGTACCAATTTGACTCACTTGTTAGTTTCAGATAATATGTAAGATAGTGATTGGTGTGTTTAAATAAAAGACTGAGAGTATTAAAAAACTAAACTAATATAGACAAACTTAGGTAGTCAAGAATGCAGATAGTGGGGGAGGCAACCACATGACCACAACCATCATAACTAGGTCTCTCTTGGGCTCATGGCGGTCTTAGGCAATTCTAAAGTGCGATGCTTTGTTCCACCCTAAGGACAACTAGGATCTACCTATGGTGTCACGAATGTATGGGCTCCTCTAGTCAATTAGTCAGCTATCTATGGCACCCTTTCACGGTTAAGTCCATCGGGTTACCACTCGATCACTTAGCAAAGTCACTGGCCCTAAATAATTCCCTCCCGAAAGATTAGAGCTAGGACTAGGGTATAACACTACAACTCCCCTCATGACCTCTAGAGTGCTTTTAATTCCTAATCATGCATGACCCAACTAAGGCTTAAGTTTTCTGAATAATACGCATAAGCCCATTCAAAACCTAGGTCGTCAAAAGCATCCAAGGGCACCCAACCTACACCCATTACTCACACAATCAACAAACTCACATTCAACATCAATGGAGGGAAAACAAGTGTCACAAACATTAAACTAAAGAGATAGAGTTTAGAAAGCTCAATAAAGTTTTCAAGCTTCCTAGATCCTCCCCTTCTTCAATGCTAGGATGAGTACAAGGATGAATTGATCATTTTTGGCCTTGTTCCGGGTGCAAACTGCCTCGCGCTCGCCGTCTGGCAAATTTGGCGCCGTCCGGTGCCCGCTCTGGTTCGTGGGCCGATAAAGATGCACGATTTTATCTATCTTCTGCTCTTAATTGGACTTTGGCTATTTGAGGATAAAATGTAGATCTTTGTCTTAGTTTTTCAACGATACCTCATTTGACTTAATCAGATGCCAGAAAAAGAAGTTATGGATTTTTAAGTGCGACATCTTCCGTCTGCCAGACGAACCCGCCGACAGGCAGGAAAATCCGGCACCTGGTGGCATTCAGGGAATTTGGCAGCCTGAATCCGCCACTCGGCGAGATTTTCCACTGCCTGGTGGCTTCCGGATCCTCGTTTTGGTCTCTCTACATCGAGCTTTTGTCCGTGTCCATTCCGGTTGATCCCGAACCGCTCCAAATACCTCTTAAAGACCATAAACACAACAAGTTAAACCATTTAAAGCAACGAACCTAAAAATGGCATAAAAGACACTAGAATTGACACATAAAAACTTGAAAATGGGTCTAAATGACCCTAAAATGACGTGACGAAATGCACAATTATCAAGCTTATTAGAGCACTACTAGGAAGGCTAGGCACGACAATAGATATTAGACGAATGTGATCTTCCTGGGTGTTAAACATGTGACTGAGCTTTAAATGAACGAGCCTCATTCACCAACAACCGAATAAGGGCATAAACCAATGAAGGAGGGTGTCTGACGTTCAAAAAAAATTTGGCAATTTTGTGCAGCCCAAAGCGCCCACGTGCAGGTGGCAAAAGCCACCCGCCAAAGGGTCAGACACTGGGGACTAAGTTTATGAGACCAGGCGCAAACACAAAACTCTGAGAAGCAAGCTGCGGCTGGCATATGCAAACAGAAACCCCTGAAGACCTTTCCCCACACCTCCTGAGAGAAGGGACAAAGATCAAAGACATGATCTAGAGATCCGGAGTTCGAATGATCCGGAGTTCATGGATGGCTCACGAAACTGTGATAGAACGGCGGGCAGGAATGATATGGGCCCAGATCCAGCGAGCTCAACAAATCGAGGGGCATAAGTCGCACAGATGCTGGTTAACGTCTTTCAAGGTTGCCAAGCCAGCAAAGGAGTGAGTCCAAATTGTTGTATCGCTCTCAATCGGGCCAACTTTGTAGGCTAAGATGTCCGCTACAATCGCGGGGTGCTTTTCAAAAAAGTGCTTGCGAATTTGCCATTTGCCGCTGCAGAGAAAATCTGAAATATGGTACTGAATGAGATGCCCCAAATGACTCAGAATATCATGTCTGTCAGCGATCACATAGCCCAACCCGTTATCCAGTCAAAATCTAGCGAAAGAGTTGGCTCCATAAATATTTGTTTAATTCAAAATGATTAAACGAAAATAAAATAAACAAAAGATAAGAAACCAATACATACTTCATAATAATATCATTTACCGGTCAAAAAATTAAAGATTTCAGGTTGGATTACTGAGTAATCGTACTAACGACGACGTCAATTTATCAATAAAAATAGACAACATAACTTAAACGTAACATCATGTAGCTAAGCTACAAATTAAGGGTCAAGCTGATTAAGTCGTGTAAATTATATCTTAACTTGTTGTTGAAGATTAAATATTTTCTATCTATCTACGTCTCTCTGATGAATTGAATGAAGTATGTCGATTATGACACAGTTTTTAAAATAGTTGACAGCTTGGTATTCCGTAGAAGAAGCCAAAGGACAGCGTGGTTGTCAATGAGGTAAATAATAAACTACCACATTGCTACTTAAAAGAATTGTGAACTCTTTTTAAAAAAGATTTGGGTTAAATATGATGAGTTTAACATAGTATTTGTTGAGTTTGGTGAGAAATAAGTAAAAGAAAATTTATTTTTTTGTTTTGTTTCGAACTCCTAATTCGACCTAAATAAATTACTTGATGTACAAAGATTAATCTCTATATAAAGACATGTTACCCAAGAGTTTTGAAGACTTTTGTGACTCGGATTCATCAATAAAAATTCTCCTTTCTCCCCGTGGACGTAGGCATTAGGCCGAACCACGTAATCTCTTGTGTCCGTATTCTTTATTCATTTTATTCTCGAAGTTGCTGAATTCCTAACAAGTGGTATCAAGAGCTAAGATTGGAGGATGTCGGATTACGGCACGAAGTTTTCTCTTGTGAAGTTCGATGGTTCATCAAATTTTGGGTTATAGCAAAGGCGTGTCAAGGATCTCCTCGTTCAACAAGGGATAGTCATCGCGCTCTCAGAGAAGAAGCCCGAGAAGATGGAGGAGCAAGAGTGGAAGGAGATGGCGGCCAAGGCGGTGGTGATAATTTGCTTGTGCTTGATAGACGATGTGATGTATCACGTCATGGATGAGGAGTCACCAGCTGTGGTATGGAAGAAATTAGAGGCAAGGTATATGTCTAAGTCTTTGTCGAACAAGCTTTATCTTAAGCAAAGATTGTACGGGCTCAAGATGGAGGAGGGCTCAGATTTGAGCGAACACATTAATATTTTCAATCAACTTATGAGCGACTTGAGAAAGGTTGATGTGAAGTTCGAGGAAGAAGACAAGGCATTGTTGCTCCTAAATTTTTTACCGGGCTCCTACAAAAATTTGGTTACAACTCTAACTTGGGGGAAGGAGTCCCTGGTGTTGGAAGATATCACAAGTGCTCTACTAGGGTTTCATCAAAGGAGGAAAACTGGAGATGAACAAGCAGAAGGACTAGTTGTGAGGGGGTAGCCATGGTGGTCGTAGTGATGATGAAAAAGTATCCAGGTCGAGGTCAAGGAAGTTCAAAGAAAATTGCTTCGAGTGCAAAAAAAAGAGCACGTAAAGAAGAATTGTCCGAGAAGAACTCAAGATCGCGAGAGAAAAGGATCAAGTTTCGTGAATGTGGCCTCATATTCGGACGGGTCGGATGGTGATCTTTTTTCTGTTTTGTCAAGTCCAAAGCATTCTGGTTCCTAAATTTTGGATAGCGCTTAATCCTTTCACATGACGCCCAAGAAAGGGTGGTTTGACACCTACAAGTTTGTTGATTCAGGTATGGTGACTATGGGTGATAGTTCTACTTGTAGAATTGCTAGTATATGTGATATCTGAATCAAGATGTGGGATGGTGTTGAGAGAAAGTTGTGTGGGGTTAGGCATGTTCCGAAGTTGGAGAGAAATTTGATCTCATTAGGTGCCTTGGATTATAGTGGGTACTGCTATAAGGTGGTAGGCGGACTAATTAAGGTGGAGAAGGATGCTGTGGTGGTGATGAAGGGTGAAAGGGATGCTAGGAACACCTACATATTAGTGGGGAACACGGTTGTAGGAAGAGTCACCTTGTTGGGATCTCATTAGGTGCCTTGGATTATAGTGGGTACTGCTATAAGGTGGTAGGCGGACTAATTAAGGTGGAGAAGGATGTTGTGGTGGTGATGAAGGGTGAAAGGGATGCTAGGAACACCTACATATTAGTGGGGAACACGGTTGTAGGTAGAGTCACCTTGTTGGGTTCTGATGGAGGGAAGAAAATCTCTTCTATGATGGAGCGAAGGCTTGACATGAATGGTTTGAGTGGAGTTGGGATTCGCGGAGACAAAGTTAGCGAGTTTTCGCTATGGTTGTCTGAAGGCACGTGTACCTCAAAGGTGTTCGGTATGTTTTGGATGGTGAATGCGAAGCCGTTGGTAGCACCACGAGCGAATCGGGTATCTCACTCAAGGCCGAACGGTAGAGTTTGTGGCATGTCGAGGGTTTGACTTGGTAGAGCAAAAGGTTGTGCTTTGTATGCTATGGCTCATAGCATTGGTTTGAGGTAAGAAACTCCAGCGGAAAAGATATCTGAGGTTGCGGAGCATAGGGTTACCGAAAAATAGAGGACGCGTCTATTGGTCGCAAGGTTGCTTCGACAAGTGGACTTGCTAGTTGGGATTCAGTGGAGGTTGGAGGAAAGACACCAAGCAAGCTTGGAAGCTCGAGTTTGGGGGCTGGCTCCAAATGATTGAACATAGGTGGTGAGAAAGTTGAGATGGTCTTATTTATGGCAGTGTATCTATGGTCCGAGGTAGAATCAGTGGAGTCGAATTGGTCTTGCAAGATCTCATCTCTTCATGGGGAGGTATTTATCAAGGTAGAGTTTTTTTGAAGTTCGGATAGAGCTTCATGGTTTGTCCACGGGATGATTTCTCGCCAATGTGGAGATTGTTGAGTTTGGCGAGGAATAAGTAAAAGAGAAATTATTTTTCTATTTTATTTCGGGCTCCTAATTCGACCTAAATAGATTACTTGACATACAAGGGTTTGTCTCTATATAAAGGCATATTACCCAAGAGTTTTGTAAGGCTTTTGTGACGCGGATCCATCAATAAAAGTTCTCATTTCTCCCCGTGGACGTAGGCATTAAGCCGAACCACGTAATCTCTCGTGTCCGTATTTTTTGCGCGTTTTGTTCTCGAAGTTGGTGAATTTCTAACAGTATCAAAGTCGGTTAATCTCATACTCATTATTATCCTCACATAACTCCTATTTCATCGATTGAAAAATGTACTTTTTAAAAGATTTTTGTTTTTTTGAAATGGTTAAACTTTTATTAATAATAATGTCATGTGCATAGTAAATCCTCTACATTAAGTGGAATTCCCGCGTACTTAGTGCGCAAGTTACAACCACGGATCTCACTAAAAAATCTGTCATAGTAAAACCTAGTAGGGCAAAAATCGCTACATGAAAAGTAGCATACGAGACTACTGCAACTGTAATTTGAAAGTATAACGTATGTAACTTCGTCAATTACAATGTCATATTTTTTTAGTATGGTTCGTTTGTACTTATAAAAAAAGTATGGCTCGATCATTATTAACACATGTCGCACATTGTAGATGTCGAACATGTTGAGTCTCATGTTAGTTAGTTCTTGTGTGTGGATGAAATGATGTTAGTTAGATCACATCTGAGAGGAAGAGGTTTTCACATTGCAATTAAAAAAGCCTCGTCGTCGCTTAGGTCACAGATCTTGTTGAAATAAGTGGCCCTTGAGGTTAGTGAAATTGTAAAGACCAAATATTACTATTTTTTTCGGAACCACCTGGAATTGAACATTCACTAATTTTATTAATCAAAGTCAAGTAAGTCGAACAAAAAAAAGTATTACTTATCAAATTTTAGTATAGAAGTATTATCATAATTTGAATTTCAAATATTTGACTGTAGTAATGAAATTCGTTCCTAGTTGATGTACATATATTTGCTAGTGTAAAAACTCTTATACATAAGTTGCTACCTATCCGTGATCCTCCTATTTCCGGTAGTTTCATCCATTTTTCATTTCTCAAAGTTCGTACTTTTCCCCAGGAGCACATCTTTACGAAGCTTTTATGAAGTGGATCTCTTGTCAAACTTGATGGCACGAGATTCCATTCTTTTAACTCTGAAAGAAAAGATCCATTCTTATCCAAGTTGGGCCATGGATAAATCAGAAAAGCTTTGATGAGCCTCTTTTGTACAAAACTATTGAGCCAGGCCCATGAGTAACTGAGCTGGGACTGTATAGATATGTTCGTCTTCAAGTATCTGGTCCATTTGTTGGGTTACATTATCGTATTTATAGTTTATAAAAATATCTCAGTGGAGTCCTAATTAGTAATTACAATGAAATATTTAGCTCTCATGGTCCTTTTGTTGGGTTTTCCATGTAAAACAATTTATTAGTCTTTTTTGCGGAACAATTTATTAGTCTTGCAATAGTACCGAGAGAAACAAATAATGTGCATACATAAGTGTGTCAAATACTTATTCATAGTGTTTTGCCATCATTTTGTAAAGTTTAATTTTTTACACTAATAATTATATTTACTAATGATTGAGCTTTGAATCTTCGTGAAATAGTACTACACTTTGTGCTATTAGGACAAATTTTGTTTGAATACTTTTTCATTGTTTAAAAATTTTACCTCGTTCAAACTTGGATGAGTCAATTTGAATACAAATGTCGCTTAGTTACCACAACATCAAAAACTTAAGAGATGGAAAAGGAAACAAGAAAGGCAAAGGAATGGTGGGAAATTAATGAACACGAAACTCCAAAAGGGCTCGTTAAACTCCTTTTTTATTGGATTAGATCAAGTACAAGGGAAATGCCAAGTCCATAACCACCTTATATAACTTGGCACCAAATTATTGATAATTACTCCTTCCCTACACCTGGTGCTTCAATGGCATCCAGTATGGCTCGGGCGATACTATTAGCATCCATGGAAGAGGGAGGTAGCTTTTGGTCTTCTTCTAGCTCTTGAGCAACAACAATGGCTTCCATGTTGAAGTAGAAGTTGCATGAAACTTTAGCTTGCAAAGCAACAAGACCCATTTCTTCAAACGCCTCCAAAATCTTAACTAGCTTATGGTCTTCTCCTTTCTCGCACACCACCCTTACTATATATCCATTCCCGTCCTTGTGCACCTGTACTTTCTCCTACACAATTAAATATATATTGCATAAGTGAGTAACAACGAATCTCAGGATCAGCACGCTTTAATATCATACTAGAATTTCCATGTCCAACCATAAATTTAAAAAAAATAAGTACGTGAATTTTTCATACTTATAAATCAGCTCATCACGACAATATTTAACAACTTCGCATTGATTTATTGGCGTGACTAA
This sequence comes from Hypericum androsaemum, assembly GCA_963995505.1. Classification (NCBI taxonomy): domain Eukaryota; kingdom Viridiplantae; phylum Streptophyta; class Magnoliopsida; order Malpighiales; family Hypericaceae; genus Hypericum; species Hypericum androsaemum. The sequence goes on from OZ023199.1 coordinate 8,560,285, forward strand.
TTCAAAATGATTAAGAGATATATACCTCTATTAATAAAAATTTACCTCTAAAAAAAGAGATATATACCTTCGGTGGAAATTGTGCCAAGTATTGTCTTCTGAATTCGGCTAAGTCGGAGAGCTCTTTCTTTAAGGCCTCCAATTCAAGTTTGAGTCCGCAGATGTATACAATAGCATCCATTATAATGGACTTCGTTTTCACCTGCATGAAAACATTAGTTCATTGAGACTCATGAAATGGAAGTATACTTGAGGAGAGATGAGTCGAATAAAAAGAAGTAAATTACAGATTTCGAATTTCGGATTGATCTCAGAATGCGAAGCTTTCGGCAAAATGCCATTTTACTATGTAGCCTATGCCCCATTTCTCTTTCTATGTCTTAGTGTCTAATCTGCCAATATTTAGGTTTCCATTACTAATGTGGCTCGATGCTTCTTTTATAGGAGAATTGGGATATGATTTTTTAAGCAATCACGCTCTTTTTTTTTTGATTTTTCGGTATCTAGAGTGAAGCAACATTAGACCCTATTTATGGGACACTTCAATCAATGATTTTTTTAAATCTGTAAAATTTGAAACCAAATTTTTTTAAAGTAAATTTAAGACTTTTTCAACCATCATACTCTCATTTCAATGGAAAATAGCATGATCTTTAAAAATACGGTCTGTCAACAAATCAGGGCCAACCCCTAGCAAATTTTCATCCCAAAACTGACATACGGTTCAACTGACGGTTAACGACGTTGATCACTAATTTATTGGTCAGACTGGTCGGTTTGCCTTGTTCGAAAAAAATGTATTTTTAGAAAAAATTATATTTTTATATTTAAAAGTGAATAAATTATGATTTCAATATTTATACATTATAATATTCCAATAAAAATTATATAATACTGATAATTATTTGCTTTTTTATACTAAATTTAATAAATAGTATATTTTAAATTTGAAAAATCTCTTGCCCAATCTGCTTTCAGACCGATCAAAGTGATTGACCCCGAGGACATGAAAAATCTTTTCCAGATTATTTTTTAAAACCATGAAAAATATGAATAAATTATGAGGACAAAATTCCCAAGGGGCAAAATATGCTTTATTGTAGTTGATGCAAAGAGGACCCCAAGGATTTGGAATGAAGTGAAGATGGAATCATTGGAAGTGGCCAACAAATGCATGCTTGTTTATAATTACACGAATAGAATCAACACCAAGTCACAATGAAACACCTATCTCGTACGAGGTGCTCGTACGAGTAAGAGGGGCAATGGAGAAATATCAAGAGAATGTGGTTTGTCAATTTTTTGTGCTAATTTTTATTATGCGACATAAATTACGGAAAAATATATAAAATTACAAAAAAATGAAAAAATTACGGAAAAAATTAAATTTGCGTCAAATACCGGTAAAAATATAGAAAATGTTGAAAATTTGATAAAAAATTTAAAACCTTAATTAAATTCACGGAAATTTCAACCGAATTTATAGAAGAAGTTATTCGTCACCTTACTATTATCAGATGTATGCTAACCATTTCAATATATAGGTTGATTTTATTTTTTTGCAAAGGTTGAGATTTTATTGATATATACTAAGTACCCCACATTCCAGTATAATTACAAAATATAAAACCAAAATCAGTTCATTTTAGTTGCCCAAGTATGCATCTCCCCACCTGATCAGTGTCGCCATTTCATTTTTTGACCACTCAATATCCGATTAATTCAGTTTCGAGTCGAATCGGACTTTTAAAAGGTGGCAAAATTTTTCCGATAGATATTTAACAACGGTGCATTTCTAAGACTTCGAACTCAAAATCTCTTAATTAAGATAGAAAAATATCATCATCAATTAATCTAAGTATTTATTCTATTATCCCGATGTTTAAGCTTGTTCCCTAAACGATTACCTGTTTTTTTCGTAACCAAATTCTCTATAATGCATGTACCAACATTTTCCACTTTCCATGATTACCCGTTCCTAGACCCACCCAACATGTCAGGGAATCGCCTACATTTTCTCTACGGGCCCAAAGTATGCCTGCTAGTTGAGATATGTAATTCCATGCACAATTGGCCAGACGACAATGCAAAAATTATGTCGGTGGAACTTATTTTTTTAGATATGATATTCAGAGTGGAGTAATAGTCGAGTAATATCTGTTTTAGGGGTGAAACTTATTGGGTCACTCACGTTGTTTAGAAATTTTTTGACAACATTAAAAAATAGATCAATTGTACTTAAAATCTTGAAACAAAGTACTAATAAATCACTGTTTACCATATTGTACTAAAAAGGAGCCTTAAGTTGCGGTTGTTACCTTTTTTGGACAGGACTAAAAATACTGGACATGACAGTTTACAAACTTTTTTGACAACATTAAAAATAGATCAAATGTACTTACAATCTTGAAACAAAGAACTAATAAGTCATTGTTTACCATATTGTACAAAGAGGGAGCTTTAAGCTACGTCTGTGTAACGTCCGGTGATCCGACTGACTGTCTCTACAGACTAACACGGGTCTTTTCTAGCGTATTTTGTCATTATTCACACGCATCCTTAATTCTACTCTCGGCCAAACGCGTTTAACTTTAGAATTCTTTCAGGATGTGCACCGAAAAAGAAGGTGCAGCTTGTTGATAAGGATAGTACCAATCAAATTACTTAAGGCTTTTCAGAATTGGGGTATCACATTCACCCCTCCTTAAATACGTGAAGTCCTCGTCGCGCCATACAGAACAATCCAGAACATAGAACAATCCCAAAATTATTTTTTTGCTCTGATACCAAATGTACGCCCCGTGATCTGACCAACTGTCTCCACAGACCAACATGGGTATTTTCTAGCGTATTTTGTCATCACCCACACGCATCCCAGAAACTTCTCAGGAGGTCACCCATCTTGATCTTACTCTCGACCAAACGCGTTTAACCTTGAGTTCTCTCAGGATGTGCGCCAGAAAAGAAAATGTACGTTGTTGATATGGATTGTACCAATCAAATCAATTAAAACTTTTGAGAATTGGAATATCACAGTTTGTTACCTCTTTTGGACAAGACTAAAAATACTGGACATGACAGTACTGAAAAAATTTATTTATTCTAATTGTTATGTCCTATGTTTGATAACTTTACCATAGGATTGGATATGTAATACTGTTATTTCAACACTTACACACCAATGACCCTCCATTTTGAAACCAAAGAAATAATGATGCTCTAATGGATCACGACAGAAACTACTTGGGTTTGAATTCGCAACGATCGAGACAGAAACCACTTCTATTGAAATACAGTCATGCAATAACCGCACGAACATGGATGCAAAATAGTCGTTTGGGAGTCTTTACTTATTTGACAGAATTGGGTTTTTTTATAGATGCAAACTAATCTCATGAACATGAAAAACGCTAGTAAAAAGTAATCTATCAGATTTATTTGAAGTAACTAGTTAAAAAAAATTGAAAAAATTACCAATTTGATTGAAGTCGGAAAATCCTAGCAACCATAAGTGAAAGAATTGGATGGGGATATGGAATTAAAAAAAGAAGGGAAGGGTACTATGGTAAAAAAAAGATGTTAAATTTTATACTAGGACTGATTTTTTAGGCTAAAAAATTAATGGGACAAGAATTTGAGGTAAGGTTTTGACAATTTTTTATTTTATTTGGACCATTTGTCTTACCAAACATGGATTTGAAAAAAAAATTTATTCGGGTGTAACAAACGTAGTTTAGATATTTTTTTAATTTGCAATGGACAGGACAGAATAGGGTCAAGGTAGAAAATGGTTTTATTTTATCAAGTTATACCCTATGAGACCGGATTGAGTGGGAACTACTAAAATTTTGTCCACAGGTAGGAACTTAATTATAGGCCGTCAGATTTAATTTTAAATTAAAATATTTGAATTCAAGGGACATTAATCTATCAAGAATACTTTTGATATTTTACCTACCAATTAGGGATTCTACCCCACTACCATTTCAACTTTTATCTCCCAAAGTTGGAAAAAAAATCTGGCCGCCATCTCTCTCCTCCATTTTAGAAATAATTATTAGTCTTCTTCTTCTTCTTCCAAATCTCATCCATTCTTTTATTATTTCTCAACTCTAAACAGCCTCCATCTTCTTCTTTCTTTTCTTCTTTGTCTTCGTTTGTCATTCGCCTCCGGCCACGCCTCGTCTCCAGCCCCGCCGTCAAGACCGCCGCTCCCCCGCCCTAGTCCGAGTTCGGGTTCCGATCGGCCACGACTCCCGTGCCGGTCCGTGCCCCCGTCCCGGGGAGCCAGAGTTTGTATGTGAACCTAAAGCTACAGAGGGGTGCGGATTCGGGTTCGGGTGGTGGGGTTCTTTCAAAGGATATGTTCGATTAGGATTTTCGTGATCTCTTTTGTTTTGTTTGAGTATGTAATGATATTGGTTTGAGTATGTAATGATATTGGTTTGAGTCTGTATTTTGAGTAGAGTATGTATTGATATTGGTATTAGTCTGTAACAAAATTGGTTTGAGTAAGTAAAGATATTGGTTTGAGTATGTATTGATATTGGTTTGAGTCGGTAATGATATTGGTTTGAGTCTGTAATGATATTGGTTTGAATAAGTAATTTTATTGATTTTAGTCTGTAATGATATTGGTTTTCGAACGTAGTGATATTGGTTTTCGAATGTGGTGATATATTAATTTTCGAATGTGTTGATATTGGTTTTCGAATGTGGTAATATTAGTTTTCGTAATATTGGTTTTCGAATGTAGTGATAATAGTTTCCGAACGTAGTGATATTAGTTTTCGAACGTAGTGATATTGGTTTGCGAATATAGTGATATTGGTTTTCGAATGCTATGATATTGGTTTTCTATTGAATTTTTGTTCTTTGGTTCTTTGAGTTTATTTATTAAAAAAATATCTGATAACTGGTAGCATTTTTGAAATTGACAATAATTTAAAGAGAGAGAGAAAGAGTGGGTAATGATATTGGTTTTCGAATGCGGTGATATATTGGTTTTCGAATGTGTTGATATTGCTTTTCGAATGTGGTAATAGTAGTTTTCGAATGTTGTGATATTGATTTCTGAATGTAATGATATTAGTTTCCGAACATAGTGATATTGGTTTTCGAACGTCATGATATTGGTTTCCGAATATAGTGATATTGGTTTCCGAATGCACTGATATTAGTTTTCTATTGAATTTTTGTTCTTTGAGTTTATTTATTAAAAAAAATCTGGTAACTGGTAGCATTTTTGAAATTGACAATGATTTAAAGAGAGAGAAAGAGGCTTGTGAAGCGTTCCTTCCTTTTTTCACGAGAGATTGACTTATATTTTTTTGATTTTTTTAGTCTTTCCATAAAAAAAGGTTTCTTCCTTTTTCCATTTTCTCTTTCCTCTTTTTTGCCTTCACGTGGGATTGGTTCCTTCCTTTTTTCAACTCCCCTTTTGTTTCTTATAATTTTCTAATTTTACCCTTAATTACTTTATTAATACCTAGATTGCCACAATCTCCCCTTTAGTCCCCAAATTTGGGGAATACCCTTGTCCCCTTTTAATCTCTCCCCATATCCTATATCTCGGAAAATATGTACCAAACCTGAAAAAACAATTATGGGAAAAAAATCTTTTGGAATTCGCATTATCATAAACAAACAGAACCTACATTTAAAATCTATTACTCATTAAACTAACAACCTGTCACGTCAATAACGGAAGTGGGATCCGTGAGAAGTGGGATCCGATTGTCTTCTTACATTTGATGATAATTTCTGTCAAAATGATAACGACACTTGGGATCCGTTAAGACCGGCCGGATTTAGTGTTACTGAGCAGCAATCATCTGCAAATTCAGATATATAAAATTATTGCGTGCTATTGTTACAGAGGGTTTGGATTGAGTACGGAGTGAAGAAATTATTCCGAATGATTTGTAGTGAAGGGGGACCGCGCTGGCAAGCACAGTTATGTGATACTGGCATGCGCAGTTATGTGATACTGGCATGTGTATTTGTGACATCGACATGTCTCGTTTATGATAATGGCGCACGTGACTTTTTATTTTGGTCCCTGTATTTTAGCATTTTTGTAAAAAAGTCATACAGGCATGTGTAGTTATGTGATACATGCATGCGTTATTATATGATACTAACATGCATTGTTATATCATAATGGCATTTGTTTTAGGCCTGTGTTTGTACGTAGTTTTTTTATTTTGATCTCCGTATTTTATCATTTTTACAAAAAAGCCCTCGCGTATCTTCATTCCGAATGGTTCAGAATCTGGGCATTCCGTACCCAATCCATACCCCGTTACACATGTTACGAGATTGTCTAGTGGTCATATACTTGCTTTATATGGAAGGGGTTGAAAGTTTAAAAACTCACCACTCATATATTATTTTTTCAACAAGTCCAAGCCCAAACCTCAACGGCAAATCAAGTTTTTCGACAGCGAAATCATCCCAGCGGCAAAAAATTTTCAAAAATATATATTATAACAGGAAAAAATTTTAACGAGTCAAAAATTATGGTCTATCGAAATTTTAATTTTTTTCAAAAAAAAAAGGGCCACGTGGCAGCTCGCACGGGCCCCGTAGCAGGTACTGCAAGTGCGCCTTTATCCGCACCGAGTCCGGCGCCCGTTAAGACATAGCAAGACACCAATCCTGGGACAAAGTAACAAATCCCAATAGGATGGACTTGATTACATAATTGTAAAAATGGCAGAAAAATGCCGAGTTTAAGGTATATTGAATTCTACTGACGACTGAATCTAAGGTAGGTTTAGACTATGAATAAATTTTATGGACGCTTACCCTATTCTTACATTTTTATATCTTATTCGAAAACACGACCAAACAAAATTTCCATTTTCAATTTCCTAAATCACAATCGAGTATTAGTCAAGCAAGGAAAACTTTAATTCGGCAATTGGCAGGCTCTACCATTCGTGTGATTTATATGTAAAATGGGAAAGGATGTGGCAATAAAATGGACACATTTAGCAGTGGCCAAGTTGGTGTAACAGTCATAGAGATTTCAGGAATTTTTTTTTTTGGAAAGGGATCGGGATCGATCAATTGTATGGATATATCCAATCAGTGAATCCAAAATTACTTTTCAGAGATGTTCACGGGGCCTCTGGATCGGTTCCACTCTGTCTCCCCTAAACCCATTCTCTCTCCCAAATCTCTTTCTACTGGCCGCAGCTCACTTGTTCTTCATCGTTGTTTTCTACTTTTGGGTAAACCAACAGGATTTCACTTGCTCGTGCCAACTTTTCTGGTAAAACCCGTTCAAGATTTTGTTTTTCTGAAATGTAATTTTTACACTAAAATTATAAAAGATTTGAATTCTAGAACTCTATTAAATCTTCAACATTTTGTATTTTTAGGCATTGTTTTTAAAAATGACTCGGAGTCCGACCTAGATTTTGGTCCAACCTTTGGGTCAACCAGTCCGACCAGTTGAACCACCAATCAGACTAGCACTTTTTTAATAAAAAATAATTTTTAAAATTATATATATATAATATATGTATAATCGTATATGTAATCACATTTACACCTCCAAAATTTATCAAATACATGCACAAATGAATCAAATGCATGTGTCGTGGATGGTTTTTAAATTCTAGGGTTGGAAGTTGAAACGAAAATGGCAAAATTCGGTAAGTTGAGGCTCGATTATTCACTTTTTTGGGACAAAACCTAACGAAGTAGAATTTTTTGGGTCACTTTTCTGGTCCAACTGTCCGGTCTGACCAGAAAAAGTCCAGTTCGTTAGGTAGGCATCCTAACCTAGTTTTTTGAGACGTTAAACATTCTGATTCATGGTCGGACCACATCTTTAAAAATAATACTTTTAGGGTAAATGTCCTTTGGCAACTCTTTCAAAATATGTTAGAAAATATTAAGTAATTTCATTGTACTATGTATATCATCAAGATATAACTTTTTCTGACAAATATCATGAGAGAACTTTAAAATTAAGTGAGTTTGACTTGAAAATTTTTTACGATGGGTCACTCATGAAAAGTTTTTCAAGGTTCGTGAGTGAGAACGAAATGCATTAAAAAAGACGCGTATTGGTCTGTAGAGACAATCGATCAAATTGCAGGGTATTACGTTGCAGGTTCTGTGGAGCCAATCTTAATCCTATAAATCATACCCGAATTCGTGCCATTATATCAATACCCGTCCAGACTTAGCTATTCGTTTAGTCTTGTGTTTGTAGTTACTTCAATGTCAGCTAGCTATATATAGGTGAAGTTTGCTTTTACTCCTAGTGAAATTTCAGAATTATGTATCATTGCTTGTTCTTCTTTTTCTCAGGTATATGGAAAAAATTATAAACAAATTTTTGAACAGTATTAGCTGAAAAAATGACAGAATTTTGGATTCTAGAGCTGATTAGTTAGTTTTGGAAAACATCAGAGATTAAATCATATTAGGTTGTCCTAATTAATAAATTACTCAAAAAAACCAAAAATCTTTGACTATTTTGCTAAAAAATTAATCATAGCTGCCTGAAACTCTTTTAAATATTAAAAATATATAGTTTTTAACTAAGTCCTATATAACCCTATCATTATTAACCATAAATAACATCTCATAACTTTTTGAATGAACATAAATTAGATAATATATATATATATATAGTGGCTAAAAATTATTTTTTGATACCAAAGAAGATTTATCGTATTTCAATTTCTCGTAACTTGGTATAATAAACATACAAAATACTTGATTCAAAAGCTTTTCGTTAAATCACTAAACAGTATATAAAATTTCCCCCTTTAGTTATTGCTGACGTCTTTAAGCCACCTAATGGAAAATTGACGGGAAAAAAGTAAGGAATACAAAAACAGAAAGGAACGAATAATACTGTGGATGATGTTATAGATCATTCCATCTGGTAATAATAATCCAAAACCATAGCACCCAGCTCTAGAATGTCCTCTTTTTATATTCATGGCAGGACCTGCCCATGTCTCTCCCCCTTGTATGTTCTCATTCCATTACAGCCTATGAACGTACATTCTACCACAATAACACGGGTTGGATTCAGTGGGGATAACGATTGTCCCCACTGAAATAGATCAAAAGGAGTAATAACATAATCAGTGGTAATAGTGAAAAAATATTATTAACCTAACCTATCTATAAATTAGGGTTAATAACTGATTAAAGAAGGGAAAAAAAATTACGCAGAAAACGACGGCGGGACCTTTCCTCTGCCTACACTTAAACCCAATTAAATTAATGAGTTTCAATTGAAACCAACGCAAACACCCAATTCAAAACAACGGCGGGACCTTTCCTCCCCCCCCCCCCCAAAGAACCAGCCACCTCCGGTAGAAGAATCCAAAAAATAGGTCTGATGATGTTGGCGACGGGTCTGAGCATGCTGGCCGGAGCTGCCCTCGTGAAGTCGGTGATAGACCAGAATTTCATGACTGGGCCCACCTCCAGCTGCCCCAGTTGGAGGTGTATGGGTAAGGTCACGTGCTTCTGCTCACGGTGTTCAGACGGGAACGTCGGGTGCCGGACCTACTCTGGGTCGGGGAGGAAGGCGTGCTCCAACTGTGGCAGTACGAGTACGCGTCGACCCATCCATGTTCGAATCTCCATGAGCTAACCTAATCACCCATTAATTATAATAGCTTAATTAATTATTAGCCGAACATTAGATTCAAATTTGGTTGCATGTGTTACCGAAGAACTTGCAGAGATGAAGTGTATTTCAATTTTAGATTCAAACTGTCATTTTACTTTTGGTGGCTGATGCCCTGTATATGTTTTCTAACAAGAATGTTGATTTGTTTTGGTTAATTTTGCGATGTAGTGATACTGGTTTTGCGATGTAGTCTTATTGGTCTTTTGGATGTAGTGATATTGGTCTTCGGATGTAGTGATACTGGTTTTGCGGATGTAATGATATTGGTCTTCGGATGTAGTGATACTGGTCTTCGGATGTAGTGATACTGGTTTTGCAGATTTAATGATATTGGTTTTTAGATGTAGTGATATGTTGTGATATTGGTTTTGCGATGTAGTAATATTGGTTTTCGAATGTAGTGATATTGGTTTTCGAATGTTGTGATATTGGTTTTCGGATGTTGTGATATTGGTTTTCCGATGTAGTGATATTAGTTTTCCGATTTAGTGATATTATTTTTGCGATGTGGTGATATTGGTCTTCGGATGTAGTGATACTAGTTTTGCAAATGTAATGATATTAATTTTCGGATGTCGTGATATTGGTTTTGTGGATGTAGTGATATTGGTTTTCAGATGTAGTGATATTGGTTTGCATCGAATGCGATATTGGTTTTGAAAGATATCAACTTATATGATTTTTTTGTTAGATTGAAATTTCAACTTATATCATAAATGAACAATAACGGTATATATAGACTCATTGACGAGAATGGTATTTCGTTGTAATGATATTGGTTTGCAAACTAATAGCTATTCACATGCAAACTAATTTCACTACAAAGGCAAACAAATATCACTACAAAGGTAAAATAGTATCACTTTAAATTCAAACCACTAACCGCTTCACATGCAAACCAATATCATACATGCAAACCAGTATCACTTCAGATCCAAACCAATATCACTTCAACTGCGGACAACACAGGGCAATAAACAAGAACAACAACATTTATCGGCAAACAATTTGGATCTCACAAAACATGAACCAAGTGTTCTAATACCAAAATTTTTGGACATTGGTATAGGCTAAATTTTTTTTTTCCTAATTCCAAAATCTTCGGACATTGGAGCACGAGACCGGGTCTACAATATCAGAACAAGTACAAACCAATATCAGAATACATGCAAATCAATATCAGAATCCATACAAATCAATATCAGAACACCTGGAAACCAACGTCAGAACAAATGCAAACTAATATCAGAACACATGAAAACCAATATCTGAATACATATAAACCAATATCCAAAAACATGCAAACCAATCTCAGAACAGATCCAAACCAATATCAGAACTAATGCAATCCAATCTCAGAACACATCCAAACCAATATCAAAACACATTCAAACCAATATCAGAACAACTACAAACCAATATCAGAACTAATGTAATTACACTAAATAGCATCTAACCTAACAATACAAGGCGTTAACGAATTGACAGTATTCCAATGTTCAATTCGGTGTAAAAATAAAGATACTTTAATGACATTCTTTATAGTTAATTGTTATACAAATAGTTACACCAATTAGAAATTCAACCCTGCCATTGAACCAAATGCTCGATACAAAAAAAAGTATGAAAAAATTTATATTAGACTAGAAACTCTGCAAACATAAAGTTTCTACTGGGACGCCTTCTTGAGTTCTTCAACTCTCCGATACATATTTCCCTTCTTCAATACTTCCAATACTCCCTTGTCAATGTTCTGGATGACACACCAAGTAATTGCATTAGTATAAAAAAATTAAAAAATACAAGCAAACATACAGATATATGGATACAAATCAATCTCAGAACATATCCAAACCAATATCAGAACAAATGCAATCCAATCTCAGAGCACATCCAAACCAATATCAGAACATATTCAAATCAATATCAGAACAACTACAAATCAATATCAGAAAACATGTAAACCAATCTCGTATCACAACTAATGCAAACCAATATCAGAACACATCCAAACCAATATCAGAACAAGTTCAAACGAATATCAGAACACATCCAAACCAATATTAGAACAACTACAAACCAATATCAGAATACATCCAAACCAATATCAGAACAGGGAGGGTACTGGCATACTAATAATTCCGGGAGATCGCAAATAGATAATTTCCCAGAGAATTCCTTCAACCCAAAAATTTATCGATGCTCACCTCTCTGTGAGATCCTCCTCCTCTTTGTCGCTGTTGAAGCGTCTCCTCCTCCTCCTCTCCCTCTCTCTCTCTCTCAATCTCACAAAATCCTAAAGTTACCGCCTCCTCCTCCTCTCTCTCTAACCAAAAAGTCAAAAGTAGCCAATGTTTAATGAGGAAGGAGGAGAAACGTGTGGGGCCCTCAATGTGGTCGCCGTCATCATTATCCTTAAAGGACATCCACCAAGGACCCTACCCGTTACCGCCTAGCGAGTTCCATTCAAAGTTGGTATCTTTGCTTCCCTTTATCGTTCCTTTCCAACAAAAGATGTTGTCCTCCTCCAGGAACGTGGAGATCCTAAATCGTAGGTCGTAGGACAATGAAAGGAGAAGAGGGGAGCGATTACATATAGGTAAGATCTGGGAAAAGTTGTGGTGGAGATCATTGGCAAAGCGACGAGCAATGGGGAGTGGCTTCTTCAAGGTGTCGTCGATGGCTTTTTTTTTAGGAGAGAATGGGATTCAAATAGATTTTTTTTTTAAAAATTCTGGAACAGGAAGATGAAGAGGAAGAGGACTACAGATGTTGAAATTCGTGAGCTACAGTCTAGGGTGGCTGGGTATTAACCCTGGTTTGGGGGTTAAAAATTTTGTGGGTTAAAAACCCATAATGTCCTCAATCATTTTGGACAATTAGATCGGGAAAGGATAAAATTTATCAAATCGAACGGTCCTAATTTCGTCCCCTCCGTATGGACAACTTCTATATAGTCCCTACTGAATCCAAAACCCAATAACACATAGCTTTTAACAGCACTTTTAATTCCATTTTCCTGTATCATTAAAGTATCAATATTTCAAATTCTAGTCATTAATTTAATATGTTTTAAATTGTTACATATATTCATAGAGTGGGAAATATTGTTTGTGTACATTAACGGTGTACGAGCCTTATTATGTGGGTCACTGCATATATAGGTAGTTGGGGACTATAAATAAAAGATTGTACAGCTGTTAAAACTATTCTGCAAACTTGCCAATACAAGCAGTTATTCCCCGCATTCTTCTCCCCTTATCTCTCTCTCTCTCTCTCTCTCACAATTTTCCTCCCCTTTCTTGATGCTTGGATCTAAAAAGTTAGTATCAGAGCTCTCCATCCTCGGAAAGCTTTGTCAATGACGCGTTTGGGTGAAATGGAAGATCAAATTTGTTCCATAGAGCAAGAAAATTGGTTAGAAGCAGAACGTCACCAAAAGCAGGTTGAATAAGTTGTGTGACTTTTGGAGGAGTAGCGGGAGGGGCGGGCTAAAATTGATGAAAACTTAAAGTAGCTATCTCGAGTGGAAGATCAATTAGCTGAGATGATGGAGATGTTGAGATTTTTTGACGGCGATGAGGTTCCAAGAGGTGGATCGGAGATCTCCCTTACTGCTGTTACCCACAGACGTACCACGAGCGGCGGACCGCAGCGAGAAAAGGTGGTCGAGCACAGAGGTAGCTGGAGGTTTCCAACCGAAGGTTGCAAATGGGTCACGTAAAAGGAGAAATCAAGAAAATATTCAGGTAAATGTTCCAACCCTAACCAATGTTCAATGGTACGAACCCTAGGTGGTGGGTTAGAAGATGTGAGAAATATTTCATGAAAATTGTGTTCCTAAAGAAAGGAAAGTGTATCTGAGTGATATATATTTTGATGATAAAGCTGATACATGTTATATATCTTGGGTTGTTAATCGCGAGAGAATTTCTTGGTCAAAGTTCACAACAGCCTTGTATGCTCATTTTGGAGATAAGGGTTATAACTCTGTGGTGAAAAAATTCAACCAATTGAGACATAATGGAGATGTAGAAGAATATGTGGGAAAGTTTGACGAATTGAAGGCCCTATTGTTGGTGGAGAACAGTTTCTTGACGGACAAGTATTTCACATCTAGTTTCGTGGCTGGATTAGATGATGATTTTCAGGCCATGGTTTTAAATGCTAGACTAGGGTCTCTAGTTACAGCTATGAGATTGGCTAGACTTAATGAAATAGCTATAGGAACAATGTTAAAAAAGAAACAAGCTTATAAGAATACTTTGAGTTCTAGTCCATAAAACTCAAATAGTTCTGGAGCTTCTTATGGAGGAGGAAGAAACTCTATGAACAATGATGCTAACGATAAGAGTGGAATCAATCTTAGAAACTCAGTGAATAGAGGTGGCAAGAGTTTTACGAGGGACCCTGTGTGTTGGACTTGTGATGATGAGTATTTTAAATGACATGTTTATGCTAGTAAAAAGAAATCTTCATTGAACATGTTAGAGGGATATTATTCAAGTTGGAAGAGTGGTTATTAGAGTATGAGAACATGTCTTGTGATGATGAGATAGATGATGGCTCTGCTATCTTATCTCTGTAAGTAGTAGATGTTGTTGATAAGGATAGCAGTCGAACCTTAAGAATTATATGTAAGTGTAAGGACAAATCATTGCTGGTTCTACTGGATCCTGGGAGCAATTTTAGCTTTGTGAATAATACAATAGTGCAGCCATTAGCTCTTCCAAAGGAATTAATTATATCAGTAGTTTTTACTATTGCTAATGGGGACAAGATGTCCAGTAATAAACATTGTAGAAATTTCCAATAGGAAATGGATGGACAGAAATTCTAGAGTTATTTGAGATTGTTTAAGTTGCGAGGTTATGATATGGTCTTAGGTACGGATCTGATGAAAGGGAAAAGAACAGGAACTTTGATATAATTTAATTTTGGGCTATGCAAGCTACTGTCAAAAGAGATGGTAAAAAGATAGTAATGAAGATCATGTCTAAAGAGGAATTACATCAGCTGCAATTAAAAAGACAATTCATTGTACTAGATTCGCTATGAAAGAATATAGTCAAATACAAAAGTCTCATGCTAGAGGAGTGGAAGAGATTTTTTTTTGTTAGTTGTAGAAGGAGTAGAGATAACTAAACCACCTAATGCAGAGGTTAAACTAGATCCATCCCAGACAGCAACATATGTTAAAGGAATATGAGAACATTTTTGCAAAACCAACGACATTACCTCCTCCTAGGATGCAATAATCATGATATTCCTTTGAAACCAGGAACTCAACCTGTTAGTAACAGACCTTGCAAATACTTGTATTACCAGAAAAAGAAGATTAAGAATCAAGTTCAAGCCCTCTTGGATTCAGAGTCTATTCAACCCAATAAAAACCCTTTTAGCAGTCCAGTTCTTTTTGTCAAGAAGAAGGAAGATACGCGGAGGATGTGCATCGATTATAGACAGTTGAACAACATCATTGTTGAGAATAAGTTTCCTATTCCTATGATCGATGACTTATTGGACAAGTTGAATGGAGCTAGAGTACTTTCTAAGATGGATTTGAGGTCTAGTTATCATCATATTAGAATGAAGAAGGAGGATATTCCAAAAATAGCTTTTAGCAAAGTCTTGGCTTTTGGCTTGATAAATGCCTCAGCTAGCTTCCAATCTCTTATGAACAATGAGTTTGGTGAACATCTAATAGATTTGATCATAGTATTTTTCGATGACAGCTTGATTTATAGCAAGAGCATGGAAGAACATCTGCAACATCTCACAGTGATATTGGATATCTTTAGGAAGCAACAGTTCATTGCAAAGAGGGGTAAATGTTCATTTGAAAATAATAAAGTAGAATATTTGGGACACATTATCTTTTGAAAGGGGTCAGGACCAACCTAAAGAAGGTTGAATCAATGGTTAATTGGGTTTCACCAACTTTAGTCTATGACCTTAGGAAATTCTTGAGTTTGACAGGTTACTACAGAAAATTCATAAGTGGATATGGTGAGAAATGCAGGCCACTATATAATTTGTTGAAAAAGAATAATTTTTTATGGAATTCTAAAGCTGAGGCAGCATTCTTGGAACTTAAACTAGTAAAAGTAGAGGCTCCAGTATTAGCATTACCATATTTTTCTAAACAGCTCGTAATAGAGACAAGATGCTAGCTAGCTTGGCATGTGTGCAATTCTTATGCAGGAAGGGAGACCATTAAGCCAAGCTTTTGGTTAGAGGCTGGTAGATTTAACTATAAAAAATGACAAGTTTATTATCAAAATAGATCCATTAGGTATTAAGTATTAAGTATTTGTTTGAGCAAAAGATTCACAACAGTATGCAAAAGAAGGCAATATCTAAATTATTAGGGCTAGATTTCTCTATCAGCTATAGGAAATGGAAGGAGAATGTTGTAACTTATGCACTCTCAAGAAAACCATTTACTATAGCTAAAGCTTATGTCATTTCAGTGGCTCAAGCACATTGTTTGACTGAGGTAATTTATTCTTATATTGATGATGATAAGAACCAAGCAATTAAATCTGCTTTGCTTACTGATCCCTCTTCATTACCTGAATTCCAGTTGAGTGGTAAATTGATTAAGTATAAAGAAAAGATTTTAGTGGGAAGTAATGAAGGAGTAATATCCCAGTTGGTAGAGAAAATGCATAGATCTATTGTAGGTGGACATTCTGGTATAGTAGGGACTTACCAAAGAATCAAAAGGTTATTTTACTGACCTGGGATGAAAAGAGATATTCAAGAAGCAATTGCTAAATGTTAGGTGTGTTTCTAATGCAAGGATGAAACTGTAGCTTTTCCAGGTTTGCTACAACCTCTGCCAATTCTAGAAGAAGCCTGACAAGATATTTCACTTAATTTTGTTGAAGGATTATCAACATCTCAGACAAAAGATACAATCTTGGTAATAGTTGATAAATATACCAAGTATGCTCACTTTTTGGCACTTTCATACCCTTTTACAGCATTGCAGGTTGCCACGACTTTGTTGGATGGGGTCTGCAAGTTGTATGGACTACCCCAAAGTATAGTCTATAACAGGGAGAAGGTGTTTACTAGCAATGTATAGAGAGAATTGTGTGAATTAATGGATATCAGAGTCGATTTGAGTACTGCTTATCATCTGCAGGAAGATGGACAAACTGAGAGAGTGAATTAGTGTTTGAAGAATTATCTTAGGTGCTTTTGTATAAAGAAGCCTAAGTCATAGAGTAAGTGGTTGGTCTTACCTGAGCTGTGGTACAATACAAACTAATATACGCCATTGAAAATGACACCTTTTAAGGCTTTGTATGGGTATGTACCTGCAGAATTTCCATGTATTAGAGTGCAGCACAATGTGGTTATTTCAGTGGATTATTACTTGGCTCTGAGAGTGAAGGCTTTGTAGGTGATCACTACTAACCTAACTATTGCTTAGAGAAGAATGAACTTGCAGGGATAACATGAATAGATCAGAAAGAGAATTTTAGGTTGATGACTGGGTGTACTTAAAATTGCAGCCTTATCACTATATCTTTATAGCCATGTGGAGAAGTTTCAAGTTGACTACTAAATATTATGGACCCTACCAAATTATGCAAAAGATTGGTAGAGTTGCGTACAAGTTGGATCTACCTAGTAGCAGTAGAATCCATCCCATTTTTCATGGGTTAATACTGAAAAAGGGAGTACCATTGCATAGAGTAGTTATTCTTACTCTGCCAGCAACTATTACAGATGGAGATGTATAAGTTGGACCATTGTAGGTGCTAGCATCTAGAGTGTGAAGAGGAAGGGCATGGATGTTCATCAACCTTGAGGAGCTGTGAAGGGTGGAGTTGTTACATATATTCATAGAGTGGAAAATATTGTTAGTGTATGTGCCTTATTATGGGTCATGGCCCATATAGATAGTTGGGGACTATAAATAGAAGATTGTACAGCTATTAGACTTATTCTAGATATTTTCCAAAACAAGCAGTTATTCTTCGCCTTTTCTTTCCTTATCTCTCTATTTCCCTCTCCTTTCTTGATTATTAGATCTAACATAAATCTCCAATGTATCAAACATTCTGTTGCAGCAAAAAATGTGTTGATCAAGAACAATAGAGTTTTGTTTCATCAACTCAATAGAGATTAACAGGAGTAGCAAAACGAGAAGGGAGAACCCCTAATTTTTATTAGGAAAAATTACTCTCAAGTCTTCCGTGTTTGCTTAAATACACGCAAAAGTCCCATGTGTTTGAAAAATGATCTTGTTGTCCCTCTTGTTTGATTTTATTATACGTTCGAGTCCCTGACTCACTTTATCTTCAATTTTTCATTTTTGTCATAGAAATAACAGAAATACCCTTAAATAATAAAAAAGTTCATCTTCTTCCTCGCTCCTCTTCTTCTTCCCTGTGAACAAGATCAACCTCCAAAAAAGTAAAACCCCCAAATTAACCATCAATCAACCTCCAATCTGGATAATTCATCTTCTTCAATCAACCATCAATCAAACCGCAAAATTAACCGAAGCTTTGAACCTAGATTGAACATTGAAAGGAGAAAAATGACATTAATGGCGATAGCGACAAAGATGTTGGGGATTGTTGTAAACCTATTTGAATGATCATGTACATGGCCGTGGAGGTCATACCGGCCCTGTTCAGCATCGGCCAGAGATAGCTTCCGGTCGCTCATCTCCTGCTAGACCCGAGCGATTTCCTTAAACTGGAGCGAGGTGGCCTCGTTTATGGTAATTTCTAGGGTTTCAATATTGGAGTTAGGGGCGGAGGAGGAGGAGGGGGGTACGGAGAGGGAGGCGGTGAGGGCCTTCTAGAGCAAGAGGTAAAAGGCAAGGTCGAGGTAGGATAAGTTGGCCAACAAGGAGAGTAATTCCTCGTTCTGGTCGATGAGAGTGGCTTCCTTGTCGCGGTCCCTTACAGCTTCATTTTCCCAGGGCTGAGGGTCCATAGGGAAGCGTCAAGTGTTGATAAAGAGTGTCCCTAAAATAGATTAATTTAATTTGGGGGTTTTATTTTTTGGAGGTTGATGTTGTTCACAGGGAAGAAGAAGAAGAAGAGCAAGGAAGAAGATGAGGTTTTTTATTTTTAAGAGTATTTTTCGTCATTTCCAAGATAAAAATGAAAAAAAAATTGAAGTTGACATCAGCCAGGGACCCGAAAGTATAATTAAATCAAACAAGAGGGACAACAATATCATTTTTCAAACACAGAGGACTTTTGCGTGTATTTAAGCAAGTACGGGGGACTTAAGAGTAATTTTCCCTTTTTATTATCAAATCAACCAACTAAAACAATAACGTATAGGTCCTACTTATAGAAAACTAAAAGAAACCTATTATATAGAACTCTATTATAAATCAAACCCCTAATAATAATCCAAAACTATAGATAATTAATAATAGAACTATAAATAATTAATAAACTCTCTTCGTCCTTATCTCCATCATTCTACCATGGTTGGAGAAATTTATCCTCGAATTTGGTATTGTCAGCTAGTTTGAGATCTTTGTACATGTACTCTTAAACACCTTCAAGCGACGCAGTGACACCTGATATCTCTTATCCCTACGGAACAAATATTTAGAAATCTCAGAACCATAAATATTCAGATGAAAGAATACGAACTCACTATTTCTGATAGATCTTTCAGCATCTTGGAGACTGTTCTACTTGTTCAACAATGGAGAACTTTCAACATATGCAAACTTGTGAACTCTGAGAAAATTGATGTGCTCAATAAACTGAGCCTCATAGTCATTGCTCACAGGTTCGATCGCAGCATCAACAACTCCACTATCAATAGAAATTATATTCCCTTTTAAAGATTTAGGAATATCCTCAAGTTTAGAAGGCTCCAAAATAATTTTTGTTCCATCTTCATCATGTTCTGGCCTAAAGAGACGTTGAATCATAAGAAACTCACTTTCATTAACCTCTTCGTCCTCACCGGGGTAGGAGTCCCAACTGCTCGCGGCAATCCGTGTTCAGTCAACGATGTCCACGGTTTGTTTTTGTAACCTCATCGTCGGAGGACAGGTTATCGACGGTCAACGATTGTGCAACGTTGGTAGGTTACGGCGCGGTGCCCGTCGAAGTGGCCACGATGTTACGTAGCAAGGTTAGAACCTCGCCCAGTTGTTCCCATAAGACATCGATGCGGTGCTCCAGATGGTCACGGCTTGCCACTTCCTTTTGTGCGTCCCTCTTGGACAACATCGCAAGGAGCGTAGACTAGTCACTGATACCAACTGATGCAGCCAAAAATGTGTTGATCAAGAAAGATAGAGATATAAAGTCTTATTCCGTCAACTCAATAGAAATTAACCGAAGTAGAAAGACGAAAAGGGGAAAATCTTAATTTTTATTATCAAATCAACCAACTAAAATAATAAATTAAAGATCCTAATTATAAAAAACTAAAAAAAACCTATTACATAGAACTCTAGAATGAATGAAACCCCTAATAATAATCTAAAACTATAGATAATTAATAATAAAACTACAAATAATTAATAAACTATCTTCATCCTTAAATCACATTCAAATCTTAGTAACTCACTTATGTGTCTTAAACCACAGTGTTAATTTTAAAATGGCCCGCACCACAAAATATGTATTTGAACTTTTTCATAATTATTAATAGCATGCAATATTTTAATTATATTTTAAATGACTTATTGTAATTAAAAGGTTCATTTGATTTTGATAATAAAATTTGTAAAGCAGTAGGTGCCACGTTGTTATTGAATTTATATTTATCCATAAGTAACATCTTTTCTTTCATTCTTCAGTCATTTTTTTTATATAGAGCTCGTGGCTATTTTCCCCTCATTATATCATGTTGTTACTGAATGTAAATCATGTTCTTATTGAAGAACTACAAATTATTGGATTAGTTTTTCTTTTTTCCAATTATTTATTGGGTTGGATCTGGCCAATTATGATCTATTACAAAGTATTTTGGTTTTTAAACTTAATAATTATTAAATTATATTATGAAGAAAAAATATCGAAATCGGGTTAGATAATTTGTAATTATATTTTGTTGGTTTGTAATGAGTAACCAAATCGTAAAGAAAATAAGATATCGTATAGCTTATAAACGTTAGTGGAACCGTATTGGTTATATATATATATATATATATATATATATATATATATATATATATATATATATATATATATATATATATATTGTCCAAAGATTTTTTTGCATGTTCTTAAACATGTCACTTCACGCAAATACCTTATTACCATTACTATAAAATTTTCTGACGATTTTCAACTTGAGACCATTGCTTTATTTGATATTGGTGCTGACCTCAATTGCATTAAAGATGGTCTTGTACCCAAACGATTTTTAGACCCTACTAAAGAAAAACTTTCTGCTGCTAACAATTCCAGAATGCTTATCACCCAAAAAACTGATGCTTTTATTAGTAATAACAACACACTTATCAAAACCACATTTTTGCTCGTCTCCAATATGAATCATACTGTCATTATTGGAACACCGTTTATCAACCTTATTACTCCTTACAAAGTTAATCACAAAGGCATCTCTTTCAAAATTAACACTCCAATTTCAAAAAAATTGATTTTTCCCTTTTTACAAAAATCCACCACACGCAAACTAAACCTACTCCATTCTTTAATCTCTTCCAAAGAACATGATTTACATGACACCAAAAATATCGTTTATTTTCAACGTATTTCTCAACAATTGCTTGATCCTACTATTCAGCGCCAAATCGACAATTTCAAAACCAAGCTCCATACTGAGCGTTGTTCTGATCTTCCTAATGCTTTTTGGACTAGAAAAAAAATATTATCACTCTTCCTTATGACTCGCACTTCTCTGAACGACAAATCCCTACTAAAGCCCGTCCTATTCAGATGAACTCTGAAATGATTGACTTATGTAAAAATGAAATCCACGATTTAGAGAAAAAGGGTTTGATCTCTAAATCCAAATCCCCCTAAAGTTGTGCTGCCTTTTATGTCATCAAAAACTCTGAAATTGAACGAGGCGTCCCACGTCTTGTTATCAATTATAAACCTCTTAACAACATTTTGAAATGGATCCGTTATCCGATCCCCAACAAAAAAGATTTGTTAAATCGTCTGCATGATTCTTTCATATTCTCCAAATTCGACATGAAATCTGGCTTCTGGCAGATCCAGATCCACCCCAAAGACCGTTATAAAACTGCTTTTACTGTTCCTTTTGGCCAGTATGAGTGGAACGTCATGCTTTTTGGTTTAAAAAATGCCCCAAGCGAATTTCAACAAATCATGAATGATATCTTCAATCCATTTACATCATTTTGCATTGTTTACATTGATGATGTTCTTATTTTTTTCAAAATCCATTGACCAACATTTCAAACATCTTAACACATTCTTTGATGTTGTTAAGAAAAATGGTTTGGTCTTATCTCAATCTAAAATTATTTTATTTCAAACAAAAATCCGCTTTCTTGGCCATTATATCAGCCAGGGCACTATCACCCCTATTGAACGTTCTATTACTTTTGCTTCCAAATTTCCTGATGAACTCTTAGAAAAAATACAACTTCAACGCTTTTTGGGTTCTCTCAACTATATTTTTGAATTTTTCCCCAATATTCATCGCGTTATAAAACCACTTCATGACATATTAAAGAAAAATCCAAGTCCCTGGACTACTGAGCATACTCGAATTGTTCAAAGCATAAAAAAACAGATTGCACACATTCCCTGCTTACATCTTGCTGATCCATCTGCATTCAAAATTGTTGAAACTGATGCATCAGATATAGGTTATGGTGGCATTCTTAAACAACGCAAAGACATTCATGAGCATATCATCTCATTCACTTCTGCCCATTGGAATGACACCCAAAGCAAATATCCCACAATCAAAAAAGAGATTTTGAGTATTGTTTTCTGTATTACAAATTCCAAAGTGATCTTTTGAACCAAAAATTTTTATTACGTATTGATGCTCAAGCAGCTAAAGAAATCTTGCAAAAAGATGTTCAAAATATAGCTTCCAAACATATTTTTGCCCGTTGGCAAGCTGTTTTGAGTATTTTTGAGTTTGATATTGAATATATTAAAGGAGAAAATAATTTCCTCCCAGACTTTCTCACCCGTGAGTTTTTGACCAATAGGTGAGCCATGCCCCCAAAAGCCTCCTCCAGAGGAGCTAAAGCAAAATCTATCGTACCTGCCCGCACTTGGGCATCTGTTGCCGAAGAAGAAGATTTCAACGCCCACAAAAACGTCCAAGATTGGTTGAAAGCAAATCAACACAATCCCATCTATCCGACCGAAGTTATTGAAGCTTTCCAACGACTATCCCAAAACTCCCAAGCCTTAACGACACCTCTGCCTGTTTCTCAACACTCCACCAGTCATGTTATTGCCCCTCCATCCCAACCCCTTCCCCGTAACCTCACCAAAGCCTCTTATAGACACAAAACCCAAACACAATCCCTTCTCTTCGTTGAAAGAGAATATCACCAACATGACCCTACCATTGCTGCAGCCCGTATCTTCCCACCTGGTCAGCATACTATCCCCGCTGACTCCCACAAAATGCTTACCTACTATGCCTCTATCCTCGAACATACTGACTCCACCAAAGTCAGATATTTTTACAACGCCATCGATAAAGCCACCCCAGCTTACTCCACCTGCCAAATTATACAGATTATTCATCCGTCCCAGTGGGGTCAACTATTGCACCAAACAAAGCACCTCCCCATCACCACTACCACCACCCATAGCACCCTTTATACTTATTGGGACTACCAGCAGGCCTGGTTCAATGCTTTCCTCAACCAAAATCCAAAATTCACCCACACTTGGCTGTTTTATTTCCGACAGCCTTTTGATTGTACCCAAATCCCCTATTGGTTCCTCACTTGGTGGAACTATTATGGATGCTCCCTTAACATCCTTACAAAAGATGTCCTTGGTTGCTATAACCTCTTTAAAGCCAAATATTCTCCTTCTCCTATTGAAAAACCTATTGGCCCCTTATTGCTCTTCTGTACAAAATTTTATCTTCCATGGGTCTGTGCCTGGCACTATGAATTCCAAGCTTATGATGAAAAGAATAATGTCAACCTGCTCGTCCGCCGCTTCAAAGTCAAATGGTGGAATGCCTTCAGAGCAGACGAAAAACTAACGGCTACTATTGTTTTGAATTGGCTTAAATCTGCCAAACCTTCACAAGCTATTGCCTCCCCATCGACCTCCCAGCCACTCTTCCTTGCTCAAAAAGCCAAAATTCAATCCATGTTGGCTTCAGCAAGTACTGAGCAAGAATATTTTGCCATAATGAACCAGATGGTCAAAGCTAAGTCCAACGCCTCTTCTTCTTTGATAACATAATCATGCTTTAAAAATGGGTTTTTTGAAACGTGATAAATGTCATGCTTTGAAATCTTTGGTAGTTTCCAGTTATCAATGCAACCTTTAAAATCTTCAATGATCAGTTCGTTACTATTTATACGGCTTTGTGGGTTACTGGGCTCAGCATGTTCATGAGCAGATGAGATGCATGATGCATTATTGCAAGAAAATGGATCCATAGATGACATAAGTTACCGCAGCAGATGCAAAGAGAATCTACCAGCACAAAGCCAATGGACTAACTGCCACACACCGGGACTTACTACCTGCTACCATGCATGGTCTAACCAAACTCTTAACAGATGCAGATGTAACCTTAGCCAGCCATGAAGGCGGTTCTACAATAAATGCAAAATGCAGCTAAAATGCTACAGTGAAAATGACTTTGCTACAGTAACTCACTATTCTT
Source organism: Hypericum androsaemum (assembly GCA_963995505.1). NCBI lineage: Eukaryota > Viridiplantae > Streptophyta > Magnoliopsida > Malpighiales > Hypericaceae > Hypericum > Hypericum androsaemum. The sequence continues at coordinate 8,584,787 of OZ023199.1, forward strand.
ATAAATAGTAAGTTGATGAATGAAGGTAATAAAGATGCACAAACAGGAGTTCTACCTTGATAGATACTTTTGTTTGCGAAGCACCAAGGAGTTCTAACCCTGGACAACCCAAATGGAGGCACTTCTCAAAAGTTCTATCGGAGGTACGTTCGAACGATATGATTTGGCTCTGATACCAGAGGGTGCGGCGGAACAGGATTATATAAATATAAACTTTATTAATATAAACTTGATAAACATAAATAAACTTTAGTACAATAATAATGATAAACTTTAAGACTAAATAAGGAGATAGACTTTAAAGAGAGGGATAGAGGGATTACAATAGCAGAGGGGAAGAGCAGGTATGATCAAGTATGATGATCAAGGGCTTCTATTCTCTACGGGGTTTTCCGACTAAATCACACTCTGATCAAGGACGCACTCAGGGCGTTGCTGGCATGTGCTTTCGGTGGCTGGGGTCCACCATCATAATTCTGTCTGGGCGTTGCTGGCATGTGCTTTCGGTAGCTGGGGTCCACTATCATAATTTTGTCTGGGCGTTGCTGGCATGTGCTTTCGGTGGCTGGGGTCCACCATCATAATTCTGTCTGGGCGTTCCTGGCATGTGCTTTCGGTGGCTGGGGTCCACCATTAATCTTTTGACTTTTACCGCGTCAAAGAGCGTTGTGGCAACCGCAAGACTAAGCTTGGGCTGGTCATTAGTTTTTACCGTCTTGACAGACGTTATGGCAGCAAGCTGCTGAGAGACTATTGGGGGCAAACCCTCACCCTGGACGGTTTTAACTGGACCGTTGACCATTTTGCCTTTGCCGGCTCGGTGAAGGCCGAAGCCGAACACTTTTGGATTGTCGTTGATGTCGTTGTGGTTGATACCGCCGCTAAGGAATCCTGTACGTTCAATAAAGAAGGCCAAGAAAATCAGTACCATCATCGTCAAGAGAGATGAATGGTTCCTCTTCGTCTTATTCTTTTGTTGCATAAGGCGAGGAAGAAGAGGCGTTGGACTTAGCTTTGACCATCTGGTTCATTATATATATATATATATATATATATATATATATATATATTGTCTTATGCATGTAATAGTAAAATTCAGACACAAGCTGTCTAATTTTTGAAACTTTTTTTGTTGTAAAAAAACTGGGTCTAAATTGGTTTTGTGCGGCAACTTTGTATTATCCTTGTGATGCATCAGAAAACGTGTTGATCAAAAACGATAGAGTCTTGTTTCGTCAATTCAATAGAGATTAGCCGGAGTAGTAAGACGAGAAGGAGAAATTTCTAATTTTTATTATCAAATTGTATAGGTCCTACTTATAAAAAACTAAGAGAAATATATTACATAGAACTCTACAATGAATCAAACTCCTAATAATAATCTAAAATTATGGATAATTAATAATAAAATAATATTTAATTAATAATAAAATAATTAATAATTAATAAACTAACTTCATTCTTATTTCCATCACTCTCCCCTGGTTGGAGAAATTCATCCTCGAATTTGGTATCGTCGGCTAGTTTGAGATCTTTGTACATGTACTCTTGAACACTTTCGAGCGACACGGTGACACCTGATATCTCTCATCCCAACGGAACAAATATTTAGAAATCTCGGAACCATAACTATTCACATGAAAGAACACGAACTCAATGTTTTGAACAGATCTTTTAGCATCCTGGAGACTGTTCCACAAGTTCAACATTGGAGAACTTTCAACATATGCAAACTTGTGAACTACGAGAAAATTGATGTGCTCGACAAACTAAACCTAATAGTCATTGCTCAAAGGTTCGATTGCAGCGTCAACAACTCCACTATCAATAGAAATTATATTCCCTTTTAAAGATTTAGGAATATCCTCAAGTTTAGAAGGTTGTCGACGGTCGGCGGTTGGGCAACTTTGATAGGTTGCGGTGCGGTGCCCGTCGGAGTGGCCATGATGTTACGTAGCAAGGTTAGAACCTTGCCAGTTGTTCCGCTAAGACGTCGATACGGTGCTCTTGATGGTCACGGCTGGCCAACTCCTTTTATGTGTCCCTCTTAGACGGCATCGCAAGGAGCGTAGACTGGTCACTGATACTTACTGATGCAGCAAAAACATGTTGATCAAGAACGATAGGGCTTGTTCCGTCAACTCAATAGAGATTAACCAGAGTCGCAAGACGAGAAGGGGAAAACTCTATTTTTTATTACCAAATCAACCAACTAAAATAATAACGTATAGGTTCTACTTATAGAAAACTAAAAGAAACATGTTACATAGAACTCTATTATGAATCAAACTCTTAATAATAATCTAAAACTATAGATAATTAATAATAGGGATAATTACTACCGGGCCCCTGGTGTTTGGCATATTCGCCTCTCACCCCCTGTCTTTTGACAATCGATTAAAAACTTCCCCTAGTTTGGCAAAATTATACTCTTATGCCCCTCGCTGACATCAGCGAGATTTTTTTCATTTTTTATCATAGAAATGACAAATATATCCTTGGAAAAAATTTAAAAAAATACCTCTCCTGCCTAATGCTCATTGTTTTCAAAAACGACACGGAGCTCGACCCGGATTTTCTACCGAACTCCGGGTCAACCGGTCCGACCGGTTAAACCACCGGTCGGACCAGACCTTTTTAAAAATATATATATTTTTAAAAAATTATATATGTATAGTCTTATATGTAATTACACTCACACCTCCAAAATTAATGAAATATATGCACAAATAGAATCAAATACATGTTTCTGGGAAGTTTTTAAAATTTTAGGGTTGAAAATCAGAAAGAAAATGGCAAAATCCGGTAAGTTTAGGCTCGATTTTTTACTTTTTTGCCCAAAACCTAACGAACCGGGATTTTTTGGGTCATTTTTCCGGTCCAACCATCCGGTCCGACCAGAAAATCCCAAGTTCGCAAGGTTAGCGTTCTGACCATATTTTTTGACTCGCTAACCCTTCTGATTCACAGTCCGACTGGTCCGACCGGACCGCCGTTTCGAAAACAATGCTAATGCTTCGTCTTCCTCTTCCCCAGGTTATTTCTTTCCCCACTCCTTCGATCTGTGTGTTCTAATTAAAATGATCCGTGTGTTCTAATTAAAATGAAGAAGAACAACTTACTATTAAACCCAATTCTAATTTAAATAAACTTCCAATTAAACCCAGTTTTGAATTGGGTCTTTTTGAACATGAATCGGGTAATGCCAAGAATTGCGTCATGCAAGTAATATCTGAGACTGATTCATTATTAATCCAGAAAAATCCCCAATTGTGAAATTGGGAAAGCCGACCATGGAGACAAGGTCCCTTGTGGCGAGGGCGAGGAGGTCGGCGTAGGAGACAGTCTCCGGGGAGGGAGAGGTTGATGGCGAGGGTAGACGAGCTCGGCGGCAGTTTTCCCGTGAGGAGGTCGAAAGCGCTCGACAGGAGGGGAGAGGCGCGTGACCTGACCAGGAGTCGACGATAGCAACGACGAACTCCAGCACCTCGTTGGGAGAAGGGAGAGAGAGGAATCGTCTACTCCTCAGGTGGCTTCCGGGTACCGGCCGTCGCTTCTCGTAGAGGACCACGAGGTCGAGCTCCTCGGCAATGACGAACTCGAGGACCTCGTGGGAGCACTTGAAGACAGGGATTTCAAGACCGTTTGGGGTACCGAGTACCGACCGTAGTACTTCCGGGAATAGGAACCGCCTTTCGTTCACCGCCCGATGCACGCCGCGTCTGAGGAAGGAGGAACCGCCTCCCGTTCACCGCCCAATGTCTCGAGGAGGAGACCGCTCAGAAGGATGAGTTCGAGGAGAGACTGCTCAGAAGGACTGAGGTTGAAGAAGACGGGCCGCTGCCGGCCGCCCCCTTCTGCCTCTTTCCTTCTTAATAATCGTGTTTCTTCCTTCGTAGTCACTGTTTTTATTTTGAGAATTATTAAGAAGGTTGGTGTTTTGGTTGAAGATGAAGGGAAGGAAGAAGTTAAATTTTTTTGCAGGGGCATTTTTGTCATTTTCATGACAGAAAATGAAAAAAAAAAACTTGCTGACATCAGCGAAAAGCATTAGAATGTAATAAAACCAAACTATGGAGAGTTTTTAATCGATTTCCAAAAGACAGGGGGCCTCAGAGTATAATTTCTCCAAACTATGGAGTTTTTAATCAAATTTTCGAACACCAAAAAGTTGAGAGGCGAATATGCAAAATACCAGAGGCCTGATAGTAATTTTCCCTTAATAATAAAATTATAAATAATTAATAAACTATCTTCATCCTTATCTCCGTCGCCTTGTCAATTTGGTGTGGATTAATTGGAGAAAGAATGATCGAAAAAATTTAATATCCACCTTTTTGAAATATTTTATGAAAATTATGGAATCATCGAAATTGTGTAATTTTTTTTAATATCAAGTGCAATTGAATTTTTTTTATCCATTTCATTCTTATTCACGTCCGGATTAGAAAAGGGAGAATGTACAATTATTTTCTTGGCTACTTATACCAACGAACATGGGCCACTGTACTGTCAACCCCAAAACCTATACTAATAGTAAGGCACTAACAATAAGCCCATTGACTCATTCTCCAGTCAACTTCAACTAACTCCAATAAACAGTCGTAACACAAATACCAAATATATATAGTATACTGGTCAGCGGCGGAGGGACAAAGAAGAATTGCCCCACTTAAATTTTTTTTTTGATAACTAGGTATATTTTTTAATATATGTTCTTACTAAAATTACAAATTGATTCCATTAAAAAATTAATCAACTTAAAAATTGAAACCAAATCTTAAAAAATTTAGGCATTTTTTAGTCTTTTAATATATATTATAAGATCTTAATTAGTCTAACTATACTACCATAAATAATAAACTAATAAACTAAAAAAATTTAAAAAGATAGTGCCTACCTACCTACCCTAGTTCAGTGGCACACGCAAGCAAACACATAATGGAAAAACAAAAAGCAAATGCACGCACCCCCACGCAAGCAAATAGAAAAGGAAAAAAAACTCACTCTAAAAAGAAAGGAAAAATCAAAGGGTTTCACTAAAAAGAAAAAAGAAAAGAAGGGTTAGGAAACGCCAAAGAAGAACTAGAAAAGGGGAAAAGGCTTACAGTACTGAATAGTCTCAATCCCAGAAAAAAAAGTTATGCAGAATGGTAATGCTCTCAATTTTTTTATTAAATTTCAATATTTTTATTTAATTGTACCAAACTTACCCTTGCAATAGCCTATTGAACAAGTTGCTATCTTTTTTAATAAGTGACATTGTCTTCCTTATTGCGGTATTAATTTATATTAATCTATTTGATTTTGTATTTCTGATCAGTTATAGACAAATACATGACAAATGGTAAGAGGCATATTGACAAAGTTAGTGGTTCTAAAAGCACAGAAATGAGTTTCAAGCAAACTTATGTCGAGATTAATTTGGAAAATCTTCCTTCAAATCATGGTTTGAGACCAAGAATTTTATTATATCATCCTGATGTCCGTAATAGAGTAAGAAGAAAGTATCTGTTATCTGGACCTTGTCAGCTAAGGAGACACGATTTTCAGAAAAAGAAATTTGGAACTGTGACACGTTCTTTTAATCCTGCTTGGTTTGATGACCATAAAAATTGGTTGGAGTATAGCATAAACAAAGAAGCTGCATTTTGTCTTTGTTGCTATTTATTTAAGTCTGAAAATGACAAGCATGGAGGTGGAGACTCCTTTGTTGTAGAAGAGGTTCGATATTTTGGCTCAAAAGTTGGTACAAACACAGAGAGATCTCATTTATCATACGATATTTCAGCTCCTGAAATTAGCTTTGATATTGCCAGTTGCGACTGCAAGTGTTGAGAGAACCTTTTATGCCATAAATATTCTGAAGAATCATCTTCGCAACAAAATGGGAGATCAATTGCTAGCTGATTGTTTAATTACATATATCGAGAAAGACGTATTTGATTGTATTGACAATATAGCTATTATGGAGCGATTTCAACGCATGAGTAATCGTAGAGGACAATTATAAATGTTGTAATTACATACGTTAAATTTTTTGAAAACAATTATATTGCCCCCACTACTCAAATTTTCTGGCTCCGCCCCTGATACTGGTGCCCACAAACCAAAAGCACTTAAATTTGAATTAATATTTGTTTGGAGAGAATATTTATAATCATTTAGAAAAATTATTTGATTATATACTTTTTTTTGAAGTGGTGGGTGTTGAGCACCTTTCTTATTTAATAAGCAAAACTACAAAAAGATAGGACTCAGTGATTACATTATTAGATTAGAAGTGATTATGTTACAATAAAATGAAAGTATATTTATAATTATTTTGTTGGTATAGATGTCCTAGAGACAATCGATATAAGGACATTATACTTGATCACATTCAGTTATATTATTAATGTGTATTAATAATATTTGGTATTACATAAATGAATATAATGTTTGATTGTTTGCATATATTCATATTTATGTTCCCATGAACTAGTGTTGTCATTAAGAATGTGAAATCTCAGATGACTATGCACGTAGTTCTTAAATAGCCACAATCAATGATCATCGGGAATGGGATATCGATGATGCGATTGAGATTGGTGTACGATCTACATCATATCCTTAGAGGATGTAGTGGTTCTCACAACTACGAGATACTAGGTATTTCATGATGGATGCACAGATACTTTGGAGAGTATTGGCATACCCGACCGAGAAACTGTTTGGTGTATTCTATTTACGTGTCTACGAGAATATCGGTTTGTGGAGTAGTGCAATAGTCCTCCAACTTGGGGTCAATACGCACGACATGTACGGAGTGATGGACTTTGACCATGACCAACGCTTGCACTCCTGACGAGGTAGATACGGCATGTGTTGGGTACATCACGAAGTGCATGTGCGTGGTAGTTGAGCCAAGAATAGGATTCATTCCTCAAATAGACTTGGAGAGAATACTTGTCTTCTCATAACTAATTGGATCGTTAGTCATTGGCCAATGCACGTCACTTTTAGAATGGTGTCTAAAAGTGACAATATGATCAATTAGTAGAATGAGATAATATGATTAAGTTATTTGAATAGACACTTAATCATGTTCAAGACTTAATCTAGTATTCGCGAATGAAAGGACCGTATCACTATGAGCTTCACATTACAGGTAGTTGCAGTATCCTCGCAACGTACCTCATATGTTGAGATTGTCTGGTCTATTGTCTAGGGTTCGACTAAGACCATTGGTTCAGCTAATCGCATAACATGTGAGGGCCTATGGGTCACACAACAAGTAGTCTTGGTTTACGAATTGAAGTTGGTTAGATTAAATATTGATTTGATCAAGAATATTTAATCTATAGAGAAATATTATAATTCTATTAGATAGAATTATAATTATAATTATTTAATTAAGTTGTATTTAATTAAATGCTAATATGTATAGTAAAATCTATTAGATGTTGGACATATTGACTGGGTCAAGAAAATAATAGAATGGGCTTGGAGGCCCAAAAGGGCAGCCAATGTTGGAAGCCACTAAGGGCTTCCAACCTTGCCTCCTGCGAAACCTACTCCTAAAAGGGTAGGAGTTGGTTAATTATTTTAGGGTAAATTACCCTCACGTCCCTGAAGTTTGGTCACCCTCCCCCTAGGGTCCCTGACTTTTGGAAAATGATTGTCCCGTCTCTAAGTTTTGATGATAATAGACTCTCAGGTCCCTGGCTGACGTCATCGGCTCTTTTTTCCATTTTTGATCATAGAAATGACCAAAATACCCTTAACTTTTGACCAAAATACCCTTAACTTTTCATTTTTGGTTAAGGGTATTTTGGTCATTTCTATGACCAAAAATGAAAAAAAGAGGCGATGACGTCAGCAAGGACCTGAGAGTCTATTATCATCAAAACTTAGGGACGGGACAATCATTTTTCAAAAGCCAGGGACCCTAGGGGGAGGGTGACCAATCCTCAGGGACGTGAGGGTAATTTTCCCATTATTTTACTATATATATGTGTGGGTATCAAGGGTTTAAAACACAGAAATTTTTTAACCTAGATACAAGACACATATTTTCTCTAGTTTCTTCGATAAAGAATTCTCCTAGCGAATTCTCGAAGATTTCAACTGTCAAGGAATTCGTAGACGAGGACTATGTGGATACCGTAGTTGAGGATCGATCTACAACGCACTGTAAGCATCCTCTAACGATGTTATCTTGATTTTATGTTATACAGCCATGATCAGATTCGGTGTTGGTGAAAAATTTTATCTTCCGCTGCTGCGAACCTAGGGTTCGTGTTTATAAAACCCAACATATTTGACATTTTAATATTAAATATAATTAATAATATATATTATTTATTTAACAAACTTTGAGTCCATATGACATATTAGAAATCTTGACTGAGATCTTTAATGGCACTTTTAAAACTATTTTTAATTACACACCAGAAATCTGCGATGTCTACAATGGAAGCGTCAACGGCACCTAAAGGGCATCGTGAACACTATCTAAGAAATCTTGATCAAGATTTTAATAACAATTTTAACTACATTTTTAAGGACATCAAGGAATCTGGATCATGATTAAAAGTTTAATCAGTCAGACTAGAAAATAGAAAAAAATTGGGTAATCCATTTCCAAATTTCTCTAGTACCCTCCACTGGGCCATAGTACCCCATAAAACATCATCCTCGAGTTACCCCGTGGCCCGCCCCTGGACTTGCATCTTCTCCTATCCGCCCCACCCTCGCTTAGTCTATGCTTGGCCGATATTGGGGCTGAGAGATTTGGATGGCTCGGGGAGAGGATATTAAATTGGTGCACTGGGCTAGGCCAATTTTTTCTAGAGTTTAAGTGAAAGGGTCAGGTAAGTGATTTGCCTAAACCCATTTTTTGATCAATTATATATGGTTGGCTGACGTGGCACTATGTTTAAAAGCTTTGCCTTGTCAATGCCACGTCAGTCCAACTAATGTTGAGTATGTCTTGGTATATCCATTAGATCAAAAGTTGAGAGCAATGCGGCAGCTAGAATAAAAAGGATTTGCAACATCTCAATTATTTTTGTACGTAAAATATTATTGTCTATAAAAGATTTCGTCAGTTGTGTATAAGTGCACTACACCAATAGTACCGTTACAAACTTAAAATCGCCTAAAAAATCATCAAAAGATACTCAACTATTTAATAACAATAGCTACTAGATAATTAAAATCTTTGACATTTAACGATTTCATTTGGTCCCAAATATTTTCCTCCTCAGGCCTGTGCTCCATGCGGCTCGCTTGTCTCCGCCGTCCCTTTTTAATATATTTACCTAACCACTTTGTGGGCTCGAATCATTGCTTGAATAATTGCTTGATTCTTCGGATTCGATATCCTTGGCTTTTTTTCTGAATAGGCCCATCTTAAAACTTCTTGTTGGTTTTTTGGACCTGATACTTTTTGTCGGGGTCATGGTACCAAACCCAATATCAAGTATGCTTCCAGATGCAACGTCTAGATTAGATTCAGGACAATGCATGCTTAAGTTGACAACACCCGATCTTCTCAACTCCATGTTCATTTTTCAGTATCAAGATACTCGAATATAAGGAAAGCAATTACTCGAGAACAATGCCCAAAACAACTTGTACTGGGCAGCGTCGGGTTTTTGCATGCGTACTAATAACCGAACAATGTTAGATTCCCATAGGAAGATATGGATGTGACATTGGCGAGTAATTTTATGGTGATATTTTCATACCAATTAGTATTAACGGGGAGAAAATAATTTCTTTACGGTTAATATAAAATTTTTGTTCGATAAAAAATTTATCATTGGAGACTACAACTCATATTTGTGGAGAGACTGGTGTAAAATTTTTCGAGATTGGCTAGCAGAACCGGAATAGCGACAGGAGAACATTCTCCCGGATCTTCCTTTCTTCAAGCATCCGCAACAGTTGTCTCTCTCCTTTTCTTTGTTTTCTTTCTCCTTTTGAACTTTTTTGCCTTCAATTATACGAGCCCATATTCCTATTTTGAAAAGCTGCATTTGATTGTGTGAAATGGCCTTTGAGTTGCGCGTTGGAGTATCCGAGTCAAATCCTATATACTGGCTCCCTTTACATTTGGCTTTAAACCAAAAACCATGATTTTACAAGATGAAAGGTCTATTTACCTATCTGTTAATTTGCCTTCAATCCTATTTAATCTAATTCATTCCATCCTTTTTCGACTCTAAGAATGGCTAATATGGTCCCAATCGATTTCAAAGCAGTTGGATTATTCGGTGAAAATGACAAAAAAGTGATCTGCAGAGGCGTACTGTTCTTGAGAACTAATTCCACCGAAAGTAGTAGTAGTTCCTCATAATTAAACAATCCTTCTTAGTTATAAACTTAGGTAACCTATAACTAACGAGAACAAATGTATAACAAATCGGAATCAGAAATGGAGCAATAGAACTGTATTCGCAAATAAAGGATAAAATAATTAAGAGCATTTACAAAATTTAATTGTGTAACATATAATTTAATATTTAAAATTCAAAATTAATTTATGCAATAAATTTAGAATATCATGAATTTTTAAATAAATAATGAATGTTACAAATTTTAAAAATAATGAAAGATTTTCCACAAATAAATTGTCATTATTATTTTAAATTTTTAATGTAGATTATTACAATTTTTAACATCTCACATTAATCCCTCAAATCATTTAGGCTATTTAAATTCTCTTTAAATCAACATTTTATTCATTTATTTTTGCACCGTTTTTCCAACAAAAGCTAGGCGGTCAGCAACTTGTATTATTCCCAAATCCGACCGTATTTTACCCAAACATCTTTGGTCCCCTACCGTCAAGCCAATGTGGAAACGATGAAATCATCATGTCATCATGTGAGTACTTGGCGTAGCGTAACGGAATAATTCGGAAAATTCAACCATACGTGACTTCCGTCAACGTGATGGAGGTTTGTCCTAGAAGGACAGCCTGCCAAGGGCGGAAAGAATAATTTCGAACCAAGGGACGCACCCTAAGATAGTAGACACAGTCTAGATGAATCTCATATTATTTCTGAATGTATTTTTTACATAAACATTCCTCTTTTAATAAGGTTCACAGGGGAAACGGAACTACATTCATAAATGCACATTCATACATGCATTCTTATTAATCAGATTAGTAATGAGAGACTTTGAAAGTCATTTATTCATTAAGATAGCCAAAGGAAGAACGTAGACGCCCACTCCTCCTTAGAATGAACTTGGACGCCTTAGATTTTAGGTGGATGCACTTGGACGTCCCTACGTCATCCGCCCCTCCTTAAGAACAAGCTAGTCCCGAGCTGCCAACCGTGATGGTGAGGGAAGCGGGTCGAAGTAAGGTGTCAAGTCAGCAACATTGAACATCTTGGACACACCAAACTCGTCAGGAAGATCAACAACATAGGCGTTATCATTGACCCATCGCAAAATCTTGTAAGGTCCATACTTCTTTGGCTGAAGTTTTCCACCCATATTGGAAGGCATCCGCTCCTTCCTGAAATAAACCATAACTTCCTCACCGGGCTGAAATATTCGCACACGTCGATGGCTATCAACACGAGCCTTCTCCTTTTGATTAGTAGCTTCCAGCCTTTTCTTGACGGCTTCCAACACAGAGTTCACATGGTCGGCATAAGTCACAGCTGCCGGGTTAGCACGAGTTGGCTTGGAAACAGACGAAATGTCCACCAGGTGATTCGGAACCTTGGTGTAGACTAAGGAGAATGGAGAGTGTCCCGTTGACCTGTGAACAGCTCCATTATATGCAAACTCAGCTATAGGCAAGGCCAAGTCCCATTGACGCTGCCTCTCATGGCAAAGACTCCATAAGAGACTTCTAAGTGTGCGATTGGTAGCTTCAGTTTGCCCATCGGTTTGAGGATGAGCGGTGGTGCTAAATTGCAAGGTTGCATCAAACATCCACCATAAAGTCTTCCAAAAGCTTGCAAGGAACTTCGTGTCCCGATCAGAAGTGATAGTCCTTGGTACACCATAAAGTTGCACCACCTCTCTAAAGAACAGTTTGGCCACTCCATGAGCATCGGTTGTTTTCTTGCATGGAATAAAATGCGCCATCTTGGACAACCTGTCAACAACAACAAAAATAGAATCCATACCACGCGGGGTACGGGGTAAGCCAAGGATAAAATCCATGCTGAGATCTTCCCAAATGTTCTTCGGGATTGGCAAAGGAGTATATAATCTCGTGTTTTGCATGGTACCCTTCGTTTCTTGGCATACACGACAATGCTTCACCACCTTGCCAACTTCTGTTCTCATCTTTGGCCAATAAAAACATTCGGCCAAGGCAGCCAAAGTCTTGTCCCGACCTAAATGAGCCGAGAGGCCACCACCATGCATCTCCCAAACTAAATGATCTCGCAACGAGGTCTTAGGAATGCAAAGTTAATTGCCTTTCATCAGAAAACCATCATGCACAAAATAATCTTCGTGGCCAATTCCCTTCTTGCATTTCAACCAAATCTCAGAAAAATCTTCATCTTCAGCATACGAATCACGTAGACAATCAAAAGTGGTAAAAGATCCCCTCAATTCAGTTAGTAGAGTGACTCTTCTACTCAAAGCATCAGCCACAACATTCTGAGTGCCACTTTTATGCGTGATTCGGAAAGGAAATTTCTGTAGGTAAGTGGTCCAACGAGCATGCATATGATTGGATAACTTAGATTGATCATTCAGAAATTTGAGAGCTCTATGATCCGTGTATAGGAGAAATTCCTTACCAACCAGGTAATGTTCCTAATTCTTCAAGGCACGAAACACAGCGTAGAACTCCTTCTCGTACGTGGACCAAGTCTGCCGATGATCACTTAACTTCTCACTGAAAAAGGCAATAGGACGTTTCTCCTGAGACAACACAGCCCCTATACCAAGTCCGGAAGTATCCACATCCACTTCAAAAAGTTTACCAAAATCAGGTAAGGCAAGCACGGGCGCTGAACTTAGTGCATCTTTGAGTTGACGGAAAGCACGCTCCGCCTCTCCATCCCACACGAAAGGCACTTGCTTCTTGAGAAGAGAAGTAAGTGGGGTAGCAATAGTACTAAAACCCTTAATGAAATGACGATAAAAGGTTGCCAAGCCAAGAAAACTTCTGATCTGACTTGCATTCATCAGTGTTGGCCAGGATTGAATAGCCTCGATCTTGGCTTGGTCAACTTACACTCCTTTCTTGCCGACTACAAATCCAAGAAATAGGAGTTTGTCTTGCCAAAATATGCACTTCTTCAAATTGACAAAGAGGTGATTGGCTTGAAGTGCGGAGAACACGTCTTTCAGGTGAACCAAATGCTCTTGTCCGGATTTGCTATACACCAGAATATCATCAAAGTATGTAACCATGAATTTGTAAAAGAAAGGTCGTAGTACCTGATGCATTAACCTCATGAAAGTGCTTGGAGCATTGGTCAGACCAAATGGCATAACCAGCCATTCATACAAACTAGCCTTGGTCTTGGAAGCAGTCTTCCATTCATCGCCAAGCCTTATACGGATCTGATGATAACCACTCTTCAGGTCTATCTTGGAGAAAATAACTGATCTGCTCAGGTTATCCAACATGTCATTCAACCGCGGAATAGGAAATCTGTACCCCACGGTAATTTTGTTAATCGCACGGCTGTCAATACACATACGCCAAGAACCATCCTTTTTGGGCACCAAGAGAGCGGGAACTCCACAAGGACTAAGGCTTTCTTGGATGTATCCCATGTCTAACAATTTTTGTACCTTGTCTTTTAAAATCTTATTCTCCTTGGGACTCATTCTGTAGTGAAGCAAGTTTGGCAAAGTTGATCCTGGAATAAGGTCAATCCGATGTTGGATGTTTCATAAGGGTGGTAAACCTTTGGGAAGGTCTTCCGAGACAACTTCATGGAATTCCTTAAGAAGGTCAGCCACCTCATGAGGAATGCTAGCCACGCTTACTTCACGGTCTTGACTTGCATCTTTCATAACAAATGCATAGCACCATCCAATCTCTTTTAAAGAATCTTGTAACTCTTTAGTGGAAGTGACTAAGGACACCATCCGACGGACATCATTTGGCTTTGTCTTGCTTAGGCCAGGCTTCCTTGGAAGCAAAGTAAACTGCTTCCCATCTTTCCAAATTTCGTAGGTGTTTTCTTAACCTTATGCACAGCTTTATTGTCAAACTCCCACGGTCTTCCCAACAGAATGTTGCAAGCATCCATTTCAAGCACATCACAAGTAACCACATCTGAATATTGGCCAATTGAAAAGGGAACGGTACACCTTAAATTCACATGGAGTCCTCCACCAGATTGAACCCACCCTATAGTATACGGTGTAGGATGAGGGGTAACCTTCAGACCCAACTTCTCCACAGTTTTGCCACTAATGAAATTCTCTTGACTTCCCCCATCAATGATCACATCACAAACATCTTTTCCCACATGGCAGTGTGTGCGAAAAAGATTGTGGCATTGCGAGTCTTCCACTCTGTGAGCAGCTAGAGCAAATTTGCGTATGATCCCATAATATTCCTCCTCCTCATCTTCTGATTCCTCCTTTTCCCCGTCTTCCCCTTCTTCTATGGGAGCACATAGGAAAGCCCCAGGTTGCTCTTCAGAATCTTCACGTATACTCAATTGTGTGAACTTTTGCCTCGGACACTCGCTTGATTTATGCCCTAATGCGTTGCACTTGAAGCACCTGATTGCCGAGTTAGTTTCCACCTCCTTCCCTTTCCTCTGAGATGACTCAGGAACCGTCTTTGTCTTTGGTTGATTCTTTGGATCAGTTGCTTGCGTCATACTCTTGTCAAATCCACTTTTAGGAGTAGTGGTAGACTGACTTGGATTAAAAAAATGACTTGGAGCCATTTTCTTCTTCTTCAATGTAGCTCCAATTTTTCTTGCTTTAAGACAGGCGTCCTGAAAATACAAGAATGTATCAAACTCCATCTTGCTCTTCACCTCATAATTTAGACCATCAATGTAATGAGCAATCTGTTGGTCTTCATTTTCCTCCACGTCATTCCGGGTAGTCAACCTCAGAAACTCAGCCGTATATTCATCCACGGAGTGATTTCCTTGAGAGCAAGATAAGAATTGCAAGTATAAGGATTGATGGTAATCCATGGGTAGGAACTTTGCCCTCAAAGCTTGTTCCATTGAAGGCCAATCCCGTATAGGATGTTCTCTCCATCTCCTTCTAGATTCTTGTTCTTTCCTCCACCAAACAGCAACCCTGGACTCTAACTTGAAGGCCACGTAATTGACCTTTTGCTCTTCCGTTAGATCCATGCAATCAAAGTACTTCTCCACTGAATCCAACCACTTCAAGAAAGATTCTATGTCTACATAACCATAGAACTTTTTAATGTTCATCTTGAATGGTCGATCCACTCGTTGGGGATAGCCAAAACCTCTTTATTCTCCTCTATAGGCGTCTCCCCTATCGGCTTCTCTTTGCGCACCTCGTCCTCCATCTCCTCCTCGACCTCGTCCCCCTCTATTTCCACGTCCTCCTCTGACCATATGCACCGAGTCGAGGTCGTCGCGATCCTCCTCGCCCTCATCTTCCCTTGCGTTGTCTCCCATGGCAGCCGGTGGTTGCACTGCCAAATTGCGTAATTGACATAGAACTTCTTGCATGGTTGCCTCCAAGTCACCTAAACACTTCGTTGTTTTTGGATCAGTCATCGTGATTGATCGGTTAAAGGACTAGAAATGATAGCACAAGATGTGCGAGGCAAGGACCAGTGGAGTCACGATGCCTTGTGGACGGTTATTTAGGCTAAGAATTGGTAACTCGTTGTGAGCGAGGCAAGGACCAGTAGGGTCGTGATGCCTTGTGGATGGCTTGTCTAATGGGGCTAATAAGGTGCGTATGTTCGTGATCACGCCTCAAATGGAAGTGTGATCGGATCTGAAACGGAGCTCTGATACCACCTGGCATAGCGTAGCGGAATAATTCAGAAAATTCAACCATACGTGACTTCCATCAACGTGATGGAGGTTTGTCCTAGAAGGACGGCCAGCCAAGGGCGGAAAGAACAATTTCGAACCAAGGGACGCACCCTCAGATAGTAGACACAGTCTAGATAAATCTGATATTATTTCTGAATGTGTTTTTTTCCCTACGTCAGTACTCAAGTCACCTTCCTATTCTCTGCGGATTAGCTAAACCACAAAAGATCACCAACTAGGTGTATGGAATAAAGCTGCACGAGTAAAAGGACGAGAGAAGATTAGCATGGCTCCTGCGAAAAGATCACACACACAAATCGAGAAATGGTCCAAATTTTTTTGTTTCAAAAAGAAAGTTAAAGGACGAGAGTCCGATGGTGGCATTGTACCATTGGATATGCTTCTCTTGTTCATTATAAATCATAGGAACTCAAGTACACTCCACAACACAACTCCAACCTCTTCGTACAGCTACAAGTGTACTTCTTCCTAGTGCAGCTGCATTATCGGGCAAAATCTCTATTGGCAGATGTACTCGAGCCCAGCAAATTTAGTATACTTGCTGGAATTTTGGTCTCTGCCAAAGGAGATTTGCCCGGCAATTCTTCTGCATTTTTGTTAATTCCATGAGAAAAGTTTGCCATACACTTGACTGATACTATTTGGTATCCGTGACCCCCACTGTGCTGAATAATCTGTGTTCGAGACCGGTAAGATCTTTGAAAGATGACAAAATTCTCGCAACATATATTTAACATAGTTATGTTCTTATGGCTCTTGATACCTCTTAAACATCTTACTGATTGATCTAAATATTTCTTAATTTAATGCACTTGATTTATTCTGTCTTTAGTTAATAAGTTTTTGTTTTTGTTTTTGGGCCGTACGAGTGTACTTGAGCCATGCATGTTGGTTACTGAGGTGAGCAATTCAACTTGTTGGAATGCATGTCACTTCTACCTGGTAAAAACAATAGTTGATAATTTATTTAGATTAATTTATAATCCAGATTCGTTTAAAAAAATTTTGAGTTCAAACTTTACAAATGTAAAAATTATCATTGGGAGAGCTAATCTCTGAATAGGGTCCGACAAGTTTCAACTATGTATACTAGATATTTCAAAAATAAAATAATAATTGTTCTGTTTTTTCATTAGGAAAGAGCGATTACATGATTCAACACCTCTGGTTGCACAAGAGAAGCAAACTACAAGATGAACACCCAATTTTGATGACACCACACAGAAGGAATTGAAAACTGAGAGAAAATCTTGAGAAGCCGTTCCTCCGCGTGGAGAGGAAAATGGTATGCCTAAACAACTCTCAATCAAAAGACATCCTTCCCAAAATAATGCGGTTCCGATGGAGCATGTACATTGTACACCAAAATATTTGCTCCATTTTCCTACCGGATGCCTAAGCGACGCTCCTGTCAAGTTTTTTTTTTTGCCTATCTTGAATTTAAATCCCTTGAACGCGTTCGGTTAATTTTTTTATATGTGAATTCTTAGCGTCTAGACTCGAGCAAACCTTATTTAACAAGTAATTCTCTGAATAACATATTATACATTTGACTTGAATCAAATAATTTTTTTAATAAATTCCCTTCTCTTAAAAAAGTTTGGAATGTAAAATTCTATTAATCACCAAATTTAAATTTTACATGTAAATCAGATGTAGACTTCTCTCAAAAGCGAGATTGCAGTTATTGATCTCGTTAAAATTCTAGGAAAAATCTATGATAGAAAAAAAGTATGAAGGGATGCGTGTACTTTACACTCCGTATACAATCTCTCCACTTTTTCTGCATTGTAAGTTATCTTTCTTTGTTTGAAATGCTTTTATCAAATCAGTGGGATCTCTTTGGTGTGTCCGCGGCATTATTGGTGAATTGTAACGTAATTCTGGGATAAATTCTTCCTTTGAAAAAAATAATTTAGAGTCTCGTGTTATATGTTTTGCAAAATTACATCGATGGAAAAATTCACCCAATAAGTATGTGATACTACTGCAATCTTAGTAGTTCAAATTTGATATTATTAGATTAAGATATAACAACTTCTCATCAGTTGATTTTTTATAAAAATTTTACACCAAAAAATTATACTATATAAAAATTTGAACGATGAATTTTTATCAAATCATCCTGTTTGTTAGTTTATTAGACCAAAAGTTCTTTGGCTCTCATCGGTTAATATAACAGCTTATTATGCTCTTGTTCTTATGTTTTGATGTATATGGAACAAGAAGTGGATTGAGGAATAATCATTGATGGCTGTAGAATATATGCAATAACATGCAAAGAAATTATAAAGGCGTCAACGACTTTACCATTCTTGAGACAGAATTATCCATCCGTATGGTATTACACTAATTAAAAATACAAACTATGTATTCTTGTCAATAAAAAAGGAAAATTTTATTTTACCATCAAGTGATATTGCAAAAAATTGCACTGGTACCCTGTTGTTCAAAACTCATCAATTGAGTTAAACTTTTTCCAATTAAAATCATTTAAAGCCTCACGCACATTCTCGAGCCTATTTGACCGAAATGACATCATTTTTATAACAACATGGAAAAAGTGACGTCATTTTGGCCAGCTAGGCTTGAGAATCCGCCCGAGACTCTAAGTGAATTTAATTAGAAAAAGTTTGTCTCAATTGATGAATTTTAAACCACATAGTACTAATGTGATTTTCCGATATACCACAAAGAACTAAAGTGCAATTCCCCATACAAAATGCAGATATAAATAAGTTAAGCGGCCAGATTCCCCATGTGGCAAGCCATCTGATATAAAATTGGGGTAAAAGACAGTCACTAATGGTAAATAAATTTTATCCATAGTCACTAATCAATTTTTTTGGTCTTTTACCACTAATCAACTCACCCTCATATAATTACTATGACTAATGTTTGAAATTGTAGAATTTTAAAAAAATATATCAAACTTTTTTTTCTCTCTTTCCTTTGACAAGAAGCCACCGATCACAATGACGTCGCCATGCCATCATTCATGTCTCGTGGTTGACACATCCTTTAATCTAATCATGTGAGATGTCGCATATGGCAGATTTTGATATATGACCCAATTTTTCTTATGAGTTGTGACAGTCTCCTCAAAAAAATCTCGGGGTAAAGCTCTATTAGTAGGTGTGCGCAAACGATATATGCCGATCTCGAATATCGAATACCAAAATTCAAAAAAAAATCCATACCAGTCCCAATCCCAAACACTATTCGATATTCATACTGAATAACGAATTAAATTTTGGTATTATTCGAACTTTACCGAAAATATAAAAATATCTCATAAAAAAAATTCTATTACAGAATAGGACTACAAATCTAAGCAATAAACATGATCAAGCGTTCCCACTTGAATAAGTATTTAACTCAATAGTCTAACCTGAGAACTGAGATCATGAATCCCAAAATGTCAAAATGTTACAGATTTGGTAAAGAACGAATAATTCTCGCTCAAAAAGCAGCAAGGAAATAAGAATACACGAAGCGGAAAATGATGACGCCATTAAACTAGTGAACCACCTTAGAAATGAAGCTCAGGAGCTCAAAGAAACAAATGAAAACCTCAGCATGCATTATTATTCAATTGAAGAGCCTGATACTTAGAATGCCTGGGAGGGAGGCTGTGACTTGGAAGAGAGGCCGAGAGGTGTGGTAGCGTCGCTGCACCGGTGGACGGTGGTGGTGGCCGCTGGGATTGGGAAAGAGGCGGAGCCGGAGAGTCGCGGCGTTTTAGTTTTTTTTGGTTCTGTGTTCTCTTCACATGCGTCGAGGACGGAGATCTGACGATTGTTCGAATTCGAACAAATTTGTTCATATTCGAATTTATCAAAATTTTAAACTTTATTCGATTCTTCTAAGGAATAATTCAAATACGAATTGTGAACTATCGAATTCAAACAAACTCGAATTAATTTCTATTAGGGTTAGGCCTTAGGGCTAGAGTTTATACTACCATAACATTGTAAGAAATATTTGTGTTTATTTTATTACTCTTCTCTTAGTTGTTATATAATAAGTTGTTAAATGAAGCAACACCTTCAATTGGACTTCGACAAACTACAATTCGCTAATTTAGAGTATGGTAAAAATTA
The DNA here is from genome assembly GCA_963995505.1 of Hypericum androsaemum. Lineage (NCBI taxonomy): Eukaryota > Viridiplantae > Streptophyta > Magnoliopsida > Malpighiales > Hypericaceae > Hypericum > Hypericum androsaemum. Next base: position 8,604,888 of record OZ023199.1, read on the forward strand.
TGCTTTCAATCCTAAAACAAGAACTAATTTTTATATTTTGTATTTTAAAATTGAATGATTTAACGTTTGGTGCATGGACTAATCAAAAGTTGCATAGATTATATTAAAAATTATGTTAGAAGCATAATTTCTGAGTCGCATAATTTGTTACCATTATCTTAGCATAATTTTCAATATCAGCTTCTCGATATTTTCATTATTTAACATTTTTTTAACATTGTCAATTGACTAATAGTGAATTTTTTGAGTTTCACATATTGGACATCAATATCACTTCCCGAATTGTATATATTGGACATTAATATTTCGTTTGCTCTACTTGATAATATAATTAAATAGTAATATGACTAATAATATAACTAATTTAGCTAATTAATAATATGACTAATATAGAGAAGTAAAGAATTGAGATATGATTGTGTAAATTTTGAAGAATGGAAGGAGGTATTTTTTTTTCAGAAGTAAAAAGTATATATCATTACTCCAGACAAAGTTTACAACCAGAGGCATGGCCAGCATGAGATGCGCAAGCAACAGCCAAGATACAAAATTAATGCCTCATGAATGACAAAACTGACATGATCCAACCCACAACTCATACACCTAAAAATCAAACAATACACTAGCAGTACCTATTCCAATAGGATCAATGTGTTGGGGAAATAACCCACTTTCCACGTGAACCCAAACAATGCAACGTCCACACAAGCACACGAGTAAGCAATCAATACTAAGCACGAACACAAAACACAAAGAAAGCACAAGGAGGGATACACAAAATTTGTTCACCCGGTTCGATCTTCAATAATTTACGTCTGGGGGCATGCCAAGCCAGGAGAGATTCCACTATATCACGCACACGTGGAGCTTCACTTGGTCCCTACAATGGATGCCACACTTTGGCTAACTCTTCTCTCTTTTTCACTCTTCTCTCTTTCTCTTTGGAGAACTCTTGGCAAATGGTAACCACACATTACAAGATGAGGCAAATGGGTATTTATGGTGCACACAACCTAAGAAACTATTTGGGGTCTGGAGGGGCATTTTGGTATACCAAAATATCACCTCGAGCTAGAAGAGGATCGCCTCCTAGCAATTAAAGTCCACTCTGAAGCACACATGACTGGATCGAGCTTCAAAGAGAGCAAGAGGAAGATGGGTCAGAAGAAAAAAGGTAAGAAAAGCTGGGAAAATATGGATAGAAAAGCTGAAAATACTGAAAACTGAACTAAGAAAAGTTCTGTGAATAAGAAGAAAAGAAAGGTTAACATTTCTAAGGTAAAATATTTCAACTGTCAGAAGAAGGGTCACTTTGCAAAAGATTGTACTGAGAAAAAAAAGGTACATCCTATTAACTCATATGCGAGTGAATTATATGTATCAAGTACTATCCTTCTAACTGAAAGTCATCCAATGTGGGTGATCGATTCAGAAGCGACAGACCATGTGACAAAGGACCGTGGTACTTTTGTCGAATTCCGACGACTACCTGTTGGAGCAAAATCTATCTATATTGGCAATAATACATGATTAGATGTCAAGGGTATATGTACATGTAGATTGAGCCTATATGAAGGACGTACCCTACTTCTACATGACGTGTTGTATGCTCCTAAAATTTGTCGGAATTTAATTTCTGTTTCAGCTTTAATGTCTCTTGATTTTCGTTAGTTGTTTGAGAATAATTATGTTTACTTGTTTTTGGAATATGTCTTTTATGGATCTGGTTATCTATCGAATGATTTCTAAATCATGGAAGTTGATCTTTGCGTTTCTCATGATACAAGTATTTTCTTAGTCACTACTTCGCAAACGTCTCAAGATGATGTTGTGTTGTGGCGTTCTAGATTGGGCCATATTGGTCAAGATCGCTTAAATCGTCTAGGTAAAGTAGGACTGTTAGGTAATTTATAAAAGGCTATATTACCTTCTTGCGGACATTGTCTAGAATGAAAATCCATAAGAAACCTATTTGGAAAAGGAACTAGAGCCGATCATCCATTGCAATTAATCTATTCTGACATTTGTGGTCCAATGAATGTGATGGCAAGACATAGAGCATATTATTTCATCACTTTTATAGATGACAATAGTAAGTATGGTCAAATCTATTTAATTTTTCATAAGTCTGAAGCATTAAGTTATTTCAAGACATTCATGAATTGTGCTGAGAATCAACAAGATCGAAAGATTAAGGCCTTACAAACTGATCGTGGTCGTGAGTATCTTTCTGATGAATTTAATGCTTTGTGTGAAGAAAAAGAAATAGAACATCAGTTGTCCATTCCTTGCACACCTCAACAAATGGGGTAGCAGAAAGAAGGAATAGAACCCTTCTTGACATGGTAAGATCTATGATGGCGGAAGAAAATTTGCCTATATCATTTTATGGAGATGCACTCTTTACCGCTACATATGTTCTAAACTGTGTCCCCTCTAAGTCTGTCACTACCACCCCTTACGAACTGTGGACAGGTCGAAAACCCAATCTAAGCTACTTGAGACCGTGGGGGTGTGCGTCTTATATCCATACTACCTTGAGTACATACGGTAAATTAGGACCAAGAGGTAAAAAGAGTGTCTTCATAAGATACTCTAAAGTATCAAAGGGATACGTGTTCGTGGGCGAACTAGAAAATGGACAGGTGACAGAATTTAAATCACGAGATGTCACATCCCTGGAAAATGATTTTCCAAAATTGGGAGAGGTGAGTAATGATCTTATCTTATATAAAAATGATGAGCTAGAATCATCTGGATCACTCCATCCATGTGGAGAATTGTGGAGGAAGAAAATCAAGATTTTCCACCTCCAACTAATCTGGAAGCTCATGATCCAAATGATCACCATCTTAATGGGAGTACAATTTTGAATTCCAGTAGGAGTATGGAATTTTGCTTCAGTGGAAGTACGATTCCAGGTTATGATGAATATATTAGTGATGTTTATCAAAACTAGGAAATTCGTAGAACTAAAAGAACTAGTATTCCACGCCGACGATTTAAGATTGAAGGTGCTTCAAATACTTTTTTGGTATCATTAAGAAGACATAATGGTCCAAGTGAGATTCTTTTACCAATCCTTCAAGATAAGGATGAACCTAAGAATATTTCTCACGCTCTATCATCTCCCGAGAAGAATGAATGGGGTAGGACAATGAAGGAAGAGATGGCTTCCATGAAAAAAATTCATGTTTGGAAACTGGTTGACCTACCTAAGTGAAGTAAGGCAATTGAGAATAAATAGATTCTCAAAATTAAGCGTAAAGCAGACAGAAATATTAAAAGATACAAAGCTCACTTAGTTGCCCAAAGATTTTCACAAAAGAAAGGAATTGAGTATGAGGAGACTTTCGCGCCTGTTGTAAGATTTGCGTCTATTAGGATTATTCTAGCTATTGTGACAAATTTGGACCTAGTGATGCATCAAATAGATGTCAAGACTGCTTTTCTCAAAGGAGAATCGGATGAAGAAATCTATATAGTTCAGCCAGAGGGCTACATCCAAAAAGGCAGTGAACGCAAAGTTTGCAAATTGAAGAGATCAATTTATGGCCTTAAACAGTTTTCTAGACAATGGTATATTCATTTTTATAATACGATCATGTCGTACGACTTTAAAATGATTGACGAAGACCATTGTGTCTATATCAAATGCTCAGGTAAAAAGTTTCTCATGATTACATTGTATGTAAATGACATACTAATAGCTGGAAATGACATGGGATATCTTATCGAGCTCAAAGTTTGGTTCTCGTCCAACTTTGAAATGAAAGATATGGGGGAAGATGATTACATACTCGGAGTTAAAATCATGAGGAATCGTTCGAAAAGGCAATTATCTCTTTCACAAGAGACATATATTCGCAAAGTAGTAGAACGATTTAATTGTAATGATAGTAATCCCAAATATGTCCCAATTATCAAATGTCACCATCTCAATAAAGACATGTGTCCTAAAACAGCTAAACAGGAGAGGGATATGATGAAAATCCCTTATGCTAATGCGGGTGGTTATCTCATGTATGCAATATTGTGTACAAGACCAGATATTTACTATATTGTTCGAATAGCAAGCAGATACCAATCTAATCTGGGGAATGCACATTGGAAAGCAGTAAAGGGAATTATGAAGTATTTGAATACAGCTGCAGAATACTCACTGTGGTATCAATGTCAAGACCTAACATTGAGAGGTTATACCGATGCCGATTGGGGGGTGATGTGGACGAGAAGAAATCTACATCTGGATTTGTCTTCTTGCTTGGCGGGGGTGCTATTTCATGGAGTAGAAAGAAACAGACGTGTGTCTCCCTGTCAACTATGGAAGCTGAGTATGTAGCTTTTGTAGCTGCTGTGCAAGAGGCGGTATGGTTAAAGAGATTCTTGAGCCATTTATCCCTAACCAACTCAAAAGAACCAGTGAGCTTATTTTGCGATAATCAAGCGTTGATAGCTTTTGCTATAGCAGAGCAAAGCATATCGACATTAAATATCACTTTGTTATGGATATGGTTGCGTGTAAGGAGGTGAGCATAAAGCACATATCTACACAAGATATGGTTGCAGACCCAATGACAAAGAGTGTAGTTAGAGATGTTTTTGAGAAACATGTCAGGTCCTAGTGTTTACAAAGATGCTAGTGTTTGCTCATATTGTAATGAACTGGTTGTTCAATATAATTAATGTTGTTTCAGCAGTACGTATTGTGTGAATGTTATTTAGGGCAACATTTATCAATGCATGTCGGACAGAGAAGTAGCCCACTCACACGGGTATTTACCTCAGTGGGAGTCATGAATTGATTCTCAAATGAGATGAGGCAATTTTAGAACATTGTTAAATATCGAGTGCCTGTTCTAAAATATGAATGCCGTCTTGCTTAACTACAAGAGCAGTCTTGTTAAAGCGCAAGATTATGTGCAAACAATAGATGCTACATTAAATGAGTTCTCGAAACTTATGGGATTACATGGAATCCAATGGTAAGAAGTAAGTAGAACTTACCACAATTATGTCTTGATAGCCTAGAGTAGTCTTCTGAAAGACTAAAGTCATTGTTCGTAAACATCGGGGATGATGTTCTAGTATGGTATTATTTGTGAATGACATGCGCTCTTTTCAGAGGAAAGAACACCATAGCACATGAATTATGTCATGTGTGCTTTTCGACTAATGGATGAGAAATTAATTTATTATTTAGTGATTTCAATTTTCCTGGTGTGAGACCAATTTTGAAAACTACAGTTTTTGGAACTCTACTCTTAAGATCCTAAATATATTTTGAAAGTATGATTGAGTGCGGCTGCCGACTAGTTTGGAAAGTCTTTAAAGAGTCATTATTTGATTCAACTTGGCAAGGCTGACTGGAAAAGCAGGCGGGATCATAATGGAAAAAATATTGTTAAAAGGAGAAGGTTCTCTATCGATCACATTCTCAAAGCATTGTCGTTCACTGGTGCACCTATTGTGTTGAGAGCAATACAATAGTGAACACAAATAGATTATTTCAGAAATTACATGCGAAAATAAGGAATGTGAGATGAGACCTAGGGTAAGGCATACGTTACGTAATGGAGACATCGAGATGCTAGATATGTGCGCTTGAGTTTAGCTATGTATACTCGATGTATGATGGTCGCACGAAATATCTGCCAAATACGATAAAAGAGAATATTGATTATGATCAATCATGTATGAATGGGAGATGTTGGATTTACACCCATGTTGATCATGGGTTTGTTTTCCACACAGCCAATTATTTTTGGGCCACCTACAAGTGGACTTTGTGATGTCAATGTGGATAAGACACATGGACTTCATAGGTGTCCTTGTGTTTCCATGTCACATGTGCCAAATAGCTTGCATGTGATGTAGCCATGCCACATCAAGATGTAGCTTTGCTGCATGTATGATGATGTGATTTCTCATCTATAAAAAGAGGAGAGATGAGAATAAAAGAAGTGAGGTGGGGCTTCCAACTTGATACACAGAAAGAAAAGTTAGAATTTTGGTTCTTGGATTTCTCTCAATCTCAAGGCGGATACAATTCGTGAAAATTGTTCTTGTTTCGATCGTACGTGGACAAGAACCGATCAGTGACGAGACTTCGTTGCGATCCTGTAGATACTGTGTTTCAACAAATAAGTTCTATTTATGTTTAAATGAATTCGTTCATTTATTTAATATAAGGTTGTTAATTATATATTTAAGAACTATAATTATTTGAACACCTTCAGTCGTTTACATTCGGTGGCTTATATTATGACGATTATTTTTTTGAACGGTAAAATTTTATTTATCAACACCAATACATTAACACCGGAAATATCGGTTGCACAAGTAACGCAACCTGATCGCACGACCTAAAAGGCTTGTCAACCCACCTAAATCCAGTGCAAAGAATATAGGGTTGCAGCGGTTAGTCTTAGTGAAAAATCTGATACGGTAACCAATGAGAAAAATTTAACTCGGGGGAAAAAACATTATCGATAACACTTTGCCACGAAAATAGAAAACCCATATATATTAAACACCAGATGAAATCTAATCCAACACCCACGGACAGTGACCTCGTGACCCCTCCGAAGTGACTCCATGCCAAGAAGCAGATCTTAAAATCTAACATTCGTGGTGATTCCAGACCAAAAATTTCCACTCCACAAAGCGACTAAGAATACGGTTTAGGAGCTCATCATAATCAACTTGGCGCTGGTTGAATATCACACCATTCTTACCGATGGATAGGATGACAATAAATCCTACCTAGTTTTTAAGGGTCTTTGGGTTAATTCCTACCCTTGCGAAAATAAAAAATTATTATTTTGGAGAAAAAAAAATCAAATATTGTCTAAAGCCCCGAAATTTAGGGAATCCCTAAATTTAAAATTTCACCAAATAAAATACCACACGGGAGAAGCAAAATATAAATTTTATTACTCCAATTACATGATACACCAGGTTCCCTGTCTGCTTCTCGACCAAAAAAAGGTTCCCTGTCTGCTTAAGGTAAGCATACAAAGGTACATCAAGGTTACACCCTCGTAATAACCCTCAAGTTCCAAATGGACCAACACGTTGCATCAAATATCGCATACCATTTCTTCCTCCAAAAGCCAGCAGGGGATACGAAGTTGCCGGTTACAGTATAGGTCACATTATAGCCTAGGAATGGCTTTAAATAGCAGCTTCGATCAAGTATCCCCTGAATTCTAGCGCAAATGCAGTGGCATCGTCAAAGGGCTTGTAGCCCAATAGCACAAGGCGTTATAAATATTTAGAAGTTCTAGGGTTCGAACACATGCATGTGTTAGTGGCATAGCCAGACGACTCTCCATTAGCATGCACTCATTAAGAGCCGCCTAAGCAATGTAGTAAGAGCATGCCAAAGGAGATTTCCCTGGAAATTCTTCTGGCTGCAATATATAGAGCTGCAGAGTGGTACGGAAATGGCTATTTGAGTTGGTAATCTCGTGAAGATGGAAAAAGTACTTATTCCATATCGTCAACTATTCAAGTAAGGTTGGTATCTTCGTGAACTGGAGCGTTTGAAGAGGATAATCTTATTAAGAGTTGTGATAGATTCATAAAATGGTGATGGGATAATTACTAAACTTTGTTATGGGAGAGAATGGCAGGGCAATTCTCCTTTGGCAAAGCAGAATCAACATATCGATGTACGAAATTCGCTTTGCCGGAGGAAAATTGCGCTGTTATTCATCGTCCCACGTCAATATAAGTAAGTACTCTCTTCTCTTCTCATCTTCCTTCTCCACCACCACCACCATTACTACTGTTCTGCTCGTTGTCTTCCATGCAAGCAACATTGTTCCTTTTTATACGGCATTATCAGCACCCGAGACCGGATATGCCGAGGACAATGTAATAGCATATGCCGGTACAATTCCAATTGGAAAGATTCAATGTAAAAAAGATAACCAATTAGGTGTACTACGGATATTGCCTTTTCTCAGTCATGGTTCTATGGTCCCGGTTATATATATATATATATATATATATATAATCTCATCTTTTACAATCAATTCCCTCTGGAGTTGTCACCATCTCCACTGCCCTTTTCTTCTTTTTAAGTGTACCTAAAATTTAATTTTTTTATACCACTTTGTATCTGAACACCATTGTATCGATTGATGCAAGTTCGAGTCGGGTAGAACTTTTGAAAAGCGAAAACACTCTTCGAGTAATTATTTAATTCATAAAAAATAGTTTTTTGTTAAAACTAGTAACCTGTACGCTAAAACTAATCCATGTTTGAATCAAAAAATACTAAATGGCCAAACTAATCCATGTTTGAATTAGATAATATTTTTTGAATGGTGGCAAATTTCGACAATCATTTAATGTTTTCAATAACTCAAACTCAATTTTTTATTAAATTATAACAATTCTTGTAAACTCATCTTCTAATTATTTGGTTTGTTGGTGATTACTGCAAATAACTAGGATATATTCTACAAGCATTAAAGAAATCATAAATGGCTCAAGCACGGAAAGTCATTTGACATAGTAGTAAAGATTACTTAATAGAGTTACAGGTTCAATCTCTGCTCGATATAACTTGGTATAAAATTTATTTTAAAATGGCTGAAGGAGAGAATTGAAGGGATTCCTAATTATAATTCATCATCAAAAGATAATATAAATTTGATATTATTAAGCAATTTTTTTAAAAAGTATATTGTATATTTTGCCATTGAAAATAAAAATAGTACGTAGCGAGTATGGTTATACATGCCATAACCAGAACTCAAAACATCTAGAAAGTTCTACCCCGTCCCATGCGAACCCCACACCTAGGAAATGTTCTATCCTTACCCTCATGCCATCAAACATGAATTGCACCCAATAGCCTTATTAAAAAATCCCGTCGTGATAAAATTCCTTGGAAAAAAACTCAAAACGGGGAAAGCAGTGATCCATATCGTGATAATACTAGCCGACCTACCATTCGAACATCAACTTTCGCCTCAGTAATAGCCAGAAAATCGATGACATTCTCTCTATCCAACTCTATTGCCCTGCGCCTTTTGAACGAGTCGTTAAGACCCCCATAAATCCATTGTGATCAATTCATGGAGCAGTGAATGTCGCCTTTGGTACCTCCTCACAGAGAACAACAATATTCTTGGTAGGGATTAGGTCTTTGATTATACTAATGTGTTGATTCTCATCTTCATTGGGGATCACTCCCACTGCTTTTACCGCTTTCCAAACCTCCCTAGCAAAAAGGGCTCTAGTGTCAATGCTCTTCCTTGGGGCTTTTTTGAAGGGCTTAACTTTACATTGTCTCCTTGTTAAGTTTTAAGTTCCTGGGCTTCGACCGACCATGTAGATTTGTATTGTAGCTAAGAAGCCTGGAAGAAAGAATTTTGGACCATGAACTCCTCCTGAGGCCCACACCTAGAGAATTAGGCCCAGAAGAAATATTGGTGGTGGATAGCCCACATCCATCGCGGACCACTTATTTATTCAGATGAACCAAGTCAGAGATTTCCACCTCAACAAAAATATTTTGGACCTCCTCTTGAGGCACATCTAGATTACCTGCCATGTTATCCACCACTTTCCTAGGAGAAGTTGGAGAGACACCACCAACCATCCATCGCGGGGCTCAATACGCGGCTCATCGAAGAAAGCGAAAGAACGGAAGGCGAAGCGACACCTTTGGAATTCACCTTTTCACCATTTTGAATGGGTACGCCATTGTCGGAAAAAAACCCTTCCGTCACCGGAATCAAGGACGAACGGAGTAGACATACCACCCGACGAGATGGCGACAGGAATCGGGAAAGAGACTTGTGCTGCCACCACCTTCAACTTTGAGCCTTGACCGACTTTGGCGGTAGTAATAACCCCCGGTGTCAAGTCTGCCCCCGGGTCGTCGGGAGACCGGATTGAATGGGGACTAAAGAAAATTTGTCCATAGGTGGGGACTACATTTTCGGCCGTCAGATTTGATTATCTTTAAATCTGATGGTCAATAACCTATCAGGTGTTATTGGTTTGCATGTGAAGTGATATTGGTTTAGAAGACGCTGGTTTACTTATGAAGTGATATTGGTTTGCATGTGAAGTGATATTGGTTTACATGTGTAGTGATATTGGTTTGAGTTAGTCCCCATATTTGGGGACTACCCCAGTCCCCACCAAATCCAACCCCCCAGTCGGACCCACAAGTTCGTCGAAGAAGCCGACACAACGAGCATTAAGTGGAACCCATAAACTTCAAGCCAAGCACATCGCTGTGCCATCGGGATCGAAGGGCTCCAATCATCAACATGGGCAAGAATAGTCTTGAGTTTAGGCAGCCATGAGTTCTTCTCCTCCATATTATTAAGCAATTAATATCCTCAATAGCAGGAAATCTTTTATGAAAAGTAGATATTTACACCATGATACTCGCGGGGGTAAGAGTCTTTGATTTAAGGTATAATTAGGGAAAATTTTTGGTTAGAACACTTTGATTTTATTAATGAGAATATTTTTAAAAATGCATTTATTATATTATGATAAATATTTATCTAATATATTAGGAACCGTACAGATTGGTCTGATTTTTTTATGATTTCTTCGAGGGGACATGCATGCATGGATGGACGGACCAAACTGATATTATTTATTTTTTTCGTGACCCCGCTGATATTATAGATTGTGGCATGGCGCCTTAACAATGATGGTCAGTTAAAAAGACAAGTCAACCTTAGAAATTGTTTCTGTGTATACAGAAGAATCTATAAATACAAATAAATAAATACAAAAAATGACTATTTTGTACTTTTTTTTAAATAAAAGTTCTACCTATTCAAAAATGATAACTTTGTGCAATCACATATTTTTTTGACAAATTATTCTTAGTACGTTTTTATAACACGTAAAACTATTCTTAGCTCTGTAGTGTAGTAATGCTTGTTACTTGTACAATCTTTACTTTCTAAAATATATTTTATCGTTCCACTTGTTTGATTAGATATTATTCTATAGTGTCTCGGACGATGTAAATCAATTTATTTTTTTAGGTAAGATGACTTTTATACTCATACCGAAATTTAAAAAATTATCCATCTCATCCTCCCCTCTCTCTGCTCCCTCCCCGTACCACCCACGGAAGAGTAGCTTGGCAAGGAGAAGGTGAACGAACAATGTTCTGATATGTCCTCCCATCCAACGCTTTGTATAGACGACAAAATAATTTTAAAAAAAGTAAATTTGTCCTAATTTTTTAAGGCAAAAATTTATTTTAATACTCTGTACCTACTCACTTTGATATTCCATTATCTTGTGGTTTTAAAATGTTCGACCAAGTGACAGAGGATTATTTAATTGACACTCCACTACTTGTATAATTTTTTTGGACATAAATATCCTCAACTTTAATTAAATTAAACTTTTCAAAAAAATAAAAAAGTATATTAAAAAAATAGAAAAAAGTTCACTTAAGTACCCAGTAGTATCCCGAAAAATTAAGTTAGTACCCTGTGGTTTAAAACGTATCAATTGAGTCAAACTTATTCTAATTAAAATTAATTAGAGACCCGGGCAGCTGCTCGAACCCTGCCCGGCCACGTGGACCGGCCACATCAGATTTCTCTGATGATGTGGTCGTCTCTCCTCCCTCATTTTCTCTTCTCTCATCATCATCTTCTTCTTCTTCAGAGAACCGACTAGAGAAAGGGTTCTCCCTTTCTTGGAGCTTCTCCCGGACAAGCAACTTGGGAGACTCCACCGCCTCTATGTTTGACTCGAGGAACCCAGTCAACGGAGACCCCTCCTCCTCTACCTCCTCCTTCTCTTCAAGGGTTTGATTGGAGACAGCAACAAGAGCGGCGACCTCAGCCTGCGCAGGGAATGGCTTGGCGGCGATCGAGGCAGCAACTCTGATCAAAATGGCAACTTTTGTGAGGATCTTCAGGCTCTGGGCCACTCTGTTCACGCAAGATCCGCGATCAAGATCATCGCTTGAACACAGAGAAGAAGGAGATGACCTTGGAACCATACGAACGTCGACACAGAGAGAAGCGGAAGTCTGGGAGTAGTTACGGACAGGTGAGTGATGGGGTAAAGCTAAAGGTGGCAACTTTATGGGGAGAAAGGAAGTGGCTACAGTAGAGCTCACCCAAGACATGTTGCTTTTGTCTTTAACGATGGTGTTTTTTTTTTTGCTCTATGCAGGAGATGGACAGTTACTAAAATGGTTTGGAAATGTAAGGGACAAGGGAGGTTAGGAGATTCTGAGCCACGCTTTCTGCCTCATCAACCCCTCTGTCGTCTTCATCACTGACGATCTCACTGGTTCGTCTTCCTTCTCCCACCTCAATGTACCTTTCTTTCTGTTAAATTCTCTTGCACTTAGTGGGTCTACCTGTGGTAAAGTCTCTATCTTTCTGGTTCTCTGAAGAAGAAGAAAAAGAGGAAGAAGAAAAAGATGAGAGAAGAGAAAATGAGGGAGGAGAGACGGCCATGTCATCAAAGAAATCTGATGTGGCTGGTCCACGTGGTCCGGCAGGGTCCGGGCAAGACAGGCAGGGTTCGGGCAGCTGCCGAGGCCTATAATTAATTTTAATTGGAATAAATTTAACTCAATCGATACGTCTTAAACTACAGAGTACTAACTTAATTTTTTGGGACACCACAAGGTACTTAAGAGGATTTTTTCCTAAAAAATATAATAAGAGCGGGAGAATGATTTTATTCTCATGATGAGAGTATTACATCCCATCCATACATTTAAAACAAAGCAAAGAAAAGATATCAGAAGATGATGACTTCCTAAACAATTCAGTTGATTCTTAAGCTATGCAATTAGCCGACCACTGTGTGCAAATTGGGACATGAGCTGCACAAATCCCAGTCTCCCTAACGATCCAAGTACAAGCACGGTCAGGGCACTTCTGTTTATCATCGTAGTGAACCTTCTGGCTGAAAACGGTGCAAGAATTGTTCACCTGAACCCCCTGATCCAGCCAGGCAAATGCACAGTGAAACAGAGTGTTTCCGAAGATGCTAGGTTTGAAACCGAACTGATATTGTTGACCGGCCGCCACCACGTGGGTGCCCAGATCGTTGTCTTTGGATACACAGCGAAGCCCTAGTTGCTTACCTAGGAGAAGAGTGTTGATGATGGTCACTGTAACCCTCTCTTTCCCAAAACCAATTCCAGCGTCGCTGCTCGAGTTGGTGACCAGCAACAAGGTTAGGGATGCACAGAGGTAAAACCCAAAGTAAAATTTGCTACCCATTATGTTTTTGTATTTCTTGAGGGTATTAATGTTTCTGTTGGTATTGTGTGAGTTTGAGTGTAGGAATGTTGTATATATACTGACATAGGAGGTCCTCAAATATGTTAAGTTTTTTTGCATGGTAAATTTTTCATTCTAAAAAAAAAAATTTGACCGACTAATTTATTTTCAAAATTTTTTATGATTTTTAAAATGTGATAAAGTTCTCACAACGTATATTTAACATTATATTTCTATTAGTTTGAACTCGATATCTCGTTGTAAAATTAGAACAATTCCTTATGATAAGTACAAGTTGGTCTCAAATATGTTGAGCTTGACTATTTTAGGAAAAATAAAAGGAAATGATCAGAAATAGTCGGTCAAAGTAAGGCTATTTATGATTACCTTTATGATTTTTTCCCAAAATTAGCATTTTTATTAATAGAAGGAAAATCAAGAACTTGACCATTCTCAATTAATAATTCAACTCATAATTGAAATTAGTTAATAAATTAAAGAGACCAGATTTTGTAATGGAGTGACATTTCCAGTATGGTCCTGGAGAGCGAACCATTGTATCATAACTGAGCGAACCATTTTATCATACTGAGCGAACCATTTTATCCAACCCTTTTTATCCATAAAACAATTTTATCATAACTGGGCGAACCATTCTATCATAACTGGGCTAACCATTTTATCCAACATCTTTTATCCCGGTCGGGGTCCCATTTTTTTGGAACGGTTCCGTGAAACCATTTTATCATAACTGACCGAATCATTCTATCATAATTGGACAAACTATTCTATCATAACATGGCGAACCATTTTATCTCCCAGAATAGTCCTAGAGTGTTTTACAGGACCGAATCCACTCCCTGAATTAAAAAGGTAACCAAATAAAACCTTCCATGTACGGGATTTTGGTAATCCTATTAATTCATCTCCCAAAATTGATGAGGAAGCAGTATATTAGTAAAAGAAATCGGATCATTAATGAGGGCACCAAAAAATCTAAGGCAAATTATTGTGGTGTCTTTGGGTTTGACTAAATCAACGATTTAGTCCCCGTGTTTCGAAAATGATTCTTCCGTGTTCTGTGTTTAATTTTATTATATATTCGGGTCCATGATTGACTTCAGCAACTCTTTTTTTTCATTTTTGGCACTGTAATGACCAAAATATCCTTGTCCGATCAATTCAAACCTCTGATTATCTTTTCGGACAAATACTATCTTCTCCGGTTATCTTTTCGGACAAATACCATCGTCTTTGGTCAAAAATTTCTCGACCCCAAACGAATTCCACACTCCTCACCATTTCTAGAAATTTGGTGATGAACACCATACACTCGAGTACTTCACCGCTGGTCGAAGGAACAAGAAATCCATCGCTGGTCGCCAGCGGAACGAAAAGAGGAAGAGGAGGGTAAGCATCATCGTTCTCCGCCCTGGACCATCTTCTCCGGCGGACATTATTGACATTTTGATAACGAAACAGCCGATTCAACCATATTCCTCCTCTCTAGACGACGGTGAGACCTACGTGGGCACCGGCATACATATATGTGATTCAACCAATAAAGGAATAGATTTGCGAGAGGGAGAGAGAGAGAGAGACGGTGGGTTTCTGAAAAAAATCCAGGAGTCGCCACTTTGTTGCCTCTCCTTTTGCGTTGTCGACGAGGACAGGCACCGCCGACTCCTCTCTCTCCTGATTGTCTCCAGCGAGAACAACCTCGTGACAGCTCTCCCTCAAGTTCTTAAATCCAAAATCTTATTCCCGACTTCATACCGCCAAACTCCTCCTCTCCTACCTCAAGTTCTCATGGATAATATGAAATCTAAAATCGTCTTAGCCCTTCCTGGAGCCACTTGTTCCCGATCGGCAGCCACGTCGACGTCGTTAAGCTCGTCGTCTCCTACCTCAAGTTCTCATGCCAAAGAACCAACCCCACGTAACCCACTTAGGAAGGACTAAGACGATAGCCATGGAAAATCCTATTAAGAAAAGTGAACCTAGGGGTCCTCCATTTTGAAGGAACTCGCAGCCATGGAAAATCCTTCTAAACTGAAATTGGGCTTTTGTGGCGGCTAAGAGAGGTCGTCAATCCTTTGATTTGAACACCCCCTTTAAGGGTGTAATGCAATTGGGCTTCTGTGGCGACTGAGAGAGGTGAAGAGATCTTTAATTTGTGCCTCTTTAATTTGCGTCAACGCCGGAGCCAGAGCTGGTCACCGTCGGGCAAGAAGGGTCCTGTCGGGATGCAAAAGATAAAAAAAAAATTTGTTTTTTAGGGTATTTTGATCATTTGAATGAGAAAATTGACAGCTAATACCAGCTAGAGATTCGAGAGTATAATATAATCAAACACAGGAGACAGTAGAATAATTTATGAAACACGAAGTACTAAATTGTCAATTTAGTCAAACACGAGGGACACTACAGTAATTTATCCAAAAATCAATTTCTAAAATTTCATAATTATGACATCAAGTAATATAATGACAAGGGGCTGGATTTTTTCCTGACTGTATAAACCTCGTCAGGTTCATCCTAGAGGTGATTGCAACTATTGGATGAGGTGGAATAAAAATGGAGTTGATCTGATGACCAAAGATGAGGCGGAGTAGTTTCGTACTTTTACCTCCCTTCTTTTGTTTCTCTCTTTTGCCTCACTCTCAATCTAGAAACCCTCAATGCTTCTCCTCTCTCTCTCCCCCCATTGCTGACACCAAAACCTAGATGGCTGTTGGGATCAAGCTTTCTCTCTGGTGGACAACTCGCAGGCTCAGGCTCCGATGATCTCTCAGGCATTGTCGGGATCCCCACCTCAAAGTGCACCAAAGGTGTAGGCACTGTCCATCGGCATCCCACTGTCCATCATTGACGACATCCCAAAGCTCGACTTCACCATCAATGGCGCTGATGAAGTGGACCCCGACCTCAATCTTGTCAAGGCTACCTGGAGGACACCTATGTCGCTCGGAGGGAGATCTTGGCTTTCGAAATGGCTGTGTCATCGACGACATTGGAAATGGAGAGGAAGGAGGCTGTTGGCAGTGACATTGATGTGGCAGTCGAGAACGACGGTGTGGAGTCGACTGGGCTGGTGGTCGTCGCCGGCAGGGCTAGCGACTACCGCCGGCTGGGCTGGTTGCAAATTGAGTATGTCCATTACTTTTCATGGGCACCACCTCATCGTGGATCAATTTAATCGGCTCGACTTGATGGATCAATTTAATCTAATTTCCTTGATGGATCAATTTTTGTGGATCAATTTTCGTGGAATCAATTGAAATCCCTAATTGTAAAATTTTCAAATAATTTTAATCGAAGTTATGTTAAAATGGTATGCCCGATTATGTCAAATGGTATACCCAGTTATGTCAAACTGGTATGCGCGGTTATGTCAGAATGATATGTCCGATTATATCAAATAGTATACCCGGTTATGTCAAATGGTACGTCGTATAAAATAATTAATTTGATAATATTTTTTCAGATGAATTTGATTGAATATATGTTGAAATGGTATGCCCGGTTATATGTTGAAATGATATGTTATGTTAAATAATTAATTTGATAATATTAATTATGATTTTTTCAAATGAATTTACTCTAATATATGTCGATATGCTCGGTTATGTCAAATAGTATACCTGGTTATGTCAATTGGTATGTCGTGTTAAATACTTAATTTGATAATATTAATTGTGATTTTTTCAAATAAATTTAATCAAATATATGTTGAAATGATATGTCCGGTTATGTCAAATTGAATACCTGGTTATGTTAATTGTATGTCTTGTTAAATAATTAATTTGATAATATCAATTGTGATTTTGTTCAGATGAATTTAATAGAATATTTGTTGAAATGGTATGTTCGGTTATGTCAAATGGTATATCCAGTTATAACAACTGGTATAACCGATTATGTCAAACTCATTATGGTTGATAATATTTTAAACTACTTATAATAAAAAATTAAATAAGTATAATAAAAACAAAAAAATGGCATGCAAAAAGAGCGCGTCAGCCCTCTTTTTGGAAAAAAGCGCGTCAGCCTTCCTCTTTTCCACATGCATCAGCGCCTTTTGTTTGAAATCCACATTTCTTCCTACTTTTTGAATTTGTTACAATTTTATCACCGCTCCATTATTGAATCACATTGGTCATAAATAGTGTATTTCATGCCCAAATCTGATCCCTAATGACAAGAGACTTGAGAAAATATGGTCTCGATTATATGCTCAAAAGTACTAACAGTACTAAGCAGACAGCACAAAATGGTCGCGCACAAATTGCAAAATTGTAATAGAGATTACATAGGGACATTTGAAAAATATGAGATTGTATTGCGAGTAGTAGTGTCATATTACGAGAAATAGTACAACATGTCGTAAGTAGTGATACTATATAACGAGCAGTAATACACCGTGTTGTGAGTAATGTTGTTATGTAGTGAGTAGTGGTACCACATATAGAATAGTGGTAGTCTGGATGATGCTGCTAACTCTAATAGAGGTAGCACCCAATCCACTAACGAAGAAATAAGATAATTACCATAATTAATATCTATCCATCATTATCTTATCTATCGAATATGTATTATTGAGGAACCTAAGCGACTAAATAAGCAAATAACGACTGAGATGTAGATCAATAAGATACATATTGGGGGCTCAGATTGGGTGATGTTGGGGGCCCAGCAACAACAATCGAACAAGGGGTACTTTAATGACAAACTTGTAATATCAGTCAATTCCAATGGTACATCAGGCAAACATTTCCAAGGCACATGAGAAAAAAATTACAAGGACACATCAAACAAAAGTTTAAAGGGAACATCAATTTTCAAAAGCAAAAACACAATGGCGCCGCACTTTTCAAAGGCAAAAACTTAATAGCACATTTATTTTCAAAGGTACATTATATCCAAAGTTAAAAAATGCAATGGCACATCAATTTCAATGGCAATAATATGATGTATCATTAATCTTACCTAATTTTTCGATAATCTTGCCTAATGTACTATTAATATGTATCGTTGTACCTAAAGGGCACATCAGGCAAATTAAATGGCATATCAATTTTCAAAAACAAAAATAAAAAGGCACATCAATTTTCAAATAAAAAAATACCATACTATAATTTTCAAAGGCACGTCAATTTTTAAACAGTAAACCCACAACACCAATCCTTTCATTCCCTCTCTTTCTCTATCTCTTTAAATTTCTCCTCTGTTAAATTAAGCAATGGTTCGATCCAGCAAGAAATCGAGGCATGGGTGTGGTCGAGGCGGGGATGCATTTAGTGGGATCGTGATGGTTAACTAGGGCCACTGCCACCTAGACGTCTTCAAGACGATGATCAGTCAACTTGGACGGGTCCACCACTCCACCGTCCTCTACCTCAACCACGCCATCTCTGACCTCACAAAAGCATTAATCAACAAGAAGCTTCGTTCCTCTTTGTCAATGCTCTGACCATCACTCTTGCCATAGGAGGAGCCTCGCTGCCGCGCATACGCACTGGCTCTTCTGCTAGTGGCCACCGCCGAGCTGCCTGGCACCATAAAGAAACTGCACCATCAGCCTCTGATACTCCGAGTGGTTAAGTGGAGCTTACTAGTGGCATTCTTGGAAGCGGTTTCTTATTGAGGATTTGAGTTGTTGCCAGGGGAAAAATTAGAATATTATGTCAATAAAAGGAGAGTTGCACGAGTGAAATCAGGAGCGTTCAAGATTTTAAATCAATTGTTTAGATCTAATTAGGATGGGTAGCGGGCAGCACTCAATCCACGCTCAATATTGGGGCATAAGTGGTGTTGAACCAGGTAAATGCTCGTATACATGATGAAGTGGATTCAATTGCTAAAGCTATTGAGTTGCAACACTCAGCTCTCACGAGAGAAGAAGAAGAATTTTGTGATGGGCTGGAGATAATAGATGGGCTTTTATGATACACGTGGGACCAGGACTTTAAGTTATACCAATTTGCACTAGAATGCTCTTAATGGCAGTTTTGTAAATAACACTACAGCTGGTAGTATATGTACGAGGCACGTGTACAGAGAAAGTAATTAAAAATTGAAGAAGGAATCTCTATTGATCCTCTTCCCAAATAACCATCTTTTAGCTTTCTTCGTCTTCTCTTCGTATTCCGCCATGGCTCGAGCTTGAGCTTTCACTTTTTTCTCATGGTATCAGAACTCTAGACGAATTTAGTTTAGTGTAGATCCTTCACCATCTCTTCGTGACTCAAGAAATTGACAGTTATGGCTTCTGTTGAAGAATCGCGAGGCACACAATCTCTTAATCCTCGCCTACCGAGTGCTCAGGGTGAGAATCCACTCTATTACATTCATCCTGGTGAAAATCTAGCTTTAGTGTTAGTAACTCCAGCTCTAAGTGCGAGCAACTACTTGAGTTGGAGCCGTTCTATGAAGCGAGCTCTTCGCTCCAAGAAGAAGTGGCCTATGGTGTATAGATCTATTCCTCTGCCGAATTTTGATGACGATGAATATGAAGAATGGGAGAGTTGTAACTTGATGGTGCTGAGCTGGCTTTTAGGTTCTATGGAGTCAGCCATAGCTCGTAGTGTGAGCTATCTCGAATCAGCTGCTGCTATTTGGGCGGATCTGAAAAGCAGGTTTGGCTGAGGCGATTCGATGAAGATTGCGAGGTTGCAATCAAAACTCTGCTCCCTCAAGCAAGGTGCTCGCTCTGTGACTAATTACTTTACTGCATTTAGAACCCTGTGGGATGATTTTTGTGAGTTTAGGCCGATAGCACTCTGCAAATGTGTTGATAGTGATAAACGAAGTACTCTTTGTGAATCTGTGAGGATAAACAAGCTATATCAGGAGAATGATCAAGTTATTAGGTTTCAGATAGGCTTGAATGAGAACTATAGTACTGTCACCTCATAGATCATGCTTATGGATCCACTTCCTGATGTCAATCGAGCATTATTTTTTGCTTTACAATATGAACAATAGTTATTGAATGGAACATCTGTGAATTTAGTGGATGGATCTGGTTCTATGAGTGATTCTAGGTTTGGATCAGTATCATCCATGTCTAATGCTATCAATACCTCTGGTTATGGTTCTTGGAGTGGGAAGAAGTCATGGAATAACAACAAGAAGCTTGCTACTTGTACTTACTGTGGGAAAGATGGACATACTATAGATAAATGTTATAGGAAGCATGATTTTCCTCCTAACTTCAAGTTCACCAACACTGGACCTGCTCCTGGAAGGCAATAAGGGAATCAATCATCTGGTTCTTCTGGTGGTCCTTCTTATGGAAATTCTTATGCCATGAACAGAGGATATCAACATTCTGCAAATCAGGTTTCTACAAATGGACTTCAGGAAGTGAATGAGGGTCTAGCTAAGCTGGCTTTGACCCAAGAGCAATATTCTGGCCTAGTTGCATTGATTCAACACTCTACAAGAAGTTGTCCAGGCCCTAGTCACCAGCCTTTCAGGACAGCTGATAACTCTATTCATTATCCTGCTCCAGCTCATGCCAATTCTGTTGGTGTGACTCCTATATCTGGTATCTCTTTAGCTCCTTCTCATTTTGTTCACCATTTCAATGTCACTTCTGCTAATTCTAGCAACTGGATCTTAGATTTAGGTGCATCTGACCATATAGCTTGTTCTCTTCATTCTTTTAATGAGTATCATCCGGTTTCCAATGTTCCCATTACACTCCCTAACAATCACATCACTTTTTCCACTCATAGGGGTACAGTTCAGCTATCTCCAGATATATTTATTTTCAATGTCTTAGTAGTACCATCTTTTTCTTTCAACTTGTTATATGTAAGTCAGTTAACTTTGTCCTTCCCTTTTCAACTCTGTTTCATAGCTAATGTTTGCTTGATTCAGGACCTAATCTGTTCGAGAGTGATTGGTAGCGCCGTGGAATCACAAGGACTTTACATCCTAGATCCTTCCTCCCTTACCCAGCCATCGATAAAAGACTTACATGTAGCTGCTTCTGTTTACAAGCAGAAAGCTTTAGATGTATGGCATTGTCTTTTAGGCCATATTCCTCATCCTAAACTTCAGCAAATACATCAATTAGACCCTACTGTTACTTCTAACGCAGACATTCATTGTGATATTTGTCACTTTGCTAAGCATAAGCGTCTGACTTTTCCAGATAGTACTTCTGCAGCTGACTCTATTTTTTACCTTATTCATATGGACATTTGGGGGAAGTATGCTCTTCCTACCTATGATGGTCATTATTACTTCTTGACTATTGTTGATGATAAGTCTAGATACACATGGCTATATCTTATGAGAGACAAAGGCGAAGTTTGAAGCATTTTAGCCAATTTTTGTGTTCTAGTTTGTAATCAGGTTGGAAAAATAGTAAAGGCCATTCGAACTGATCAGGGATAAGAGTTCATGATGGACCAATTTTATAAAGAAAAAGGCATTATACATGAGATGAGTTGTACATATACACCCCAGCAAAATAGATGGGTAGAAAGGAGGCATCAAACTCTATTGAATAAAGCTAGGGCCCTCCTATTTCAGTCCAGTACTCCACTTAGTTTTTTGGGGGAAGCTGTTCTTTATGCAGCGTATTTGATGAATAGGACACCATCTACAAGTATCCAAAATAATACCCCTTATGAGCTATTGTACCAGAAGCCTCCAAAATTCAGTCATCTTAGAATTTTTGGTTGTTTGAGCTATGCAGCAACTCATTCTACTTATAGAACTAAATTCAGACCCCAGCTAGACAATATGTGTTTTTGGGAATTTCTAATGGTATCAAGGGATACAAGTTGTATGATCTTGATAGTCATAGTGTTATTACCTCTAGAAATGTGATTTTCTATGAGCACATATTCCCTTTTGAAACCAGTTCTGTATACCAAGACAACTACTTTTTACCCTTATACACCTACAGACTTAGTACTGCCAACTCCTTTTAACCCTTTACCCTCTACCACACAATCTGCCCCTGTTGCCTCTTCATCTTCGTTGCCATCCTCTACCCCAGAACCATCTCCATTGACATCTCCTACCACAGAACCACATGTTTTACCTTCCCCTCCTGTGCCCAATTTGCGCAGATCCACACGATATAAAACCATACCACAATATCTCAACCAGTATGATCATCTTGTGATTTCATCACGCTCAAATGATCACTCTTCAGTTCAGGTATCTTCTTCTTCCACCTGTTCTGTTTCCACGCTATATCGAATTCATTCATATTTTACCTATCAACACTTGTCTCCTAAATATCGAGTCTTTACATGTTTCGTAGCTAGTGTCGCAGAACCACACACTTATGCAGATGCAATTAAAGAGGAGTGTTGGGTCAATGCAATAAAGTTGGAACTGTTGGCTCTTGAGGAGAACAAGACTTGGCAGCTTGTTTCTCTCCCATCAGGCAAGAAAGTCATAGACAATAAGTGGGTTTACAAGATTAAACACAAAGTCGACGGTAGGCGAGATTGGTTGCGCAAGGATACACCCAATCACTTGGGATAGATTTCTTTGAAAATTTTAGTCCTGTGGCCAAGATGACAACAATTCGGGTTTTGATAGCTTTGGCAGTGAGAAATGGTTGGCATCTTCACTAACTTGATGTGAATAATGCATTTCTTTATGGAGATCTTGACGAGGAGGTGTATATGCAGCTGCCTCCAGGTTTATCTCTACATTCAAGTGATGAGCATAAGGTTTGCAAGCTTCAGAAGTCTTTGTATGAGTTGAAACAAGCGAGTCGGCAATGGTTTGCAAAACTCCACTCAATTCTTCTTGCTTTTGGCTATCAGCAATCTCACTGTGATTACTCCTTATTCATCAAGGCCACGGATACTGAGTTTACAGCTTTATTAATTTATGTTGATGACATCATCTTGGCAGAAAATTCTGAGTCTATGGTTGCTTCTACTAAAGCTCATCTTGAGCTCACTTTGAAGCTTAAAGATCTCGGTTCTTTGTAGTACTTTCTTGGACTGGAAATGGCCCGAAATTCAGCTGACATTCATTTGTCTCAGAAGAAATATGCTCTTGGCATTTTGCAGAATGTTGGTTTTCTGGGATGTAAACCCAGACGGGCGCCTATGAATCTTAGTGTTAAGCTGAGCACTAAGATGGGTACTCTACTTGATCACCTGGCTTATGATAAAGATGGAAAACCTATCTCCAAAACCACCATCGATGGCACAAGCATTGTTGAAGATTCTCATCTCTATAGGAGACTCATTGGTAAATTATTATATCTGACTACAACACGACCTGACAGAAGTTTCATTGTTCAACAGCTTAGTCAATACTTAACAAAGCCTACTGATATCCATCTGCACGCAGCATACAATGTCCTTAAGTATATTAAACACTCACCAGGCACTAGACTTTACTTTTCTGCTGCTTCTGATGGTAAGCTAAAGGCGTATTCTGACAGTGATTGGGTGCTTGCATAGACACAAGAAGGTCAGTCACGGGTTATGGCATCTATTTTGGAGACTCCCTTGTGTCTTGGAAGGAAAAGAAATAGGTAACAATCTCAAAATCCACTTCTGAAGCAGAATATCGGGCTTTGAACTCCATAGTTTTAGAGATTCAGTGGATTACTAATTTATTGGTTGATTTGCATCATGATATCACGGGTCCAGCCTTGCTATATTGTGATAATAAATCAGCTATTCATATAGCCGAGAATCCTGTGTTCCACGAATGAACGAAACACATAGAGATAGACTGCCACGCGGTTCATGAGAAATTGCAGACTGAATTAGTGAAGCTTTTCTATGTGCCTACTGAATTTCAATTTGCAGATATCTTCACTAAAATATTAACTATGCAGTGCTATGATTTCCTTGTGCCTAAGTTGGGACTGGATATCTATAGTCCAACTTATGGGGTTGAACCAGGTCAATGCTCGGGATGCAATTGCTGAAACTATTGAGCTGCAACACTCAGCTCTCACAAGAGAAGAAGAAGTATTTTGTGATGGGCTGGAGATAATAGATGGGCTTTTATGATACACGTGGGCTTTTGTGATACACGTGGGACCAGGACTTTAAGTTATACCAATTTGCACTAGAATGCTCTTAATGGTAATTTTGTAAATAACACTACAGCTTGTAGTATATGTACGAGGCACGTGTACGGAGAAAGTAATTAAAAATTGAATAAGGAATCTCTTTTGATCCTCTTCCCAAATAACCGTCTCTTAGCTTTCTTCGTCTTCTCTTCGTATTCCACCATGGCTCGAGCTTGAGCTTTCACTTTTTTCTTAGGTGGTACTATCATTTGGTGTAAGCTTCCTCTCTCTCTCTCTCTCTCTCTCTCTCTCTCTCTCTCTCTCTCTCTCTCTCTAACCCTTTCTACTTCCATCATTCTATTTGACCTTCTTTACCAAAACATCCATTAATGCTTCCCAACCACCGTCTTTAATCAACGCCTTCACAACCTTCTCAAGGTCGGTCCGACCATCACTTTATCCTCTCCAATGGAAGCTCCCCCCTAATATCAATCTGGTGTTAGTGGGTAACTTACTTGCCTCAAAACCCTTTAAAGCTTTTGATGCCAAAGATAGTGTGGCAAAATCTTGGGTTATTCCTCTGGAAGACCTTGAAGTCAAGGAACTTGGTCCAAATATCTTTTCCTTTTCCTTCTCTACATAGAAGGTTAATATAAATTTGAGGCCCCCCTTCCCACGGGTTTTTGTCTCCCTCGTGTTGGAGCAGATCCTTGTCTTATCTCTTTCAAGTATGAAGAAAGGTTGCTAAAAATGTGCTTCTTTTGTGGCAACCTCGGTCATTCTAATAGTTTTTATTGCATTGGTGGTCTGAAAGTGGTGGTTCTTCATAGCTTGCCACCAGAAAAACTCCATTACAAAATATGTCTAAAGGTGGATACTTCGGTGGGTAGGCGGGTGATGTGAACACGTCCACTTTGGAGCTACAAGACCCACAACCAGTTCGAGTTCCACTTGGACCAATCACAAGAGCAAGAGCAAAGACGCTTCAAGCTGAGCTCAACGGATTAATTCAAGGGATTTGGACTACAACCAGTTCGTGTAAGCCCGTGGACGTCCATGCAAAGCCCATGCACATGATTGGAGTTATTTTGGATGCCTAAAGGAGTAGAACCAAGATTCCTACTTTTTTAGGAATAAGAGTTATCCAAACTTTTTATAACTTTTTAGGAATAAGAGTTATCCAATAGTGGATAATGATTGTATTTTTCAATTCTTGGGATAAACATTCGTTTTAGAACTAGTTTAAGTAGTATGATAAGTTTGGAGCTCTTCAGAACTTATCTTGTTGACTTTGGAGTCTATCCAGGTCAGTTTTAACCTCTATATAAGGAGGGCCACGAATTCAATAAAGGGCATCACTTTTTGGCATAAGAAAATTCGTGAGATTTGATACTCTGGTTGTCCTTGTGGGCTGGATTGCTTAGCTAGGGCGTTTGTACTTATCAAACGGAATTTCCATCTCTGTTTGTGGCGTATTCGATTCAAGATCAAGGTTCGCGTTCTCACCATTGCTACGGGTCACAGTTAACCAACACTAAGGTTTGGTGTAAGGCGCAAAGCGACGGGTCAAGATCAACCATCATCCTAGAGTAGACGGTCCGAGTTGGTGCGAGTTCCTGACGGGATTCATATCATTTGGTATCAAGAGCTTAGGTTCTACTTTAGACCTTATATCTTTACATTTATTGTCTTTATTTGTTTGGTATTTCAGATTCGTGACTTTAGTGTCCTAAGTCGTGTATTCTGATCAAAAAGAAAAAAAAAGAAAAAAAGAAAAAAAGAAGTCAGAATTCAAGTAGGATTAGTAGAATCGGAATTCAAGTAGGACTAGTAGTATTGGATAGTGCAATTTCGTGATTCAAGAAGATAGAAGCGAAGGTAAGAACGAAAGCAAGAAGAAGAAAGAAGAAGACTCGGCAACTAAAGTGTGCGAAGGCCAAGCTAATCTCTACTAGCTCCACAAGAACCAACAAGAGTGTCACGAGAGGAAAAAGGCAAGAGTGGTGAGCACATTAGAGAGAAAAGAGCCATTAGAGTGTAAACACGAGTGAATCCGAGTGCAACATACTTTGAGGGTAAACACCTAAGGGAGTGATTGGTGAGGTCCATTATTATTTTAACTAACCAATTTTCTTACAGCAACATATCTCAAGAAAACGAAGGAGAAAGAGAAGGAGCTTGGGGCAACGTTGACCCTAAGGTATTTGTGGAGGCCTTAACAGGGAAGCTCCAATAAATGATGAGAGCGGAGGTTGAGCAAATACACCAACGCCTGGATATCATAGAGAATTCACGTGCTAGCCAACAACCACAAGGCATACCTCATGCCCAAAGAAGACTAGCACCTATGGGAGGAATGAGTGGAGATGAGTCTGACTTTGATTAGGACGTAGGCTCCACAAGGAATGTTAGGAGGTTGAGGAATGAACGCCAACCTATGGAGGCCAGGCGGAGAGGGAATGATAATTTGGGAAGCATCAAGTTAAAAATACCTTCCTTTGCAGGTCGTTCTGATCCGGAGGCTTATCTTGAATGGGAGAAGAAGATTGAATTTGTGTTTGATTGTCACAATTGTTCCGAGGCAAAGAAGGTAAAGCTGGCTGTGACTGAATTTACTGATTATGCTATAACTTGGTGGGATCAATTTGTCACAAGCAGGAGACGTAACGGAGAATATACCATAGAGACATGGGAGGAGATGAAAGTTGTGATGAGGAAACGCTTTGTTCCTAGTCATTACTACCGTGATCTTTTTAAGAGGTTACAAGGACTGCGTCAAGGAAGTATGAGTGTGGAAGATTACTATAAGCAGATGGAGATGGCCATGATATGAGCCAACGTAGAGGAGGATCGTGAAGCCACTATGGCTAGGTTCTTGAATGGACTGAATTCTGAAATTTAAGACAAAGTGGAGCTACAACACTACGTCGAATTGGAAGATATGGTTCATATGGCCAACAAGATAGAGAAACAAATGAAGAAAGGGGGAGGAACTCGAGCTACATCAAGTACTACTTGTAAGCCAAATTATCCAAAGAAGTTTGATAGGCCACAGGCGGCCAAAGTAGAACACAAGGCCGAGAGTTCTAATACCAGCCCTCAAAAGAAAGTGGAAGCCCCTCCTACAAGAAATCGAGACATTAGGTGCTTTAAATGTCAAGGAAGGGGGCACATAGCAAGTCAATGTCCTAACAAGCAGGTTATGGTACTTAGAGAGAGCGGGGAGGTCGAGACATAAGGAGAAGACTCAGACCATGGAAGCATGCCCTCATTAGAAGACCTGTCCGAGGAGGAATTCCAAGCTACTGAAGCACTCACTTTGGTGACAAGAAGGGCTTTGAACTTGCAAGCAAAAGAAGAAGATGATGATGCACAACGAGAGAATATTTTCCACACAAGGTGTTATGTCAAGGGCAAGGTGTGTAGCATCATTATTGATGGAGGAAGCTGTGCTAATGTTGCAAGTACCACTATGGTAGAAAAGTTGGGGTTGATCATAAAGAAACACCCTAAACCTTACAAGCTACAGTGGTTGAATGATAGTGGAGAAGTACGCGTGGAAGGGCAAGTGCTAGTGACATTTCGAATTGGCAAATATGAAGATGAAGTGCTATGTGATGTGGTGCCAATGCAAGCTGGTCACCTACTACTCGGAAGGCCATGGCAATTTGATAGGAAGGTTAAGCATGATGGCTACACCAACAAGTACTCGTTCACACTCAATCGACGAGTAACCACATTAGCACCCTTAACACCGTCACAAGTTTGTGAAGATCAATTGAAGTTACAAAAAGAGAATGATGAGAAAAAGAAGAGTGACCAAAATAAAAAAATTGAGCAGAGAGAAGAAGCCGAAAAAAAGAAAGGAAAAACGGCCAATGAAGAGAAAGAGCTTGAGAGAGCAAAAGAAGTCAGAAAAATAGAAATTAAAACGGCCAATGAGAGAAAAACCGAGGGGTGGAAAAGGAGTTTTTATGTGGGAGCTAGTGATATCAAGCAAGCATGTTTTGACAAAAAGCTAATGATCGTACTTATGTACAAGGAGGCATTTTTAAACACTAACGAACTTGAACCACACTTGCCTAGTATGGTTGTTTCCCTTTTGCAGGACTACAAGGATGTAAACGAGCTACCATCAGGGTTACCACCTATCCGAGGGATTGAGCACCAAATTGACTTGATTCCGGGAGCTGCCATACCTAATCGTCCCGCATATAGGAGCAATCCGGAGGAAACAAAGGAACTTGAGCGACAAGTCAATGAACTATTGGAGAAAGGGTACGTGAGAGAGAGCATGAGTCCTTGTGCCGTGCCAGTCCTACTTGTGCCTAAGAAGGATGGATCATGGAGGATGTGTGTTGATTGTCGAGCAGTCAACAACATAACGGTAAAATATCGTCACCCTATTCCTCGTTTAGATGACATGTTAGATGAACTGCATGGATCGAGCATGTTTTCTAAAATTGACTTGAAGAGTGGTTATCATCAAATTAGAATGAAAGAAGGAGATGAGTGGAAGACAGCCTTTAAAACAAAATATGGATTATATGAATGGATGGTCATGCCATTCGGTTTGTCTAATGCTCCTAGTACATTTATGCGGCTCATGAATCATGTTTTACGTCCATTTATTGGCAAATTTGTAGTCGTTTATTTTGATGATATACTTATTTATAGCAAGAGCATGGAGGATCACATGGAACATTTGAAATCTGTCCTAAATGCACTTAGAAAGGATCAATTGTTTGCTAACTTGAAGAAGTGCACCTTTTGCACAGATAAGCTTATCTTCTTGGGTTTTGTTGTTAGTGCTAAAGGAATACAGGTCGATGAAGAAAAGATACGTGCCACTCAAGAATGGCCAAGTCCCACGAGCGTTGCTAAAGTCCGAAGTTTCCATGGCCTAGCTAGTTTCTACAGGAGATTTGTGAAAGATTTTAGTAGCTTAGCCGCACCACTTACTGAGGTGATCAATAAGAACGTTGGATTTAGCTGGGGTGAAGCTCAAGAGAAGGCGTTTCAGCTCATCAAGGAGAAGTTGACAAATGCACCTTTATTATCGTTACCTAACTTTTCTAAGGCGTTTGAGGTTGAGTGTGATGCCTCAGGTGTTGGAATAGGCGCCACGCTCATGCAAGAAGGACGACCAATTACCTATTTTAGCGAAAAGCTAAGCGGAGCAGCCTTGAATTACCCAACTTACGACAAGGAGTTGTATGCATTGGTTCGGATATTGGAGACATGGCAACATTACTTATGGCCCAAGGAATTTATGATTCATACTGACCATGAATCTTTGAAGCATTTAAAGGGACAACACAAGCTGAATAAAAGGCATGCACGTTGGGTTGAATTTATTGAGACGTTTCCTTATGTCATACGCTACAAGCAAGGTAAGGAAAACGTAGTAGCCGATGCACTGTCACGAAGGTATGTTTTGATCTCAACTCTTGATGCAAAACTACTTGGTTTTGAACGCATTAAAGAGTTATACGCTGACGATATTGACTTTGGTGATGTGTTTCGTGAAACCGAGAGGAGTGCGTCTGGTAAGTTCTTTCGGAATGAAGGAGGGTACTTATTTCGTGAGAATAAGCTTTGTTTGCCTAATTGTTCCATGCGAGAATTGTTGATACAAGAGGCACACGGAGGCGGATTGATGGGACATTTTGGAATAGCAAAGACTTTAGCAATTTTACAAGAGCACTTCCACTGGCCGCACATGAAGCGCGACGTTGAGAGAATTTGTGGACGTTGCATCACTTGCAAGCAAGTTAAGTCTAAGGTAAAACCCCACGGTTTGTACACTCCCCTACCTATACCTAGTGAGCCTTGGATCGATATTTCTATGGACTTTGTGTTAGGACTTCCTAGGACTAAACGTGGTAGAGATTCAATTTTTGTCGTGGTGGATAGGTTTTCTAAGATGGCGCATTTTATTCCATGTCATAAAACTGATGATGCCTCACATATTGCTGATTTGTTCTTTCGGGAAGTTGTAAGATTGCATGGCATGCCTAGGACAATCATTTCAGATAGAGATACTAAGTTCTTAAGCTACTTTTGGAAGACTTTGTGGTGTAAGTTAGGTACCAAGTTATTGTTTTCTACTACTTGTCATCCACAAACTGATGGACAAACATAAGTTGTGAATAGGACTTTGTCTACACTGTTAAGAGCGCTCATTAAGCATAACATTAAAGCTTAGGAAGATTGTTTGCCACATGTTGAGTTTGCTTATAATCGATCTGTTCATTCTGCTACTCAATTCTCACCGTTTGAACTTGTGTATGGATTTAATCCTCTGACCCCACTAGATTTATCACCTTTGCCTTCGAATGAGTATGTTAACTTAGATGGCAAGAAGAAGGCTGAATTTGTCAAGCAGTTGCATGAGAAGGCGAGAATGAACATTGAGAAACGAACGGAGCACTACGCAAGACAAGCGAATAAAGGGCGACACAAAGTTGTCTTTGAGCCTGGTGATTGGGTTTGGTTGCATATGAGGAAGGAACGGTTTCCCGCGCAACGGCGTTCAAAGTTGCTACCTCGTAGGGATGGTCCCTTCCAAGTTTTAGAACGCATAAATGACAATGCTTATAAGCTTGACCTGCCGGGTGAGTATAATGTAAGTGCTTCTTTTAATGTTGCTGACTTAAGCCCGTTTGATGTAGGTGAAGATTTGAGGGCAAATCCTTTTCAAGAGAGGGGGAATGATGTGAACACGTCCACTATGGAGCTACAAGACCCACAACCAGTTCGAGTTCCACTTGGACCAATCACAAGAGCAAGAGCAAAGACGCTTCAAGCTGAGCTCAACGGATTAATTCAAGGGATTTGGACTACAACCAGTTCGTGTAAGCCCGTGGACGTCCATGCAAAGCCCATGCACGTGATTGGAGTTATTTTGGATGCCTAAAGGAGTAGAACCAAGATTCCTACTTTTTAGGAATAAGAGTTATCCAACCTTTTTATAACTTTTTAGGAATAAGAGTTATCCAATAGTGGATAATGATTGTATTTTTCAATTCTTAGGATAAACATTCGTTTTAGAACTAGTTTAAGTAGTATGATAAGTTTGGAGCTCTTCAGAACTTATCTTGTTGACTTTGGAGTCTATCCAGGTCAGTTTTAACCTCTATATAAGGAGGGCCACGAATTCAATAAAGGGCATCACTTTTTGGCATAAGAAAATTCGTGAGATTTGATACTCTGGTTGTCCTTGTGGGCTGGATTGCTTAGCTAGGGCGTTTGTACTTATCAAACGGAATTCCCATCTCCGTTTGTGGCGTATTCGATTCAAGATCAAGGTTCGCGTTCTCACCATTGCTACGGGTCACAGTTAACCAACACTAAGGTTCGGTGCAAGGCGCAAAGCGACGGGTCAAGATCAACCATCATCCTAGAGTAGACGGTCCGAGTTGGTGCGAATTCCTGACGGGATTCATATCAGCGGGTCTCGTCAGGCTCTGGATCTTCTAATGCTTCCCCTTAGGTCCTTGGATCCCATCTCTTCCGAATGCGAGGCTCTCTCATCTCCCTCCTCCACTTTTCATAAATAATATTTCTGACTTATTTTTCTGTCCACTAAGAGCTGGCAGACGGATTTGATTCGAAATTTATTCTCGATGGAAGAACAAAATGCCATATCCAACATTTTTTTATGTAGGAGGGAAATCAGTGATAAGCTGGTTTGGAAGCATAGCCTGGATGGTACTTGCACTGTCAAACGAGTTTACCAAATTCTCAAAAATATGCAGGTCCCAGAATAATGTTCTCATCAAGCTAGCTCCAGCTAGCTCTTGGCATCATTCAACGATCCTAGTTGATGGAACGTATGATCGCTGAAATAGACTGTCGCTTGGCTTTCCAATTTATTTGGGACCCATATCTCCAAATTTTTTTGGCGAGTGGAGAATCTGGTTATGGTGATTCGAGATCTGCTGAAGAAGAAGCTGCCCCTTTGTAAGATTAACTATATAGTCGGGTACAAACTCGCGTTGCGGATTGGATCCGTAACAATCTCATACTAGGTTTACTACCTAGCCACTGGGTTTATGTCCTTCCCGATGAATTAGGCTCTCTTCTGCATGGTTTTAAAACCCGGCCCGGAGCTATGACCCAGAATTCCTACCGTTTTCCGGGTCGGCCGGTCGGACCAAATTTTTTTATTTTTAAATATTTTAAATAATATATATATAGGTTAAAATATACTTATTTTTCATTAAAAAAAGTAGACTTAATTTTTTATCTCTCCACTCTATAAATCTACTTTTTATTTATTTATTACTTTATAAACTTGTCAAATCAATTTTTTTCTTCGAAAACTACCAAAAAATTCAATTTTGCCTATTTTTGTACTAACCAGGTTCGACCGGTCAGGGTGGACCTCAAAATCGGCCGGTCCGACCAGATTTGGTCTGATTAGTACAGACCATGGTCAAAAGCCTAAAAACGACCTGGTCTTGTGCCCGTTTCACGGTCTAACTAGTCAGACCACCGGTCGGACCATCGGTCGGACCACCGGTCGGACAGCGTTTTTTAAAACCATGCTCTTCTGTATGCTAATTTCCTTATTTAATATAAGATGATAATTTTTTCTCAAACAAAAATAATCATCCAATGCGGTTTTTTTTTTTGAAAACCCAGTGCGGTTGATATTGTCTTTTGAAAAAAAAATGTTGTGAAAAAAATGTAAAGAATTTGAAAAACAAATGTCAGAATAATATTTTCCGTAAAACGACCAAAATATTATTTCCATGACCATCCTTCTATATAGAAGTAAGTATCGGAGTCGAGATCCTCCATGTGTTATCTATTTACATGCAATGTCAGACCGGTACTCGTCCCTCGCCTTAGTTTTTCGCATATTTATATCTTAATTATGAACTAATTAATTTAGCCTAGCGGCATAGGCGTTGCTTAACTTCAAAGAGGTCAATGGTTCAATCATTGATATTATAACTAGGTGTAATATTTATCTTTTAAAAAAATTTAGTTTTGAGTCAAAAATGGTAAAATTTTCTTAACAAATAGTTACATTTAGTTGATTAAGCTAGAATAACTCTTCAGTTTATTTAAGTGTTGGTTGAGCCGAGTCTACTGGGCCCAGAATGGGTCCAGAATGGACATTTTTTCAGATCATGTGGATTAAAGGGCAAGGGAGTCATTTTTGTAAATAAGCTAAAAACAGGGGCAAAATTGAAAAAAGTGCAGCAAAAATGAAAAAAGTGCGCGAGTGGCAGGGGATCCAAGCAGATCACTAACATGTCATTATCGATAACCGAGCATGTCATTGTTGTAACCGCATGCCATTATTATTAACCGGGCATGCCACTATCGTAATTGGGGCATGTCATTGTCAGAACCAGGGCATGCCATTGTCAGTACCTTCAGTCCAAAAGGTCTAGAGTGGTCCTTCACTCCGGACCCAATCTACACGCGGGTCTACTTCCCAATGTTGATTTAAGTGATGATGTTGGAGATGAGGATGAGAAGAATTAGATAAGTGAAGATCTTGTCATCAAAAGCATGGGAAGATTAGGATAGGAGCAATATTTTCAAAACTGCAGTTCGACCGGTCAGTGATTCGACCGGTCAAAATTTGGTCAGACTACCTGGTCAGATACTTTCGGGTGACCCGGTTCGTCCGGATCAGAAAAATTAGTATTTATTTTTTCTATTTTATCGAATTTAATTTAGAAACAAAACATCAACTTCCAAGCTCGGAGCGTATGCATCACTTTTGTATCATAACAAACTTATTTTTTTAACAATTCTCGATAATATGTTAACTAAGTCAAATAAATTGGACTAATATGTCAAACAAAAAATATGTATAATCATCTTCTTTTACTTTTATACTTGTTAAATTGATGTTCGAAGACTTTGTTTGGATAAATTGTATAACAAAGTTGCTAAATATTTGAACTTATTTAATATATTATTATTTTTTATGCTAAATTAAATTTATTAAATCATATTTTATAATATTAATATAAAAATATAAGCACTAGTCTGACCGGTGGCCCGACTGATCGGACCGAGTGAACCAAAAATTTTAAAGATTCTGGATCGCTTTCCGGATCGATTT
The DNA here is from genome assembly GCA_963995505.1 of Hypericum androsaemum. NCBI lineage: Eukaryota > Viridiplantae > Streptophyta > Magnoliopsida > Malpighiales > Hypericaceae > Hypericum > Hypericum androsaemum. The sequence goes on from OZ023199.1 coordinate 8,639,254, forward strand.
TAAAAATATTGGAGAGGAGGAAGAGGAGAGTGAAAACATTCAATTGGAACATTCCACTGTTTTTTCTTACGGTGGAGCATTCCGTTGTTAGATGATGTTTATTTCATCAAATTCTCTCTTCTTAATTAATTTTCTATTTTTTGGGGTTCTTGTACACATTTTTTTGGCTCGAGTTTTTTTTGTGTGTGGATTACAATGTGTTGCTTTTTTGCATTCTCTGATTTTTGTACAATAATGAGAAAGGAGATAGACCTGACCACGGTTCGAATTTTGGCGAATTCGAATCAAATTTATTCGAATTCGAATTCATCAAAACATTAAACCATATTCAATTCTTCACAAGACGAATCGAATACGAATTATAAATTTTCAAATTCGAATCGAATTCGAATCGAATTATAATCGAATTCGAATCGAATTATAATCGAATTCGAATCGAATTATAATTAAATTATAACCGAATTTTTTTCTCTCAAATCCCCCCATTTTATTTGAATTTTTTTAACATATATTATTATTATATGTACATGAATTTGAATCGAATTTAATACGAATTTAACTCGAATCAAATTTTTGAATCGAATTCGAATTAAATTCGCCGATTTTGCTAATTATAAATATCTTGAACCGTATTCAATTCGTTTTATGACGAATTCGAATCGAATCACGAATCAGATTCAATTCATAGCCAGGTCTAAAGGTAGATGGTCTCAAATTCTCAATCTGGCCAATTAGGGAAGTTCGGAAATATCTTTGTTTCAGAACATTTGACTTTTTTCCCAAACCATCAAAGTTGAACATTGACGACCTCGACTGGTCGTCTTTGAAAAAACAAATCTTGACTGGTACATTCATATATATTTCCCAAAATTTATTAATTTCATCATATGCACCAAGTGGAGGCTAACTACAATTTGTTGAAATTTATAACTAAAGGGACAGGTAATTTGGAGAGAAAGATTGGAGGTACATCACGCTCCACCTTCCAAAAGATCCCTAAACAATTTTGATTTATTTAAAGAAATCATGAATTCAAGTCTTATGAGTATAAAAGACACCATTAGTAAAGTCACCATAAAATGGATCCGACAGTGCTGAACTTCCAATAGCAGAAAAGTCATCATAAAAAAGGTCCGATAGTGCTTCACTCCCAATATTAGAAATAACTGTTAAAAACCTCTTGCACTCCTCTGGAGTAACATGCACAACTGATCCCTGCAATTTATCTTTTGTTTGACACAGAAATGAATGAGGTTTAACTTTTGTGTGAAGATGGGATTAAAGTTTGATTAAGAGTAGATTACCATGTAACTAATCAGTAACTCTCTCGACGGATAAGTCAAAGGAATATTGTGCAAGTCAAAGGAAGTGAGAAACTAGACAGCAGTTAAGGTTAGTAATGAAACAGTACTAAACACAGCATAAGCAGCTTAAGATTAAGGAGTTGTAATATCCCAGCATAGTTGGCATCAGATCCCTTTAGTTGGCACTCGACTCAAATCGCAACCAAAAGGTGACAATAACCATGTTAGATCTTCTACACTCGTAAACAATTGAAGTTTGCACAACTTTTGACTTTGCCAACGCGCCATGTCTCAATGTCATGCGAGCAACAACGGACCATGAGTCCAACCTGTTCTGATACCATGTTGAAATCTCTATATCTAACTCAAAACCTTAAGGTAATGAGTAGATAAATCTTTCACACTTGCAAACAAGCTCACCACACTTGCAACTAGTAATAATCCAAAAAATCTCAGTAATGGCCGGGCAATTATAATGTTTTTCTTGTGTCAACCGGTTCAAAGAACACGAGTCCAAGGAAGAAACTGGAGTTGCACCAAGAATCCTCGGAAAAACATCATCAGGAATTTAACTTATTTTGAATAATACAGATGTACTCTAATGACAGACTATTGTTTATTTCTCAACCTTACCATAAACAGGAAAAAAAAAAACAGCTATCTTAACTATGGAGAATACATGGTAAAGCATCTCAAATTACCCGAACCTCTACACTTGTCACAAGCATAAACAAAAGTTGATTAGATATCATCCATCGACGATGAATTGGTCGTCTTGTGTATCTCCATCAACTTGAGCATCTTCATGTACCATGTCATTCACATGGTGCAGATTTTGCATCATCTGGGAAAAATAATGGTTGCTGGGAGTAGAATGGTCGGAGAGGCTAGTCGGATGGCCCATCCAGTGCGAGAAAATCCCAAGGAACTGGTTGGTGAGATTCTGCTGCTCATGGAGAATACGAGTTTGCACCTGACTCATTTCTGTTTGATGCTGATGCAGCATTTCATCAACTCCTTTTCTCCATTCGGTCCTCCTCCGGCTCATCCTTTCTTGCCATTCCCTCTCTTCGTGCAACTCATCTTCAGCTCTTCTTTTTTCTCGCTCTTCAATCTCCCTCTGCATGTTTTTCCATTCTGAATTCTGCTGTTCTCGCAACTTCTCTCTAGCCTTCGCTTTCTCCTCCTTTGTCTTTTCCATCTCTTCCAACTTCTTCTGCCACTCTTGTTGTCGAGCAATCTGATCATTCTCTCTCTTCTGCCTCTCACGTTCTCTTTCAACTTCCCACTGTTCAAACCGAGCTTCCATTTCCTTCAACTGCCCCAACTGATTTGACAAGAAACTGAACACTCTTCTTTCAATTCCCTTCAAATCCTTCTTCTTCTTCTTCCTCCTCGAATTAGAGGCACTTGGTTCTGCTTCTTCAAATTTGAGAGAACAAACACCATCCTCCCTTGTTCCGTCAATACCATTACAATTCACTTCACCTGCATCACCTTCATAGTCAAACCCCATACCTCCTAGTACTCCATCATCACCTCCATCGACATTCACAAAATCTACATCACCATTACCTACTTGATCGAACGTCATCATCTCCATTTCCCTATCACCTCCAAATTGGCCATCTTGGTTCTCCCTCTCCTCGTTCAAAAAACCCATCAACTCGCAACCATTTGCCCCAAGACTACTGCTACAAGCAATAGGCACATCACCGAAGACCTTTTTGTACCTCAAAAAGTTTGACCAATGAGTAAGCCCTTCCACCCAATCAAACTCATCCACATTAGCACCAACCCCTCCCCCCGAATTCTCCATTCCCAACAACTCAGGTTTCCTAATCTTCTGCTTGACAAGCAAGTACTGGTGCCTCATATTTTGAACCTTAGTAGATACATCCTTCCAAGTCCATTGCCAAGGATATGTCGAAGGATCACGGACATGGTGAACAGAGTTAACATACAAAGCAATGGGCTTGAACTTCTTCTCCCGGGTTTTCATCTTCATAAGGGTCCCATCTGAGACCATTTCGCCATACTTTTTTATAAGGGTTCTCTCCTCTGCTTCTGTCCATTTCTTCCTTCTTGGTGGAATCATGAATCCCACAATGCCAGTAGCAGTTCAACAAGAGATCTTTCCCTTCAGAAACCGTAAATTCTTTCAAAGAATGAATGAACTCAGAGCCCACCTGGGAATAATTCTCCAAACTAAAGACGACAGAGGTATGGTGCTAGAACCACACAGTGACAAGATTTGGTGCAAAAGTGATGATGTTCTTCAAGTGAAAGTCTCAACTAAACAGATTAATCGGCACCTACCCGAATTCATGACCAGAACAGAATTACCACACAACTCATCATCAATATATGCAAATATCCGAACTTCACAAAATCCAAATATCTGTAATGTTCAGTCCATAACCAGCAGAACCATTTAAATCATGATTACTCTAAGATCACAGGACTCCCCTAGAGTACTTCAATTAAAACTCAAATAACATAAATACCACCAAACTAATTCCCAAATAATAACTCATAATTCCTATTAAAAAAATACAAGAATAAGCATCATCTTCATCCTATCAGCCAGTTGCACCATAGTTATCTCACTTTAGCAACCTGGCAATTAATTTCCAAAAAACCCCAAAACCATCAAGCTAATCAAAATCAAGACAAGCCCCTATAAACCAAAGCATCCAAAGATCAATTTTTTTATCCACAAATTTCTTCATCCAGAAAAGAAGAGCCCAAAAGTTCTAAATGGTAATTTGGAAAACAGACACAATTTCATAAAGGTCAAGTCTTTGAGCTTAGA